>OZ034801.1:24655334-25855334 GCA_964028335.1 Altica lythri | reverse complement strand
TAAAATATAAAACTATCCATGGTTTATATAGTTGTGATTGGTTATTTTTGATATTATAATATTTCTTAAGAATATATTTGAACCAGTTTTAAATAAGCTGTTAGTTAACTTATCACATTTAACCATAAAATATTCTTAGTTTTTGAATAATAAAATAAGTAAAAATATATGATGAATGTTAATACATTATTTAACTTGAGTGAGCTCATCAGATTTATTGCTATTATTATTAAAAAAACGTTTTCCATAATCTAGTTACAAATCCTAGTGCTTTAAATCTTGTTTGTGCTTTTATTTTATTTACTGAATTAAGCGCTGAACAAACAGGTGACAAAGTAAAAGGCCACTAATATAGGATGCGCTGTCATTTGTGAAGTAAAGAAGTCATTTTCAATCATTCATTCACTAGTTGTTATAAACTTTAAAAAAGTGTTGTTTTTAATGTTTATTTGTGAAATGTGTGAAAAAAATGTGATTATGTGTGAGGTGTTATAAGAAGACATAAAGGATCTGTAAGTACAAGCTATTAAAAATACGTGCCATTACATTCTTTTTACGTAAAATTTTAGTTTTTCACTGGTGTATTTAGTTACGATCTATTAGTTATTTTTTACTATATAGTACCTAATAATGAATTTTATTCATTTGTTACACTTTTATATACTTATATATTAAATAATTACAAAATCTCGTAAAGTTATATCTAATTATAAAATACAGATTGTATAGGTTATGTATTAGATTTTTAACTAGTTTTATACTTACACCTTCATCTCTGGATGGCATTTCTGTTAGATAATTATTCATTTCACCTTTTTGTGGATCAACAATAGCTAATACAGAAACACAACCATCTACTGTACCTAAAACAAGTGCTTTACCATCAGGGGTACTTTCAACAGCGGTAAGTTCGGCTTGAACTCTGTAATTAGCCACCATTTCCGCATCAGTTGTGCTAAAAAATATTTATATTGATAGTTGTGCGCCTTTTTAAATTATTAGTCGTAAAATGACTATTGTAGAACCGTTTATAAACCAGCGAAAATATCAAAATAAACACCTTTTTTGAGATAATCGTTGAGGTACCTAACGGTATTTTTGGTTCGGTTCTATGATGAAAACATATAATAACAAAATATGCAAAAGTTTAAATGTGATTTTTAACCTATAAACAATATATAAACAATTAAAGTATCATTATCAGATCAAATCTGTTTATGAAAACGTATGGCTTTTATAAAGTATTGACAACATCATAATCAAAAACACATCCTTAAAATGAGCATTTAAGTATAAAGTTATTTTTGTCAATTTGTTGGTTTAAAATTGTAAAAAGAGCTTTACATATTGGTTTCTAAAAAACTATTAATAACTTTTTTAAAATACACACAATCTGCTAATTCCTTATTAAAATGTGTACAATGTCTTAAGGAATAAGTGGTAAAAGAAGTTTTATTTAATAGTTAATGTAAAATTGAAATTGTTTATATTGAAAAGAATTATATTTACAAACTCATTTAATGAGTAAAAAGTATGTAATAAAGAGTGCAAAAACAGATTTGCAGTGTATCCTAATGTTTGGCGTATTAACATAATTTTTTATTTGAAATATTGACATTTTTACACAAATTTAAGAAGAAGATAATGGCATACGACCCTTAGAACCCCAATTTTCCAAAAATTCTCTGGGACTTTCTTTGTAAAGTATTATTTTACAGACACAAAGTTTTAGTTAATTTAATGAACTGTGCTATACTAAATTTGGTTTATATTGATATGTATATTTACCGAAATACTCTTAAAGTTTTTCTTCCACTGTGATAGTATAGAACATACTCATCTGTGCTATTAAATAAGCATATTATAGAGAAAACTCCTTCAGCAACTTTAGGAATAAACGTTCTTACAGTTTGTCCTTTTTTTAATTCAATTAATTCTAAACCCCCTCTAAAAACATATAATTACAATATTGTATATTAAATAAATAAATTACTTACCTTGAGGGAGCATACAATCCATATTTTCCATCTTTAGTTAAACTTCCTCCCCATTTTGGTACTGTTCTAAGATGTTTTTTCGTTTTGATATCAATTATAGAACCTTTATCGGTTGCTAGTACAGCTACTAAGTGACCTTTATGAGGCATTGCTACTAAACCCATTACATCCTGTTAAAGTTTAACTAATTCAATCAGTGGAAATTTGTTAAAAGAATTTTCTGTATAACACTTAGGCTACGGTCACACAGGCGGTATTTCACGCAGCGGAATTCCCGTCCGTGTGGCCGCAGCCTTAAGATAAGATGGCAAATTCAATAAAATAACAAAATCTTTTAAAGTTGAATTTTTATGTCCTACATACCTTAATAGCGCATACTTTCAGTGATATTCGATGCATTAAAGTACCATTTTGTGCATTGTACACAATAATACAATCTCTATTTGTTTTATCTGCACCGACTATAACTAAATGTTGATTATCAGACGTAACAACTGCTAATTTAAATGGGACTCCGGTAATACTGCGTACTGAATATTCAAAAGTGTATACCATTTCACCACCTTAAAAATGATTATATTACAAATTAAAAAGTTATTATTTTGATAATTGTATACTTGGTATTTCTCTGACGCAGACAGTAGCCATAGTTCTTACTATATCAGTTCCTGGTGGATTACTTGGTTTTGAAATAGATAAAACTTTACTGCCATTATCGATAAATGTGAGTTGTTTTATACCAGGTTGCTCTTCTTTAAAAATTACTTGTTGGGTTAATCGTAACCAGATTAAAAAATTCCCAGTTTCTGCTGATATGATATATCTACCAAAAAATATGTTATAATATATTAATTAGAGAATTTAAACTTACTTTCCATCAGGAGTTACTAAGGCGTGCGTTACGATAGCTCCCAAAGGACTGTCGGCTAATTTTGCTGTCAATTTTCCTAATCTAAGATCCCATACTCCGACACAATTTCTAGTCGCTGTTACAGCCAAACTTAAATTATCTGATAAACTAAAAAAATATTTTAAATGGTAGGTTTACATGCATTCACAACTTTGAATGTTTCAGCATACAACCGTACGGCGCGAACTCGTGATCGGTACTAAACATGGATAGGAAACAAGCTCTTCCCATCTAACGCAACCCAAGCCTAACACCCCCTTTACTCGTTTGAGTTTGTGGAAGCTTGCCGAGACTTGTCAAGCATGTAAACTTACTGTTTCTGTACGTTTACATGCTTTGCAAGTCTCGACAAGCTTCACAAATGCTTGAATACCAAACATGCGCCAACGTGTAAACCGATACTGACCTGGATTGGAAACAAACTTTTTCACATCTCACGCAAACCAAGCCTAACACCTTTTTTACACGCTTGAGTTTGTGGAAGCTTGCCGAGAGTTTTCAAGCATGTAAATTTACTGTTACTGTACGTTTAGATGCTTGACAAGTCTCGACAAGCTTGCACAAGCTCCCAGCCTTCACAAATGCTTGAATACTAAACATGCGCCAACGTGTAAACCGACACTGACCTCGATTGACAACAAGCTCTTTTCATCTCACGCAAGCCAAGCCTAACACCCTCTTTACACGCTTGAGTTTGTAGAAGCTTGCTAGGCATGTAAACCTACTGTAAGAGATATTAATATGTAATTTACATACTAAATCTCTTTATATACACATTGAGTTGATTAAAATGATACCCAAAATTGTCTATTTATCTGTAAAAACATTGAATACCTAATAGAGTCAACTTGAAGCTCATGTCGATCTATTACATGGACGGTTTCAAATATATTATTGACATTCCACACTTTAGCAGTTCGATCAATGGAAGATGTAACAATACTATTCCAATTTCCAACAGTTAATGGTTCCAGTTGTATTATCCGACCAAAATGTGCGTCCAATACTTTTACCACTTTCTTAGTTTCCATACTCCATACATATAAATTTTTTCTGAAAATGAAAAAGTAACGAATACGTTAAAGTACCTTGTTGGGCGCCAAATTTATGTGAGGAATTGTATAAAAGAAATTTTTTGAATTACAAAATATTTAAAATTTTGTTCATTGACATAACTCTCTAACATCGTTTGGCATCTAGGTTGCGTAAACACCTGGTAGATGCCGATGTGTTTCTATTTTAAGATTATATAGTTGAAAACGAAAAAGTGAGAGAATCGAAAAAAATTTGGAAAAACATAAACGCAAAAATGTGAAATACCGAATAAAAAATGGAAAAATAAAAAAAATAACACAACATTGACTGTTATAAAAAGTTCTCCGGGTCTCTCGCTTATACTGGTTCCATACCACCGAAACTCTCGGTGAGCATTTCGGTATGTATCTTTGTTGCTCAGCAGCAGCGTTACCAACCTAAAATTTCAGAAATCGGTATTTGATACAAAAAAATAATAAGTAGAAATCTGTTGATTTAAAAAATGGCAACAAGTGTTTATTTAATAAAAAAATGTAAGTTTAAATTAAGATACAAAAGAAAATTATATCGGTTTATTGGAACTGAAATATGAATCAAAGAACATTAAAGGCGGGCGCAGAGTGATCCTACTATTCTTGTCTGTATACGTGTGCTAATGCTTACCTGACCCCAGCTATAGCATAATTTTTTTGTGCGCTTAAAGTTATAGAATTCGATTGAAGCATTTTTGTTGTAATATTTCTTGTTCCATAAGGCAACATTAAACTAACAGCTTCATTACTAGTATCTTCATTAAAATTCTATATTACAAAACCATTACTTGTTGTACCTTAAAAAACGATGAAATTTTTATCGATATAAAAATATATGTGAATAAATAATTTACCAAATAGAACTTTATCATGTTTATCAAGTTTCAATTGTAAAATAGCTTCAGTATCATCATTTTCAGCTCTTGGTAAATCTTCTTGTTTTTCCCATATTTTCTTCTCTGTGTTTTTAATATATTTTGTAAGTATATACAAATCTGGTGTGGTACATGCATATAAAATAGATTTGTCTTTTGTTAGAGTCGTTGCACTGGAAATATATTATTTTTAATTATAGTTCTTACATTTTACGAGGGAAATCAAATATGAACCGAAAGTTTTATCTTGTGGCCTTGAGAGCACAGTTAAACGATACTTGTATGAAGAAAACTCAACTAATATGAATGGCACAAAAAAATTTAACACATGTTAAAAATAAACTAAATGCTCGTTGCCCTCGAACTATTATGAGTAAAGAAAACATTGCTCCAATTCAACTCCTTCTGAAGGGTAACTGCCATAGGCTGTTAAAATTGGGAAAGGCTATGTGTTTATAGATAGACAGACGAACGGACAGACAGACAGGCAGACGAACAGTCGGACGGACGGACAGGCAGACGAAAAATTTCTACGTTTTCGCTTTTTTATGTTGGGATAAAAACAATATATCGTATTTTACATCAATGAATTTTAAAACAAAATTCATGTTAATATTTGAATCACTCTCGTAATAAATTGATGTATTTTCAAAGTTAATTAAATTAGATTAAAAATCCAGTTAATAACATTGTTATTTATAAAATGATAATCGTTATTAATATCTAGCAGATTGTAGAGATACGAAGATTTGATAAGATATGATAAAAAACTTACTTTGTCATATCTACAACAAATGGTTCATAATAATGAAATTTTATTAAAAAAAATGAGTTAATTGATATGGTGTTTGTTGTCTACAAAAATTTAACAATGTATAAAAGGTAAATAATAGTTTTACTAGTTTTAGTGTATTTTTTGTAAATAAATAACTTCTGTGCGTGTATTTGTGACTGAAATATTTTTTTAAATAGATTTTGATAAAAAAAATTGTGTGTTCATGTGGATTCGAGAATGGTTTAGATTCATTAATTGGTCCATTATATAATGTTCCTTCTACCAGATCTAGTTTTCCTTTTACCCTTGGGGATGTGTAACATTTTTATTTCTCCCTGTAAATTCATTCCTATTTTTCGAAACAGAACAATGTCTTTATGTTCTCCAACGGTCTTTTTGTTTATAGAAACAAAGTTTTTATTAGGCATTTCCTATCTCTTTCTATTGTCTCTATTCATATAGATGTTAGATTTTTTTCTTTATAGAATTCTCGTCCTTAAGCGCGTGAGTAAACCAACTCCTTTTGTTTCGGAGAAGATACCCGTGTTTTTTTACGTTAAGATGTAGCAAAAACCGTTGCGACTACGAGAATAGATTTCTGAGAAAAAAAATCGAAAAAAATTGTGACAGTTAAAAAACAAACTGAAAAAATTGGTTAAAATAGATAAAAAAACGCCACACACACAAAAATAAGATAAAATTGAAAAACAAAAAAAAATGTTTAAAAAATGGAAAAAGAAACAAGAAAATAAGAAATCGAAAATCAAATCATAAGAAAAAACCTGACAAGAATCGAAAAATCGAGATAAACTGAAAAATAAATCAGAAAAAAGTAGCGAAAAACACTCGCAGCTAAGGAACAAATAAAGGAAAAAAAAACGAGAAGACAGGAAAGAGAAAAAAAGGAAAAGAGGACCGAAAAATCGAGAAACATTTTTTTAAAGGAAGTATTACCTATGAAATTCCAAATATCCGAAATCATCATCTTTTGTTTTTAAAAATAATGACATTCTTGTATCTTCCAAATTTCCTTTCCAAAAAATAATTCTGTATTCCTCTTTATTATCAAATTCCATATCTGAAAATTACAATCATATATCTATATCTATAATTATAACAACATTTTATTTATTTAAAAAATTTCTTACGTAAAATATCCCAACTAGACATATCTAACGGAGCTACAAATTCTTTGTCACGATTTCCTCTCATATCAAACTTTATCCAATTTTCTTTCCCATAAATAAATAGATTATGATTTAATAAATATATTCCAGTAACTGAATTACCTTCTGGTAAGGGATTATCTATTATTATAAATTCACTTGATAGCATGTTAAGAAGAACTGTCTGTAAAAGAAATAAAAACGAAATGCAACGCGTTTATAACTTGTTTATATCTCATTATTGATTGAGAATCAGAGAGAATCTAATGGTAGGTTAACATGCTTGACAAGTATTTGCAAGCTTGCACAAACACAAACGTATATATTGAGTGTGTGGATAGACTTGCGTGAGATGGGAAGAGTCTGTTGCTTGTTTTTAAATACAGATCAAAGGAAGCTTACGTAACACACTAGCGTGTAAATGGCATTCAAACATTTGTGAAGGCTTGTGGATGCTTGCGGAGACTCGCCAAGCGTGTAAACTTACCATAATATACTGCCCCACCATTGAATTAAACGTCATACCAACTGCGAAAAAGTAAATATTGGAATAATTATGCCCTGTTCATATTAATTCGCATAGTAGTGTAGATTATTTTAGTACCAATCTCATTATGAAAGGTCCGTGGTATTTTCTAAAAACCGAAATATTTGTAACATTCCAGACCATCTTTTCTCATAGGAGGGTAAACCGTTTCGTAACGTAAGGGTACGTTCACATGGTTGGCAAATCTCCGCAAGCATTCACAAACGCTTGCCGCAAGCTTCTTTTAATTTGTGCTAGGAAACAGATACCGGCCTAGATTGGCAACAAGGTCTTCCCATCTCACTCAAGCTAAACCTAATACACCCTTTACACGTTTGTATTTGTGGAAGCTTGCCGAGACTTGCCTCACAGGTAAACCTACCATTACATGCTTGTTTTTGTAGAAGCTTGCCGAGACTTGCCTAGCAGGTAAACCTACCATTACACGCTTGTGTTTCTGGAAGCTTTCGGAGATTTGCCAAGCATGTAAACCTACGATTACACACTTGTTTTTGTTGAAGTTTGCCGAGGCTTGCCTAGTATGTAAACCTACCATTACACGCTTGTGTTTGTGGAAGCATTCCGAGACTTGTCAAGCATGTAAACTTACCATTACACACTTGTTTTTGTGGAAGCTTGCCGAGACTTGCCTCACAGATAAACCTACCATTACATGCTTGTGTTTGTGGAAGCTTTCCGAGACTTGTCAAGCATGTAAATCTACCATTACACACTTGTTTTTGTGGAAGCTTGCCGAGACTTGCCTCACAGGTAAACCTACCATTACACGCTTGTGTTTGTGGAAGCTTTCGGAGATTTGCCAAGCATGTAAACCTACCATTACACACCTGTTTTTGTTGAAGTTTGCCTAGACTTGCCTAGCAGGTAAACCTACCATTACACGTTTGTGTTTGTGAAAACTTTCCGAGACTTGTCAAGCATGTAAACCTACCATAACGCGTATTAAATAGTTCGACTTAGATTAGTTTAGTTATCACTTCTGGCGGGTATTCTGAGACGCCCACGTTTCTTTTTTTAAATCCAATTTTCATATATTATATGTCAGTTTAATAATGTCAAATTGCTAAGTTGTTTATATAAAATTCATTTGAATAATAAAGTTAGTCTATCTTCAGTGAGTGATTGTATATTTAATAAAAAAATGTAAAAAAACATATTTATTACATTTTAGGTAAAACAGGATGTCTACTTCCAATCCAGAAACAATTTTAACCAAACATGAACTTGTAGGGCAAGGTTCGTTTGGGGAAGTATTCAAAGGTATCGATAAAAGTACAAATCGAGTAGTAGCGATTAAAATAATTGATTTAGAAAAAGCTAAAGACGAAATTGATGATATACAACAAGAAATTACAATATTATCACAATGTGATTGTCCATTTATAACAAAATATTTCGGATCATATTTAAAAGACTCAAAGTTATGGATAATCATGGAATATTTAGGCGGAGGATCAGCTTTGGATTTAATGAAAGCTGGCCCGTTTGAAGAAACTCATATCGCAATTATTTTACGAGAAGTACTTAAAGGATTGGAATATTTACATGGAGAATTAAAATTACATCGCGATGTTAAAGCAGCTAATATTTTACTAAGTGAAAATGGTGATGTTAAATTAGCTGATTTTGGTGTAGCTGGACAATTAACAAATACCATACGTAAAAGAAATACATTTACAGGCACACCTTTCTGGATGGCACCTGAGGTTATTAAACAAAATTCGTACGATTTTAAAGCAGATATTTGGAGTTTGGGAATAACCGCGATAGAATTAGCGAAAGGTGAACCTCCGAATTCAAAAATTCATCCAATGAAAGTACTTAAACTAATAGTGCAAAGTAATGCTCCGCAATTAGATGGCGATTTCAGTAAACCTTTTAAAGACTTCGTTAATACTTGTTTGAATAAAAATCCTGTACACAGACCTCCTGCCAGGGAGTTAATAAAATTTCCGTTTATTAAAAAAGCAAAACGTAATTATTTATTGGTGGATCTGATCGATAATTACATCAAATGGAAATTGGAGAAAGTAGAAGATATTGCTCGATCTTATAATGATACTACAATTAGTTCAATGTCTTCAGTTCCAGACTGGAATATGACTCTTACTAATGAACCTTCAGAAAATGTTGATACAATAAGTGAAAATTCGAATGGAGTTTTCTGTTCGATTTGTGATGTATTGGATTGTTTGGATAACGAAAATTTAGATGTAACAAGAGCATTTAAAGCTGCTGAAAATACTTGTCCTGGTATCAGTGAGATTTTTGTCCAAAAATTGGTTAGGAATTTGTTACCTTCTATGTCAGAAAATAAATTAGATGAAGTTATGGAAAAAATTAGAACTGATGGTTAATTTATTATATTCGTATTTGTATTATTTATATTCACAATTATGTTGTAGTTCTATAAATAAAATAGAAACAAAAATTGGTTAAAGTTTAATTTTTGACCTAGTAGGCCAACTGGAATAGTTGCCACGCATTCAATTCTTGATTTTGGGAAAGTAAAGACGACGTTGGGACTATACGGTAGATGGTCTAACAATTCGGTGTTTTCAAGCTCCGAAAACTCGATTGTCTTTTGGGCAGTGTGAGCACTTTTTGCTCTTCTGTGAGCAAAGGAGTGATCCAACGGGAAACCAACTTCGTAAACCCAGTTTGTAAGATCTTTTGGATCGAGGTCTTTGAAATGCCCAAAGATGCCTCTATCTCAAAAAAAAAAAAAATTAGCTCCAACGTAGGTCTCCTCACAAATGTGGCAATAACCCTAATAATGAAATTAATAATCAGAATTCCATCCCTTAATGAATTACAATCAAGTAGAATCACTTTCTGTTTTTTCCATATTATTGAGAATAAATTAATTTTAAATACACGTGTAAACAGGACAACATACAATTCAATCAAGATCACAAAAACTGATGTTTGGTGAAAGTGAAACTACATACTTGAAATTAGATGTTAGTAATATTTATTAGAATCACCTCAATTTGAGAAATTTATACAAATAAAATAATTAAATGAAACAAAAAAATGGGTGTGGCAGTCAGTGGGACTGCCGGCAGAAGTTATACTTCTATGCACGCGCATGGATTCATAAATTTGTATGCGAATGATTTAGCAAAATCATTATATGATATTCGTGTTCAGCGACCTCAAAAACCTTCTAGTAACGAGTGCACACACATTTTGTATCGAATTTGCATAAAAATCCTGGAGACGAGGTGTGTCTTAAGCACCAGGTGTTTCGGACACCATCGCCATTATCATATTCGTATTCAGCGACCCAAAAAACTGCCGAGTTCCAAGTGTGCACTGATTTTGGACAGAATTTACATAAAATCCCAGGAGAAGAGGTAAATACCCAAGGTCTAGGCACCAAGTGCTGCGGAGACTTTCGACATCATGATATTCGTGTTCAGCGACTCCGAGTACATAAATTGAACCCATTTGTAATACTTACCGAGTTGTAATTTTTCTATCTATTGTCTGTTCGGAATGCACTTTTCGACTATTCTTAAAAACTCTGTTTATGTAGCCAACAACCTCAAAAGCATAGTGCAGGATATAATGCAACCATGTGAAGGTACTACGACTATGGACTACAATACAATACTCATTACTGAATATTATTATTAATATAAAATACTAAACTTTATATGTTTACTTACGTGACTGAATTAAGGCGAAAACATACTATCAAAACGTGACACGACGCCACGCCACCCGACGCATGTCATTACCTATCAATTCCCTATATTTATTTCGCGGCGTGTGGTCACATAACGTGTTGTATATGCGCTTCTGACTATATTAAATATATGGAATTGATAAGTACTGACATGCGTCGGGTGGCGTGGCGTCGTGTCACGTTTTGGTAGTATGTTTTCACTTTTATAAAATAATCTGTCAAACACAATGTGATATGTCACTATGATATTCAAAATATTAGCTCAGACTGTTTTTTGTATATCTATCTCTTTTCAATGTACTGAATGTTTAAACGGTATTCAAAGGACTTATATGACATGTGGTAAATATTTCTTCTTTGTTTTTACCGACCAATATACCTTATATGTGTTTCAGTCTCTCTCTTACTCACACCATTACATATGTAATGATTTTTCCCAATTAATCCCACACAAATCTTTTCCGCAGAGGGCACGAATAGAAGTATAACTTCAAAAAATATACCTTTAATACAAGTTATTTGGAAATTTATTTCTTTTCTGGAACTTCTCTATAGACAACCTTAATTAAATTTTTGTTTTATCTAGAAAGTTTCTTTTGTTTAATATTGGCAACAATTCATTCGAGAAAGTTCTAAGATTTGAATTTTACGGTTTCTAATTTGTTATTCGATTCAAAACAACTCGAAAACGCCCGATCCCCTTATGCACAGTGTATAGGGTTGATGCTTCGTGAGTTACGATTGAGATTGAAAAGGTAACAATGGTCGTTGTGTAATTTGCTTTGTGAAACTTATCGGCTAAATTTTGGTTTAATTCGTGTTTGACAAGTATTAAAGTTTAGTACATTTCATTTTGGTTATACAGTACTAAATTTTGAAGCACAATCTACTTGACTTGTGGTGGAATTCAATTTGGTTTGCCACAAAACATTTCATCTCGTTGAGAAGCGACGCCATGTTGGATATCTTGAAAATTTATATCGTTGAGAGGCCAAAGAAGACCTGAGTTGTCCTGAAAATTTCTAGATCGTTGTTCCAGAAGAATTCCTGTGGTTTGGTGAAATATGTTAGGTACATATCTCCAGTCCAGTTTTGGTATCTTTACAGAAGTAATCTTTAATTTAGAGGTGTGTTTCCACACTTAATCATTTAGTTATGTTACATATAATAGTCATATAGACAGTAAATATTTCAAGTTACTGTTACATTTTGGGACTTTTGCCAGAAGGGATTTGATTTTATGTAGTTATTAATATCAATGACCTCAGTTTTGTGTGGACCTAGTTCGGATCCATCATTGAGGCTGGAGCGACCACATTGAAATACCAGAGGGAAATAGTTAACTGGTGTGGTGCTTCAGTCCCAAACACAGAATCCATTTCAGCGAGGTATTGTTCTTGGGATAATCCTAACACCTCCTTTACACGTTTGTGTTTGTGGAAGCTTGCCCAGTCTTGCCAAGCATGTAAACCTACCCTTACCCGCTAGTTTTTGCGTAAGGTGATGCTTAATTCTATCTATCTGATGCGGACCAACTCGCGGGTAAAAGCTAGTTTTCAAATATATGGGAATGAGTTGAGAAAAAATTGATTCGAACAATAAACATAGTTTTCTGCTGTGAATTATAATAAAAACTTGATTAGATTTGTTACCTGATTATTATTTGTGTACGCAGCTGCCCATTTATTATCCGGACTAAGAACTAAATATTGCATAATTCCTTCTATATTCGGATTTACATCTCTGGTTAAATCACTAGTAGACAAATCCCATGTAATAAATCTATTTGAAATCGACACCACATAACGATAATCTGATGTTAAACATATAGAAAATACAGCAAATTGATGTCCTTCTAACGAATACTAAAGAAAATTGAATTAATTAATTAAAATTAAATAAAATAATAAAAGATTACTTTAAGTGGACCACCAGGAGTATGTAAACAATGATACAAAGGCAACAAAGCACAATGTGTTGGTCCTTTAACATCACAATCATTAACTAACATTTTTATATTGGAATTCGTTGCAACTTCTGGTAGAAGACGGCCAATTAATTGGGGCGCTAACATATTTGGATATTGTCCCAAAACTGCACCACCCAATCTCAAAGCGTCCGCCACTAACATCAGTTCTCTAAAAATTAAAATAAATCATAATTAGATCTATTAAACTCCATTCATTTCGCAGATAAACTCAAGTAGGTTAACTATCGATAAAAATTATTAAGTTTTGGTTTCTCTGATGTCGTTTTGTCGGTTGTCCCTTATAAGAAAATTAAAATCACATCTTCTTAGTGGACCACTGTAAAGTCGCTCCCGGGTTCTTAAGCAGTCGGTAAATGGCCTAAGCTGTTATACACGGGTGAGCATAACTGTACTGTCCGGACCTGTCGCCCAGACAGTGGTGTGAGTGAGTCGCTGTTCTAAGAATCTTCGAATAATGTAGTGGCTTTTGGTACGTTCGGAAGATTCGAGAGTGTTCTGTTCTAGATATAATTTTAGAGACGCTTCTAGAAGGAATTAATTTCATATATAAGGGACCGCTTTGGACAGAGAAGAATAAAAAAATATAACAATACATATGGATGAAAAAGTTATAGTCAAAAAATTGTAAATGCTCCCCACACCATTAAAGTTCTACCTCCAAAATTAAGCTTCTTTTTTTAAATCGCGCCAGTAGGAATTAAATCAGTCTGAACTATCAGGTTTAAATTTCTTTTCATCAGAGAAGTTCACCTAGTTTATATTGTAATCAAATATCCTAGATGGTAATTTGCTCGATGAAGAATTTGGATAATAAGGAGATCGAGTCGTGGATTCTTGAGAGGTAAGATGTTTGGATGGATAAGTTAGAGTCAAAACATTGTAAATGCTAGCCACACCATTAAAGTTCTACCTCCAAAATTAAGCTTCTCTTTTCAAATCGCGCCAGTAGAAATTAAATTCCTTTTCATCATAAAAGTTCACCTACTTTATGTTGTAATCAAATATCCTAGATGGTAATTTGCTCGATGGATGTTAGTGGAGAATTTGGAAAATAAGAAGGGCGAGTCGTAGATTCTCGATAGGTAAGATGTTAAAAATTAATTAGGGCGCCACTAAAATTTTTTAGAAGAGAAACAAAGTTACAAAGTCTGGATGAACAGGAAAGGGTACTGGTGCTCTACTTTTCATATCCTTTTGTCTGCTCCTCCATTTTCCAACTCTGGCCTTTTCTTCTATTTGCTCCTGCTTTGTGTTTTTAATTACTTCTTTTTTATTCTTTTTATTTATTTATTCAATCTACTGAAATAAATGTGAATCCGAGGAAAAATCCATATAAATATTGTAATGAAAAAAAAAATGAGTAGCATAGCAAGTTTGATAATATCCATTTAACAACTGCTAAAGAACGCAGGAGCGATTTTAGACTGGTCCTTTGAGGACTGTGATGTTTATTCTTTTATAAGTGACTACGGCTAGATGACAATTAAAAAGAAATTGGTTGTTTTTTTACCTTTTCGAATCTTTATCTTCAATAAAAGTACAAGCATCTTCATAATCTACAAGAACTGCTTGAAGAGGACAGCTGGATAATTTTGCATGTAACCATTCATAATTAAACAGCACGTTGTCGTATAAATCTTTGAATCGTCTGGATCTTACCAAATGGTAGGGCATTTCACCAAACTGTTAAATAAATATATTAATAAAACAAGACAAAAAAAATTATGTACAAAACAATGTTCAAACAAAAAAATAAAAAATAATAAGACTTAGACTAGAAATTCGATGTATTTGTTTGTGTCGGACTTGGAATTATATATAGCCATAACCGAGTTAGGTCGTATGTTCGGTACAATTTGGTAATAAGTAAAATTTTGTCTTATATTCTTACCTTCCTCAAATTATATCTGGAAACTTTACCATCTTTGGAATAAAAAACTAATGGTTGAACTGGTACTTTTCTATCAGCAACACCTTCTTTATCAGTTAAATTAAATCTAAAACAAGATACAGGATGTTGCACTCTAGGAAGGGAAAGCTTTTATGTTATTTTAATACTATGAACCGTTTGATCGTTCGACTTTTTGAGTCGTTTTTTCAGTTTTTCAGAGTTCATACGCTTCTCAGTTGCTCTGTTTGTAACCCGCCATAAAGAAATTATGTTTCCTATTTTGATTCTAAAAATCAAAATATGAAATTTTTACCTGTGACGTTGAATTTCAGTATATTTAAATGGTTTAGGTTTACCACCACCCCATATACCAAGAAAATAATCCGCAATCATTGAATGGAAATAGAAAGCCATATTCATATTTTTAAAATATCTTTCTTTCGCTGTATCACGAAATTGTCTTTAAATAAAAAATAAACATTTTACTAATCAAAGATAATATGTAATTAAAATCGTACCTATGATACCAATTCATTACACTTACACCATCAGCTTCTCTTTCTGATAAATAATTAGGAAGATCGTTTCGAATTCTTGTCCAAAGTAATGGTGGAATACGTCTAACAGGTGGTAAATGGTATTGGTATACATCATCTAATACTTTATCATCTAAAGATATTAAATCTTCTAATTCAGATTCTGAAAGGCCACTTTTAGCCGCTGTTATATAAGCTAGTCCGTGAAATACTAAAATTCTACCATGCTAAAAACAAAAGATGTATTGCGCATATTCTACTAGAGACAGTCGATGTGAGAGAGAAAGAAGAAAATTAGGATATGCTATCTCTCTCTCTTGCGCTGTTAGCTTAACTGGCTGGTGAGAGTACTCCTCTCCATACCTCTTGGGATGGAGAGGAGTACAGCGGAATTGGTTCTGGGAGTCGAACGATTGGGTTGTTGTAAATTAAACTCTCATAGAGTTTTTGAAATTTAGAAATTAAACAAACCTACGATCTCTACCTAAAGTCGATAGCGCATAATCAAAATATAAATATATAAAAAGTTGCTGGAGAAAATGATATTTCGATTGTAGATTTGAGAAAAAATTAACATTGTGCCAACACAGTTTCAAAACAACATACAGGGGAGGCATGAGAGGACATTCCTTACGCCGTGATTAACACACACCAGGCATGAACATTCTCACTGATCCGTCTAGGGCAATTAAATATAGTAGTCTTCCTATCCTCGGGAGGTATTGAGCGATTCGTCTACGGCTCTCATACGCCCACGGTATTTCAAGACAGTTTCGAATGACTTGCTCCTATGACACGAACGTCAAAGAGCCAATTCTTTAGAAGGCCTCCTCCACCGAGACCCGTGACACCACATCCCGTGATAACTAGTCTGTTAAGTGTATATTCTCTTACATTAACACCACATCTCCTACGAAGACTTTTGACATCATCAATCCTGACCATCACCAGAGCTATGCCCTGGAAGCTCATACGATACCTCCTATGAAGATTTTTAACATCATCAATTCTGATCTTAGCAAAGTTACGCCATGCAAGCTGATAGCAGAGCTTCCAAGGAGACTTTTGACATCATTAATCCTGACCATCACCAGAACCACACCCTGGAAGCTCCTACGAAAACTCTTTACATTATCAATCCTGACCATCATCAGAGCTACGCCCTGAAAGGTCATATTATCCCTCTTACGAACGCTTCTGATATCATAAATGCAGACCATCATCAGAGCTACCCCCAGTAATAGACAGCGAACTCATTGGACCACACTCCGAAGTTAAAAGGCACTATCGGCTATATATAAAGATCGAGTTCTGCTGGAGGAGACATTTTTTTAGTTTCTACTTATTTGTCTAATTTCTAAATTTCAAAAATGAAATACCTAAACATTGCTAACAATGAAAAAAATACCTGTTTTTCGATCCTTTCAAAAAGCATCATAATTGAATCCATCACAGTTGAGGCCAAATGTGTATCTTGAGATTTCGTATAACTTCTCCATCTACATATTTCAGCAAAAACTAATTTTACAAAAATAGGAAGACTACATTTTTCAATGGCATTCGACACTAAACGCCACTGATAATTCGATAAATCCCTGTGAGCTGATTGCATCCACATTCTAATTAAAACAATTAGTTTTATAGTAGAAAAACTATTAAAAATTCATAATTTCTTACTTGATTACTTTCATGGCAAGTTCCTCTCCTAAAGCTCTAACTTCTATAAAATTTTCTTCAACATCTATCATGCGTCTCAAAATATGATACTCTTTAGAAACCTCAGGATTACTTTCTTCGCAAGCACAAGACACAATTATCTATAAAAAAAATATAACTCAATATTTTATATAATGAAAAATGAACTAAAACATACTTTACAATTAGGTGGAAGTCTAGTTGGAAGCCATGAAACTTTACTTGCATCTTGAGTACCTGTTAACTGATCCACAGAATCCAAAAATAGAAGAAGAGGTTGTTCTTTGGTAGCTAAAGTTAGTAATTGTTTAAAATATGCTGTTAAAGGTACTAAATCGTCTGGTATTACATCGAAAGGCATCATATGGTTATAGGAAATCTATAAAATCAAAATTTAATAAACAATTTTTAACAAAGTAATGATCCAAAAATCATGACGGGATTGATACCTGTACAAATTTAATTTATTTGTAAGCTGTATGGAAATAAATTTAAATTTATAATGACATTCAAACTCAGAAAGAAGACTTTCTAGGGGAGCTAAAAGAAGCTTTGAAGTTCTGGGTACAAATAACAAAGAATTGAAATATCTCCATATCAAGAAGAATGGTGAATGCTTAAAAGAATGAAAAGGAAAGTAGCGAAAAAAAGTAACAGAAAGGGATAACGGAAACAGATGGACAGATATTCATGCAACTACAGTAAAAATTACTGTTGAGTCCACAAATCCTCCTCCAAGTCTCTCCTTTCTATCTTAGCTCCCTGTCGATCCCCTCGATCCAACTTCACCTAGGTCTTCTTTTCCCTATTGGTTGCCATTTCATAATTTGTTTTGGAAGTCTTCTTCCTCTCCCCTGAAAAGGGTCTTAAATCCAACACTCCTATAAACTTTCTCTCACCTACCTACCAATCTATTGTCTTGTCTTCTTTCGCCCTCCTTTGGACGTGACCATACCATACTATACCAGCTATCTATTTCTTATTTCATTTATGATTGTATGTGTTATTCCCATAATTTCTTTTACTGGGTTATTTGTTATTCTTTGTGTTCTTGTTCCCTCTGATCTTCACCAAAAATCTATTTCAATGGCTCTCAAAGTTTTTCCTGCTTTTTTCTTTCAGAGTCCATATCTCGCCACCATAATTTTTTATGTTTTAGACAACGGAGTTATATAGTCTCTTTTTCTTTGGTAATATTTCTATCCCAGGAGGTCTCTCGATTTTCTTCTTAATGCATTTCTTTTCCTAATTGCCAGATCCAACTTCCCATCATTGGAGAGTTTTGCTCCGAGATATTTATATGTATTACCTACAGATAACGGATACCAAAAGAATGGTACGATACATATAAAGACATATCTATAACAACAGGGATGGATTTCCAAAGAAGGAAAGGAAGGAAAATTGGAAAAAAATGTTCTCGAAAAAGATGGGCGGAAGAGATAGACAAATACCAGAATAGTTACTGAAGTATATCAATGAAGAATGGATTGAATAGATGGATGAAACAGATTGATGAGCCATCATCGTCATCGAAAACTCCTATGCGTCCAATGCTGGACATAGGTCTCCCTTAGCTCCTTCCATCTATTTTTGTTTTTCGCAGTTTGCATCCAATTTCCGCTAACTCGCTTTATATCATCTGTCCATCTCGTTGGTGGCCGGCCACTGCTCCGGTGTGCCTCCACTCGAGAATAATACGTCTTGTTTCTTAGGTTGTCATAGGTTGATCTGACTTAAAGACATAATTTAGTTTACCAAACGCTGTCTTCACTAAGATCCCGATGGGGAATATGTTTACTTCAGGAATCTAGCGTTCCGGCCTTCGCGAGCTCCTGGTTCTCCTGCACTCCCTACTCCAAAGGAAACCAATCCTAATACTATCCTGTTGAAATGTCATATTCCTTCCTACATTCCCTACCACTCACCAACCCGTCTTGTCAGCTTGGTGAGTTTCGCCCAATTACCCCAAAAAGCTATATGAAAAGTTGATGAGTAGGTATATCGAAAACCTGTAGTAAAATTTATAAGGAAAAGGGAGATCTATAAAAGAATCTTCATAAAAGCAGTGGTAAGCACCCAAAGATAAAGATTCAATAAACCCAAATGCAGAAGAGACGGCTCCAAAACAGATGGAAAGAGATTTCCATAAAAAGAAAATTGGTCACATAATAACGCTGTAAAGATTAGGCATCATAATAAAAAAATGAATGAAAACAACAAACATACCTGTTGACATATAGATATCAATGTTGGAGTAAGTGCAGAAGAATCTGGAGTGGTACCTAAAAATCTTACAATACTAATAGGTCTTGCTCCTTTAAACCAATCTTTGTTTGTTGATAGACTTGCTGATTTTGCTAGAAGAGATGTTTTACCACAACCTCCTTCTCCATATAAAATAAGACATTTATCACTGTCATCTAACATATATGTATAAATCCGTTCCAAGCTATCTTCACGACCATAAAAAACCTATAAATTTAATTATAATATAGTAATAAGAGATTTTAATTAAATGATTTTTATACCTGAACAGAATTATTACAAGCATGTAAATGTTGTAAAATTTCTGTTACAATTTGTCCTTGTGCACTTGAATCTTCTTTTCTCATGGCTCTATCTACCAATTTGACTATATTTTTATAAAAATGGGTTATAAAATGTTTTAAATATTCCTCGTGTGTTTCTGGATCTAAACCTTCTCTACCTATCCATTCTACATTGTATCTAAAATTAATTCATCTATATTATCTTCTTAGCTATTTTTTTAAATCAACAAAAAATTGCAGATTTATAGAAAAAATATCACTTTTCCCATAAATGTCCTTACTTTTTTTATATCTATTACTGTTTTTGATATATACCAGGTTAAACTAGAAAATTGAATAAAACCACTAAATAATAAAAAAAAAACATAGCCAGTCTCTCCCGTAAATTTTCGATATTTTTCTTTAACCAAAGTAATAAAAATGTGTAAATTTATAGAAATGTCCTTACTTTTTTTATATTGGTTACGCTTTTTGATATATACGAGGTTAAACTAGAAAATTGAATAAAATCACTAATTATTAAAAAACCATAGCCAATCTCTCCCGTAATTTTTCGATATTTTTCTTCAATCAATTTCAACAAAAAATTGCATATTTATAGAAAAAACATCACTTTTCCCCATAAATGTCCTTACTTTTTATATATCTCTTACGGTTTTTAACATATACGAGGTTAAACTAGAAAATTGAATAAAATTGCATATCAATAAAAAACATCCAGTCTCTCCCGTAAATTTTCGATATTTTTCTTTAACCAATTTCAACAAAAAATTGTAAATTTATAGAAAAAACATCACTTTTCCCATGAATGTCCTTACTTTTTTTATATCTGTTACGGTTTTTGATATATACGAGGTTAAACTAGAAAATTGAATAAAATCGAATATCAATAAAAAACATATCCAGTCTCTCCCGTAAATTTTCGATATTTTTCATTAATCAATTTCAACAAAAAATTGCAAATTTATAGAAAAAACATCACTTTTCCCATAAATGCCCATACTTTTTTTATATCTCTTACGGTTTTTTAATTTATACAAGGTTAAACTTGAAAGTTGATTAAAGTATCATATCAATAAAAAAAATGCCAGTCTCTCCCGTAAATTTTCGATATTTTTCTTTAATCAATGTCAATAAAAAATTGTAAAATTATAGAAAAAACATCACTTTTCCCAATAATGTCCTTACTTTTTTTATATCTCTTACGGTTTTTAATATATACGAGGTTAAACTAGAAAGTTGCATAAAATTCCATATCAATAAAAAAAATGCCAGTCTCTCCCGTAAAGTTTCGATATTTTTCATTAATCAAAGTCAACCAAAAAAATGTAAATTTATAGAAAAAACATCACGTTTCCCATAAATACCCATACTAGTTCAGGAGAAATAGCAGTTCAAAATGGTCAAATAAATAAATGTTTTCTTACAGCAAACTAATGGCACAATTTAGTCAAATACATCATAACTAAATAAAAAAAAATATTCCGAACCAAAATCGTCTATTAGGGGGTATAGGAGGGGTGGTTTTTAGGGGTGAAAATGGTTTTTTGCGATTTGTGACAAAAGAATGCATCCTATTGAAAAAAGTCAAATGAAAAAGTTGTTGAAAATAAAAAAATCTACAACTTATGTAGTAATCATTTTTGCCCTAACCTCAAAAACTTCCAATAAAAATCCAAAAAACCGTTTTTTTGGTTTTTAATTTTTTTCTTTTACAAAAATGGTTCGATTGAGCTGAAAGTTTAATCAAATATACTTTGTGCTATTCTAAAAATATTGTATTTTTTTCATTAAGAAATATTCAGCCGTTATAATAAAATTTCACTCAAAAAAAAAAAAATTTTATAATTTTCAATCATCATTTTGAAACATTTTTTTTTATCAAAAAAGGTTCTCTGACGGCTCATTTTTTTCCTTTTTTTGTCTATTTTAAAGAAATGAAATAAAACCTATGTAGTTTAATTGAAAAAACTGAAGAAAAATGGAAAATAAACAAATTATTGACATTTTTCGATTTTGCGATGATACCAGACATTAATGAATTAGAAAATCACACCGTCATTCCATATTTACAAGAAAAATTTTTATCAAACGACAATAATAAAAACAAACTCATTAAAATATTGATGGAAGAACTTGGAAAATTTGGATTCACTTGCAAGCAAGCTGTAGAAGATGCCGATGCGCTCATAATAATGACAGCCATTTCAATCGCCGCAGAAGATAAAACAATTATTGTTATCGGCCAAGATATAGATCTGCTCGTACTGCTAAATCAACTTAATGAAAAGAATTTAGATATACTTTTCCAGAAGCCCTTAACTGGTAATACACCAAATTTTATTCATCAAACAGCTATGAAGATGAATCAAAGCGTAAATATGTTGCTTTCACTGTTTTACTGGCTGTGATACAACATCAGGTTGTACTGGAAAAGGCAAAATAACAGCAGTACGAGCATTATTAAATTATAAAGATTTTGCTGTCATGGCTGATAGTTTTTATGACAAAAATTCGAGCAAAACGTTAATTGCACAAAATGGATGCAAGCTGATGGCATCACTGTATAACAAAAAGAAAAACGATGTAACGTTACATGATTTACGATATCAAAGTTATAAAACAGCCACAATAAAATCAAATTTCAAATTAGAAAAATTGCCACCAACAGCTGCAGCAGCATAACAGCATTGTTACAGAGTTTATTACTGGCTCCAAACATGGCTAGGTAATGAACTCACTGCAACGGAATGGGGTTGGAAAATATCCGACGATATTATGAAGCCATGTATGACCACCGAAAAATTAATACCGGATAATCTTTTAAAAGCAATTTTTTGCAGTTGTGAAAAAGGCTGCCTTTCTGCCAAGTGTAGTTGTAGGAAACATGGGCTACGATGCACAGATTTATGTTTTAATTGTAACAAGTTGGGCAACTGTACTATTTTAGAAGCTTAGCCAGTTATAATCGACGATTGCGACTCAGAAGAAGTAGAAGAACGTCACACTGCTCATGAAGATAATGAAGATGAAGAAATCGATGAAGAAACTGTCCGTTCACCTGAAATTGGATCTGATGAAGAAGAATCATCAAACTCCGCCAAAAGAGCAAGGTTTAAAATCATTTGAACATGATTTTCAACATTTAATTGAAAAAGTAATTATAAGATGGAATTTTTTTTTTGGTTGTTACTTATATTTTTAAGTTCACTGAAAAAAAAATGTACCTACATAAAATATTCAATAAAAAAACTTTTGGAAATAAATAATGGTTTCTTGATTCAATTTTAATAAGAATTGTAAAAAATATTGTAAAGAAATAAAAAAAATGGCGAAAAATACAAATTAAGAAAAAAAAAATTTACTAGGACTTGAATTCTGTTTTTTGATTTATTTAAAAATTTCCACGTAATTGTTAAATATGCATGATTTATTATTATTTTGATTAATGCTTACAAATAGCACTGGTATAAAAAAAATTATAATTTAAATAAATAATAACAATTTTTCCACGTAAATAATACAAAGTATAATGAAAAATGTCAATAATTTGTTTATTTTCAATTTTTCTTCAGTTTTTTCAATTAAACTACATATTTTTTATTTCATTTCTTCAAACTAGACAAAAAAGGGAAAAAAATGAGCCGTCAAAGAACCTTTTTTGATAAAAAAAAATGTTTCAAAATGGGGATTGAAAATTATCAATTTTTTTTTTTTATTGAAATTTTATTATAACGGCTAAATATTTCTTAATGAAAAAAATACAGTATTTTTAGAAAAGCACAAAGTATATTTGATCAAACTTTCAGCTCAATCGAACCATTTTTGTAAAAGAAAAAAATTAAAAACCAAAAAAACGGTTTTTTGGATTTTTATTGGAAATTTTTGAGGTTAGGGCAAAAATGATTACTACATAAGTTTTTCATTTGACTTTTTGAAGTAAAACTTCTTTAGCGACACTAGGAGTAAAAAAGTTATTCTAACGGACGTGACGTCATTCTAATAACAGAAACCGGAAACAAAACCTAATACTGACACGATTTTGCATGGGCGCCGGCAGCAGGGTGCAAGAGGGTGCGCTTGCACCCCCCTGCTATGAAAGAAAATACCTGAATTTACCAGAAAATTATATATTTTTTAAATTTTTTTTATTAAATTATTGTTTGAATAAAAACTAAAGGCGTCGCGGTTGTTGTCCAAATCATTCTACATTCTATATATATTAGATCATAATAGTGTGTAGATGCAGATGCACCTCCCTGAAAATAATCCTGGCTGCGCTCATGCGATTCTGCCTACTATATTAAATGAAATTAAATCTGTAATTGTATGAATTGACAGCTTGTTATCTTGTCAACCAAAATACATTGCGTAAATAATTTAAATTTGTGTATAAAGTGTTTGTATTAAATATGAATAAACAAAGTGGATTTATTAATGAAGAAAGTGATGAAAAAATATTGAATGAAAACAGTGAGTACCTACTCTGTATGCATACATTTTATTTTTGGTGTGTAATTACACTATTTATTCCTAATTATTTATACCTATTATTTATACCTAGCTATTTTCGTTTTAAAGGTTTAAAGAGCTAAGAGCTAAAAAGAAAAAGAAATTGTGAACGTCAAAAGGCATATTATAAGCGCCAGAAAGATTTGAAGAAAAATGAAAAAAGACGAGACAGCGACATTTATTATGATTTGATTAAGTAAGTTTATATACATACATACATATTACGATAGTAAAGAAGCATGTTGCACGTTTTTGTTCATAAAATAATAATATTCGACATGTTTTAACACTTGCTTATACTTATTTTAGGTTTGGTTAGGTAGCCATAAAACCACTAGTCAGGATGATCTTTTACCAGCAATAACAGATCCTTCGTAGGAATGAAGAAAACAAACTCAACTCAGGATTTTAAATTTTATGGAATATGCTATAAAATGCTACAAAATGAAATGGTTATCTAACTATCGAAGGCTCTTGTGTTGTGTTGTATTACAATAAGGTAGATACAGCTACAAAATCACACATTCTAAACGTAATATGTGTATATTTTTAATAGTGTTTACCTATTATTAAAGCAAAACTTCTTTAGGCGCGACTAAGGGTAACTCTAACGTTAGATTCTAACGGAAGATTCTGATGGAAGTAACGGTGTGATTTCAGCTATGGGAGGGAGGAGCTTAAATTTTCAAAATTTTCAAACGGTTTCAAATACATTAATGTTATTTAGAGAGTAAAATCTATGTTTCACATTTTAGTTTTCATAAACCTATTATTTCATATATAAAAAATAATGATAATTTTCAAATTCCTATTTCTAATATAAATATAACATCTCATTTTTTGTAAGGTATATAGGCAATAAATATGATTGAATTGTAATTAAATATTTATTTTCCGATACGTACGTCAACAAGTTTTACTTCAATCGCGCGTAAAGGTTACACGCACACTCTTTTTTTCAATTTGTCACAAATCGCAAAAAAACATTTTCACCCCTAAAAACCACCCCTCCTATACCCCCTAATAGACGATTTTGGTTCGGAATGTTTTTTCTTATTTAGTTATGATGTCTTTGACTAAATTGTGTAAGAAAACATTTATTTTTTCAATCAGGTAACACGACTGGACTATACTTTTTTATATCTGTTACGGTTTTAGATATATACGAGTTTAAACTAGAAAATTGTTTTTTTGTTTATAAGTGAAAAGTTTAATAAAAAATAAAATACTTACTTTTGAAAGTTACTGGTTTCAATTTTAGCTGGTAATCTTTCATCTCTTAAATTACTTAATAATTTAGCAGATTCAGTATCCAAACTTCTATTGATTATATCAACAAATAATGAAGCTTTTTTCAAATTTTGTAAATTAATATTATTGATATATCTTACATACGCTAAACAATGATTTTTAGTATTTTTAACATTAAGTATACCATTTATCACTTCTCTTTCCGTAACTAAAACAATCATTATATATATTTTGTTCATCTAATAGTCAGTATGAGTATATAAACCTGCCATAAAATAGTTATGCATCGCATCATTATCCATTTTCCCCTGTTGATTTAACGAAGTTGCAGCTTTTCGGAATAATTTTTGAAATTTACCCAAAGTGTCCCACCATTTTGCTTGATCTTCTGCTTGTAACTTCGGAATTCGCTAAAGTAAATATATCGAATATTTAGTAAACAAGGTTACCTTTGAAAGTGTCTCTAAAGATTGGTATAAATATCAGAATAGGTTGAAATTGCTAAGATTAGTATGAGAGTAAGTAAAATACCAAAGGCAGCTCTGTTTAACTGAAATCAGAAGATCCATGTTGGCCGATGTCAGGAAATCCCCCTCGGGAGTCTCATCACTTGTTTTAAATCTGAGGTGTGGATTTCCCTACACATAACAGGGTGCACAATGGGCCATATGTGGCCTCAGTGCCGGACAGAGCACTTGTGCGCCCCTCTCCAATTTTCAAGATTTAGATCTAGGTGTTAAGATTGGGAAGGTTAGTATTAGAGTAAGCAGTGTACCAAAGCCAGCTCAGAATCTGGGTAACAAAAGCTGATAGATTCAGGATAATGAAGAGCACTTGGCGCATGGTTAATTTAGTAGTACAGTCAGAGATAGAACGATAGAAGACAACAGAACGAATCTTAAATGCAGATCTCATAACTCAAGTAAAACAATATATGCTTCTTTGGTGTATTTACCAAAGACATGTACACAAGTATCTCGTGGAATAAGGTGAAGATGCGCCGTAACAAATTATCCGGGGGGGGGTTGTTAAAAGTGTCATAATACCTAATCATCATATAAAAGAGCGAGTGGCAACAGCGACAGGTGTTTCCGAAAGTACGAAAGTCATTTCCTTATCATCCATTTTTAACTCATTTCTTTAAATATTATACTTAAAAATAGCCAATATTACTGTGATTATCATCATATTGACAACATTGTAAAAAATTTAAAATCTGGTGAAATCTTATGGAAGCTCCGCCTTGTCACGAGATACTTGTCGGACTGTAATCATCCTGTTAAGCAGTCCCAAAAATTTGTCCTAACTTGGGATCACAGATTACTGGATGGACACAAGATGTTTAACTAAGGGTAGAATTGTTATATAGCTACACGTAGTGTGAAATTTAATAGAGGACGTGATAAGAGTCATCTATAGAAGACACCATATTATTCAAAAGATTAGGACATCCTAGCTTATATTACAAATTTACTACTATAGTTAAAGTTAGAGGACATTCTATAAAATGTTAAGGAAACCTGAGTAATATTTTGGTCTAAGGTGATTGTACCAAGTTAAATAAAGTCAAAAAACAGTAGGTATGGGGTCGGTTGGGGCACCCCCCACAACTACCACTCATATCTAGAATGCTGACGATGATCGACCTGGTGCACATTGAGAGCGGTGTCGTACTACCCGACTGTCTGAAGAAAGAAGAAGTACTCTAGTTTTACTAAAGAATTTCCGTTTTAACTTTTGGAGTGCGCTACCCTAAAAGAAGAAGTCTTTTGGTATGGGGTAAACTGCCCTTATTTTCAACTAGCATGGAAAACGGGGAGTGTCTGCAGAAACAAGAAGTGCTCTAGTTTTGCTGAAGAACTACCGTTTTTTATTTCTATAGAATACTAAGGAAACCTTTTAGTCTAAGGTGATTGCACCAAGTTAAAATAAAGTCAAAAAAACAGCGACTTTAAAGGCCATCTTCCTCCTACAAACATTATTGGAAAGAGCGAGACAGATAAAGGATTTATAAGGTGCAGAGAAATGTTAAACGAAGACATAACAACCTAATAAATGAAATTGGAAAAGCCATGTGAAGAATGAAATCAGATCCCATTCCTTTCATGCTAATTTTACGGCTAAAGTAGCTTTTTGAAATGTTTTATTACCTTATTATTGAAATTAATTAAAATTGAAGAAATAGGTTGAAGTACTGATACTGGTGGAACAGCATTAGCATCTTTTTTGTACCAAATATCAATTAATGTTGGATCATGTCCAGTTGAAGCAAGTTCTTCTCGTATTAATAATAATTCTGATGTAAGAATATATGTTGGAATCGGTCTGTAACCATATTTTTGTCCAAGAAACACCTATCATAAAATTTTTTAAATATACTTATGTTTAAATTTTTATATTCTTACTCTCACCACAAAATTCGGTCCCATAGATAATCTCTGGCAATTTTGAATTTCTTTCATACATAATTCGGTTGTCATATGATCATCTGTTGCTTCATCTCTTACGCCCCATCTCATATCTACTACCTAAAATAAAGCATAAGTCCTAAGTGGCATATATTGTTTAGTTCTACGAATTCCTAATAGATGGCGGTGTACGTTTATTGATATAACTCATTAACAACGTTTTGACATCTAGATTGGGTAGACACCCGATAGATGCGCTCTGTTTTTGATTGCTAGATTATTTATTTAGAAACGAGAAAATAATCGAAAAAACATCACATCTTTTTTAAATAAGGAATAGATATCGGTGAAAGTTAATTTGTCAAAAAAAATATCTATTTATTTGTTTATTTATTTATTTATTTACGGGTTCACCCCTTTTGTATACAATAATTACAATAAAACAAACACAATAAAAGTCAATTCAGCACCTCACGGCATTATCTCTTAAACTCATTTAAAGATACTCCCAAAATATCACAATTAAATTCATTAGCTAATCTGGAGAACCGAGATAAAGGCGTATGGTAAGAATAATTGCGGGCATGGAACGGAACAACAAACAAATTTGTATTACGTGTACCACTAGTAGGAACCCTAAAATTAATTTCTTGTAGCAGTTCAGGGCAATTCAAATCTCCAGAGATTAGTTTGAATAGAATTAGAAGATCAGCAAAAATACGATCATTTTCAAGACTAGACAATCCTAGTAAATCAGACATCCCTTCATAATTCCATTGATCCCTTGGAATACCAAGACGAAAGCCACAATATCTTAAAAACTTCCTTTGAACCGTATCTATTTTATTAATATGTATCCGATAAAAAGGACACCAAACAGGAGAGGCATAATTAATAAGGGATTTTATCAAAGAAACATATAACAAACGCACCGTCTCAAGAGAGAAACCAGAAGAGTTACGAATAACAAACCCGAGTCTAGTCATAGATCTAGAAACCAAAGCATTAACATGAGGGATAAATGTCATACCAGAGTCAAAGACAACACCCAGATCAGTGATAGTATTTTTTATAATTCACGTTCACAAAGTTTCTATTTCGACACTAAAAACAGTATCGAAATAGATTCATTGTAACACTGTTTTTGGTAACTTTTTGTTTTACACAATTGGTTGCACTGCACTGATTATCAACGAAAGATGAAAGAGTTCAGGTAGTAAATTAAGAATTATGTTGTATTAACTACATTATCAGCGATATTGCGAAATTCAGAATATTTTATTCAAATTTGACAAACATTTAAATTTAAAATCATTAAAACTGTCAAGTGTCAAAAGTGTCAAGATCGCCAACATAAATAAATATTTCGAAAAACTCTCATTTTATTTATTTTTTTATACTTTTAAAAGTTCATTATAAAAAATAGTATGTAAAACTCGAATTACAATGACGGTTTGTAGTACTCGTTCTTTGCGAAACTCACCGCTTCGCGATTCGTTTCACAAACTTCACTCGTACTACGAAACCTGTCATTGTAACACTTGTATTACAATATACTATACTCTGTCTAAACTCATGCCATCAATACAATAATCAAACAAAATCGGTTCCTTACGGTGGGAAAATGTAATACAATGACATTTACTAATATTCAGTGACATAGCATTTTTACCAGACCAAACTGACAACCTTTCAAGGTCACTCTGAAGATTATAACAATCGTCAATGTTGTCAATTCTCAGGTATATTTTTAAATCATCTGCAAAGAATAAATACCGGCAATGAGAGAAACACTTAGGAAGGTCCAACATAAAAAGTACAAAAAGAAGCGGTCCTAAATGTGATCCCTGAGGAACTCCTGAGGTCACCAATATCTGTTTAGAAAGATAATTGTGTATTCTAACCTGCTGTTTTCTACCCACCAAATATGTACGAAGCCATTCCAGAAAATCAACAGGGAAACCCAAAGCTGCTAACTTAGACAACAGTATTCCATGGTTCACTCTATCAAATGCCTTAGCATAATCCATATATATAGAATCAACCTGAGACCCATCCTCCAAACTCGACAAAATATCCTGCTCATAAACAAGCAAATTAGTAACAACAGATTTATTCGGGACGAAACCATGCTGCCTATTATCCAAAATGTTTTTACAATTCCACAATAAATAAGGCACCATTAATTTTTCAAAAAGTTTAGGAATTGAAGACAAAGTATTAACTGCCCGATAATTTTTAATATCATTTCTGGAGCCATTCTTAAAAATTGGTACAACAAAACTGGACAACCATGTGTTGGGAAACAAACGTTCCTTTAAGGACTTGTTAAAAAGTGAATATAAAGGCTGGCAAATACTATAAATGCATCTTTTAAGAAAATATGGAGGGATATTATCTGGACCCGAACTAAGCTTATCAGGCAAAGATGAAATACCCATGAAAACCTCCTCAACACTGAAAGTTATATGACCCAAATCCATCATATTATTAATCGAATCAAAGTTGTCAGTCTCAAACTGCACATTATCCTCCTCATAACAGTTGGCAAAGTGATCTGCAAAAAGATCCGAAATTTCTGATCCGGAACATGCTGTTTTATCATTTAAGTGCATAGAAGAAGGTATATAGCTTCCAACCCTAGACTTACTTAAAAATCCCCAAAACCGGCGAGAGTCTTCCCTTATTCGGCTCTCCAGACCAAAAACATAATTATTATAACAAGTCCTCGATAATTCACGACATTTCGAACGCAATTCACTAAATTTTAGGTAATCCCATTCAGATCCAGATCGTTTAAACCGGATGTGTGCGATCTTTTTCTCCCAAACAAGCCGCTTCAGCTCACCAGTGAACCATATTGGAAAGGAAGTTGATTTACGTTTTCTGACAGGTACAAAGAGAGAAATAGCTAAATCAAGTACACGATAAAAGGTACTCGTTGCTTCCAGCATATCACCACTCAGTAGGTCGTCCCATACAATCGGCGCCAAAAAGTTGTTCAAACCGACATAGTCAGCGTTCAAAAAATCTCTGTAATATTGGGCATAGTTCAATCCTACTGATTCAGCAAAAGGAATAGTACAATTGTAACTTATATAGTGATGGCTATCAGGAAACAGAGTATCACAAGCAGGTTTGATGTCAACATCTGCATCACCAGGTCCAAAAATTAAATCCAGAAATTTGTTCTGCTTGTTTGGAATGTGGTTCAACTGTACGAGACCCATAAAACAAAAATTATGACAAATAAATTCGGCAGGGTTGCCCTGTGGGCAGTCAACATGCTGTTCACCAGAATCGGATCGAAACCATTTTGCAGAAGGTAAATTATAATCACCGAAAAGGTAAATTGGGCATCCAGGATACTTAGCGGCCACCTCTTCAACTGCGTCACAGTGTATTTCATAAGTTACCATATTCTCTCCTGGTGGAATATAAACTGCTCCCAGTACAAATTGGAAACTACCAACAGACACTTGAACAAAAACTTGTTCCAACACGTTATCCGTATGTAAAATAGACATAGACTTAATAGAGTTTTTTACACACACCATTACTCCACCACCTCTTGTTTTATTAGTAGATAGATTATCTCGATCAGTTCTATATGTGATATAATTGGAAACACCTAATTCAGAACTTGTGATATCGATACCATCATTTAACATGTAGGGTGTAGAAAATTTCGGTAGCTATCATAACAAAGAATTCTTGTTATTTAAGTATTATGACGCCACCGTAAGGTGGTGCAGTTGAAATATCATATATTTAAACGAGCAATTAGTAAATTAAGTACTAAGACGCCACCGTAAGGTGGCGCAGTTAATATCTAATATATTTAATCGAAAAACTACAAAATAAACTAAAAAAATAGTAAAAATCTGAAAAATTATAAGAAAATATGATGAAAACGACAAAAATAGAAAAAAAATATTGCAAACAAAGAAGCGAGACAAAGCAAATATATATAGAATTTGTTGGAATAAAAAGTTAACAATGAATGATTTTTTTGACAAAGACTTTTTTATCTAATTAATTCGTAGATGACTTTGATCAAAGGCATTCTTCGTTTAAATATATCGATTTTTCATGGAAAACTTTATATGGGTCAAATTAGGTACCAGTCCGTTCCAAGTAAATTCGAGTGCCAAGGGCAATTTTTGCGAACTTTATTGAAAGCGTGACTAAACTAGCAAGTGCAAACGGAATTTTAAATCAAATCATCTTCGAAGATTTATTATCCAGAGAACTGTAATTAAGTCAAAAAGTAGGGTGAATGAATTGGTAGTTTGTCAAACTTAATTGGTTTGACTTTAACAAAGTTAATTATTAACTAAATGGAATTGTTTCCATATCAAAATGTGTACTGAAAATAAAATAGGTATATTATTTTATATTAAAGAATAGTAAGAAATTGGAAACTAATAAAACAAAAAAGATGAGACCGAAAAAAACAAAATGTAATTAAAAAATCTAGAGAAAAGCGCACAAAATGTGAAAAATTCGGCAAAAAATAAAAAGAAAACACGAAAAAAGCGAATAGTAGAAAAAAACTTGGTTGGGAAAACATCCGGTATTTCTATTGTTAAAAAATAAAGCTTATTTGGATTTGTCTTTGTTCGGAATGTAGAAATTAAAAAAATGTGGTTAAACTGCTACAGGAAGCTTACGATTATTTAAAAAACGCAGTTTCAGACCCTTACAATTTACACACTTAAAAAATACTACCTGAAACTCTAAACCATGCTTTTCTCGACAATAATCCTTAATTCTTGGATAGCATTTTGCCATAAGAGTATTTCGTTCCATTGTTGTATCTACAAATTAAAAAATTAATAAAAAAAGCTTTATATGAAAATTTATATTTTAACTTACCAGTAAAAGTAGAACTTGTAAATATTCTAACAATTTTAGAACTAACTGGAGGTAATTGTTCTAAAGATCCAGCAAAAATTAAATCTATCGTTCTGTCATCCATTTTATTTATTTAAAATAAATATCGTTTAAAAGCGTGAAGGATTGTGAAGTTTATGCGCTCGAACAACTTCTATTCAACTACTAAAATATCACGAAACTTGGAGAAATAATCAATATAAACCATTAAACAGTCTGTGTCTCTAAAACTTATCTATTTTTATACCTTGTCGAATTTCATTTTTTATTATATTTAATAATTATTTTCAGATAATAAATTGTCAACATGCAAGCCTCAACTTCATCGGGGGTTGGAGGTGTCCATCCCCATACAGCTTTGATGAACCAATTTAAAAGCTATGTAACTATGTTAGCTGATCCTGATTGTAAAGATAGTTTAAAATTAAAAGCAACACAGGAACTCAGTAAACATTTTGAGGTAAGTAAAAAATACGTATGTGTGTGTTGTTATGTACGCATGTAAGAAGTTATACTTCTTTGGCGCAACAAGATAAAAATCTATTTTAAAATATATAATACATACCGTTAACTATCCTCAAATTTTACAAACGTATTGAAATATCAGTATCACAAACCCAAACAAAAAAAAACTAAAATGTTGAATAGCTAATTTTATGGTGTAGGTTTTACGTGACGGTGCGCGCAACAGAAGAAGTAAAGAAGTATATAAACTTCATAAATTTGAGTTTGTCAGTTTTGACAGTTATCGCAGATATGTGACATATTTCAGCAATTTGATATGTAAACAACTGTCAAAACTGCTAGTTGTCATTTTTGGGATTTGATGATAAAAATGTGTTATCATTTTCTAATTATTATTAAATTGCATTCTTTTATTTTAGATAATACTCAATTCGGCATTATATTCGAATTTTCTTGACCATTCTGTAAATATTTTTATAAAAATTTTAGACGAAGGATATCCACTTTTTGTTACTGCATATAATATTCAACAAGTAAGTTGTTTTAATATATTAATTTTTTGTATATATTCGTTCTTTAAATAACGATTTTTCTTAACATTTTTGTATATTTTCTTAAATGTCAATAATAAACCCTTTTAACAAGGTCTAACTTATAAAAGTATAAACTTCATTAATTGATTTATCATATTTTGATTATTCCAATACTATAAGATTTATTAACAAGATTTGTTAAAACCAACTATTGCATAGAGCTGCCTTCCCACCCGCATTCACTCAACCTCTCTTTTCTCCGTCCATCTAATAGACTCCAACTGGGTCCATAGCCCTATAGTATGGACACTCAAGTGTTTCTGTCCTGTTAAATCTGTACAAGTACAACCGAAAACACCAATTCCCAGTCTGGGTCAAAGCGTAATCCATAAAACGGTGCTTACACTCTAACCAGGTTCTTATGTCCGGTATGAGTGACTTTGTCCACTGAGCCACATCTCAATAGATATGGCCCTCTCTTCACGCTTTCCATCTTCTCCGATGATCATCAGTACGTCAACGGTACATCCTCTCTCGGTCATCCGCCAGGATGTGTGTTGGAACGCAGCCCATTACTACCCAAAAAGCACACGATACCCTTAATGGACTCGCCCTGTCGGCCATGGTGAGGAACTGCCTGCTAAGGAGAAAGCCGGCTGTTTCTTGTCACACAGGAACTGCATACAAAATGATAGATTGTATATATAAGATATATTGTGTCCATCTTTTCTTGCTATTATTCTGATGTTTTCTCAGACTTATAACAGCTCTTCTCGTCCTATCTTTCTTAGAAAGTTTAGGATATCTTTGGGCTTCAAGTTAGATAGATCTTTCTCTTGTATTTCGTATGACCCTACGTATCTGTCCCTTGAATCACGTAAAGCAATACATTTTAAGAGTATGTGTAATAAAGTTTCGTCTTCTACCCCACAAAATCTACACTTTGCTTAATTTACTAATCCTAGTTTCTTCATGTGTCCTCTTAATTGGCAGTGCCCGGATAATATTCCCGTTATAATACGGAGGTTTTCCTTACTGAGGTTTAGACCTCTTCTGGTCATAGTTTCCAGGAGCGTCTTCGTTTGTCTGATTCCTTCTATATCGGATTTTTCTCTATCCACTTCTTTGCTTAGTTTTTCTACTCCTGATTCCACAAGATGGTTCTGGTGTCAAATAAGGGGTCTCAGCTCCTTTTTCGTCAACTTCTATTTCGTTTCCTTCTATTCCTATGTGTCCTTGAACCCATAAGGTCCTAGTTCATTTAGTTTTCTTAGGCATTCCCAGACCATCTTTGAAATGATCGTGGCTGTTTAGCCATTTGACATTACAATCTCTTGTCTACACATCTTTCAATGACACAGATTTCTGCTTAAAAAATGCCTGGGTATGCACTCAGGTTTTCTGAGTATTTGGCTGTAGGTCTAAAAACCTCTGCTCCAGGTCCTTCATTTGTCTTGGAGCCGTTCGTATACCACTTTATGGTATTTTAATTCAGCTCCAAAATCTGCATAAAAGGACACTCGGCGAAATTTACTGATGTTATCACAAAGGCTAAACGATGTTAGAATGATTGTCAGTTTCTTGACAGGACTTGGTCGACTCAGAAAACTCCTGAGTCAGCTGAACTTGGTAGATGAAGACATCTGTCGGTACTGCCAAAAGGAGGAGGAAACTGCATTTCATGTCCCATGCCAATGTGAAGGCTTTGCAAGAACCCGGTATCTACTATTGGGAAAGGAGGAACCGGCTCCTCCAAGTTACGTGGAGAGTCCACTGTCAAGGCTATTAAGTCTTATTAGAGACATCATCGGTTAGAGCTAGACAAGGTGTTCTAATTCTATTCTAGAGATGATGGGTGTTCACAATAGATCTGTAAAGGTCGCAATAATACAGGCCAACCCAATAAATATTATATCTATCCAAGTTAGGTTTTTTCCTTGTAAAGGCTACTAAAGTAGTCTCGGTGAGGTTGGAGTCCCACCGAGTTACCCCATTGTTTTGCTTTCTTTATTCTTAGTATACCTAGTTCGGTCAATTGCTTGAGTAAGCTGTCCACAGTAAGACTCCACACGAGTGGGGATGCAACTCCCTCTTCGGGCAACCTCTACTCGTTTTTTATGGAGATGGTCTCTTGTTCTATCTTCATTTTTGCGATTCTTGTAGACAGCAATTGACAACGTTAACAACAATTATATAATTCCAATTGTTTATAATATTAATAAGTTTTATTCAACAATTTTATCTTATCCTAATAAATTTCTTTTGGCAGTAGTGATCTTGTTACTAAGACTTGTTAAAAATGTTAACACGATAAACAGATTTGTTAAACTATTCTTAACAATACTAATCATGTTAATTTTTCATCAAAATGGATTTGATTAAACTGTTTCTGATATTGTTGATCTTATTACAAAGACTTGTTATCAAGGTTCCACTTGGTTAATTTTTGTTTTAAAATTTAAGGATACTTTTTTTTCTTTCATAGATTTAATGTTTTAGGTTAGAAAATTAATACTAGAAATGTTATACAGATTACCAACAAATGAAACTTTAAGACCATATGTAAAACAAATTTTATCACTTATGTTAAAACTTTTAGAAATTGATAACGAAGAAAATGTTCTTGTGTGTCTTAAAATTATTATAGAATTACATAAACAGTATAAACCACAATTCAGTCCTGAAGTAAGTATTTTATATAATAAAATATAAAAAAATCTTTACTTATTATTTTTTTAGATACAAAAATTTCTCCAATTTGTAAAATCGATTTATTCGAATCTTCCTAATCATTTAAATAAAATTTTTGAACCAAAACCACCAATAAAAGTAAAAGATCTTAGTGAGGTTAATATTGAAGAACTGTTAAAAGAAACCTTTACTATGACAGTAATACAAACAGAAGCTAGAAATGAAGATGGTACATTAATCGCTGTAAGTTTTTTTTTAATAAAATTTTAGCATATTCGGGAAGCCGGTCCTGGTAAATAGAGAGGGTTGCATTGGGAAGGGCATCCGTATTAAAAACTGTGCCTAATATCCCTGCCATTGTATTATATTACTTGGTTTTGATCTTTACAGGTTTGGGTTTCATATTTTCATGGATTCAGATATTCTAGTATTTTCCAACGCTCTCTCTCTCTCTCGTAGCGTTACAACCCTTCGTGGGTCTTAGCTGCATCTACGACTTGCCTCCACTTATCTCTGTCCAACATCGCCTCCTTCCAGTCCCGTACTCCTAAGACTTTTGCATCCTCTCTGATATTGTCTCTCCATCTGAGCCTTGGTCTTCCTAAAGGTCTCTTTCCTACTGGGTCCTCCTCCCATATCCTCTTCATAAGACGTTCGTTTGGCGATCTCTGTACGTGTCCGGCCCATCTGAGCCGTTGTGCTTTTATTTCGTTTACTAAACTCCAAATTATGAATATAATTGATAAAATAACATTTTTTTTTAGTATTACCTAATACCAAAAGCTGTACTGTCATTAAAAGTACTACAAGAACTACCAATTATAGTAGTACTAATGTACCAACTATATAAACAAAGTGTTCATCAAGATGTCAGTGATTTTATACCTTTAATAATGAATACAATTACATTACAACCAACATTAAAACAAAGACAAGCTGAATCGTTTAATAAAGAAATATTTGTTGATTTTATGGGAGCGCAAATAAAAACTCTCTCATTTCTCGCTTATATTATTAAAATTTATCAAGAAGTAGTACAAAATCATTCAACAATGATGGTACAGGGAATGTTGGGTTTACTTACACTTTGTCCAATGGAAGTAGCTCATCTTAGAAGGGAATTGTTAATTGCTGCGAGACATATTTTAGCCACAGAATTACGAAATAGTAAGTTTATTTTGTTTTATAAGAAAATTTAGACTTTATCCATTAGATATATTATATATTAACTGCGCCATCTTACGGTGGTGTCATAGAACTAAAATTGTATATCAAAAATCGCCACCTTACGGTAATTTAATTATTTTAGAATTTGTACCACATATGGAACGTCTTTTTGATGAAGATGTTTTATTGGGCAGAGGTTGGACAACGCATGAATCTTTAAGACCATTGGCTTATTCAACTCTAGCTGATTTAGTTCATCATGTTAGACAACAATTACCATTGGCTGATTTGAAACGGGCTGTACATTTATTTAGTAAAAATGTTCATGATGACAGTTTAGCAACCACGTGAGTTTTTATTTTATTAGTTGATATTTAAAAGTGTTTTTTAGTAAAGTAAATATCTAAATTATCTTCGAGTGTCAGGTTATTTACCTCCTCTTCTTTGATAAGTAAACATTCTATTTTTTGATTTCAAGACCAGCTTTTTGGTATTCTTCCTGTAGTTTCTTGAGGTCCTCTTTATCTTGTACTGTTACTATCTGGTAATCTGCAAAACGTATGGTATGAGGATGTTTATCTCTAATATTAATTCCCATTCTGTGGCACTTTTCTTTCCATAGTCTCAAAGTATCTTCTATGAATATTTTAAAAAGGGATGGTGAAAAGGAGCATCCTTTGAGGATTTAAATCTGCCGATAATTTTGTTAGTTTGACTTTATGTGTGTTTGACTACTCTCATGATTTTTTTGGTATTTCCAGTCTTCTCATAGCTACCCAAAGCCTTTTTGTGAGTACCATATCATATGCTGTTTTCAAATCTATGAAAGCCAGATAAACATCTCTGTTTTTGCTTTTTCTTTTCTATTAGTAGTGAATGTGATCAAAACAAAACCGAAGCATGCTTGTTTTTCTTCTATCTATTTTTTTCTCTTCAAATTTCTATTTAAATATTTTTGTATTTTTATTAATAAGACTTTTTCCAATTTTTAGTATACAAACTATGTCTTGTAAATTACTTCTTAATTTGGTCGATTGTATACGAATGCGTTCCGAAGCAGAAAATAGCAATGAAGGAAGAGAATTGTTAATGCGCATGTTAGAAGTTTTTGTTCTTAAATTCAAGACAATAGCAAAAATTCAATTACCAATTTTGGTATCTAAATGGTAAGTATTTAAATAATATAATCAAAATCTTCGATAAATAGTGAATCAAAAATCTTGTCGGGGAAAAGTTAAATGACTTGTTTTCACCCCTTAAGATCTTAGTTATCGCTCGCCTCGCATAGAGTGTAAGTTTTCATTTCATTTTGAATAATGCGGGGTCTTTAAGGTCTTCTGGTTATAACTTTTGAACCAGAAATAAAAAAAATGACATTAAAGAGCTTCACATCGCATTTGTGTCTCCAGTTCTTGTTATAACGGAGGAGATGTGTTTACAGACAGACGTACGGATGGAAGTACAGACTGAAGTACGGATGGAAGTACAGATAGAAGTACGGATGGACAGACGGACAAAACATTTTCTCCGTTTTCAGTATTTGATCTTGGGGTCAAAACAATACGGTTAAATTTTATCTATTTAAATGTGATCCTCTATCTTGTGTATTCTTTATTTTTAATTTTTTGCAATTGGCACAAGATAGTGGATGGTAATTACTATAATTTAATATTTGTTAGTAAAAAAAACTTAATTTTTTAGTGAACAACGTAAACAAGAAGTACAAAATACTCAACCAACACAAAACCAATCAATCAATCAAGAAAAACAAGAAAAAACAGAACCAACAGATACTAAACCAAATCCAGCCGAGCTACTTGAATCAGTTTTAGCAAACGCTCAAGGTTCTCAACCAAAAGAAGAAAAATCGAAATTTGGTTTTCCACAAAACAATAATTGCAACGTAGCCGATTATAGAAATTTAGTTAAAACATTGGTTTGTGGTGTCAAAACAATAACGTGGGGTTGTTCTGCTTGTAAAACTAATGCTGGACAACAGACACCAGTAGCGTCCAAACATTTTGCTCCTCATGAAACTCTTGTTTTTGTTCGATTAGTTAAATGGGCATTACAAGCTCTTGATATTTATACTTTAAATGTTGGCCCACAACCTTTAGGTTTACCCCAAAGAATGAATCAACAAAATGTAAGAAGTAAAGAGGAGAAAGAAGTGCTTGAACATTTTAGTGGTGTGGTAAGTATTAGCATTTGATATTTTTTAACATTTTCAGATTTTTAATATTTGACTTATTTGGCAGTAGACATATTTGACATTTTGAAATAAATTAGGATGTGCTATCTCTTTCGCACTGTTATTTTGATTGGCTCGTGATTACTCCCTTCAGTCCCTTCTATCCCAATGAATCAGTAACAGCGCAAGAAAGATAGCATATACTAATAATAATCTTTTTCTCTCATACATTAGTCTCGTACCGGTTATCTTTCATTTATTTATTTTTTTATTTCTTTCAGTTTTCAATGATGAATTCTCAAACCTTCCACGAAATTTTCTCGACTACAATCGAATATTTAGTAAAAAGAGTTTATAAAAATCCTACATTGCAAACAGTGCCCAACACTCTTCTAGCAAATCCAACAACAAGTCCAATTTTTGCAACGGTTTTAGTTGAATATCTATTGGAAAGAATGGAAGAAATGGGATCAAATTTAGAAAGGAGTAATCTTTATTTACGACTTTTTAAACTTGTTTTTGGTAGCGTTTCTTTGTTTCCACAAGAAAATGAGAATATGTTAAGGCCACATTTACATCAAATCGTTAACAGGTAAGATTAGTATTTATTCATAAATATATAAAATATCGTTAGGCACAAATTTATCATTTTTAAAAATAGATTATAATGGGTCTTTCATTAAGCGATTTTAATCTTTGAATTTAAATAAAACAAAGTGTGAGATATTAACTACAGTTGGCATTTGACGTTTGACAGTAGAAATTTGAAAGTTGACATTTAACCGTTAACATTTCAAATTTGACAGTTGGAATTTGACAGTTGTCAGTTAACATTTGACAATTGACAGTTGACTTTTGTCAATTGGCATTTTACATTTTTGACAGTTGACATTTAATAGTTGACATTTGATTTGTCGTTTGAAAAACCTATTGATGTCATTATAAGTACAATTTTCTATAACTCTTATGCAAAGTTCGAACGTCCCTTTTGGAAGACCCTGTATATTTTTTTAACCACTAACGACAAATATATCTATTTTTTAGATCGATGGAATTAGCAATGAGTGCTATGGAGCCTTACAATTATTTCTTACTTTTAAGAGCGTTATTTAGATCGATAGGAGGAGGTAGTCATGATTTATTATATCAAGAATTTTTACCACTTTTACCTAATTTGTTGGAAGGATTAAATCGATTACAAAGTGGTTTACATAAACAACATATGAAAGATTTATTTGTCGAATTATGTTTGACAGTACCAGTTAGATTAAGTTCATTATTACCGTATTTACCAATGTTAATGGATCCTTTGGTATCTGCTCTAAATGGATCTCATGTTTTAATTAGTCAGGTATATTTCATTATAACTCAATAAGTGTTGTTTGGAAAGATATGCTATCTTTTAATTTGTATGAAATATAGGTTCTTTTAACTGCCTAGAATCTTAGGATTAAGTTAATGTCCGAATTGTAGTATACAATATTTGTATAAAAATAATTTTTAGGGATTGCGAACTTTAGAATTATGTGTGGATAATTTACAACACGATTTCTTATACGAACACATTCAACCTGTAAGAGCTGAATTAATGCAAGCTTTATGGAGAACATTGAGAAACAACGATCAAGTAGCTCAAGTGGCTTTTAAGTATGTTATAAATTGTTAATTATTTATTGATATTAATCAATAAAAATTGCATTTTTTTTAAGGGTTCTCGGTAAATTTGGTGGTGGCAATAGAAAAATGATGATTGAACCACAAAGACTCGAATATGTAGCTACTGATTTCGATCCTCCTGCAATTTTAGCTAAATTCAATGATCAAGAACAAGAAATAGAATTCCCAGTTGCAAAGGTGTTTTTTTTTATATGTCGCACCGTTAAAAGTCCAGTGACTACAGTTTTCATCCCAATAACATTTGAATCGAAAGTCATAAAAACAATTTCTCATCTGTAAAGACATCTTCAGACAAAGAGCTCATTTGTGTCTCTAGCTCTTCTAATAAAGGAGGAGAGTTTTCAGACAAACAGACAAAATGATTTCTTCGTTTTCACTGTTTGATGTTGGGGTGAAAACAAAATAAAAGTATATTAATACTAATTTAAATTTGTTTAATAATTAGGTTATAGATACAGCTTTCAATGCGTTAAAACAAAGTAGTACAGATCCATTCTACAGGAAACAAGCTTGGGAAGTTATTAATTGTTATCTTACAGCATCACGATGTCTTGATGATGATGAAAATACTCTTATAAATCTTTTCTTACATCCTAGTTTCCATGATCCAAATACTATACCCAATATTAAAGGTTCCACTTATAAATCTATCTACAAAGAAGCAAGAGAAACCCATCAGACAGCTTTAACTGGTAAGTTATAATATGATAAAATTATATTTTTTAGCTGATTATTTGAATGGTTCTATTTACATAATCTACGAAAATTAAATAATTGTTTACAAATTATAAACTGTATAAAAATAATAACAAAGTTTGCTTTGATTGCTATTAATGGTATGAGCTTCCAGGGCGTAGCTCTGGTGATGATTAGGATTGACAATGTCAGAAGTCTTCGAAGGAGGTCTGGTATGATCCTCCGATATGTAGCTCTGGTAAAATCAGGATTGATCATGTCAGAAGTCTTCGTAGGAGATCTGGTATGAGCTTCCAGGATGTAGCTCTGATGATGGTCGACTGATAACTGAGTAGAAGGTTTAGTTTGAACATCCAGGGAGTAGGTCTGGTGATGGCTAGGATTGACAACGTGTAACCCTAATAATCCCTTAATAAATTAAATTGGCACGTTGGGCGCCAGAGTACAAAACAAAGCAAATAACACTTAAACTCCAGTTTTAAATGATTTATTAAAAAAAATCATTCAATAATAATATTATCAGTTAATACGAAAATTAATTAAATCTCTTATCTTTTGTTTTCTTCAAAGGATTTCCATAATGGAATTTCTCCTTGGGATGGACGGAATATTCTTCGGAATATTATCAAATAAAGTATCTTCCAGGGATGATATTCATTAGGCTTCGGTAAATTTCAACAATCATTGAAGTCAGATAACTTCCCACAAAATGGCTGTCGGCTCGACACGTCATGAATTTAAAATTTCTAATTCCTACTTAGGACTCCTCTAGATGTGGCATAAACCCTAATAATGAAATCAACAATCAAAACTCCATCCTTTAATGAATTACAATCAATTAGAATCACTATCTGGTTTCTCCATATTATCTAGAAATAAATCATTTAAATACACGTGTATTATTCAATCTATGATCAATAATCTACTTGAAATTAGGTGTAATAATATTTAAAAAATCAAAATTCACCACAATTTGGACAATTTAATACAAATAAAATTAATAACTGAAACGATATAATTACTTACATTTATACTGAGGAGTTGTTCGAACGAAAACAGATATTAAAATGAACGCGAAATATTCTATTGAAGCGACGAGAAAGCTTCGGTTATCGGTTGTCTCCCACTTATCGCGGCGAAAAACATTAAAATAAATCTCTTCGAATAGTCAGGTGGTTTTCTGAACTAAAACGATCCACTAGGTCGTTACAAACGTCAGAAGTCTTCGTAGGAAGTCTGGTACATGCTTTCAGGAGGTAGCTCTTGTAAGGGTCAGGATTGATGATTTAAGAAGTCTTTGAGGAGGTCTGGTACAAGCTTCCAGAGTGTAGCTCTAATGAAGGTCGATTTATAATGTCAGAAGTCTTCATAGGAGGTCTCGTATGAGTTTCCAAGGGGGAGCTCTGGTAATGGTCAGGATCAATGATGTAAAAAATCTTCGTAGGAAATCTGGTGCAAACTTAAAGGGTGTAGCAATGGAATGTTTAGGATTGATTATGTCAAAAGTCTTCGTAGGATGCCTGGTATGAGCTTCCAGAGCGTAGCTCTGGTGATGGTCAGAATTGATGATTTCAGAAGTCTTCGTAGGATGTCTGTTGTTAGTGTCTTAAAAGGACATATTTTGAAAAGCAATAAAGTACTTTAAGTCTATATATTTTTTGTCTTTATGGCTATATGAAACCGAAAAAGACAACCTTTATACTATGTGCAAATCGGTAATACACCGAACTAATCTTCTTATATTATTATTACTGTTTTTAGGTATGTTTGTTGGAGCTGCGATTAAAGAACTTCGAGAAACTGTAATACCTGCGTTGGTATCTTTAGTTCGACACTACACTATGGTTGCAGTTGCTCAACAATCAGGAGCATTTGCTTATAGCCCACAGTAAGCTAACATATAACATTCTTGTATCCTTAAAATATAACAAATTAATTTTAGACCCAATAAACAAGTAAAATTAGATCCGTTAGTACTTGTTGATGCATTAGCTATTATAATGGGACATGAAGAAAGAGAATTATGTAAACCAGGACATTTAGGACTAGTTTTAATTGTTGATACAGCATCTACACTTCTGGGTAGCAAAGAAATGGCTTGTCGTTTACCATTAATTGAATATCTTTCTGAAAAAATGTGTGCGTTGTGTTACGAAAGAGCTTGGTATGCAAAATTAGGCGGTTGTATAGCGATAAAATTCATGTTTGAGAGATGTGCATTGAAATGGATATACGAACATATGTTTATGTTTCTTAAAGCACTTTTATTTGTCATGATGGATCTTACTGGAGAAGTATCTAGTGGAGCTTTGGATATGGCTAAAGATAATCTTCAGAAAATGTTAATTGTGTGTGTTACACCACCACCAGATGGCTCTGATCAAGCAACAAGGAATTTACAACAAGAAGCTTTGAATAAAGTTACTCATGAATTAGTCAGACAAGTTACTAGTCCTCATACTATGGTTAGAAATCAGGTAAATAATTCCTTTCACAATTTTCAACGATTTTTCCTTAATGTCATTTTCTTGTTTGTATAATTTCTAAATTAGTTCTTTGTTATACACAGTCAATGGCTTCATTGAGATTATTAGCTGAGAAGCAAAACAAGACGGTTACTGCTGTTATGGAACCGTTCAAAGATGTATTAGCAGATATGGTACCTCCAAAAAAACATCTTTTAAAACATCAACCTGCTATAGCGCAAATGGGATTGATGGATGGAAATACATTCTGTACCACTTTGAGTCCTAGATTGTTTACAATAGGTAAGTGTGTCTGTAGAATCATATTGAAATATCTGGTAGACATTTAAACCATATAGTAACCAGAAGCAACCTATCATGATGTCCTAAAGAGGTCTTGAAGGGAATTCTAGACATTCCCTTTGCATTTACATGTAGTAAGGATTACAGTAGAAAGTGTCTATAGGTTAATAATAACTAAGTCTATAAAATTTGGCGATCTTACAAGATATTTTGGATTACTAAGGGCCAGAGCAATCCAATCCATGAAGATACCTGCAGATATTATATCTCCATTACAAAATTTTGAACTCATATTAATGAGTGTGAGTTAACACAAAACTTACCAAAGGAGTTTTCATCTATTATGCTGAGCAGTCTAAAACGTAAAAAGAACTAGATATTAGGTTTACTGGTCTTAATGTTAGGCGAGAGCCTATCTTCTAAGGGAAGATTTTAGCAATAGACTTCAGTGCACAAGATTGCATTACAAGATAGCTGCTTTCAAGGCTCTACAATCTACCACGTTCCCAAATTGTTTTTGTGAGACAGAGTTAAGCTTTTTCTAGATTTAGAAAATCTATGTATATCTCTAAATTTAATTAAAGCTTTTTCTATTCGATAAGTCCTAAACCCATGGTCTTGCGAACTTCACCCTTTTCTAAACCCATTTTGTGCTTCTTGACAATTTCTGAATCTTTTTTCAAGTATTTTTTCATATGTTTTTAGTACGATATCCGGTAAAGTAATTCCTCTATAATTTTCACATGTTCTGGATCTCATTTCGATAATGCCAATTTTCAATTATCATCTTACTGATCCAACATTTCTCATATTGTCTAGTTTATTATTTTCTTCTTCTTGTGTATATCCTTTTTCCTTACTAGTTAGTGTTGTTTTCCATCCCTTCATAATTTTAAAGTCATCGTTTAGTAACATTCCGTTTTGGTCTTTTACCTGCTTCATATTTTGATTTTTATCATTTCTTAGTGTTTTATTAAAGAGAACTTTTTTTTTCAGATATGAATATAAAAGAACACTCACTCTTCATTCAAGACCTTCTAGCTCTATGCAACAGCGAAGATAACAAATTAAACACATTTTCGTGTTATAAATCCATCACAAATTTTATTCCATTACGTACTAGTGCTCTTCGAGTATTAGCAGCATGTTATTATTTAGAAGGAGTTAGAGGAGAGATTTTCCAAGTTCTTTACGATACACTTGAAAAACCGAATGCAGAACTACAAGAAACAGCATTTGAATGTATAAAAAAATTCATAGCAGGATATCCAGTTGAATATAAACTTGTTCAACAAACTGTCCGACCGTTACTAATGACACTTTATGATGTTAAAAATCTAACTTTGAACGGTTTGAAGATGTTATCGTATTTAACTCAATTGTTTCCTAATGTGTTTAATGAAAAACTGTGTGAACAGTTATTAGAATTCCAAAAGAAAATGATGGAGAGTCTAAAGGAGAATTATAAGAATAACCAAGGAAATGGTATAACTAAAAAAAGTGATGAAGAACAAAAAATTGTAACTATTATCAGTGTTTTCCATCAAACACCTGCTGCTTCTTCCAAATTCATCACTCAATTATGTCAATTAATTTTGGAAACCGAACAAGCAATGGGAATAGAAGCTAGTAGTCCTTTCAGGGAGGTGTTAATGAAATTTTTACTCAGATACCCCGGTGAAACTTTATCAATGTTCTTAAGCGATAAATACATCAAAGATAAACAATTTAGTAGATATTTAGAATATTTAATCAAGAACAAAGATGGGAAATTATTCAGAGATTTCATCCAGAACAACATGATGAAACGCTTAATTACAATGATGCTATCTAATTACATCAATTTAAATCTAGAATCACACGAAAGAAATGAATTACAATATCAAGCAATACGAATCGTTTCTTTATTAATCAAATTCGACGATCAATGGTTATCGACACAAAACGAATTAGTGGATGCTTTAAAACAAATTTGGTGTGATGATTCGTATCAAGAAAGACATAAAAATTTGGAACAATTAGAATATACGCATTGGAAAGAACCAAAATTGGTTGTAAAAATATTGTTACATTATTTTTGTCATCATCCTACAAATATTGATTTGTTGTTTCAATTATTACGAGCAACAGTTGATCGATTTTTACCGGAATTTCAATTTTTACGAGATTTTTTGGAGAATACTGTTGCACAGAATTATACTGTTGAATGGAAGAGGTCTGCGTTTTTCAGATTTGTTGAATTATTTCCTACAAATGAAATGTCACAAGTAAGTATTTTCTTTTTATTAAGTTTTTTAAGGGAAAAGCTACAATAATCTGAGAATTTGAAATCAAACTTTCTTCTCTCCTATGAGATAGATCGTGCGATGGGTTTTATCAATTATTTTTTATATTAAATTGATTTTTTATCTATAAAATGATAAGGTATTTTACAAGAATCACAAGGTTTATATTTGACGAATAATAACAAAAAAAAAACGTCAGTTATAAAAATGGCGAAGGTAACATTCTCCGACTAAAGACCTGCGTAATAGTGTTGTAACGGGATAACCGAAAAGAAAAGAACCTTAATTTGAAACACTTATGGGGACTTTAACACAATTTATTCACAAAATTGTTAAGATACACAGAACTCTGCTGGATAACGTCTAAACTGCTTGACAATACAATGAACTATTGTATTGCCACATAAGGCCCCATAAGAAATACTTGCCCCCATTGTGCCCGCATGGAGCAGAACGAGGAAAAACTTGCCTTAGTTAAGGTTGTGCCAGAAGACGAGAGCTCTATGCAGGAGGAGCAACAAGAAAACGATCTCGTTCTGAAAAAGATTCGGGAATGGAAGAGAATGGATCGTGGTCCGTTGTGGAGAGAGATATCCTCATCCTCTCCTGATTTAAAAGCATACTGGGCCCAATGGAACTCTTTAATTTTGGACGCTGGGCTCGTTAAAAGACTTGTAGAAAATTCCGAGGGCACAGAAACAAGGAAACAAATAGTGGTCCCAAGAAATGCTGTACCGGAAATTTTAAAACAGATACATAATGATAGTTCTGGAGGACATCTGGGTATCACGAACACGCTGCAAAAGATCCGAGATAGATTTTACTGGGTAAATTGCACTAATGATGTTAAAGATTGGTGTCGTAAATGCACCACATGTGCTGCCAGTAATGGTCCGCACCGAAAGCGGAAATGCAGCAATATCTGGTCGGAAGTCCTTTTGAAAGAATCGCAGTTGATGTATTGGGGCTACTTCCACAGAACGATGAAGGAAACAAGTACATCTTTGTTGTAATAGACTACTTCACTAAATGGGTTGAAGCCTACGCAGTTCCCAATCAGGAAGCCACCACTTTAGCAGGTATATCAGTTAAAGAGTTCGTAAGCCGTTTTGGGGTACCACTAGAATTACATTCAGACCAAGAAAGAAATTTTGAGAGCAGCTGTTTCAAGAAGTTTGCCAAAGACTAGGCATCCACAAAACTAGAACCACAGCGATGCACCCTCAGTCTGATGGAATGGTGGAACGAATGAATCGGACTAAAACCAACTATCTGTCAAAAGTGGTGTCAGATTGTCAGAGGGATTGGGATCGACATATTCCACTATTTCTAATGGCAATTTGATCGGCTATTAACGAATCAACTGGCCAAACGCCTGCGAAGGTCCTGTTCGGTAGAGAAATGAGGCTACCATGTGACTTGGTGTTTGGTTATAAACCTGGTGAAGAAGTGGCCCGTGAACAATATGTCGCTGATCTTCAGAATCGAATGGAGAATATACACAACCTGGTGCGTGGAAAACTTCAATTATCTAGTGATCGGATGAAGAGGAACTATGACACGCGGACAATGGAGAAGAGTTACCAAGTTGGAGATTTAGTCTGGCTCTATAATCCCCGACGGCGTCGAGGTATTTGTCCCAAATTACAGAAGAACTGGGAAGGTCCATACACCTTACACCATCAAGAAGAAGATTAACGATGTCATTTATCGGATCGTGAAAATTCCCAGAGGGAAACCCGTCCTGGTCCATCATGATCGGTTGGCGCCTTACCAGGGAAACCACAGTGGAGATGTGCAGCAGCTCCAAGAAGATGGTTTGGCTGACTCAAGGAGTGTGCGGGATTCCGATTTAGGAAATAACATTCCAGGAGGAATGAATCTAAGGCGGGGGCAGTGTAACGGGATAACCGAAAAAGAAGGACCTTAATTTGAAAGACTGTTTTAAAGTTATTCTAGAAATTTCTAAACATACTGCTTAGATTAAATAATGTTTCTAGAAAATTCCAGAATGTTCCTTTTTTGTATATAAGGGGATGTATGGGCGGAGTTCAAGTTCAAATATTTAGTTCATTGTATTGTTAATCAGTTTAGACGTTATCCAGAGTTTTGTGTATTTTAACAAAGTGTTTCAGTATAAATGATACATGGAAAAATCTAATTCATTTAATTGCAAAGCTTTGACCAACTTTTATAACTAAAGTACTGAAAATGTTACAAACGTACAAAAGTGCCATTTGTGGAGTGTAGATGTTCCTACTTGCGAATGTGTTTAATTTTCGAAACTAAAACCAACAAGTAACAGTCGGTCTATACCGACTATGTCTCTTTATTAGTGACTGGAGAGATATAAAATTTACTGTACTGATGAGCTCTAATAAAGTGAAACACTGTGTCTCCAGTTTGATTTTAGTTTTAGTGTTAATTTTCTTTTTTAGGAATTAAAAGCGAAGGTACTTCAATTGATATTAATACCATGTTTTGCTGTTAGTTTCGAAAGAGGCGAAACTAATAAATTGGTTGGTGGTCCTCCAACTCCGTATCAAGACAGTAGTGATAATGTTGTATCTGTATTCATAAATAAGGTAGGAAAATTTCATATTTATTCTGCAAAACAGACAATAGAGCGTTTCTTGTACATTTTGACATTAGATTTCTGATTGTGGAAATTAGTGAAATCGGTCAATGACTATTTTAAATATATCCTAACGATTTTGATAATGCATTTAATAAATTAAAGTTTACTATTAGAACAATGAACTGATTAATATTGTGTGTATAAAAACAGATCAGTTTTTTATATTGAAATATTTTTACAGTTAATAGATCCAGATAATCCATTCCCATCTGCAGACTGTGTGAGGATTTCTCTTCTTCAATTTTCCTGTTTACTTGTTGAACAAGCCAGTCCTCATATTCACGACCATGATGCCAGTAATAAAGCTCAAGGCTTCAAAGTCCGAAGACTTATGACATTTGCATGGCCTTGTTTGCTTGTGGAAAATAGTATAGATCCAGCAACTAGATATCATGGACACTTACTGCTATCTCATATAATCGATAAATTTGCTATACACAGGAAAATTGTATTGCAAGGTATGTAATATTAAAACAACTCATTATTTCGCTAAATTAACACTGTTGTATGGATGGTAGAGGTAAGAAGCACCATCTGTGTGTATCAAAAGTGTCCGTCTGAATTTAATTGTCAAAATCCTTATACGGAAAACTTTTGGAAATTACGGAGGAATAAGCTGAAAACTTCAAGTAATACAGTGAACCTCTATACAGTAATATTTCGACCTTTCTCTCGAAATCTGGATGCACTCCTTTAAGAACACGTGTTTTAAATCGGTAATGTTATTAGATAACAAAAAAAACGCAATCTTACTCAATATAAAGTACAAGTTGGTTTTATTTGATATAACACTTTTTTGGAACTCGTAACCAAGTAAATTACAATATTAATACCGAAAACAACTTACTTTGCAATGAGAAGGTATTTCACAAGATTCACTAATACAAGTATGTTTTTCAATGGACGAATTCGAAAAGATCGACCGAAATTACTAAACCGCTAAAGAAGCTTCTTCGACAATTTTTGTCCTGCGAAATATTCTTGAATTAATATAAACTCTAGAGAGAAGAACTAATTTTAATATTTAGTTAAATTTAAATAATTGACATATTTTCTTTTTAGTATTTCACAGTTTATTAAAAGCACATGCAGTAGAAGCTAGAAGTGTTGTAAGACAAGCATTAGAAATTCTTACACCTTCAATGCCACTGAGAATGGAAGAAGGAAATACTATGCTTACTCATTGGACAAAGAAGATTATTGTGGATGAAGGTCATTCTATGCAACAACTATTCCATATTTTGCAACTTGTTGTTAAACATTATAAGGTATATTAATTAAGATACACGATTATCTTGTGGAGATTGTGTAATTAATAGTAATAAAATTTTATATTTCTAGGTATATTATCCAGTTCGACATCATTTAGTGCAACATATGGTAAATTCTATACAAAGACTTGGATTCAGTCCAACTGCGACGCTTGAACATAGAAAACTCGCTGTTGAATTAGCTGAGGTTATCATTAAATGGGAAATTTATGGTATTAAAGAAGAATCTGAAACCACAGAGGTAATTATAACAAATTATTCATTTATGTTTTATTTATATAAATCATTAAATACTTTTAGACTGTAGAAAATGGTTCAACCAAACGACCATCAATAGAAGACAGTGGAGAAAGTAGTAGGAAAAAATTAGCAGTAGCAGGACCTTCTGGTGTGGTGGCTTCTGTAAAACAGGAAGCAAGTGTTAATAAACCTATAGATAGAGCTCATATTGATAACGTATTGAATTTCCTACTACGGTTAGCTTGTCAGGTATATATCACATATCCATCATCTTGTATCTTTAATTTCGCATCAATTGATGTCGATGGTCATCCTGAAAGTTTTTCGTATTCTTTAAACTGTTTAAAATATTTCATACCGAAGACAAAATTTAATGCAACTTCTTTGCTTACTAAAATCTGACATAAAGTTCGTCGACATCATTTTTTGTTGTTTGTAAAAACCACCGTTATTTACAAACTACTGAATATATTGATATCAAATTCGATGCAAATGTTTCTCTTCATCTAATTGGTGGATATTTAGTGCTGCACTTACGAGAGTTGTCTTTTTAGTTTTGCATGTAGTCATAAAGACAAAAAACACCAATTGACGCGAACACTTTTTGCTTTTCTGTGAGCAAATGAGGGATCTAACGGAAAAACAACTTCTTAACCCCCAATTCTTCGTGTAGGATCTTTGCTGTTGGGATACGTGGTGAGGTCATTGTTGAGACTGTCTGAAGGATCTACTAGTGGCGCCTTCTAACCGGTTGTATGCAAAACTAAAAAGACAACCCTCGTAACTATTTAAAAATTCTTAATATATTGTATACTTTTATTTTTAGGTTAATGAACCAGCACCTACTAATGCTGTGAATCCAGTTGCAAATAGTCCTGGTGAAGTTTTATCTAGACGTTGTGTTATTCTATTGAAAACCGCTCTTAGACCAGATATATGGCCTCAAGTGGACTTAAAATTAGCATTTTTTGACAAGATTTTAATGACGATAGAATCTGCCAATCCTAATATTGCAAATATTTGTACAGCTTTAGAACTTTTAACGTATATACTTACCGTTTTTGAAAAAGCACAAATATTAAGTAAGTATAAGTTTCAGTTATATTTCTTATTGAATAAAGTACAATGTTTAGCCGCTAATGTTTACTAGCTGACAAGCGAACTTTTTTTTCGGTTTCTACGATGTTTATCATTTTTACCCATTTATACTTATTATTCTATTTCGGATAAAGACAAAGTCATATAATCCTTCCAACTGTACGAATGTGTTCTGAAATTTCCCGATCTCAACATGAAGATGGCAGTACTAGTATAAAAGCTAGTGAATATCATGTTTCATTTGCAGACAGCTACTAAGCTCGTAGTGCTTACATATTATTATTATAAGTCTATGCAAATCAAATATGTGTTGTATTCTTTATTATCATTTACCACAGAGAAATTTTGTACTTATTAAATCAACATTTAGACATGAAAACGTTATTCGCGCGTTAGGTTCCGCTTTTTCTCACATTAAACCAAAAACGTGTTTAGTTCCAAAGGTTTGTTGGTGCATTTTAGACACCCGAGTTTTGGGGCCGACTAGTTACCGCCTCACATCTCAGAAAAATCCGCAAATTACGGTTTGAACTGCTTTACCACCCACCTTACTCACAGATCTAGCCCCTTAGCGACTTATTTTTGGTCCCCCATCTGAAAACAATTGTTTTACATAGAAATTTTTTTTAAAAAAACATGGTTTGACCCTCTTTAGGGTCAGTAGCGACATGCTTTTCCTCCTTCACCGGAAAAAGTACTACTTCATCTGAATCGACCGTGAGAGGGACAAGATAAACATAAAAATGTGACGTACAACAAAGATAAAGAATATTCTCTGTAGCTTCTTTGTGGCATAATAACATCTATTTACTTTATTAGTTCGGGATCAATCAATATTGATTTATATTTTTTATTAGTTTGTTTTTAGTGGCAAAAGATCCCCTACTAAATAAGTAAATCGATAAAAAAGTTTCACTTAAGAAATGATTTCATTTAACACACTCTGATATCTATCATGCAGAATTTATATAGGCTACATTTGTTAATTTTATTTTTTATTTTTAGCAAGTTTCAAACCACTTCAAAGAGGAATCGGAGCATGCATAACATCAAGTAATAGTCGAGTAATAAAATTAGTACATAATCTTCTTACAAAACTATTTACACTTTTCCCAATGAAAAGATCGAATCCAAATTTGGGTTGTAAATATGAGGAATTAGATGTTCATTACGAATTAGAAATTTTATACACTACAGTTGGTAAAGTTATTACCGAAGGATTAAGCAGTTACGAAAAGAAAGAAAATCCATCTAGTCTTTTTGGTACTGTTATGATTCTTAAAGCTGCTTGTGCTAATAATCATTCTTATATTGATGTTATTATCACTCCTTTTATGAGAGTTTTACATCGTTTAGCTAAAGAACATCTACAACACTCCAGTGATAATAATGCTTTAACCAGTGAATTATTAATACTCAGTTTAGATTTAGTTAAAACCAGGGTTGTTGTTATGGGTGTGGAAATGAGGAAAACTTTTATTGGAGCTATTTTGGTTGGACTTATTGAGAAAACTCAAGATATTAAAGTTATGAAAGCTATTACTAGAGTGAGTATAATATCGATAAATTAACTTACATTGCCATACGAATTCAAAGAACTACATAATAAATAATTTTTTAGATGTTGGAAGAATGGATGAAATGTAAAAATGTGATAACATTAAATCATGCTCCCAGTTTAAGAGAAAAATCTATTTTATTGGTAAAAATGATGCAATATGTGGAGAAACGATTCCAAGATGATAACGATTTAAATGCACAATTTTTAGAACTCGTCAATTACGTTTACACGTAAGAAAATTGGTATTTTAATTAAAATACTCTCGCTTAATAGATTTTTTTCAGTGACAAACATTTAAAAGCAACTGAATTGACTTCAAAATTGGAACCAGCATTTTTAGCTGGATTACGTTGTACGCAACCTCATATACGAGCTAAATTTTTCAAAGTTTTTGATGAATCAATGAGAAGAAGACTTTATGATCGTTTACTTTACATTGTTTGTTCTCAAAATTGGGATGCTATTGGTCCTCATTATTGGATAAAACAATGTATAGAATTGTTACTTGTTACAGCTTTGCCAAGTAAGATAATTTGATTATAAATTGTAGAAAGAATCTAATATATCATAAAAAAAATTATAAAAAAAGTTAAGAAAATCGAAATTCAACGCTAGAAAGTAGTTAGGTTTCCGTTCGTCCAACATGTGCTGCTAAAAGCAATTCTTGCAAAACTTGATTTTGATTTTTCACGAATTACTAAATTACAAAACATAATCTTAAGTCTGTTAATATCTGGTGAAACCTCTAGAAGCTTATCGATAAATAAGTGAATAAATTTTTAGGTGATGGTATTAGAATGTCACACGAAAGTAGCATCCTACCAGCAGTGACATCTGTAATCCCAGATAAACAAAAACGAGAAGAATTTAGTAGACGTCAATTCCAAAATCCAGATTTTGAATCAACAGAATTAAAAGAAGAAGTATTAGATGTTGATCTAAGTAATATTGACTCGAATCCTTTAGTTGAAGAAAAACCTGTTATCCGAGAAGAGACAATTAAAATGTTAAAAAAAGATTACGAATCTACTGAAGTAGCACGAAATATAACTACTGATAGATTTTTATTAGCAACTGCACAATTGTGTCATATGGATACTGCATTAGCGGAATATGTATGGTTATCACTTTTTCCAAAATTATGGACAATTTTAGATTCCGATCAAAGAACTGTAAGTAATTTACCATTTAAATTAAAATGTACCAAAATTATCACAAAGGTTGTGTCGATTCTCGATGAAGGCGATGCTTTTGCGAACTCTGAAACGTCGTGAATTTATGGGTGAGGTCCAATTGGGTCTAGGTCTCTGTAGAATTCGCTGGCTGTTACTAATATGGACTTCCAGGGCGCAACTCTGGTGATAATAAGGATTGATGAAGTCTTCGTAGGAGGTCTCCTATGGAACTTCCAAGGTGTAGCTTGGTGGTGGCCAGGATTAATGATCTCAGAAGTCTTCGTAGGAGATCTGGTATGAACTTCCTTGGCGTAACTCTGGTGATAATCAGGATCGATGATGTCAGAAGTCTTCGTAGAAGGTCTCCTATGGAACTTCTATGGTGTAGCTTGATGGTGGTCAGGATTAATGATGTCAGAAATCTTTGTGAGACGTTTGATATGAGCTTCCAGGGAGTTCTGGTGGTAGTAAGGATTGTTGATGTGAGAAGTCTTCGTAGGAAATCTAGTATGAGCTTCTAGGACGTAGCTTTTGTGATGTTTAGGTTTAATCCTCTCAAAAGTCTTCGTAGAAGGTCTAGCATTGAGCTTCCACGGCGTAGCTCTGGTAATGGTTAAAGTTGATTTTGTCAGAAGTCTTCGTAGAAGGTCTAGCATCATAAGCTTCCAGAGCATAGCTCTGGTGATGGTTAAAATTGATGATGTCGGAAGTCTTCGTAGGAGATCTAATATGAGCTTCCAGGTGATGACCAGGATTGATGATGTCAATAGTCTTCTTAGGATGTCTGGTATGAGATTCTAGGGCGTAGCTCTGGTGATGATCAGAATTGATGATATCAGAAGTCTTTATAGGAAGTCTGTAACAGACTCTATACACTTAGCTTCCATTTGAAACCGTGTTGCCACAACTATACAGTATGTATATATTTTTTAGATTTTGGCACAAGAAATATTACCTTTCATTACCTCAGGATCTCATATTATACAAAAAGACTGTCATCCCACTGCTATTAACACTTTTGTTGAAGCTTTATGTAGATGTCCTAATCCTATACAAATTGTCCCGTAAGTATTAAATATTGAAATATCTATAGTTTTTATTGTACACGAAAACTCTCATTCTCTCATTGATTATAAATCCAGATTTACATATTTAGATGATAAATTTCTTTTAGACCATTGATGACTTACTTGGGCAAATCTCACAATTTATGGCATAGAATGACTTTGGGTTTGGAGCAAATGGCATTTGATCCTACTTCTCTTGCAAAACCAACAAATCCTGCAAGTTGTTATGAATTTGACGGAGAACCATCAAAAACAGTAAGTAATTTTAAGTTTGTTCTGTAATTTCTAAGTATTTATTAATAACTAAAAAACTATCTATATGGGGGACTTTCTTTTTTATTTTCTTATGGTACAAAATATGGCTGAATGCCTTAAAAGTCCCAACAGAGAAAAGTAAATTGACTTTACTGTTTTCACCCCAAACGATTTTCTACTACTTTTGAAGTGGAAGTAATAAAAAAAATCCTACTTTTAATGACGATTTCAGACAAAGATTTTAATTTGATACAGACTGACAGACGGACGCACATCTTATTTAGATCACAAATCTGTTTGAATTTTTCAAATATCTCAACAAAAAACCGAGATACAAAGATTTTTTCAAAAAACAAAACACGATCAACTTTTTTAAAAACTGGGATATCAAGTTGCGGTTCGTTTCAAATAATAGATAATCTTATTAAGACCACAAATCTGTTTAAATTTTGCAAATATCTCAAAAACGATTTTTAGAGAACGGAAGCGAAGTCATACGATATTCCTTTCTTTACTCTCGTGGTCGGTCTATTTCCATGGACTATATTACGCTTAAAATTTCGTGTTGATAGCTATTTAAGGCTTCATTAAATTTTATAGTAAAACATTAACCGTTGATATTATAGGAACTACTTGATTGTTTGGGAGAACTATACTATTTATTATGTGAGGAAGATTGTTGGGCTGGATTATGGCAACGGCATGCCCACTATAAAGAAACCAGTATCGCTATAGCATATGAACAACATGGTTTTTTCGAGCAAGCACAAGGAGCTTATGAAGCAGCTATGGCAAAACATAAAGCTGATAATAGTATGGGTCCTGTACCCACACACACTCAGAGAGAAATTTTATTATGGAAGGATCATTGGATAAGGTATTTTCTTTTAGAAATTATAAATATATACGAATATTTTATGTTTATGATTATTTTCTTTTACAGATGTGCCAAAGAGTTGAATCAATGGGAAATCCTGATGGAATATGCAAAAACTGGTTGTTACGATCCATATTTACTTCTAGAAAGTGCGTGGAGAATTCCAAATTGGGATATAATGAAAGAAGCACTTCAAAATGTTGAATATACTTGTCCTAAAGAATTAGGATGGAAAATTACAATGTATGGAGGTTTTTTATTAATTTGTCAACCTGATGAAAGTAAACCTTTAAAATTTGTGGAACGATACGTAGAAAGCTCGAGTGCTTTATGTTTGAATGAATGGAGAAGATTACCACATATTGTCAGTCATATTCATTTACCTTATCTTCAAGCAGCGCAACAAATTATGGAATTACAAGAAGCCTACCAAATTCATAAAGGATTATTACAGGGTCATTCAAATTCACTTCATGACATGAAAGCTATTGTTAAAACTTGGCGCAATAGATTACCAGTTATAGCTGATGATTTAGTACATTGGAATGATATTTTTACTTGGCGTCAACATCATTATCAAGTTATTGTTAATCATTATGATAGTAATAGAGATGCTTCTACTACACATTCTATGTTAGGTGTACATGCTTCAGCACAGGTAATATACACTTATTCGAACTGTATCTTTAAAATCACAATCGCAATATTAACTACCAATAAGGTGGTTAAAGATAATAAATTGTATCAGACTCAACAGAAAATATTCTGTTGTTTCAAAGGATACTTAAAGTATGATTAAGATCCAAAAGTCAACAGTACTACCTTTAGTAATCTTGGCTTAGCTGCTATTCGTCAATAAAGACGAGCATTTCTCCCACTCTGTTTTCATCTGTTTCTGAATAGTAAAGTCTGGTGGTGGGAGTAAGTCCGCTGAAGCGACATGATATCCCTACTTCACCGTAAGAGGGGCAAGATACATATGGCGCGTAACAGTAAAATGTGACGCGCAATCTTTTTTCCAACGACGATAAAGAAGTTTCACTTCAATAACAGTTTTGATTTCTTAAAAGTAACCTATGTCGACTTTACAAAAGCTTGTGATGATTGATGCCTGTGGTGTTACAATAGTATTTATTAAAATTTTAGCTTGGTTCATCTGTCTTTAAACATTTTGATGTTTTGAGGTGTAAACATTTTAAAAGAATAATTTTTTAAAGTAATACAAAATGCATACAAATACATTTCCTAACAAAGTTTTGTTTTTAGTCAAGCATTCATTTTGGAAAAATCGCAAGGAAACACAAATTGGTAAATGTGTGTCTGGAATCTTTGAACAAAATTTATAGCATATCCAGCGTACCTATTGTTGATTGTTTCCAAAAAGTTAGACAACAAGTGAAATGTTATCTTCAGAATTCTGCTATAAATAAAAACGAAATTAATGTTGGTTTAGAAGTTCTTAGTCGTACAAAAATGCAATATTTCTCTAAAGAAATGACTGCTGAGTTCTATGCGTTAAATGGACTTTTATTCCAATTAAGCAGTAAGTTAATCTATTAATACTATAATTTGCCACTTCTTTTTGAATAATAAACGAAATTCAGAATATGTACAAATTTGGGGTACCGATTGTCGTAATTTTCTACTTCAATCGGTACTCTAGATTTCCGAATCTAGTCTTCATTGTAGACTTAATATTTGTAATACAAAATTGGAACCACCGCTAGGTGGAGTCACTTTATGGATCTGAGCCGTATAAAATTGTCGGTAGATGGCGAATAGCATCATTATTGTTAAATTTGGAATAGTAGAATGATTGTACAAAAATTTAATAGATACGACAATTTTGATATTTTTCTACTAGTTCGACACGAAGTTTTTAAAAGTGAAAAACTGAATTTTCCCTGCTCTTTCTACCTCTCGTTGTTCCCATTTTCGATTAAAACACTTCCTGTCTCCCATTCGCTCAACTCACTTTCGATTATACCAATTTTGTAATTCTGGATCCATTTTTATGCTGTATTTCAGTAATTAATCGATTTTTTCAATATTTATAGATAAATCTGATGAGGCGAATAAAATGTTTTCTGCAGCTGTACAATTACACGATGCGTCTACAAAAGCTTGGGCACTATATGGAGATTATTTAGAACAGATATTCACTAGAGATCAAAGACAAATAAATTTAGGTGTCAATGCTATGGCTTGTCTTTTACATGCTTGTAGACATCAAAATGAAGCAAAAGCTAGAAAATATTTAGCTAAAGTTTTATGGCTTCTTAGTTATGACGATGAAAATTCAAGGTAATTCTATTTAATCTATAATTTAATCAAATTATGTATATTTCTATTTTATTTTTATAGTTTGATGGAAGCTCTGGATAAATACTCAGTAGGTGTTCCACCTATACTTTGGTTACCGTGGACTCCACAATTATTAAATTGCTTGGTGCAGTATGAAGATAATGTTATTTTAAATTTATTATGTCAGGTAATATAAAAATGTATTTACTTGAATACAAATTTTTAAAGTAATATTTTTTAGGTTGGTAGAATGTTTCCTCAAGCAGTTTACTTTCCAACTAGAACATTATATCTTACTCTTCGTGCTGCCGTTGCCAGGAAAACTAATAGTGAACAGGTAAATTTTATTTTTAATATGCTTATCTATCTACCTATCTTTCTATATAACTGAATTCTCCTAAAATATCGCCAAATCGGGAAATGAGGAAATAGGCGGCGAAGAGCCATCGATACTCTGGCGGTGTGTGCTGAAACCACAAATCTTGGATGTCCACATACCATTCCTTTATAAGTCAGGAATGAAAAAGTTTTTCTCCAATGACACTTAATTTTGTTACCGTAAAAGTGTTTATTTACTAAAGATTTACATAACATAAAGAAAATTTTGTTAAGCATCAATGGATCTTTTGTATAACTTATCAAACCAATATTTTCTGTATAGAAACTGACTCTGCAACACCAACAGTCGCAAGATTCCCAAACTACTGATGGTAATCATTCAAATAGTCAAGGAAGTTTATCAAACTCTTCCGAAAGTAATGTTGGTACTGCTGCAACAGTACCAACAGAAGGATCTACGATAAAAGCAACTCCGGCTATGATTCGATGTTCAAAGATTATGAAAATGCAACGAGATCTTCATACAACTGTCTTAACTAGTTTAGAAGGAATAGCTGATCAAATGGAATGGTTCAGAGAAAATTGGTATGTTTTAAAATCACATATTATCTTGCATATTCTACATAATTTTTTTTAGGTATGAAGAAGTTTTACGGCAATTACGTCAAGGTTTAACCAAATGTTACGCAATTGCATTCGAAAATCGGGAAGCAGTAAATGAAGCGAAAATAACACCGCACATATTAAATTTTGTTAAAAAATTAATGTCAACATTTGGTATTGGTGTGGAAAATATATCCAGTTCGGTAAATGTTACTTTTAATTCAGCTGCATCAGAAAGTTTAGCTCGACGAGCAGAAGCAACTTACCAAGATCCTGTTTTTATCGCTATGAAACAAGAATTTACTAAAGATTTTGATTTTTCACAATCAAATTCTATGAGATTACATACGTTGATCTTTAAGTTGAAAAAATGGATCAAAATTTTGGATGATAGATCTAAAATGCTTTTACAGTAAGTAAATTTTTTATACAGATCATATTTAGCATTTTAAACAGGGAGTTAGATGTGTATTTAATATTTACACGCCCCCCCTATCTTAGAAATCACGGCAGCTACCAATTTTTGGCATATTGAGGCACTTCTTTTGAAATATATTTCCAATCATGAAAAAAGTTACATTAAGCGATATTTTGGAAGCTATTGTGTATCGCCGTATCTTTCTTTTCAATACATTCATAAATTTTCGATGGGGTTGAAATCAGGTTATTGTGGTGGCCAACCCAAGACCTCGACCCAATTCTTCCAAAACCACCGTATTGTAGCAAGGCGCGTTGTCCTTTTGAATTTTTGTTTATCTTTGTGTCCCCAAACACTTATTTAACTACATTCATGTCTTTTTTACAGTCCATTTGGCCGAAAATTATCGAAAAAATTAAAGAAAATTAAAATTTCTTTTGGATATTGCTTTTATAAATGTTTATAATTATTGTGTATTTGTAGATCCAGTCTTATAGAAGAAAAATGTCGTTTCCTATCAAATTTTACGTTAAAAACAGCCGAAGTGGAATTACCGGGTGAATTTTTGATTCCGAAACACAATCATTATTTTGTACGTATTGCCAGATTTATGCCAAGAGTTGATGTGGTTCAAAAACACAATACAGCTGCTAGAAGATTGTATATAAGAGGACATAATGGTAAAATTTATCCATATCTTGTTGTAAATGATTCTGGATTGGCAGATGCTAGAAGAGAGGAACGAGTCTTACAATTAATGAGAATGTTGAATTTATATTTAGGAAAACAAAAAGTAAGTAATAGATTCACTAATTTCTCCAAGATAGATTTTTATAAGTTTATATTTATTTTCAGGAAACAGCTAGAAGATTTTTACATTATACAGTACCTCGAGTGGTAGCTCTTTCTCAACAAATTCGACTCGTTGAGGATAATCCTGCATCTACATCGTTATTAGACATTTTCAAAAAGAGTTGTAATAAATTAGGTAAGCTTAGTTAATTTTGGTTTGTAAGTGGTGTTGCGATAAATAAAATCGTAACTAAAATGAGTAACGGATCTTCTCTTGTCCTTTTCCTGCATCTTTGATAAGCTGCTCCCATTTTTGAAAATACCATCAGAATTTACCGAGTACAACGTTTTTATTAATGTATAATTTTGAGTTTTAACGTTGATATAAGAGGTCTCTCGCAAAGTAAATAGGATTCTTCAATGCGGAATTTTGTCACTTAGTTTTGGGATCGTATTGAAAACACCACGTTTCGTCACCAGTCACAATGTTGTACAGAAAGTTTTTATCTTTCTTGGCCTCTTTAATGATATCTCTCGAAGCCTTTTTTGATCATCGGTGAGCTTGTGCGGAACAAACCATGAATACACCTTTCTGATGCCCAAATTCTCGGTCAAAAAGCGATAGATCTCAATGAAGATTTTGGCTCATTTTTAATAAACAGACGCACTTTTTCGACAGTTTCTGGGTAGTCCCAAATTTCGACTGGGCAACATGTTCGTCATCTTCCAGCGACTCACGATCCTCTTTGAGTAAACCACTCGTAGACTCAGCTACGAGATAAACAATCATCACTATAAAGTTGTTTTAACAATCAATGCGGTTCGGTAAATGTTTTATCAAGTTTAAAAATATTTGTTCGATGCTCATTTTTCGACCGATGTTAAAAAGGTAGTGTTAACCATTTCTGTCACTGTTGAAAAATGTCCACAAGTGTCTTAAGGTTCCATAGAAAAATCTTAACTAATATGAGTATCGGAACTTCTCCTGGTTTTTCTAACTCTTTCGAGTAAGCTAACGCCTTTTGCCTCTGTCATATGTATAATTTTGAGTTTTGACATTCATATATGTAAGAGCCCTGCCATATAGCTGTCAACTATTAAGTACCTGTCATACTCCTGTCAATGTCAAAAATTGCCCACATGTTTCTGCTTCTTGAATGATAATTTTATTCATATTAACTTTTAGGTATTGAACATGATGAACCAATTCAGTATTATTACGAAAGATTAGCTCAAGTACAAAGTAGAGGTATAAAAGCCAGTCATCAAGTTTATAGGGATATTTTAAAAGGAGCACAACAAAATAAAGTACCTCGATCAATTATAAAACAATGGGCTATTCAGACATTCCCGTCCGCAACAGATTATTGGCAGTTTAGAAAAATGGTAAAAAATATTGAGTAAGATTGTGATGTTAAGATATTTAATCGTTTTTTTTTTTTTTAGTTTTCATTACAATTAGCCTTAGCTTGTTTTGCCGAATACGTTTTTCATTTGACTAGATTGAATCCTGATATGATGTATTTACACCAAGATTCTGGGTTAATGAATGTTGCTTATTTTAAATTTGATGTGGATGATAGTACAGGTATAGTATTATTTGTTTTTTTCATTTTTTTACTGCTTTATCTCACAAACTAATGGCGTTTTTGGTTGTGTTCCATTTTGTTGCATCTGGTGGTAATTCAATTATTGTTTTATCTAAAGGAACTTTCGATTTTACCAGAACTACTTTAAAAGAACGTCATTATATAAACAAACCTAGTGAAATTTCTATTTAATTCTGTTTACAAATAATAGAACGACCCTTATTGCTTTTAAGACAGTCCACTGAACAATCCAAGATACTGCTGTGTATTAGTCAAGTTTAATTGAGTTCTGGAGACCTTTCGAAGATGATGCAATTGAAATTTTGTTTAATTTAGTATAAAATATTGGACTGGTTGTATTTCGGAAAATTTATTTCGGTGTCAAAAATGTATGCAGAATTTGCACTTAAATACCTGCAACACGAGCTATGATGTCATTCAAGTAAACTGGGATCTGCTTTGAAGCAGGAGAATAAAAAAAACGCTGTGTAAAGTGTCCGAAAGTTGTCAAATTTATATATGATAACTAAAAATCATATTGATACAATTATGTAACGTCATCTATATGTCAGACTAAAAACTTTCCAGTTCGTCAGTTAATAAACGCAAGACGTTTAATGCAGTAAATAAGCGAATTTACTGAAAAAAAACCGAAATCAAAAGGTAATTACTTTTTTTAGGTGAATTGGATACTACACGTCCTGTTCCATTCCGTTTAACACCAAACATAATAGAATACTTATCTACAATTGGAATTAGTGGACCACTTACAACTTCAATGATAGCAACCTCCAGATGTTTCATTTATCCAAATTTTAAGGTAAATAAGTTTAACAATCACTGAGAAATTCATAAAATTTGGTATATGGAATCCTCAACGTTTTGGTCCAGACCGAATAACCCTACCGAACGGTTTTCCGAAACTCGTGAATATAATTCATATTTTCCTCTGTTTGCTTGCACTATAACTCTTGAACATAGGATCGCTGGGTCATAAAATTTGGTATATAGAATCATTATGTCATGAAGAAGAATTCTATAGATTTTGGTCCAGATCAAATAAAGCTAGCAGTAAAATTTTAACGGTTTTCTGAAACTCGTGTATATAATTCATATTTTCATTCGTTTGTGTGCGATATAACTCTTGAACGGAAGCTCACAGTGTCATTAAGTTTGGTATATAGAAGCCTCATGTCATGAAGAACTATTCTTTAGATTTTGTTCCAGATCGAATAACACTAACGGTAAAATTTTAACGGTTTTCTGAAACTCGTGTAAATAATTCATATTTTCTTACGTTTGTATACGCTATATAATTCTTGAACGGAAGATCATAGCGTCATGAAATTTGGTATATAGAATTCTCATGACTTGTACAAGAACTCCATTGACTTTGGTCCAGATCCGATAATGCTAACGGTCAAATTTTATCAATTTTTATTTTTTGAAACTCTTATCTTGACTTTGTTATTTTTTAGATTTTGTCTATTCTTAAACCTATAATTAGAGATGAAATGATGTTATCTAGAGCTAAGAAACCCGAAGATTTAACAAACCAAGAAAAAATGACTGATGCGTCAGAACAGATTATTAATATGGTAAATAAAGCTGTAACGTCAATCTCAAATAGACTGACTAGTTTGGCTCATTTTGAAGGAACTGAAAGCAAGGTTAGAATTATTTTTAATTAAATTATTATATAATAAATAAATAAAAATGTTTTTTAGGTAGCTACATTGGTTGCTGCAGCAAACAGTCATGATAATTTATGTCGAATGGATCCTGCGTGGCATCCTTGGTTGTAAATTTAATATTTAGTTATTTATAAATTTTTTTGTACAATTTTTTTTATTGTAAGAGAAGTATTATATATTTAAGAGATATTTGATTTTTTTATAAGTGTTTAAACCCAAATTAAAACAGAACTATTTAAAACGTTTACTTTTTAACCTTTTTTATATAAAATCTATAAAAAACAATAGTAAAAAATTATTCAAAAGTATTTTTTTATGTAATCGATTTTAAAAATCATGTAACATAAACTTAAAGCGCACAATGGATAAATTTTCTTACTTTTTACCTTCCGAACAGCAACGCTGTTATAGGAAGGTATTGTGATCGCGAAAAATTTCGATCTCGGGTTTTTAGCGGAAATACGCGTTTTAGGGTTCCCTGAGCCTAAAAAACCCAAAAATAAAAAATGTCTGTCTGTCTGTCTGTCTGTGTGTCTGTCTGTGTGTCTGTGAACACATTTGCGGCTAAACGGCTAATCGGATCGGAATGAAACTATAAAACCTTACTTATAATCACCATCGGAGGAATCTGATAGAATTTGAGTAAAATCGGCCGACCGGAAGTGGACGTTTACTCTTATCAAAAAATGGAATTTTTTGAAAATATTGGGTTTTTATATAGTTATTGGCAAAATATTTATACTTTGTGGAAAGAACATGTAATTTCCGACATTTTTGAAAGAATACATTTTTTTGATATTTTCATTAGTTTTCGAGATATTGACACTTTTATCAAAAACTGGAAATATGTGAAATAAAAATTGTGGATTCGCTTTTTTTAAACAAAAATTGGTAGTTATTATATTTTCAACATCTGACAGCTGTCAAATTATGTTTTGGCGTATTTCAACATTTAATTTTCTATATTTTGACATCTGACAGCTGTCAAATTATGTTTTTTGAGAGTATCAACTTTTGACTAGTGTCAAATTATTTTTTTTTATATTTTTGACATCTGACTACTAACTAATTAGTTTTTTCGATATTTTTGACATCTCCATACTATGGCCACTCCAATTCTACCACCCACTACTTGTTAATATCAGTCAGATTAGCTCCTTCTATATTTTGACATCTGACAGCTGTCAAATTATGTTTTTTGAGAGTATCAACTTTTGACTAGTGTCAAATTATTTTTTATATTTTTGACATCTGACTACTAACTAATTAGTTTTTTCGATATTTTTGACATCTCCATACTATGGCCACTCCAATTCTACCACCCACTACTTGTTAATATCAGTCAGATTAGCTCCTTCTATATTTTGACATCTGACAGCTGTCAAATTATGTTTTTTGAGAGTATCAACTTTTGACTAGTGTCCATTTTTTTTTTTTTTTATTTTTGACATCTGACTACTAACTAATTAGTTTTTTCGATATTTTTGACATCTCCATACTATGGCCACTCCAATTCTACCACCCACTACTTGTTAATATCAGTCAGATTAGCTCCTTCTATATTTTGACATCTGACAGCTGTCAAATTATGTTTTTTGAGAGTATCAACTTTCGACTAGTGTTCGGAAGGTCGTGTGGTGCCCACACCAGATTTTTTTCTGGTACGCCTAGTACAGAATGCAATTGAAAGGAATAGTGGACATAGTGGCACCGTAACGCGTTACGTTACAAAGCAGTGTACCCTCCCATAAGAAGTTATCACTTCAAAAGAAGACTTTGCAAAAAATCAAGAAAACAAAAAACTGAAAAAATGAAAGAAAAACGAAAATTAATTAGAGAAATCAGGTAAATTTTATCACCTTGAACTTATCCATTGTTACTTATACCATTGCATATAACCGCTAATTAAGTCTAAATTGTTTTACCATTTAAGATATTCTAAAGCCGTGTAAAAGATAAAACTGAAATGATGACACTTAAAAAGTGTCTAGAAATAAATATAAAACTATTATCTCTTGGATAAAATGATAACTAATATAATTGACTATCATATAATCCTGAAATAAAAAAATATTACTTTTAATTGCTATTTGAGTTAAATCAAAAAAATACTGTATCCTCTGTAAACCCCCCACAGAGTCTAAATTCTTCTTTACTTAATATCGCTCTTAAAAATTGCGGACATTTAGCTGAATACGCAGCTGGTCGTACGGCATTTACTCGTAGAACAAACTCTCTAATTGTTGGTATTGGAAATGTTATGTTAGACAAATTTTTTCCACTATCTCCAATTTGATCAGTACTTTTTTGTGCTTCGCTAAACATCGAAACGATTCTCTTTCCTATTTCTGAATTGTTCTTATTTTCAACCAATACTTCTTTTCCATCTACGAGCTTCAACACCATCTCGTTTAATTTATCATTTATACCTCGAGAAGGATTCAATTTATAATGAAGAGAATTCATCTGTGAGATTAGTAATTCCAGAGTGGATGCTTCTTGAATTAGAGCTTCAAATCTAAATAAACATAAAAAAATTACTTTTCGTATATAAATTTAATTATTTAAAACAAACCTTCGTGGTTGCGGTTTGTTTTCTCTAGTCAACATTTCGCCTTTACGAAGTAAATTACCCAACTTTACTGTAAATTGTTGTTGATCCGTAGCTAAAGTTCGACATTCTTCCATTAGCCTATAGAGAGCAGCATGTGATAGAACTGGTATGATCAATTCGCATATCTGTAAAAGAATTTCAATTATAACAGGTTTACTTAAGGAACAGGAAAGCGGTCCAGTGTTTTCCTTTTCATTAAATAATTGTTAGATGTCTCTATCTGATAATAATTTAAGTACCAAAATCTTATGTTTAGAGTTATAATACTATCTGTCATAATCAAGCCAGGTCTCCCAGTGCAAGAGAGAAAAAATATCGAAGCAGTAGGGTAGGTTTACACGATTGGCAAATCTCCGCAAGCGTCCACAAGTTACAAGCTTTCACAAACTTGCGCCAAAGTTTTCTTTAATCTGTGTTCTAAAACCGACACTGACCTGAATCGGTAACAAGCTCCTCTCATCTCACGCAAGCCAATCCAAATACCCTTGTGTTTGTGAAAGTTTGTCTAGACTTGCCAAGCATGTAAACCTACCATAATATTCTGATATTAAAAGTGTGTCTTCCAATTGAAGCATACAAAGAATGTCACGTAGCTCGATTTGTTTTTCCCATATTTACCACAGTTATGGTACGAAAAAAAAAATTCTTAACAAATTATATCAGTTATAAAACTTTCTATTATTTAAAATTTCAAGTGCATAGTCAAAACATAATCTTTCCTATTGTTACCACTAGTTGACATTAACATATCTATTAAGCGACAATAGTGAACAACCTACTATTATACAAAAGAATCATTAAGTGTTGATTTATGAATTAAACATTGCGACTACACCTACAAAACTAAACGTCGCATTATATATTTATTTTATCAGGTTTGTTCCACTGAAACACTATTATTAAACTATACTTAGCGTACGAGAAAGTTGAAAAAAAAAGGTAACGGAATTGAAACTGAAATGGTGCATTAGTCCTGAAGAAATCTGATCAGGAAGTGGGTGGATAAATGTCATAACTTGTACGCAATATTATATAATTTTATTATGATTTTCACAACAGTGAATTTAATAGAAGCAAACGATCCATTTAATCGACAAAATATGATTTAATAAAAATAAGTAACAAGGTAGTAAAAATATGAATTTATCATCAGCCATCTTGTATCCACTGTCATTAAACTAAACAAGCTGCAGGTGGATAGATTGCATGTTAAAGACTCGTGTGATACAATCAACATTTTACCACCTCTTCAGAAAAATCTGTTCATGGACGAGTTACTTTATTGGTACACAAATGGAGTTCAAAATCAGACATTTGGTACAAAATCTACATAGTGGCTAAACCAACAGTCACATATACGTATTTTGCATGTTTGCTAAAGATACAACAAAAAAATGCCATCATCAAGCTAAGCAAGGTTCAAAGACTTGCTTACTAAGCATAACTGCACCTCTGATAAATATTCCAAAAGCAGTCAATGGAAACCCTGTTAGACCTTCCTCCCATTAACATAATTTTCAAGAGGGAAGAAAGAATGAGTTTCTACCGACTATAAGAAAATCTGAACAACTTCCTTTCTCCTATTAACATAATTTTGAAGAGGACACCAAGGATGAGTAGTTTCTACAGACAAGAAAATCTTGTTAATTCAGAATACAATGAAACAATGCAGAAAATTGAAGAATACATCTGGGAGATGAATTCAGATCATATGGTTCCCAAATACCTAGCTAAAAAAACATTTTATCATCGATTAAATGTTAATAGTAACTCGGTACAGCCCTAAGTAACTCCGTTAGATAAAAAAAGCACAAATCCTGTTACACTATACTTAAAGGTGTTTTCTTCTTTTCTCCTACTGCTGTACTTTACCAGCAGTTTCACTACATTTGATCCATTATGCAACCATCTAAGAGTGATAAGGAGCTCTAGTAGGACATCTAGTTTATTTGATTCTCATTATTTCTGTTACAAAGACATGATCTTTAAATTTGGTTTAACGTTTACTTACCTGTGAAATACTTCTTAAATCCAGAAACTGTAACACTTTCTCAGCCTCTCTAGTATCATCAAATAACCTCTTCTGTCTCTGAGCTGGAACAGGTTTAGCCGATTCCCACATTTCTATCCATATATTATCTTCTATCAACATTCTTGGACTAAGTTGTCCTTTCTTTTGTCCCCATTCATCTAATTCTTCTTCGTTTTCAATCCAATCACGTGGTGAGTACCATCGAATAAAATCATCGATAATCGAATTAGGATTAGCAGCTTTGAATGATTCCATATCGGATAGTAATGAAGCACTCATTATTCTAGCTCGTAATTCTGCAGCTTCGTTGTCTGAACCGAGTTGAAGAAGAACAACGGTATCTTCTTCTAATTGATCTTCAGTTTTTAATACAGGTTCTTGAGTTACAGGAATATACAGAGGATCTCCTGTTTTTATTAATTTTAAATTACCAAATTTACTTAGTCTCCCAACTGGTTGATTCCATAATGATAATTTCACTTTAGTTTTTTCTTTTTCTTCACTTGGTCTCTCAGAACAATCGAAGAATTCCTCATCGTCCGTCGAGGAATTTTCAGCGGAATCGAATTGGATTTGACTGTTTTCTCGTGATATTTTACGATCAATGCAACAGTTTAACATTTGGAGTTTTTGATTGAGCAAGCATGTACGTAGGTCTGGTAAACCTGGTGATAAACTGTAACAAAAAAAAGTAAATTTCAGAAAAGTAGAAATTCAGTGATAATTGGATATAAAAAAGTTGGTGTTCAAAAATACATCATAAAGAAATAAAAAAGTAAAAGTGTCAAAAAAAAACAAAAAAAATGTCGTTTACCCTAATTCATTAAATAAGAGGGCGGGGTCCGATAAGTACTTAGTCTAGAAAAGAAAAACGAAAATTTTGGAAAAATGGCAATTTATTTCTTATCACAATCTCCTTTTTGCTCAATACTGTTGACCCAACGATGCTTTCACTTCTTTAACTAGTCTGAAAAATCTGTTTTCTCAAGGTCTGCAAAATGCCGGATTATATTTGACTCAAATTTCTACCTGGTGAGTGACTTTTCCAAATTTGCAAACAAAAAGAAGCCGCACGGGGCCGAATAAGATGGATGGGGCAGCAGTTCGTAGCCCATGCAGTTCGACCAATTTGGCTGTGGTGACGGCGGAGGTATCACCTGGTGTGTTGCTATGGTGGAGAAGCATTTTTTTCTTCGACCATCGAATTGGTGACCGTTTTACCCTTCTCCTAGAATGTAAATCACATCTCGTGAATCCCAGAAAACTGTGACCAATCCGGCCGATGGCACAGTTTTTGTCTTCTTCGGAGCACATTCGCCGAATGAAGACTCTTCCTTCTTCTGTGGTGTGTACCAGTGGATCAATATTTCGTCGACGGTCACGAAACCATGCAGAAACTTGTTCGAATTGCACTTAAACAGCGTCCAACACTTCTCTGGAGTGCTTCGACATCTTTCAAACTTAAGCCTTAAATTTCATGCAGGATATCACTTAAGCCGTTTCTTCAGATAAATTCTGTCGTAGGTATCTCGCGCACCTTCAATCAACGGTCAGCCAATATGAGATCGTGGATTTTTGTCACGTTATCCTCCGTGGAAGCCGTTTTCGAGACACCTGTAACTCATCAAAAACCGACCTGCGACCACATTGGAACTGGTTAAACCAATTTTTAATGGTCGCCTTCTAAGTAGAAGAGTCATCGTAAACCATCCAAGCGCTCTTTGACGTCATTGCGCAATTACCCTTAAAAAAAGGGAATCGAATCACCGACCGACTTTGGTCTTTTTCCATTTTTCTAAAATTCGCGAAAACGCAGTAGCCATCTACGAAAATCTACCAAATGAAAATAGTTTTCTCTTGCGATAGTGACGGGTGGTGAGGCTAAATACTTCCGGAGAGCACTAGTAAATTAAAAATTTATAGATAAAACCTAATTTTGATATCGATAGAAAAATATGTTTTTTCTATATCCAATTTGACCCATTGGAACGTGCAATAATGTTTATTTTAATGAAATTCTCACACCCTTATCATAAAATATGAATAAATCATAAAGTCCTATTAGATTCTTTCCTTCTAGGAGTGGTACCGAAGTACCTACATTCCAATAGTAAACTATACTTAATCATGTAAGATAGTACCTATATATGTAAATTACGTGAATAATCAGTTTCGATCCCACAGGAAATGAATGTATCTATTTTTCTAATTGTAATTTTTATTTAATTTATGTAAAATAAAATGCATGCGGGCCTTTTCACTTTTTCTAAAAAAAAATAAGAGATAATATAGCTGCAAAATAATAATGTAAATTACCTACAATAAATATTGATGAATCTAATCAAATTATGTCCCAAATCACGCTATAGTTATTTTCTTCTCTTTTTTGGAGCCTTTTCACTTTCGATAGATTAGACAAATGGTATATTTACAAAGTCATAATTTTTCAATATTAGAAAGTAAAATCTTTGAATAATTCCCAAGTTACACTGACGACAAAAAAAACCTCCCATTTCCTTAAACAAACTTTTTTTCGAGAATAAACTCTCATAGTTTGCATACAATATCGCATGACAGACAATCGTTACACGCATGTAAATACAAACACGGATTTTCAATGATCTGTATTAAAGACGTGCGATTTCATTATGCTGGTATGTATTGCGAAGGAAACGTTAACAACTAGAGCGAAAAATACGCGTAACTTAAGTTTCTCATCGTTTTTTTTTTTTCATACAGATTCCCACACTAACAAACTATTTTTGATACGTATGTTTTTCTATTGTTAGGATGATTTAATAATAAACCGTGTCATTCTCTTGGAGTTACGCATTATTAAAAGTGTAACATTGAAAATTATTAAAACATTAACAAGAAAATTTTATTTCCTTGAGATCTTTTCTCTACTATACCTCGATGCCCAATTGTCTGGAGAACATTATTAAGTGCGCTAGTGTCGCTTGACATTTTTCTTAAAAGTATCTCTTTCTATTGCGCGTTAATAAGACAAAGATAGTAAGTCTTTCTAAGTTAAACATGGCAACTTGCATTTATTCGAACCTCGCATTGGTTCCACTTGCATGTACGTCACAATGACGTTACTGACAGACAATTGGGCCTCGAGGTATAGTGATCTAGTAATGTTACTATACAACTGTCCTTTTTTCGCGCTGCGATTAGAATTTTGAGATCATTTACTATATGATTGCTTGGTGGTACCTTCTCTTCATATACAAGGTCAGTCCATATCTGTGAAGAGGGCCCCTTTGGTTTCATATTTTCCTGCTGTGAATGGAGGGAAATTTCCATTCTCAGAAGAAGTAAATACCTTAAAGTTATCTTCGACAAGAATCTATATCTTGCAAATATAACCTCTAAAGCTACAATGGCTATGTGAACCTGTCGTAGACTTTTTGGGAAAACCTAGAATTGTCACACCTCTAATTATCTATGCTGATCTGATTTGGTGAAACAAGACAACTTTATAATAGAGTTGTGTCTTCAGCTTTTGTAATAACGAAGGAGATATGTTTACAAACAGACAGACAGACAGACAGAAAGACAGACAGATAGATAAACAGATAGACAGACACGACAGATAGACAGAAGTCTTATCAAGCTGGCAGTGAAAAGTCGGCAGAAGCCATCAAAATATGAGTGGGAATTTGTAGCTAAATAGTTGCTAATTAGTTGTTAAAATCACGATTTTGCAGCTCTATTCAGTTCCACAAAAAAAAAATTACTGCTATCTTTACAACAAACTAGCAGTAAAATGACAGGACTGGCCCAGAAAAACTGGACTAATGCGTGTGAATTTGTTGCTAATTTGTTGCTCAAAACCAGTGCAGGAAAAAAATTGAAAAACCCCAGAGTCAGCGAGAAATTGTTAATAATAACTACCAACCAGTGTCCCTGCTATCGTGATATACAGTTTGTATTGACACATTGATGTTATGGATTTTGTTGCTGGTCTCAGATGTCATCAGCAGAGCCCAGCGAGCCAGCAACAAAATAAAATTAAAAATCGGCCCAATCGGGTGACCAGTAACTAACTCCTAGTGTCCATGCTGTCGTGTTACGCAGTTATTATTGACAGAACTCTGTCATGGATTTTGTTGCTGGTTGTAAAAAGCATCAGCAGAGCCCAGAGAGCCAGCAACAAAAAAATTATAAATCGGCCCGCCCGGGTGACTATTAACTGACTCCTAGTGTCCATGCGATCGTGACACGCAGTTCTTATTGACAAAACTCTGTTATGGATTTTGTTGCTGGTCGCAGATGTCATAAGCAAAGCCCAGAGAGCCAGCAACAAAATAGAAATGAAAAATCGGCCCAATAGGGAAACCGGTAACTAACTCCTAATTTCAAACCATCTACAATAATTAATTTCATTACATCTTACAACAAGCTCCGAGTCGCAATAGTATATGCACGAGTAGATGATTTCAAGTCGACAACAAAAAATTAATAATTCTATTTTGTTTTCAGTAGCAATCTACAACTGGGTCCTAATATTTAATAATTACTTTTATGGTAGCATAAACACTAGGAGTTAGTTGCCGATCACGCGGTAAGGCCAATTTTCAGTTCTTATTTTGTTGCTGACCCTCTGAGCGCTGCTGATGACACCCGCGAACAGCAACAGTATCCATGACAGAGTTCTGTCAATAATAACTGGGTGTCACATGGACAGCATGGACACTAGGAGTTAGATACCGGTTACCCGGTTGGGTCGATTTTTCATATCTATTTTGTTGCTGGCTCTCTGGGCTCTGCTGATTACATCTGCGACCAGCAACAAAATCCATAACAGAGTTTTGTCAATAAGAACTGCGTGTCAAGATAGCATGGACATTAGGAGTCAGTTCATGGTCACCTAGGCGGGCCGATTTTTAATTTTTATTTTGTTTCTGGCTCTCTGGGCTCTGCTGATGCTTTTTACAACCAGCACCAAAATCCATGACAGAGTTCTGTCAATAATAACTGCGTGTCACAATAGCGTGGACACTAGGAGTTAGATACCGGTTACCCGGTTGGGCCGATTTATCATTTCTATTTTGTTGCTGGCTCTCTGGGCTCTGCTGATGACATCTGCGACCAGCAACAAAATCCATAACATCAATGTGTCAATACAAATTGTAAATCACGATAGCAGGGACACTGGTTGGTAGTTATTATTAACAATTTCTCGCTGACTCTTGGGTTTTTCGAATTTTTTCCTGCACTGGTTTTGAGCAACAAATTCACACGCATTATAGTCCATTTTTTTTTGGGCCAGTCCTGTCATTTTACTGCTAGCTTGTTGTAAAGATAGCAGTAATTTGTTTTTTGTGGAACTGAATAGAGCTACAAAATCGTGATTTTAGCAACTAATTAGCAACTATTTAGCTACAAATTCCCACTTATATTTCGATGGTTTCTGCCGACTTTTCACTGCCATCTTGATAGGGCTACAGACAGACGGACATACATACATATAAAGCGCGATGAATAGAATTGGTCCTTTTATGTTTAACTAAAAATTCCAGACTCTCAATGGTGTAGAATATGAAACTATTCATTTAAACATCTGGTACAGAGAACAACGGCATTTTTAACAAAAATTGGTCTCAATACTGTAACCGTATTCGATAAAAAAAATATTTAATAAAATTGGTTATACCTCAAGAAACAGTTTCTATTGGATTACAATAAATAACACTAATACCGTTATATAATACAGTATATTTATACAGAATTGTCTATTAATTAATTTTGTTATACAATGTAAAAATGCATAGTATAAAAATCTTTTTTCTCATAAAATTTTATATACAAATTTCTTATTTATATATTAATAACAAATATGTTCACACAGTTAACTTTAATTTCATATTATACCGTTTTTAGTGTTTTTTCTCGATATTTTTATTACTAAATATTCTACCTCTGTATTTATACGATTTATATACTATAAAAACTAACAGTATTTTATTGTACCTATTCTAACTATGTATTAAAATCAAAAAAATCTTAAAAAAAAATTAAGTAGAATATTTCTGTTACTTTTTATCTCTCGCCACTAACCAATACCCAAAGGCATGCACAATATAATAAATTATTATTAACCAACAACTAATCTGTGATAAATCTAAATGATTGTGAGATTTGTAACGATTTTCTAAACTAAATCATTTAAGAAAGTTATGTGCATGATTTAATGTGTGAATCTACCACACACTTAGTTAATCAAATAATTTTTGGAAGAAAATGGAACCAGTTTCATAAGAATGTGGGAATTAGATTTATTTATTAGAATCCAATGTTCAAATTTAATTTCTATATTCGAAATCTAGAATAATTAAATTAACGAAACTTGCATCATGAATATATTATAGACAAATTTCCAAAAAGTACTTAATAGTGATTTCTCAAATATAATTACGTTCCAAGACTGTTTTTTTAAGACACCTGCATAGCAAGAAGAATGAAAGGGGTGGAGTTTTGTTTTAAATATATCCCTTGATCTTGGGGAAAAATTCCAAGCAGCTGCCATATACAGTTCTGTTGTAATTGTTAAATAAAGAGGGTGAAAAATCGATCGCGCCAAAAAAATCTTGGATAAAAAAATTGAGCAGTGTCAATTTAAAATATTTGTTAAAACTAGAGAAATACGCGTTACAAAGCTATAAAACTTTGTAAAGAGTTTACGGGGATGATTGCCTAACCCATGCCCGAGTTTTTAAATGGTAGAAACGTTTAAAGGACGGAAGGGAGGATTTTGAAGATGACACGTGCGGCAGTCAGTGGGACTGCCGGTAGAACTTATACTTCTATGCACGCGCCCGGATTCATAAATTTGTATGGGAATGATTTAGCAAAATCATTATATGATATTCGTGTTCAGCGACCTCAAAAACCTCCTAGTACCGAGTGTACACTCATTTTGTATCGAATTTGCATAAAATTTCTGGAGACGAGGTCCGTCCTAAGCACCAGGTTACTCTAGTCAACATCTTCAAAAACGTGAAAAATTAAAATAAAGGTCCTAAAAATATGAGCGATATCTCATTGGATTCGGAATCACCTCTAGAAAAATGTTTTAGAAGGAAAAGTGTGCAGGCAAAAAATTGCAATTGTTATTAACAAAATAAGATGAAAAAAAACAGATGTTTATGTTTTTGTTAATAACTCGAAAAATATTAATATTTAAGCAATTTTGAAAAAAGCTCGTTAAAGAGAAGGAAATTTCCAAAAAAAAGTCGATCCTCCCGGAACTCTATCTCCATTATTTATAACTTTAATTTGACGTTGAAAATGGGGCTTTGAGCAGCTTTTACGGCATACGCGCGCTACCGCTAAACGGTGTTTATCAGATAAAATATTTTTTTTTGTGACATAAAATATTATTTTAAAAATTTGAAAAAATTCCAGTATTTTTCTAACACTTGAAAGAATCTAAATCAGTTGGAAAAAACATTTTATCACTGTTTTTCAAAAAGTGATTCAATTGTTAACTAACAAATTTTTTCCTAATATCTGTTGACATAAACAATGGGATAAAAGGTATACATAATTGGCCTAAAAATTTGAAACTTTGTGGAGCCCTTTTCATATGTATACTTTACAAGATTCTGTGATAAATGTTTATAAAAGTTTATTAATTTGTTAATTATGATTTTTCATAACTATTGCAAAATATTGCGAAAAAGTAAAGAAAAATATAGAATTTTTCCAAATAAATGCATGTAGTATCTAATAAACAATAAATACGAATTTGGTCTTAGAATTATTTGAAAGAGAAACTTATTTTCTATAAAAAACTCCTGAATATCCTTTATCATATCTCCAATAGTTTAAAAGATATATAATTTTTTTAATTGGCAAGTTATTTGGCGCTACAGTTAACGTGACGTATGATATTAGAAAGTATTATTAACAAATTAATAAACTTTTATAAAGATTTATCGCAGGATCTTGGAAAGTATACATATGAAAAGGGCTCCACAAAGTTTCAAATTTTTAGGCCAATTATTTATACCTTTTATCCCATTGTTTATGTCAACAGAGATTAGGAAAAAATTTGTTAGTTAACAATTGAATAACTTTTTGAAAAATAGTGATAAAATGTTTTTTCCAACTGATTTAGATTCTTTTAAGTATTAGGCAAATACTGGAATTTTTTCAAATTTTTAAAATAACATTTTATGTCATAAAAAAAATATTTTATCTGATAAACACCGTTTAGCGGTAGCGCGCGTATGCCGTAAAAGCTGCTCAAAGCCCCATTTTCAACGTCAAATTAAAGTTATATATAATGGAGATAGAGTTCCGGGAGGATCGACTTTTTTTTGGAAATTTCCTCCTCTTTAACGAGCTTTTTTCAAAATTGCTTAAATATTAATATTTTTCGAGTTATTAACAAAAACATAAACATCTGTTTTTTTTCATCTTATTTTGTTAATAACAATTGCAATTTTTTGCCTGCACACTTTTCCTTCAAAAACATTTTTCTAGAGGTGATTCCGAATCCAATAAGATATCGCTCATATTTTTAGGACCTTTATTTTAATTTTTGACGTTTTTGAAGATGTTGACTAGAGTAGGTGTCTCGGAGACCACCGCCATCATGATGTTCGTATTTAGTGATTCAAAAAACACCTGAGTACCAAGTGTGCACTGATTTTGTGTAGAATTTGCATAAAACCCCAGGAGAAGAGGTAAATACCATGTACCCTGGGCACCAAGTGACGCAGAGAGTTTCGGCATCATGATATTCGTGTTCAGCGACCCCAATAACTCCGGATACACGATTGAACCGATTTCTAGCTATACTTACCGAGTTGTAATTTTTCTATCTGTTGTCTGTTCGGAATGCACTTTTCAAATACAATTTCCTATTTTTACATTATGAAAAATAGCGACAAATTTTCCTGATGCTCTAAAGAGTCGAATGCAAAAAATCGCATTCCGATCCATCTAACTTTACAGAGGTTTTAGTGCTTTATTTACTCAACTATTCCTAAAAACTCTGTTTATGTAACCAACAACCTCAAAAACATAAATTTTGAAATACATACAAACAATACTCACTACTGAATATTATTATTAATATAAAATACTAACTTTATATGTATACTTACGTGACAGAATTATGAAATAATCTGTCAAACACAATGTGATACGTCAGTATGATATTAATACATTAGCTCAGACTGTTTTTGTATATCTATCTTTTTTCAATGTACTGAATGTTTAAACGGTATTCAAAGGACTAATAACTTGTGGTAAATATTTCATCTTTGTTTTTACCGATCAATATACCTTATATGTGTTTTGTCTCTATCTTACTCACACCATTACATATGTAATGATTTTGCCGATTTAATCCCATACAAATGTTCTCCGCCGGGTCCACGTACAGAAGTATAACTTCAATAAACTTTTTTTTTTCATTTTAAGAGCATTTTTCTATTTAAAGACGTTTGAATTTTTACCCAAATATGAAGTTTTACGTTACACCCTAATTATCGGGCTCCATTATATACACAAGTTCTAAGGTGTTGTTTTAGTTAAAAAAATCTGATTGATTCTAAAATCTAAGAAATTTTCCAGGAAGTTCACTAACAGTTACCGTAAAACTTAAAGTAAATAGAAAAACATTATTGTTAATTTGGCGTTAAGTGTAGACGAACGTTATTCAAAGATCGATGATCTCTTTTCTATTGATACAGCAGCGTCTTTAACTTCAGTTTAATTTGTCAAGGCCGGATCTGAACGTAAGACCGTTATAGCGGTGAATTCACCATAAACTAGCGGTCAATTCCATCATTAATTTATTGTTATATTTAATTTAATGCGTATCAACTACATATTTTTTATACTAATCATATGTTTTGAAAATTTAAACATATATAGTCAAGGATATAGTATAGTATGTTTAAAAAATGAAAAGTTAGTCATGAAATCCTACTGTGTGGAATTAAGGAAAAGTATAAAACAAATAACCGTTAATAAATCTCTAGCAAGTAAAATAAGAAACAGAAGATAATGTGAAAGAATGTTAAATTTAGATAGAAGAGATAAATAAGTATTTTACTTATTAAAGTTCAATAGAAAGTGAAAAAATAAAAGATCTATTGACTATTGTTAAAAGATTTCTCAAGGCGATTTGCAGATTTGATATTGTGATCGAATATAATAATAACAGAAAAAAAAAGTGTCAACTTCAATATTGACAATTGACATTTATTTATAGAAAGTACTCTTTAGAGAACTTAACATGTTTAATTATATAAAAAAATACACATACACATAAGAAATATTTCTTAAGACGATTTCAACATCTGTTATAAGCGCTAATAGTGGATGAATATGGAAATACTTGATTGGAAAGTGACAACTGACAAAACTTGTTGACAACTGACATTTATGGTTTGATATTTCCACGCATGTATTAATCTTAAAAAGCGCGAAGTTTAAAATTTCATTGATTGAACCAAATGATAATAATTTGTTTTCATATCACATGCATTGAAACAGCTAGTTTTGATCCCAGTTTTGCCAGTCGAAACAAGACAATTTCAGACCAATGCACATGTCAGTCAGAAACTGACAGTTGTTTCTGCCCTAGGGCAGAAACAAATGTCATTATTTGAAGTCTGTCAAAATGTTTTTGATTGACAGTTGCATTGGTCTGAAATAGTCTTACTGATGACACCCCTAGTCAGAAATCGTCTTGTTTTACCCCTTGCCACACAATATTCTATTAAAAATAACATCATATTAAAAATATTTCTAAAGACGATTTGAACAATTTATATCAGCGCTACCGGTGGTTGATTGGGACAATAGTAGTGTGAAAAGTGACAGATTCAATATTCTGACACGTCTATTAACTGTCGACGTTAATATAGGTAATCATATTTACACACTAGAGAGCGCTAATGTTTATATCTACATCTAGCTACCAGACTATTTTCCTTCTTACTTTTCGTGATCATTAAAATATAAACAAGTTTACGGAGTCTTAATTCATGAATAAGGAGTGGGACAAGGTTAAATTTTTTTTATAAAAGTGTGCCTTTTCATGTCGAATGTTGGAAGTTATAAAAAACTATTGTTAGATATAAATGTACCAATCCGATATAATTTATTCATAATAAAAATCCCAATAAGTTTAAAAAGGAAATATTTTACAATTTTGTAATAAGAATATTAATGAAGATAAAATATTTGAAAGTAACGATATGATTTGTCAACTTTATTTTTCTCATAAATATTTATGTTATGGTAAATGAGGTCAATAATTAAAAGTTACCTAACTTGTCATATTATGAAGCTGTAAGTGATAATGTTAAATACTTTAATACCAATTTACACCTTTATCAAATTTAATAGTTATTAACTTATTATATTTACGATAATTTTTTTGTAAAAAGTCATTTTTGTATAATCTTTAACACATTATATATCACAACTTGCACATATGCTTACAACAGAAGAGACATCAAGAAGTAAGGAAACTAAATATGATATTTGGAGAGAATTAAGAAGTTAAGTGGTTCCTGGTCATTGTCTATCAACAACAAGAACCATTTGTGATATAATCACCAAAAAAATTTCTATCCTTCCTCTTCAAAATAACGTTTGGTAGAAGTCTTTAGGTTTGTTCTCACAGCACGCCAGAAACAGTTGCTGACGTCAGGAGTGTGCGCTGTTTATGTGTTCTCACGTCAGTTTCAAGGGTGCATTCGTCTTGGACGCTCACACGCTTTGAGCACTCAGGCTTATAACCACAAATTATTGTTGTTCGTGTTGGCCTAAGAACGCTTAGAATCGTTTAGAAAATATCGTTCGTTTTGGACGTTGTGAGCGTTGCGTTAGTTTGTATCAGCATGGCGAATAAAGGAAATGTTTTTTAGATAATACATAATTTATTGGAAATTATAAATGATTCTGACGATAGTGATGATGAATACAATATGATAGAAGATAGTGATAATGAAATGGAATAGGAATATTGTTGTACATATTTAAATTTATTTAATAAAAAGAATGCTTATAAAGGGTTAAACATTTCGTTGAACGGTTATACCAGCTTTTACGAACAAAGAATTTAAATCTCGCCATTTTTAATATTAACAATTTGTTTTTTGATTACAAAGTTTGGTTAGCTTATGCTCATGCATCATTCGTTTAGAAAAACAGTACCATTAAGCGCTCACGCTTTTGCTGCCCTACCTCTGTGGATTTAGCGTCTGTGAGCACGAGATTAATCTCACGAAGTTAGCCGCGAGCGTGAATTATTGTTCTCACAGCGCCAAGTCGAACGCTGAAAAAGACGATTGAGTGCGCTGAAAGCGTGTGAGCGTCCAAGACGAATGCACCCTAACTGTTATCAAGTAAGTAGTTTACTGTTCGCACAAACATTTCTGATAAGTTGGTAACAGTCAGAAAGGTTTGCCGATTATTTTCCAGTAAACTGCAACTTATTTGGTAATGGTGCGCATGCGTGTTTTGTTTTAGAAGAAATTTTGTTAGGTCCTAATTTGTGCTGTGTTGTTTTATGAACTATATTAGAATAAAGTGTAATTGTACTAGTAAATAGAAAATCATTACACAATATGGGCGATATTTCTTCCTCTGTTGATAGTGAGTTATCTGAATTATAAGGAACGGACGATTCAAATCCAGAAGATTTGTTGGAAGACTGGGTTAGACTCAAAAATGATAGTTAGAATTGCTCATTGTGGAATTAAAATATTGTTAATAATGAAAAACAATTAGTTTGTTTGATTACAATACAAAAGCACTTTTTTTGTGGAAGCTTGAAGCGTCTGCAACTCACTATATGCATAAATCAAACAGCTGTTGTCACATTAGTTCAAAACAAGTTTCAAGTTTCTAACATATTTCTGATACGACATGCGCAACAAAATACATTACAGTTTGTAAGATAACAGTTTGCCAACAAGCTGTGAGAACAAACCTTTTAAGGTTTATAGTTTATAGTATCCTCAGAGATAATTTGTCTATGAGTATCCTTCTTTATTCAAAGGTATCCTTGATACAATTTTCCAAATTTCGCCATTCACATTATTTTTGAGCTATTTTCCTTTTTGTTTTCGTACAATTAGATATACGCAAGAGGCTTATTTTTTTGTTCTTTAAAATGGTGTATTATACATATCTGTTTAATTGAATTAATAGTCTAAAAATCATGTGGCAATATAGCTACTAAAACCTATATTATCAAAAATGAACATTACATTTAATAATGCATAATAATTTAAATATATGGTTTCTAAAAAATTAAAATACAATTAACCCAAAACTTTGATATCATGTACAACATTGATTTTATCATAGCACGCGAATAAGAATTACATAATTAGTAGGTATATTATTATACATACGTTAATCAAGAATTCCAATCATGAGAAACAGAATGTGTTATTAAAATATTAAAAAAAAAATATTTCACAAGCATTTTTATTAAACTTGTTTTATACTTGACCTAGTATAATATTCGTTTTTTTTATTGTTAGTTTCCAGGTTTTTACTATTTTTTTCTTATATTTTGTAATTTATCGATTAAATCTATATATATATAAAACTCAAAGACTGACTGACTTGACTGACTGACTGATATAGTGATCTATCAGCGCACAGCCCAAACCGCTGGACGGATGGGGATAAAATTTAGCATGCAGGTAGATGTTATGACGTAGGCATCTGCTAAAAAAGGATTTTGACTAATTCCACTCCCAAGGGGATAAAATAGGGGATGAAAGTTTGTATGAAACTTTGTCAATTTTAAACCGATGGGGCTGAGATTTTGCATGCATATAGCTACTATTACGCAGGCATCCCCTAAGAAAGAATTTTGATAAATTCCACCCCTAAGGGGATGAAATAGGCGATGAAAGTTTGTATAAAACTTTGTCAATTTTAAACGATCGGGCTGAGATTTTGCATGCATATAGCTACTATTACGCAGGCATCCCCTAAGAAAGAATTTTGATAAATTCCACCCCTAAGGGGATGAAATAGGCGATGAAAGTTTGTATAAAACTTTGTAAATTTTAAACGATCGGGCTGAGATTTTGCATGCATATAGCTACTATGCCGTAGGCATCCCCTAAGTAAGTATTTTGATAAATTTCACCCCTAAGGGTATAAAATAGGCAATGAAAGTTTGTATAAAAGTTTAACAATTTTAAACCGATCTGGCTGAGATTTTGCATAAATATAACTACTATGACGTTGGCATTCCCTAAGTAAGAATTTTGATTAATTCCACCCATAAGGGTATAAAATAAGGGATGAAAGTTTGTATAAAACTTTGTCAATTTTAAACCGATCAGGCTGAGATTTTGCATGCATATAGCTACTATGCCGTAGGAATCCCCTAATAAGTATTTTGATAAATTTCACCCCTAAGGGGATAAAATAGGCAATGAAAGTTTGTCAATTTTAAACCGATCTGGCTGAGATTTTGCATGCATACCTATAGCTACTATGTCGTAAGCATCTCCTAAGAAAGACTTTTGATAAATCTCACCTCCAAGGAGATAAAGTAGAGGATGAAAGTTGGTATGAAACTTAGTCAATTTTAAACCGATCGGGCTGAGATTTTGCATGCATATAGCTACTATGACGTAGGTATCTCTAAGAAAGGATTTTGATAAATTTCGCCCCTAAGGGGATAAAATAGGCGATGTATAAAACTTTTTAGATTTTCGACTGATTGAACTGAAATTAAAGATTGGAGCTACTATGATGAATTTTGATAAATTGAACCCCATGGGGATAAAATAAGGGTTGATGGAGGATGTAAATGATTTAGTTCAACCTATTAGTACCTAATGAAACAAATAAATAAAGACGAACAAAATAATTTTTTGTTCTTAATGTTGACAGTAGATGGCGTTAGTAGTATTTTAAAACGCACTATCGTTGTGTTTTTACTGAGTTACATATACCCGACGATGAGTGGCCGCCGTATTTTATAGTACATACTGTACCTAAATATTTCTAGCGGATTATATTTGACGTATTTGGCTGTTCTTTTCTTGGCATATGTTGGATTGCATCTGCTCTGTTTCGGTTTAGTAGTTTTGGTTATAGACTCTGCTTTGTATTTGGCATTTGTTTTGTTTTCGTTTGGTTTAAGTATAGGTTAGATACCTAATGATACCCCTTTGGAATTTAAACGATTACAATTTTTTTAAAAGTCTGCTTTGCCATGACTTTAAACAAGTCTCAGGACCAAACTCTCAAATTTACGGGTATTGACTTAAAAGAACATTGCTTCTCTCATGGACAGTTTTATATTGCTTGCTCACGAATAAATTCACATAGTAGGCTTGATAGTTTTAGCACTTAATGACAGATTAGTTAGGAATATTGTGTACAAAGAAGTTTTGTAGGCCCTAATTTTTTACATACGCTAAACAAAAGTAAAGCCGCAAAAACTATACCTAATTAGTAGAATACTTCTTAACTTCCTTCTTAATCCTTATCCAAATAAATAAGTTATATAACACAGACACATATTTTTGAACAAAATTACCCTTTACGACATGACACTGTCGATAGACGCGTAGAGTCTTGAAAATTGGAGAATAAATTTGTTTGATTACGTAGTGGTGTACTAAGAAATGACTTTTTTAAATTCCACCCCTAAGGATTTAAAATAGGAGTTGCAAACTTGTATGAAACTCGGTGGCAAAAAACTAAAGTCCACGCGGATGAAGTCGCGGGCGGCCGCTAGTCCCTTCCCTATCCCTTCCCTATATATTATAAATGTGAATGTAAGTTTGTTTGTTACGCTTTCACGCGAAAACTACTCAACCGATCATCATGAAAATTTGTACACATATTCTTAGAGGTATTAGAATTAACATAGGATACGTTTTATTAAAAAAATCACAAAAACTAGCTTCTTCAACGCCATCTAGCGGTTCAGTAATGAAGTTCCAAGCCTGAGTATTCCACCGTGAGGTGGCGCAGTTAATATCTTATATATTTAAACTAGCAATTACGACTTAATAAAGTACTATGGCGCCACCGTAAGGTGGCGCAGTTAATATCACATATATTTAAACGAGCAATTCTTACTTAAGGTTTATTTCGCATAATATCTCATATATTTCAACAAATTCTTGCTAAATTAATAATATGACGCATCCCTTCCCTTCCCTATCCCTATCCCTTCCCTATCCCTATCCCTTCCCTATCCCTATCCCTTCCCTATCCCTATATATTATAAATGTGAATGTAAGTTTGTTTGTTACGCTTTCACGCGAAAACTACTTAACCGATCATCATGAAAATTTGTATACATATTCTTGGAGGTATTAGAATTAACGTGGGATACTTTTTATTAAAAAAATCACAAAAACTAGCTTCTTCAACGCCATCTAGCGGTTCAGTAATGAAGTTCAAAGCCTGAGTATGCCACCGTGAGGTGGCGCAGTTAATATCTTATATATTTAAAGTAGCAATTACGACTTAATAAAGTACTATGGCGCCACCGTAAGGTGGTGCAGTTAATATCACATATATTTAAACGAGCAATTCTTACTTAAGGTTTATTTTGCATAATATCTCATATATTTCAACAAATTCTTGCTAAATTAAATAATATGACGTAAGGTGCCGCAGTTGCTACCTAATATATTTAATCGATAAATTACAAAATATAATCAAAAAATAGTATACAGCTGAAAATTTACGAGAAAATATGATAAAAACGATAAAATCAAAAAAAAAAAAAATTGAACCCAAAATAAAATCGTAAAAATTTGAAAAAAACAAAAAATACATCCGTTATATGCGGTACGAAGTCCGCGGGGTCAGCTAGTATATTATAAATCAAAAGCGCCACCTTACAGTGGCGTCATAGTACTTAATTAACTAAAAATTGATCGTTTAAATATATGAGATATCAAATGCGCCACCTTCTCGAGTTTTTCTTTTTTATAATTTCTATTCTTAAATGTTTATATAAAAATCTAGTTTAATGTAGGAGAGAAAAAATAAATTGGTCTAATTTACATACATTTTTTTAATTAAGAAAATAAAAGAGTTACTTTAACACATTCCACACCTACTTCGTGTGAAAGTTATTCAATCGTTTACATAATATCGAATACTCTGTGTATAACTATCTACAATTGCAAGAACATCTAATTTCGATTTCGTGTAATACAAATCTCATCTCTGATATTTACAAGAATGTACTTACATTTATCTATCAGAATAATTAGTTTCAATGACATTTTATACTACAGGACAAATTTTAATAAAGCATTTTTAAAGAAGAATGTCATAAACATGCAACTTAATAAGGTAGATCAAAGGAAAATGAAATAAATGAAGATAAATGTACCAAAAATAAATGTGTATAAGAAAATACTGTAACGGAATAACCGAATAAGGAAAAGACCTTAACTTGAAAGACTGTTTTTAGGTTATTCTAGAAATCTTAATTTGTCTATGTTCTAGGCATAGTGACTAGATGTCAAAGATAATAATAGTATACCTAATACTATTATGACGTTTTACAGAGTCTTTGAAAATCAATAAACGTTTTACTGAAATGACAATTGATTAGCAGGAAACTGCAATCAAGTAGTTAACCCTACATAGTGACTAGATAAAATCATGTTTCTAGAAAATTCTAGAATGTTCATTTATTATATATAAGGGGATGTATGGGCATTTAAGGGGAGTTTAAATAGTTCGAATAATTCATTGTAATTGTCAATGTGTATCTTAGCAACTTTGATGAATAAATTGTGTTAAAGTCCCCATACGTGTTTCAATACTAATAATACTGAAGAAATGTTTTTTTTAATGGAATTCGCTTAACATATTGCTGTCTAGTTAGATATTTGTAATTCTTCCATTTGTTCATGTCACCCACTCCAGGATCTTGATACCCTCTACTAGTTTGTACAGGTCTAAAAGATGAGTTCCATTTGTTTGTAAAGGCACTTTAAAGTCCCCAAAAATTGACTGGATGGTCTAACAGGATTTTCATTGCTGCTGTTTGAAGTGTCTCTCAGTTATGCCAAGGCAAGCAAGTCTTTTGGAACTTGCTAAGCTTAATGATGGCATTTTTTGTGATATCTTTGGCAACCACAACAAAGATGCATCTGTGAGTGTTAGCATAACCATCATTTTATAAATTCAGTATAATATGTCTTAAACCAAAATTAAAGTGGTTATCGCCCTCTATATATTCAAAATAATGGTTCCAGGTAAATTTTGAGTCCAATAACACCACAAGGTTCTTAACCTTTCCCAGCACTTGCATATTTGTACCATTAAAACTAAGAGAACATGCGTCTTTTAAGTTCCTTCTCTTGGTAAATGTTACAACCTTAGACTTTAGAGAGCTTATATTAAGCCCTGTTTTTGTCTTGGAAGCGTTGAAATTAACAAGATTCTTTCTTCCCCACTCGTCTACAATTCTCAAATCTTGATTGAGAGAAGCCGCTGTGGATCTTCTGTCCTCTTCCAGAATATCTAGAGGTATGGGACGGTTGTGCGCTTTGCTACAGTGTAGGTTGCTATCATCTGCAAAACCATGTATCGGGTTATTAGTGGCTTCCAGCAGATCATTAATGTGTAGTAAGAATAGAGTAGGAGCTAGAGCCGATCCTTGGGGAACTCCAGCGTTGATCTTGTAGAGGTTGGAAGAATGCCCATCTACAGCAACTTGTATGTCTCCTGTTGGAGAGAAAGTTGGATATCCATCTGCAAAAGTTTTGCGAGAGTCCGTATGAAGGTAGTTTGTTTATTCCAGTCTTCAGTTAACACCTGCAAACGTTGTTTTGAAAGCATCGATGGCTTTTTCTTGCGACTGGAATCGCTGCCCACGTATTGAATTCATGATCTTTGCGTATATGAAGAAGTCGTTGGTACTTAGTTCGGGTACGGTGGATGGTCCAACAATTCGCTGCAAAAAGTCTATTGTCTTTTGGGCAGTGTAAGCACTTGCATTGTCCTGATATAGGATGATTCACCCTTGGGTGTTGCTTTGTCAAAATTCCGCGATAACTTCTGGTAAACAAACATTTAGATACCAATAGGAAGTAATCGTTCTTCGAGCTTGTAAAGCAATTGTTGCCACATAACCACAAAAGTTACCTTTGTTGATTTTTCCTCATCATGAAACAGCGGATTGGCGTTTATTTTTCGGTTCGTGGAAGTACATTTAAACTGGCCCTTTCCACTATTTACCTAAGTTGGGAAATCTCTTCATTGCTTCGACTTATACTCATAAATTCTGCATAAGTCAGTTACTCTAATTATGAATGTACTATACTTCAAAATAAAAAATTTCGAAAATATTAAAACTGTTAGAAATTCAAATTAAATTTTAAAAAACATGTAAGCGAAACCATGAATTATAATTAGTATAAATAAAATGAAAGTTCATTAAGTATTGTTAAATTAAATATTTACAAATAACTGTATCCATAGTATCTCAAGGGCATAATATCTTTTGAATAATTTATAATTGTAATACTTTTCTCGAATTCTAAATAATCAGTGCGGACCTGATGCTAATTACCACTCGAAAACGAATTTACCGTATTTTGACATTAAATAGATCGTAACTACACAAAATCTTGCCTAATTTGAGAATATTTAAGATTTGATTAACCATATGCTATTGTTATAAACACAAACCAACTAAATAATTATTTATTTTGTTAGAAATTAAGATCTTAATGTTCTATTATATATTATATAGAGTTTGTATAAAATACCGTTTTAATAACGTATTGTAATGAATATACCTTTACGTTTATAGGCTTTAATCAGCAAAACTTTAACATGGTACAATGACAATATAAATAAACTAAAGTCAAAGTGACTGATAAACAAAACAACATGTATCAATAAGTTATAAGTAAGACTAAATGAATGTAAGGTAGCAAAATATATAACATTCGCCCCAGGTAAAATAATGTTCATTAATTATTATACTGGAGCCGATTTGGTGGATAACGGATTCGGGTAGATCTTCTAACAGTTGATTCATTTTCAATTTTATTTGATTCATGTTCATCAGAGGGTATACAAATATTTTTATCATTGTTTACTATAGTGGAATCTCCTGACAAATTTGTAACTTGAGTATCATTCAGATCTTCATTACTTATAAAATGTGGATCTCCTCTTGGTGCTAAATGTTTGATAGAAACGGTAGCTTCTTTTCCATCGTCATATCTAATCCATGCATATTCAGGATTAGCTTCAATCAGAGTCACTTCATCAACTAGTGGATCATATTTACTTGTTCTATTCTGTTTTTTAACTAAGATTTTCTGTGGTGTCGAGAGCCAGGATGGTATTGATGTTCCGCTTATAGATTTTCTTTGAAAGGCAAAAAATCTCTCATGGGGTGTACAGTTAATAGCGGTACATAAAAGGGAACGAATGGAATGTAGTGCTTATGGAAGTACAGTCTCCCATTGTTCAACAGCTAAGTTTTTTGTTTCAAGGGCCAAACAAACAGTGTTCCATATGATTCCATTGTATCGTTCTACTTGACCATTTCCCTCTGGGTTATAAGGTGTGGTGCGACTATGAGATATTCCTCTAGATTGGAGATATTCGTTGAATTCTCTGGATATTAAGGAAGATCCATTATCCGAATGAATGTAGGCAGGCATTCCAAACAATGTAAAAAGTTGTTCCAGACATTTTATAGCAGTTGAGCTTGTGACGTCAGAACATGGAAAGGCAAAAGGAAACCTGCTGTATTCATCTATAATTGTCAGTATATATTTATTTTTAGTATTTGAAGGTAAAGGTCCTTTAAAATCAATATTTAGGCGTTCCAGTGGTTTTGTGGCTTTGATTAGGTGACTGTTAAAATTTTTGTAAAATTTTGGCTTAATTTTGTTACAAACTGGGCATCCAGATGTTATTTTCCTGATATCGTCTAACGAATGTGGTAGATTTCTTATGCGAACAAAATGATACATTCTGGTAACTCCTGGATGGCATAAGTTTTGATGTAATTTGAATAAATCGTCTGTTGTACAACTTGCTGAAATTCTCGACAGTGTATCAGCTACTGTGTTTTGCTTTCCAGGTCGGTAAATGATGTCGTAGCTGTAGCAAGCTAATTCTAGTCTCCATCTAATGATCTTATCATTTTTAATTTTGCTTGAGTGTCTATTATCGAACATGAATGAAACTGCTTGTTGGTCGGTTATTAGTTTAAAATGACGTGGTAATAGAAAGTGTCTCCATTTTCTTATCGATTCCACACAAGCATAGGCTTCTTTCTCAACTGATGAATGTTTCTTTTCTGACTCTGATAAGGTTCTTGAAAAGAATGCTACAGCTTTTCCCGACTGGGTCAAAGAAGCTGCTATGCAAAATTCTGAAGCATCGGTTTCAACTACTAAAGGTTCATTTTCGTCTAAAGACCAAAGAAGTGACTTCGAAATATCTTGTTTTAGGGATTCAAAATCAGAAATTTGTTCTTTATTAATAGAAAATTGTTTACAGTTAACTAGACGTCTGATTTTGTCGGAAAAATTTTGTATCCATTTAGAGTAATGAGAGAACATTCCGAGTACTCTCTGGAGCTCGCTTTTATTCTTGGGCGTTGGTAAATTTATTAGTGGTGAAAGCCTTTCTGGGTCTGGTTTCTTAGTCTTATTTTCTATAGTGTATCCTAAAATGTTGATTGATTTTTGGTTGTATGAAGATTTATCATAATTGATTGTAAGTCTGTATTTTTCTACTGCTTCTAAATTTTTTTTTTAATTTTCGTCATGCTCTTCCTGATTCAGCCCACCTACTGTCACGTCATCTAAATATGGGTAGACTCCCTTTAAATTTTCTTTTGCAATTATAGAATCAATAACTCTTTGAAAACATGCAACTCCATTTGTCACTCCAAACGGTATTCTTTGAAATTGGTATAAATGTCCCGCAGCTTCGAACGCAGTATATGGTTTGTCTTCTTCTTTGATGGGAATTTGGTGATAAGCACTTTTAAGATCAATTGTACTAAAAACTTCGTTCTTAGAGATCTTGTTGACTAGATTTTCAATGTTTGGTAGTGGATAAGCATCTAAAAGAGTGAATTTGTTTATAGTTTGCGAATAATCTATACACATGCGTGGTTTTCTATTTTCGTTGTGTGTGACTAAGACTTGAGCTCGCCAAGGAGAATTGCTTTCTTCGATGATGTTTTCTTCCAAAAGTTTTTTTACTTCTTGCTTAATAAACTGTTCATCTTCACTGGAATGTATGCGTGACTTGGTGGTAATTGGTCTACAATTTGGAGTAAGGTTAGCAAATAACGACGGTGGTTCAACTTTAGCGTCAATTAAACAGCAAACTGTGTCCTCCAAAGGTCAACACGACAGTGTTGTTTCATGATATCATGACCTATGATAAGAGGAGCACACAAATTTGAAAGAACGAATATTTTAAATTTTTCATAAGTTGAATCCAACAAATTAATGTTAACTATACAATATCCCTTAATAGATGAAGAACAATTTGAACTTGCCATGGAAACTTGACCTTGGCTTGAATAAATGATTAAACTGTGCTTAACAGCAAAGTCATAATCTAGAAAGCTGTCAGAACTTCCAGTGTCTACGAGAGCATTTGCTAAATTGTCATCAATTCGTGCTTGAATCACTGCTTTTGATAAATGTTTAGATACCACTGTTGTAGACGCTATCACATTGGCAGAAGCTGTAGTGGATGATTTTAATTTAGTGGATTTAGACTTTAAACAAACTTTGGCAAAATGTCCCAGTTTTCGACAATTCTGTTTCGAGCAGGACATTGATTTCTAGGATGCCTAAGTTTCCCGCAAAAATAACAGTTTGCTAAACTTGTAGCTGCAGAAGAAGCAATGTCTTGATTAAAATCATTTAAATTTGAGAAGTTGTTGAGTGACTTATACTGTTGCATTTGATTCTTAGCATCTTCTAAAGTACGGGATTTATTTACAGCTTCTTCAAGCGTTAAGGTGGAGTTTTCTAAAAGTCTCTGACGAATTTCATTTTGAATTAGACCTGCGGTGAAGGCATCTTTTATACAATCATCTCGGTTTCTGTCAGCATCTACAGATTTAAAATTACAATTTTTAGCAAGTAATTTTAATGATTGAATGTACTTATCGATACTTTCATTTGGTTGTTGTTTTCTAGTGTTTAATAAATATCTAGCGAATACTTCATTCACTTGTTTAACATAAATTTCTTCAAGAATTTTTATTGAATCATCAAATTTATCGCAATCGCTTATATGTTCAAAGACATTGTGTGATATAAAATTAATTAAAAGTCTAAGTTTTTCACCATCAGTAAGTTCTTTTCTTCTGGAATTGGCGGTTTCTTCTAAAAAATTGTTAAATGTTTGAAGCCAGTGTTTCCATTCTTTTTCTGCCGATGGTGAACCCGGATCGATTTCAAAACGTTCGGGTCTTAAAAACTTGTCCATAGTTCTTTAGCTACTTTTGCTTTATTTGCTGATTAAATTGTAATGAATATACCTTTACGTTTATAGGCTTTAATCAGCAAAACTTTAACATGGTACAATGACAATATAAATAAACTAAAGTCAAAGTGACTGATAAACAAAACAACATGTATCAATAAGTTATAAGTAAGACTAAATGAATGTAAGGTAGCAAAATATATAACACGTATGTTTAAGTATAGAGTATAGACAATAGATTTTTTCTACGGTTGTAGGATATATGTATGTTCCTTTGACCTTTTATTTTTATTTGTAAAGGTTTCTTTAGTGTTTTATATTTATATATTTTTATTTGGCTAAGTTCATATTATGTTCTAAAGTGTAAATTTGGCAACTATGTAGAGCCCTTAGCCCTGCGACTCCTGCGAGGCAGTGTAAGTTAGAACAAGAACGAGTAAAGTTGTTTTAAGAAAATCATTAGTGTTTTATTCACAAAATCAATATTTAATCAAATCGAAGCAAAATATACAGTCCACAAATCAGTACAATATCAATATAGAGAAAATACGGTGTGTTGATCACCAAACATATGGTCCTTCGGCCAAGATCCTGAATTTTATAAAATCATTACAAGCAAATTGGCAGACATATTTGTCAGTAAGGTTCAAAATCGTCAAGATCAAGGTGCGCAACGAAAACGAAGGAAGCGACTTATAGCATCGTGTTTTGGGTGAGTCTTTCCTTTTCTTATTCATTAAAACCTGATCTCCTTTCGCGATCTGTGCAAATATTGTTTGTTATATTAAATATCGTTAAAGTTTTATTTCTTGGACGGCAATATTGCTGCGTTGCCAAAGTTCCTGTTTAAAAGTAAAATAGGGAAAGAACAATTAAATTATTAAAATCGAATATAACGTTTAACATTTAATTAATATTGTTTAATATTAGCACGTACATAATATGGCGACATTAAAAGAACTCATTGCTCGTCGTACTATCATTAAAGGTCATTTAACACGGTTTATAAATTTTATCGAATCATTCAATCCGGAACAAGTATCGGAATTAAAGCCTCGAATAGAAAGAATCGAAAATTGTTGGAAAGAATTCGATGAAGTGCAGACCTCAATTGAATTGATTGATACAAAAGAGTCTGAATTGGAAACAAGAGAAGTATTTGAAAATAAATATTTTAAATATATTGCAAAGGCTAAGGAAATTATTTTCACTTACACCACAAAAACAGAAGAAACTTCAAAAACAAATCTTAACCAGGCTTCAGCAATTTCTCATGAAAATGATGATAACAATTTGGAGTTAGAATTACAAAAATTTGTATTACCAAAGTTTCAAGGAGAATATGACAAATGGTTTAAATTCAAAAATACATTTGATTCTTTAATAGTTAAAAATCCAAAATTTGATAATGCTCAAAAGTTTAATCGTTTGCAAGAATGTGTAATAGGAGAAGCGGAAAAAGTTATAGATGGAATCGAAGATTTTAATATAGCATGGAACTTGCTAATAGAAAGGTTTAAAGATAAGCCGGGAATGGTTCAAAAGCATCTTAAAGAATTAATAGATTTACCAAATGTAAAATTTGCGTCAGCAAGTGGATTAAGAAAACTCTTAGATGAAATAAATCGCCATTTGCGAGCATTAAAATCCTTGGATGAACCAATTGATAGCTGGAGCAGTATGCTAATCGTGTTAATGTCTAGAAAACTAGATGATAAATCAAGAGACTCCTGGGAACAAGCTCGAATCGTTAAATTTAAAGGAATACCCACCTTTTCTGAATTTTTGGGATTTATTTTGGAAAGATGCAAAAGCCTGGAAGCTAGAATCAGTGAACCATCCACAAACGGTATGCCTAAAGGTAAATCAAATAATCGTTTTTATCCTCACAAAAAGGAAAGCATCATTACTTCTAATGTAGTAACGCATATTCCTACATGTGGATTTTGTAAGGGATCACATTTTATTTATTTTTGTAATAAATTTTTAGAATTATCGGTACCAAATCGTAAAGAACAAGCCACAAAATTAAAACTATGCCTTAATTGTCTGCGAAAATCGCATTTGGTTAATGATTGTAGATCTTCTGGTTGTAAAAAGTGTCACGGACGGCATAACACCTTACTCCATGAAGAAACACTTGTAACTTCGACACCCGTTGGTGTGAGAAATAATGCATCGGATGTATCAACGCATTTAATTATTGAAAACCGAAATATTACAACCGAAAGTAATATCACAGATTCTGTAAATTTGCATTGCAATTCAAAATTAAATAGTTCATGTATTCTTTTATCAACTGCAATTATTCTAATATCAGATAAATACGGACAGTTTCACAAAGCACGATGTCTTCTAGACAACGGGTCCCAACCTTCATTCATAACTCAAGAATTATTTCGCAAATTGGGGTTACCCGCGGAATCGGTAAGTTTGCCTATAGTAGGAGTAAATCAAGTCCAATGTCAAATTTCTGCTCGTACCATAGCAACTATAAAATCTGTATCTAGTAACTTTAATGCTAAAATTCCTCTGTTAATTTTAAATAAAATAACAACAAATATTCCAGCAAAATCGATTAATCCTGTTAATTTAAAATTACCAGAAAATGTAAAATTAGCAGATCCTCAATTTTTTGTATCAGACAAAATTGATATTTTATTAGGTGCGCAATTATTTTTAGATCTACTTTGCGTAGGACAAATCAAATTAGGTCCCGGATTGCCAACACTTCAAAAAACATTATTAGGTTGGATAATTGCTGGCCCTTTTCAGGAATCAGTAGAATCAAAAGGACTAACTTGCAATTTAGTAGTTTCTGATGATAATCTAAATGAAAAATTAGAACAATTCTGGAAAATCGAAGAATTAGAATCCTTTCAAATATATTCAAAAGAGGAAAGTGATTGTGAAAATCATTTTGTAGAAAATTACTTTCGAAACGAAAGTGGTCGGTTTGTAGTTAGTCTTCCTATAAAGGAAAACATAGTAAATCTGGGAGATTCTTTAAAAATCGCAAAAAGTAGGTTATATTCAGTTGAACGTAAATTTGCACAAAACCCAAAATTAAAGGAAAGTTATATTACATTCATGCGTGAATACTTAAGACTTGGACATATGACTCAATTGAACACATCGGATATTATTGAACCAAATCAAAGAGTTTATTATTTACCTCACCACGGGGTGATAAATGAAACTAGTTTAACCACGAAGCTTAGAGTAGTTTTTGATGGTACAGCAAAACCATCCTCTGGACTTGCATTAAATGAGGTACTTAAAGTTGGACCTCACATTCAAGACGATCTATTTTCAATTTTATGTCGATTTAGATCTCATAAATTCGTAATTACATCTGACATTGGGAAGATGTACAGAATGATTGAAATTAATGAAAATCAAAGAGATTTACAAAGAATAGTTTGGCGAGAAGATTCAAATACGGAAATAAAACATTTTAGATTAAACACTGTTACTTATGGTACAGGTCCGGCTTCGTTTCTTTCAACGCGATGCTTAAAGCAAATCTCGGAAGATATTCTTCCAAATGATCCCAAATTAAGTCAGATTATATCGAATGATTTTTATATAGATGACCTTATTACTGGGGCTAACTCGTCAAAGGAAGTACTTATCATAGCACATGATATTTCTAAAATATTATCAAGGTATGGCTTTAATCTTAGAAAGTGGAATTCAAATAGTAGTGAAGTTCTAAAGGAATTATCTGAATGTGAAATCGTGAGCACCGAACATTTTTTAACGTCTAATGATTGTTCCAAAACTTTGGGAGTTTTTTGGTGTCCTCAGAAGGGGGACAATTTAGAATATATGATAAATATTCCAAACGTTAACAAGGTCACTAAACGTAGTATTTTATCGATCATTGCGGGTATTTTCGATCCTTTAGGATTAATTGGCCATGTAATAATAACGGCTAAGATATTTTTACAACAAATATGGAAATTAAAAATTGAGTGGGATGAATCACTTCCACTAGACATTACTCCAGCTGGATGGAATTTAAGGCTCAGTTGCCATTGCTAAATAATATAAAAATTCCTAGATCGTTAAGTTCTATTAATGGCATATTATTTGAGTTGCATGGATTTTCAAAGCATCTGGTGCTTGTATTTACTTTAAAGCTATAAATGAACAAAATCAAGTTTCTGTAAGATTATTATGTTCAAAATCGCGGGTTGCACCTCTCAAAACAATTTCTTTACCTCGAATGGAATTATGTGGAGCTTTACTCCTAGCTACATTAATGAATAAAGTCCTTAAATCGTTTAATATCGAAAATCTATCAACATTTTACTGGTGCGATTCAACCATTGTATTAGCTTGGTTGAGAGATGAGCCCAATTCTTGGAAGACTTTTGTAGCCAATCGCGTAAGTAAAATTCAAAATTTGAGTGATAGAAATAAGTGGAGTCATGTAAAGTCTAGCGAAAATCCCGCGGATATTATTTCTCGAGGTACTATGCCAACAACTTTGGCCAACTTAAGGTTGTGGTGGGATGGTCCTGAATTTTTATACAGTACAAATATTTAATGCACTAGTGAGATAACTAAATTACAAAATGATTCTATACCGGAAAGAAAGCGAGTAAAACCTATGTGTTTAATATCGTCCGAACTTGATTCATCTCATATAATTAATAGATATTCAAATTTAAGAAAATTACTAAACGTAACTGCTTGGATATATCGGTTTATTAATAATACACGTCATTTAAAAAATAATAAAAACCTAACTCGCAATTTATCAATTCAAGAGCTAGAATTTTCATTAAAAGGTTTAATTAAGATGGTACAACAAAGTTTCTATGCAGATGAAATTAAAAATTTAAAAAATTCTGAACATATTTCGTCAAAAAGTCAAATTCAAAATTTGGATCCATTTTTGGGAGATAATGATTTACTGCGTGTTGGGGGTCGTTTGAGAAAAGCACCTATTGAAATCGAAAGAAAATTTCCTATTATTTTACCACCAAAAAATAATTTAACTCGCTTAATTATACTACATGAACACTATAAACAGCTTCATGCTGGACCACTTGCGATTTTAGCAACACTCAGGCAAAGGTATTGGCCAGTTCAAGGTCGGCGTGAAATTAGGAGTGCTTTAACTAGGTGTTTCGTCTGTGTGCGACATAAACCTATTCCTTGTTACCAAAAAATGGGAGATTTACCACTTGACAGAGTTTCTCCTACCCGCCCATTTTATGTATGTGGAACAGATTTCGCTGGGCCATTTTTTATTAAAGATGGAAAGCTTCGAAATAGAGCTATAATAAAAGCTTATATGTGTATTTTTATTTGCTTAAGCACGAAGGCTGTCCATATTGAGGCAGTTAGTGATATGAGCTCTGCAACTTTTTTGAATTGCTTAAAACGGTTCATTTCTAGACGAGGTCTTTGTAAACGGATTTATTCTGATAATGGAAAAAATTATGTAGGTGCTAATAATAAACTTGTTGAAATTCAAAATTTTTTACGATCCGCATCTGCAGATAATTTGCTATCTAAATTTTGTGACGATAATCGTATTTCTTGGAAATTTATACCTGCTTTTTCTCCCCATCATGGTGGAATTTGGGAGGCAGCCATAAAGTCAGCTAAATATCACGCTACACGAATAATTGGAAATTCTACATTAACATTTGAAGGTCTTTCCACTATATTTGCACAGATTGAATCTGTCCTAAATTCTCGACCTCTTACCGTAATATCTAGTAATCCTGATGACCTAGATCCTCTTACTCCCGGTCATTTTCTTATAGGCTCACCACTAAATGCTATTCCTGAATGTGAAGTTCAAGAAATTCCAGTCAATCGTTTGTCGCAGTATGAAGTATTGCAGCAAATGTTTCAACATTTTTGGACTCGTTGGAAGCATGAGTACTTAGTTAATCTTCAAAAAAGAACCAAATGGTGTGCTACAGGTCCTAATTTAGAAGTTGGTTCTCTTGTGGTTCTTAAGGAAGATACTGCTCCTCTACTTTGGAAGTTAGGGCGTGTTATAGAAACGCATGCAGGAGAAGATGGTATTGTGCGTGTGGTTAGTGTTAAAACTAGTCTAGGTACAGTGAAACGTGCCGTGCAGAAAGTATGTTTATTGCCCACAAATAAATAGACTGATATGTTTCTTTTTGTTTTGTTTTGTTTGTTTGATAGGCTGTTGAAATCTGGTAATTTCAAGGCCGGCGCTATTATGTAGGATATATGTATGTTCCTTTGACCTTTTATTTTTATTTGTAAAGGTTTCTTTAGTGTTTTATATTTATATATTTTTATTTGGCTAAGTTCATATTATGTTCTAAAGTGTAAATTTGGCAACTATGTAGAGCCCTTAGCCCTGCGAGGCAGTGTAAGTTAGAACAAGAACGAGTAAAGTTGTTTTAAGAAAATCATTAGTGTTTTATTCACAAAATCAATATTTAATCAAATCGAAGCAAAATATACAGTCCACAAATCAGTACAATATCAATATAGAGAAAATACGGTGTGTTGATCACCAAACAACGGTTATTATACAAATGTATCATTTTTTGACAGTTATCTCTAAAGAAATAGGGTACGTTGTTATATCTAATAAAGAAATATCTCATTTCTTTATCTGATAACACAAAGTGATCATTTCTTTATTGTTTTAACTTAATCAAGTATACTGTGACAATCATGTATGTATTCATATATTTGAATAACAGTTCAGGTTGACAGTAATAAAGTAGTGACAGGTACAACAGATAGTTTTTAATACATTATTTAAATTAGATTGATATTTATGTAAAAATGTTAAGTAGTGATGAAAATGGATTAGAATTAACTACTACTGAAATAAGAGAAGCGGCAAACGAAGCTTGTCAGAATTTGATTCCCGAAATTTCAAAACATACCGGAATGCATATGATAGTTTCGTGACCTGGCAAAAGAAAAAGGCAACAAATTCCGTGTCAGAAACTGTGCTTTTAGCTTATTTTTCTGAATTAACAAATAAATTTAAGGTATGATAGCTGTAAATACTGTAAATAATAGTTAATTTTACTTAAATAATATAACCTATATCGGTATGTTTTGTTTCGTATTTCATTTATTATTGAATTATTGTATTATTTTGTGGTATAACCGTAGAAAAAGTATAGTGTTTGACTCGCAAGGAATAACTCATTTCCCACTCGTACGATTTGCAGCATTCGCCTGCGGCTCATGCTGCAAACATCGTACTCGTGGGAAATGAGTATCATTCCTTGCTCGTAAAACAATATACTATTTTCTACGGTCATTATACAAATGTATCATTTTTTGACAGTAATCTCTAAAGAAATAGGGTACGTTGTTATATCTAATAAAGAAATATCTCATTTCTTTATCTGATAACACAAAATGTTCATTTCTTTATTGTTTTAACTTAATCAAGTATACTGTGACAATTATGTATTGATATATTTGACTAACAGTACAGATTGACAGTAATAAAGTAGTGACAGGTACAACAGATAGTTTTTAATACATTATTTAAATTAGATTGTTATTTAAGTTAAAATGTTAAGTAGTGATAAAAATGAATTAGAATTAACTCCTCCTAAAATAAGAGAAGCGGCAAACGAAGCTTGTCAGAATTTGATTCCCGAAATTTCAAAACATAAGTACCAGAATGCATATGAAAGTTTCGTGACCTGGCAAAAGAAAAAGGCAACAAATTCCGTTTCAGAAACTGTGCTTTTAGCTTATTTTTCTGAATTAACAAATAAATTTAAGGTATGATAACTGTAAGTATTGTAAATAATAGTTAATTTTACTTAAATAATGTAACTTATATCGTTATGTTTTGTTTTGTATTGGATTTATTTTTGAATTATTGTATTATTATGTGGTATAACCGTAGAAAAAGTATAGTGTTTGACTCGCAAGGAGTAACTCATTTCCCACTCGTACGATTTGCAGCATTCGCCTGCGGCTCTTGCTGCAAACATCGTACTCGTGGGAAATGAGTATCATTCCTTGCTCGTAAAACAATATACTATTATATTATTTTAAATTTACAGAAATGCTTATGAATATATTTTAAAGAAAATTGATCGTGTTAAAGAATGATCCGTAACAGTTCCTAATTTAACAATTTTATATATCGTCGTATACCCAATTCGTGTTAATTCATGAATTCTCGAAACAATCGCATTGTCAATCATTCCAGCATTTTCTTTTTTCAAACAATAATACATATTTAAAACAACGTGTTCACATTAAACGTGTAAATTTTTGTGTTTGAATTCGAAACTGTCATTAATATAACTGTCATCTATTGATAATTGCGACGATGATGGATCTTGATCACCTGTTTCAAATGGTCGCCAAAACGCTATAGTTATAGTATTATAATTTCTTATTATACCAATTAGTGTAATAAACACACTGACGCTACTGTTTACTAGTCTTAAAATGAAACATTATGCAAGGTTAGAGGTCAGTCAGAATAGTAGAACCACTGGCTGTACCCAACTTCAAAATTTAACTACCCTCGCGTTACCACCACGTCGGTTCCTATTAGCGACTCTTCTGTATGTCTCGTTGTCGGTGATAGTTTCACAAAGGCGTCGACATTTCTTTGCATACAATATCAAAGCGGAAAACAAACGAAATTAACTGTTTTTAACACAAATATCGACAAATATAAGCTGTTTGTGTACAAAATGTGTTAAATATGTATATATGTTTATATCTACATCAAACATTATTAGCGATTACAACCACTAAGGTCATATATAAGTGATACCTTTCCGGTAGGTTTATTTATTAACGAAATCTTTTAGAAATTTTCGGTTGGATCGTTTATTGCACACAGACATTACTTCTAACAAAGAAAGGTAGATAAATGTAGTTCAGTTTTTTAAATTTGCCTTTTGACTGAATGGAAAGGTGCTACCGATTAATATTGCTTTAATGTCATTATTCCTTATTTATCTAAACTCTAATATTTAAAAAATATCGTGAAAGATATATCAAAATAATTAGTTTAAAGCTATTTAACTAATAGTTATTTTGTTTCTAATTTCATTCATTGGAAATAGTAACAATTTATATTGTTGTGGTAATTAAATTACTATTAACAACAATTAGTTTTGCAATTTTTTTGTGAAGAAAGTGTGAATTTATTTTATGAAATTTATCTCAACTAAAGCTTTCTACAAAATGAAATAAAATGTTTGAATAAGTACTTTACTGTTTATAATTATTATAATTTAGTATGTATATAATGTTCATTTTAAATTGTCGTATTAAAAATAGGTATCTAGCCTACTGTTCCACATCAAATTGTATAAAAAAAAGTGAGAGGTGTCAAGGGACATCCGGATGGAACGAAGTTTCTTTCGATTAATTAGTGAAGGAATTGTAATTTGTAAACACAACAGAGTGTTTATACATACATAAGCCTTTATTATTGTCTGTATAAAATCTATACTTACCTAACTCTATTAGCAATATCCGGAACTTGTGCAGAAACACTGTCAGGATACATTATTTATTTATTTATTTTATTTTTATTTATTTATTTATATACACGGACCAAGGTCCTTTGACAAATAAAATTAGAAAAATTTAAAAATTTTATAAATTAACAAAACATATAAACATTAAAAATTTTAAGTTTCAAGCATAACAGATTTAAAAATAAAAAGTTTTAAGCACACAATTGCATAGTAAAATGGAATAGTTATCACAATTTTGAGAATTATTTTAAAAACAAACAGATTGTATTATAATGATAGTAATGTTCTTAACTGATTGGTAAATAACTTAATGTTCACAAAGAAATCTATGCCTTGTGCAATATCGTTAGATAACTTTATGGCTCTCTGTGAGTAACTTCCTCAAAGATTTGCATAGATCGTGTTGATCTTGGGGGTACATGTAGACCAATATTGCTTAACAATTGAGAGCAGAATTTGTGACCATTAATTAAGTTATAGAGAAGGACAATATCTTTGTAATTCCTACGAGAGTGTAGTGAGTCTATCCCAAGAATGGATTGAAGAGATTCATAACTTTGATCCGTTAAGTGCATTTTATAAGCGTAAAATTTCAAAAACTTATGCTGAACCTTTTCAATCTTATTAATATAAACATTATATTGGGGAGACCAAACACATGATGCATATTCAAGGTGTGGTCTTACCAAACTGCAGTATAACAACTTTAACGTGGAACTTTCTGTGAAGTCACTAGAGCACCTTTTTATGAAACCTAGCATTTTAAGTGACTTGGAGACTATATCATTAATATGAGAATTAAAGATTAGGTCACATTCAAAGGTAACTCCAAGATCTTTTATAGAGTTAACAGTTGTTAATGGCGTATCTTGTATAATATAAGAGTAAACATTTTGTTCTTTAGCTCTAGTGTAAGTTATGGTATGACATTTATTAACATTTAAATCCATTCCGTTTCGTCTACACCAATCCACTACATTATCTAAGTCGGACTGCAGATTTAAGTAATCAAAGTGAGTATTGATACAGGCATAAAATTTTAGATCATCAGCAAATTTTAAATATTCAGCGAAATTAAAGCATATGACAATGTCATTTATAAACAAATTGAAAAGAATGGGACCGAGATGTGACCCCTGGGGTACCCCGGATTTAACAGATATCTCGCTAGAGTAAAAGTTTTTTATACGAACTATTTGCAGCCTATCTGTGAGATAACTTCTGAGCCAACCAAGTACGGGGTCAGAGAATCCCATCTGCTCTAACTTAAATATTAAAAGACTGTGATTAACCCTGTCGAAAGCTTTGGAGAAATCCGTGTAGATAACATCTACTTGCTGTTTTCGTTCCAAAGCATCGCTCACGAAGTTGGAAAATTGTAATAAATTCAGTTCTGTGGATCTACCATTAACAAAGCCAAATTGTTGGTCAACTAGGATGCGTTTAGTAATGGGTTTAATCTGGTCACAAATTATGTTTTCAAACAATTTTGGTATAACATTCAAAATACTGATGGGCCTATAGTTTTTAACGTCACTTCTGTCACCATTTTTAGAAATTGGCGAGATAAAACTGACCTTCCAGACTGAAGGAAAACTTTTGGATTCGAGAGATTTTTTAAAAATAAAAAACAATGGACGGGCAAGGTTAAAACTACAAAACTTCAGCAAACTTGGAGGAATTCCATCGGGTCCTGGACCTTTGTGGACATTTAAGTTACTTAACTTTTTATAAACATCTGAGATGGAAATTTCGCAATCACATATATTCAAACAGTTATTATCAAATATATTATTAGGAAGGTCACATTTACTATCACTATATGTGGTTGAGAAATACTGAGCAAACATATTTGACATAATGGTGCCATCCGAACTAGACCTGCCATTGTAACTAACAGTATTTGGAATGGAATTATTATTTCTCATAGAGTTTACAAAGTTCCAGAAATTTTTAATGTTTTTTGGCATGGCATGTTCAGTATTTCTCACATAATTAGTGTAACACTGTTTTGACAATGTTTTAGATAAGTTTCTTAATTTACTAAATTTCCTATAATCTTCAGGTTGACGAGTAGTTTTATATTGTCTGTGGGCTATTTTTTTGGAGATTATGCATTTCCTTAACTCTGGGGAGTACCATTTAGGAAAATTTCCCGAGCAGAACCTTTTAATTGTTATTATTTTCTATTATTTTATTATTTATTATGTACAAAACACCTGTATAAACTTAACAAAGTCGCGACACTACACTATCAAAGCAAAATAGAAAAAAGTAAATCCATTATCACTTGAATATTTTCAACAGTTCGTTTCTTTTAACAAAAGTGTCCATTTATACAATACCAGAGGTTTAGATGACATACATCTACCTAGAATTACTTTTTATTTTAATTTAATTTAAAACAGGAATTAACAATTTAATACAAAATTTTAAAATTAAAATATTTGACAGTAACTGACAGTTAAAGTAATTTGACGTACCTAACTAGTCAAGTTACGAACTATTTTTAAAATGTTTATGAATTTATTAATTTATAAAAACAGGATGAAATATAATACTATCATAGGTAATTATTTTTTTTCTACAGTATTTTCTTTTTGATGTACATTTTCTTTTAATTTAAAATAGTGTCTTTTTTTGTAATATATCTATCTATGAGAGAGAGAGAGAGAGTTTTTTATTTTTTGGTCTGTGAGAGAGAGACAAAAAGACAGAGAAACATGCGTGTGTCGTGTCGTGACAACTTTTGGTCTGAATTTTTTTCGGCTAGCCTCTAGCCTCAGTCGTAACTGGTCGTAACGCCCGAAAGGGAACTTCGTTCCAAAAATAGATATTAATTTTTATAACTACATACCAGAAATGTATGATAATGACGAAATTCAATTTTGCATTTGTTCATAAGAAAAATGCAGGTTAAAGGGTCTTTCAAGTCATCCCTTACTTAGGAACAGCGAGCGGTCCATAAATCCGACCCTTTTCTCGACCCTTACATCATGTGGTTGTATGCACTCATATTTTACAATCTATTAGTATTTTTTGTTTTTTGAGCGATTTAAATTCTTTTTGCAGGGCTAATAGCCTAACATGTTCTCAACATGACAGCAAATTTGGAAGCAAAAACAACGTACAGGTTCGAACTTGGATACTGCAACAGAGACCATTACACCTTTTGAGAAATGACTTTTTTCAATTAAAAGATGCTCTAGAAAACCATATTTTTCTAATGTCTTCACAAGAGCGGAATCTAATTATTAGCAAACTACATCTTTCAAGTCGTTTTGGCAATTGAACATATACTAATATTAAAATGAAGAAATGCTTAATAAAAGACAAAAAATACTTTCAAATTATATGGGTCAAAAATTGAAACTTTTTATAAAACAAATCAATTTAAAAAACCATATGTTTAATATATATTTAAAAAGCTAAATAACGGCGTTATCTAACTCAGTCACTATCACTGTGTCAGAAGTATCAGAACTAACAGGTTCCGATATTTCTTCTTATACGTTGTTGTTGTATGTATCAACTGTTGGAAACAGTTATTTTTACGGTACAATACGAAGATAACTATTAGCTAATGTGTTATGTATCTTTATCTGGAAATGTTAAATGATCTTATTGAACAGAAGTCGTAAATTAAAGAAACAGTTCTGTCACATCGTATCGTCTATACAACTATCCGGTATTACAGTAATCTATTAGTTAAAATGTTACTTGTTGCACTATATTTTTACGGTAATTCATTCATTATGAACACATGTAAAAAATATCGATTTCAACATTATTTTTTTATCCAAATATAGGTATTCAATGATGATTCTCAATGTATACAGTGAAAAGGCATTAAGTAGAGCAACTGGTGAACGGTTTCGACAATGTTGCCTATATTCAGTTTTTATTGTTAAAGTAAATTGAAGCAAAGCTAAACTCTTTACATATAACAAGATGTAAGAGATGATACAAAACGTATCTAGTGCCGTGCTGTCAATAATAAATCCAGTTTTAAACTGGATTGGTGTTTGGGTAGATTTCCTAACTCAAGACACCGATAGATGCTGCGACATAAGTATAAGGATATTAATCAGCTCATACAAGGACAAAACCAACTACAGACACCGTGTTTCGCTCTTTTTGGAGCTCATCAGTGTAGTATAAGTTATGTCTCTTCAGTCACTAATGAAGAGACATCCCCTGTATGAATCGACCAAATCCTTATAGATTCATACAGGGGATGTCTCTTTATTAGTAACTGAAGAGACATAACCTATACTACACTGATGAGCTCCAAAAAGAGCGAAACACGGTGTCTGTAGTTGGTTTTGCCCTTGTATGAGCTGATTAATATCCTTATACTTATGTCGCAGCATCTATCGGTGTCTTTGAGTTAGGAAATCTAACCAGTTTAAAACTGGATTTATTATTGACAGCACGGCACTAGATACGTTTTGTATCATCTCTTACATCTTGTTATATAAGACTGTCACAAACGCTCTGTTCGTTTTATATACATATATATACAATGGTATGCGTATGTTTTTTGACTCAGTTAGCAGGTAAGTGGAACAAATATTATTTGGGTATACGAGTCTTGGTTTAATTTCTATATTTCAGGTGGGTATTATAGGTAACAGAAGCGAAGATGGCTAAATGCAGTTTTATTTCAATCCAATTGGCGCAGTTAATATCTCATATTTAAACGAGAAATTACTACTTAATTAAGTACTATGACGCCACCGTAAGGTGGCGCAGTTAAAATCACATATATTTAAACGAGCAATTCTTACCTAAGTATACTGACGCCACCGGAAGGTGTCGCAGTTAATATCTCATATATTTAAACAAGAAATTCTTACTAAAGCAAGTACAATGACCCCACCGTAAGGTGGCGCAGTTAATATATGATATATTTAATTGATAAATGACAAAATACATGAAAAAATAGTATAAACCTGATAACTAAATGATGAAAACAATAAAAAAAAACACTGAAAACAATAAAAAAAGCTAAGTCCACCGGGTTAACTAGTAATTAATATAATTAATAAGATATACATTTCATAGTATCAGTGTAGCAATAAAATGAACAGTCAAATAGTTTCAACTTAGTTATTAGTTTAATGCATGATTGGTTGTTTACTTAGATATTGATAAATAAAAAAATAAAGAATAGAAAAAGAATCTCGTCCGAATAATTGTATAATGATTCACGATTACAGATAGGTGTGTGTACGACTATAAAATAATAAGTATGTCAAATAATTGCGTCACTGGCTATACCTATCGATCATGAAAGTATCTTGCGTTTTAAAATAATTATTATAAAAAAAATGTCTGTATATGGAACACGTGAGGTATTTACTATAAACACATGTTGGCTTTCAGTTTAAAATAAGGCATACATTTTTCTTAGAGATAACTGTTAAATTCTGTGATTGTATGAATATGTATAGACCAGGAGTGTGCCAGTTCAATGTCAGTATGTTAATAAGTTTGAACGTGTTTTATGGTCAAATAAAAGCATAACTAGATATTTAAAAATAATAAATAACTTTGTACAAAAACGTAACTATAGTCCATCCGTTCAAAAGATGGAATGATCACGAGAACGGCACGCTGGCACGCACTCTTTGAATATGATTCTCCCCAACCAACGTCACAAGTCCGATTTACACCACTCAACAAAAAAGTACCCACCCTCGATGCCTACAGTTTATATTATCTCTGGTATGAGTACAGTGTAAACTGTGCTTCGTTATTTCAGTTTAGAAGACGTGGCATCGTACGATTACGCCGGCCAGTCACTGATCACGCGTCTTTGAATTTCATCTTTTAAACGGATCGAGTATAGATATATTTTTTCGTCCACCTCTATACAACCGTTTATCGCTAATTCTACTCAAAAATGAGTTTTTTTTTAACTTTGTAACAAAATTTGAACTTCAACAAATACCATTCTATTTCTTCTTTTATTGAAACTTAGCTTTTACTGTATTTGGTAGATTTTGTGTTTGAGAACAAGTTTCTATAAATAAAAATACGTTATTCGTCGTCTGTATAATTTCCTTCACTTACTTACTTATATTTCTTTTTGATTTTCTTCTTATATCATTAATTTTACATCTGTAGTTTGTTTACATTAATTTTGGTGTTAAGTCGTATTTGCGGTCACCATTGACTAAACGCAATCGCGAATGACATACCCTTTTTTCGAACTTCGAGCACGACTGAAACAGAAAATAATTTTCGCTGTAAACTTTTTGGTCATCTTTGAGTTTGTGCGAAACAAACCGTGAATACACCTTTCTCATACCCAACCTTCCGTTCAAAATTCAATAAATCGAAACTTTGCAGATATTTAATTCCATTTCTATGTATCCCAATGAAGATTTTGGCGTAAACACAAATTTGGCTGACCAACATATTTGTCGTCTTTCAGCAACTCACGACCCTTTTTGAACCGTGTAAACCACTCGTGGACTCAGCTACGAGATAAACAATCATCACCATAAACTTGTTTCAACAATCAATGCGTTTCGGTAAATGTTTTAACAAGTTTAAAGAGAGCTTAACATTGGCTCTTTGGTTGATGCTCATTTTCGACCGATGTTAAAAATGTACAATCACTTTAAGCGCGATAACTCTACGTAAAGTGGTTCCATTGTCATGAAATTTTGACAGAAGATCAATGAAAGATATGCCCCAATAACAGTATGTCGCTACTAGTTTCGATATTTTTTAAAAGTCTTGTTTACTTTGCTATATTCCTATATTCGGTAGAATCATTATATTTTAAGGTCTGGAATCACTCTTAAAGCATATTTTAATATAATTTTAATAACAATTAAAAATAGTTGTAACTATAACAACAATAACATGCGTAACATACAAAAAGGAAATAAAGTGAAAATTTTAATAACAATGTTCTCTTAAAGACATTCGTCTTATTTTTAACCTAGTAACTTATTTTTTACATTATTTCTTATATAATTATATACAATTTAAACAATAACGCAACATGTAGATATACATATTTCACTCAACTGGTATATTTGTCAAATAACGAAACATTCGAGAGTAATAGAACAGGTTTGATAAAATCTAGATTAGCGTGAAATGAATTATTGGATATTTCAAACGTATTAATTTAAACATTTTTAATAAATCAATGTTTTTTGTATGGTATGATGTAAAATTTCTAGGAGTGACCAAATAACACATTTTTGCAACTGTTGCAAGTAAAGCCAAATGTCAAATATCATATACAGTAGGTTATATGTCATATATCACATATGAAATGTCGTTTAACATAGATCAAATATCAAGTATAATATATAGTTTGTTATAAGTCACATGTGAAACGTCATAAATCAAGTGTCAAATGTCACATATAAAATGTCAGTAATGTAATCATAGATCAAATGTCATATACAATATGTTATATGTCACATGTGAAATTATTCATCGATTAAATGTCAGATATCATATACAGTATGTTATAATTGTTATATGTCATATGTCACATACTAAATGTCAGTAATTATAGATGAATTATCAAATGTCATATACAGCATGTTATACCTATACGAAATATGTCATGTCACATGTGAAATGTTCTTTCTCGTAGATCAAATGTGTTTAGAAAGTACATAATATATAAAAAAAAATATGAAATGTTAGAAATCATAGATCAACTGACAAATGTCATATACAGTATGTTATATGTCATATGTAACATATGAAGTGTCAGTAATGAGATCAAATGTAAGATGTCATATGCAGTATGTTATACGTCGTATGTCACTTATGAAATATCATAGATCAAATGTCAGATGTCATATAAGGTATGTTATATGTCATATGTCACATATGAAATGTCATAAGTCATAGAACAAAATTGGCCCCAGTTAATCAAAATAATAAAAAAATAACATTATTTTTTCATAGCTCATTATTAAATGAATTGTGCTTCATAATAATACAAAAGTATGTTTAAGCCAAGCCTGTTAATATCCGGTGCCAGTATTTTATACTCCAAAAAACTAACCTCAAACAGAAAGTGTAACTTGTAAGAAGCAAAGTGGGTTAAGAAGGGCATGTGCGAACTGCGAACTGAATAAAAAACAAGTGAATGGCTGAATTTGTTTAAACAACTCGATTGGTATTCGACAAGATTATTTTAATATCGCTTTGGGATTAATTTATTCTGGTCGTTCACCTTCTTTACGAACTTGTTCTCAATGTTTATTCTCTACCATCAGATGTGATTTTTCTACCAGAAAACGTCATTGTTTATCGAAAATCGTCAATTTTCTTTCAATAAACCTAATTTTTCTATCATTTACTATCAAAACAACGTAAATTTTATATACAAATCAAATCATTTTTCTATAAAAAGAAGGTAATTTTTGTTACAAAACACGTCAGTTTTTACCAAAACATGCAATTTTCTACCACCAGACGTGATTTTTTTTTATCAAAAAACGTCATTTTTTTTATCCAAAAACGTCATTCTTGTACCAAAGTGTCACTTTTTTACTTAAACATCAAGAAAATTATAGCGCTATATCGGTAGATTACTTTTTAAATCGGTGGATCTACCAAACAATCGGTAAAAAAAGGCTCCAATTTCAATAAAAAACAACCAAAAAAAAAAGAAAATAGAAAGATTCAGTTTTACCCTCGAACAAAAATAAATATTTATTATAGATATATGATAAAATCCTTGTAGCTTTAAAACCTTTAGCAAAGTTGATACGGTGATAAACATTTCTAAGTATTGGCATAATCAAGTTGTTGACCTGAATTTTGCCCGGTTGTTGATTGTAAATTTTAAATATAAAAAAATAACTTCTACCCACCAGGTAGATTTCAAAGAAATGATTTTTTAATCAACAAAAAAATCAATTTGACCTTCAAAATATTTTGTCGATGAATAGTAACCTGGATATAATTTTATGATTAAAACCTACTTTATGTGAGCTTTGGCGACAGGGCGAAAAAAACGATATCGCGTACGTACGGGAGATGCCCTTGTTACTTATACCCTCTCTGCTCTCCCTCTTATTAAAACTAATGTGGCAGTCAGTGGGACTGCCGGCAGAAGTTATACTTCTATGCACGCGCATGGATTCATATATTTGTATGCGAATGATTTAGAAAATGATATTCGTGGTAAGCGACCCCAAAAACATCCTAGTACCGTGTGCACACACTTTTTGTATCGAATTTGCATAAAATTCCTGGGGGCGAGGTCCGTCTTAAGCACCAGGTGTTTCGAACACTATCTCCATTATTATAATCGTATTTAGCGACTCAAAGAACCACCGAGTACCAAGTGTGCACTGATTTCGTACAGAATTTACATAAAAGCCCAGGAGAAGAGGTATTGTCCGTTCGGAATGTACTTTTCGAATGCAGAAATGCAATTTCCATTTTTACATTATAAAATATAGCGAAAAATGTCCTGATACTTTAACGAATCCAATGCAAAAAAACGCATTCCGATCCATCTTACGTTACAAAATTCGGAGGTTTTGGTGCTTTATTCCTCGACTATTCGTAAAAACTCTGTTTATGTAGCCAACAACCTCAAAAGCATAGTGCAGGATATACTGCAACCATGTGACGGTCTTTTAGACTACAATACAATACTCATTACTGAATATTATTATTAATATTATTAATATAAAATGCTATACTTAATATGTCACGGGTTAAAATCCGCTCTAGTTATAATTAATTTCTTACCTTATAAATTTTCCATTACTAAGGGTTAAATCGAGTCAGGAACAGGTTGATTTTAGTTCGATTATAGATAATCACCAACTATTCATTATATTCTGGCCATGAATTATTGCTAATATTGCTTCGAAAGTATATTTATTAAATTCAGACATTATTGCATTGTTTACTTTGCGAACAGGTGATTGTCACTTCTCTTTCTGTTTGTATAACTCGTCATATTGTTGTCCACAGCCAGGTGTTTCGTTATATTGTCATCTAGCATATAAAGATTGGATACGAACGAGAAATTGAGTAATACTGAGATTTTTGGTGTTATCTTGATAAGTAATAAGATTTGTTGTTATCGAACGAATACCGTTTGTTTGTAAATTGTTGGCTGTCGACTCTTCGGTTATTGTCCTTACAGTGGTAGAGGCCATTTTCGAGTCTGTCAAATTTTACCTCCTTTCCGTTATCTGCTTTTGACCAACGTGGTTGTCGAAGACAAGAGAAGATTTTGGGTTCAAGTTTCAATCTCGGTACATCCGGGTCAATTAATTTTGGATTTTGAAATTAAACCTTTACTATCCATCCGAATCGTTAGGAAAATCGTATTTGGTTGTTAGTTGTGGATTTTGATTCGGAAGGAATCCTCGTGGAGGGATATTTTGTTAGATCTTCTGTTGGTTAGTAACACGTCTTTTATTCATGTGGTTTGTTCAATCCTTATGGTTTTCTCTTTCCTTTTATTTCCGACGAAATGTAGATAGATCACGGAACAGTCAGGGAATTAATTGGTTAACTCAATACCATTCAGGCAGCGAATTGCGGTTAGAATCACCTGTGGTGCAGTTAGCAACGAGTATATTATTTCACCCGTTTACCAGCCAGGTGTGTCACGATTTTAAAGGAAAAAACTCTATTACAATAGGTGAGTTATAATGTTATATTTTACTATGATCAATAACGCCATATAGTCGCAATTTTAGTTTAATATCTTGATTTTACATGTATTTTTCTTTGTGTATCGTATTTGTGTATTATTTTAAGAAACTAGACTCCTTTCAGCTCCTTTGCGCTGTTATTAATTAATTTTATGTTAAACCTTAATTTAGTTTATTGTTATAATTCAGTTATGGCTAATAAGTCATATGTAAGTTTGTTAAGTTCCTTCAAGTCAGTAGTTTTGTTTAGAAATTGTAAAATTCGGTAATATTAATTTCTAACTTCTGTAATTTGTATAATTCATTTAAACTCATTATTTTTTTTTATTGTTAAGCAAAATAAGTTTTTTTTTTAAATTGTATTAAAGTCAGTAAATTAGTATAACGATATTAAATCAATTAATTCAAGGAGTCATGAAAATTTGTTTAGGTTTATTGGTAATTCCGAATTACGATTTTAGGGTCCTTGGTACAGGTCCCAGTTTTTGGCACAGGCTTTAATTTTGGTGCAATCCTAATTCTTGATACGGACGTAAGTTATTTTTGTTACGGGCCTATTTGGTTGGAGCAAGCCTATTTGTTTTTGGAGCAGGCTTGATTTTTGTACAGGCCTAAATATTGGTGAAGCCTTTGAAGCCAAGGACTAGAAGGAATCATTATCTGGATTATCAGATAAGCCAATAGCACTATAACTAGATTTAAGTCGTGACTATAGATTTTAATTTAAATTTCTTTTTCTTGTATTGCGTGTGATCACACTTATTAGATAATTTTATTTAGTTTTACTCTTAACTTTCATGTTAATAACATTGTCAAGCGCGAGGGTTGACAGTAGTGTGAACTCTAAATTTTTTTTTATATTAAAGAAGAGTCTAGTTGATATTTTTGTTTTATTTAGCTCACTTTGTCGTTCTTATTGTGCAATTCAATTAATATTGATTGATATTCTAAATTTAATTAATTATCTCCAGTGAGAAAGGTCAGTGCCTGGAACAACAGGGGTTTCCAATTTTAACCGTTCGAAATCGGTGGCGCGACTCACTATTATTTGTTTACTTACCCTCTACGGCTGAGCTGGGCACTAATTTGCCAGTAGAGCGAAACCACTTACCGATCTCAGCTGGAGCCGAACTTCTATTAATTTTTCAAAATTTATATATTTTTTTTATTATTTATTTTATTTTCAATTCCTTTATTACACTAAAAGTACGTGGCAAATATGTTAACTTACGTGACAGAATTATAAAATAATCTGTCAAATAATCATGTGGTCCGTCACTATGATATTCATACATTAGTTCAGACTATTTTTTGTATATCTATCCCTTTTCAATGTACTGAATAATGTTAAAACGGTATTCAAAGAACTTATAGTTATGACTAATAACATGTGATAAATATTTCATCTTTGTTTTTACCGACCAATCTACCTTATAAGTGTGTCTGTTTCTCTCTTACTTACACCATTACATATGTAATGATTTTTCCCATTTAACTGTACACAAATCTTTTCCACCGAGTGTATAAATAGAAGTATAACTTCAAAAATACAATTTACAGTCCGATCTGTTCAAATAGAGTTTGTATCCTTAGTGAAAATACGTTTAAATTTTGATAGAAACCTGTAAAATACCGTCAATAATGCAATTTTTTTGAAAAAATATACAAGGATGTATATTCGAAGATTTAAAAAAAATTACAGTCCGAACTGTCCAAATTGAATTCATTTTTATAAAATTATGTATTTGGTGAAAACTGTTAAATACTGTCAATAATGCAATTTGTTCAGAAAAAAATTTGACATTTGACAATTGAAATTTGACACTTGACATTGGACATTTGGCAATTGACCTTTGACAATTGAGAATTGAAATTTGACAATTGACATTTTCAACAAAAAAAAACAAAGTTAGCTAATTTGTATCTGTCAGTAACTAGATTAGGTACAGTTTTTTACAATAAATTTGAAATCTGCAAATATTTATGTAATGAGTTTTATTTCTAACCAACTTTTTTGGGAAAATTATACAAGGGGGGTTCAAATATTTCTCTGGCATCCCTAAAACTAGTTTCTATACTATATTTAACATGGGAAAGCCTACTGATTGAATAGATACAATCAACAACCTATAAAATATTAATTATTATAAACTTTCAATTTATCCAAACATAAATTATGATATTTTACAGATACGAATATGGTTAACTAAGAGGTAGAGGTCATGATCTGATTATCCATTTTTTTTTTTTCATATAGAAATCAACCACTTAAAAGGCACACCTCAACACGTTTCTGCAAAGTTTTAGACCTTAATCATACATAAAAATACCTTCAATATCGTCAATTCTCACGGCAGGTTTTGAAGATACTTTACACTTACATATTTACTGCCATTATGCACGAATGATGTTTAAAATAGGAATAAGTAGACCGTTAAAGGCACTTAGTAACATTAAAAAGTTAATTATTGATGGGCAAAATAATTTTACTGGTATATAAATGTAGTTTGCATACAAAAATTTATTAACATAGCCACAATTGCAATTAACAAGAGTTGTAAAAGAGTCTAAAACTGATCAAAACACAAAATTCGTTTCTTTATGAGTTCCGGATTCATTACTAATCAACAAAAACATACAATTTACTGTCAGTTAATGACAAGTTTGACAATGACAAATTTGACAATGACAAGTTTGACAATGACAAGTTTGACAATGACAAGTTTGACAATGGCAAGTTTGACAATGACAAGTTTGACAGCACAACATTAGTAGTCGATTGATTGACATTTTTGTGCTTTTTAAACGTAAGTTAGAAAATAGCACATGCAAAATTTGTCGTTAACTGACATTATTTTTTATTTGATGGCACTGATTTAACAAATCTAATGATAATTATGTTTTATCTGCAGTTGACCGTAAAACAGATTTTTAAAAGGGATTTTTGGCAGTTTTGTCTAAGATATTAACACACTTACTTGACATTTTTAAATAAGTGCTGCCTAATGTCAATTTAAAAAACGATAAATTTGAGATTTAAAAACTACTTCACTCTAGTGTCAGTTTACGACTAGTTAGGACAGTCCATCATTCGGACAGTAGCCCATCAGTTAACATTTTTGTGTCTGTCAGACGTCAAGGTAAAAAATAGCACACGTCAAATTTGACGTTAACTGACATTTTGCGTTTAATGACAGTACAGTTAATGATAATTCTGTTTTTTCTTCAGTTAATTAGGGTGTTGACACCAAAAAAAGATTTTCAAAACGGATTTTGGCAGTTGTGTCTAAGACATTAACACACAAGTTGGATGAATGTCAAATGTGACATTTAAAAACTACTTCATTTTATGACAAGTAACGACAGTTCACCATTTGAAGAGTAGCCAATTAGTTGACATTTTTGTGTCTGTCAAACGTCAAGGTAGAAAATGTCAAATTTGTCGTTAACTGACATTATTTTATATTTGATGACACTGATTTGACAAATCTAATGATAATTCTGTTTTATCTGCAGTTAATGAGATAGTTGACCGTAAAACAGATATTTAAAATGGATTTTTGGCAGTTTTGTCGAAGATATTAACACACATACGTGGCATTTTTAAATTAGTGCTGCCTAATGTCAATTTAAAAATCGTTAAACGTCAAATCTTACATTTAAAATCTACGTCACTTTAGTGTCAGTTTATGACAAGTTAGGACAATAGGTATACCGATTAGTTGACATTTTTGTGTCTGTCAAACGTCAAGGTAGAAAATAGCACACCTCAAGTTTGACGTTAATTGACATTTTGTATTTAATGACAGTACTTTGACAGTTAATGATAGTACGTTGCGTTTAATGACAGTACAGTTATTGATAATTCTGTTTTTTCTTCAGTTAATTAGATTTTCAAAACGGATTTTGCCAGCTGTGTCTAAGACATTAACACACAAGTTGGATAAATGTCAAATGTGACATTTAAAAACTACTTCATTTTACTGTCAGTTTATGACAAGTAACGACAGTTCACCATTTAAAGAGTAGCGGATTAGTTGACATTTTTGTGTCTGTCTAACGTCAAGATAGAAAATAGCAAATGTCAAATTTGTCGTTAACTGACATTATTTTATATTTGATGACACTGATTTGACAAATCTAATGATAATTCTGTTTTATCTGCAGTTAATGAGATAGGTGACCGTAAACAGATATTTAAAATGGATTTTTGGCAGTTTTGTCGAAGATATTAACACACATACGTGGTATTTTTAATTTAGTGCTGCCTAATGTCAATTTAAAAATCGTTAAACGTCAAATCTTACATTTAAAATCTACGTCACTTTAGTGTCAGTTTATGACAAGTTAGGACAATAGGTATACCGATTAGTTGACATTTTTGTGTCTGTCAACCGTCAAGGTAGAAAATAGCACACCTCAAGTTTGACGTTAATTGACATTTTGTATTTAATGACAGTACTTTGACAGTTAATGATAGTACGTTGCGTTTAATGACAGTACAGTTATTGATAATTCTGTTTTTTCTTCAGTTAATTAGATTTTCAAAACGGATTTTGCCAGCTGTGTCTAAGACATTAACACACAAGTTGGATAAATGTCAAATGTGACATTTAAAAACTACTTCATTTTACTGTCAGTTTATGACAAGTAACGACAGTTCACCATTTAAAGAGTAGCGGATTAGTTGACATTTTTGTGTCTGTCTAACGTCAAGATAGAAAATAGCAAATGTCAAATTTGTCGTTAACTGACATTATTTTATATTTGATGACACTGATTTGACAAATCTAATGATAATTCTGTTTTATCTGCAGTTAATGAGATAGGTGACCGTAAACAGATATTTAAAATGGATTTTTGGCAGTTTTGTCGAAGATATTAACACACATACGTGGTATTTTTAATTTAGTGCTGCCTAATGTCAATTTAAAAATCGTTAAACGTCAAATCTGACATTTAAAATCTACGTCACTTTAGTGTCAGTTTATGACAAGTTAGGACAATAGGTATACCGATTAGTTGACATTTTTGTGTCTTTCAAACGTCAAGGTAGAAAATAGCACCCCTCAAGTTTGACGTTAATTGACATTTTGTATTTAATGACAGTACTTTGACAGTTAATGATAGTACAACAATATTAACAAAGATTCACAACCTACTTTGTTAAACAATCCTTTAGAAATATAATTAAAATCGTATTATGTATAAATAAATTATTTTAACATTCCCGCAAGATATAATCTTCGAATAATGAAAGGTGTACCTATTGAAACCGTAAAAAGTACCTGTTTGGTATTTTTGCACGTTACAAAGATGGAAAGAGAAAAAAAACACGTGAAAAACGTGACTGTCTAAGCTAAGGTCAAGGTAGAGCTGGTGTATTTTGTTGGTATACAAGACGATGGAATGAAACAAACAAAACTGCATTTAGCAATATATTATGTAGGTAGGTATACCAGAATACGAGACATGCCTTTTCTTTTTATCCATGACTCTAATACTATAGCTATAGTTGCAGTATCGGATTTAGAGATCTATAGAAAGGAACTAATATTATAAAATTTTATGGATACCTAAGTATCGAAAAGCTTGGTATTCGGTTCAAGAATTGTTAAGAAATGTATAATAAAATGTAATTTTGGTTCAGAAAATTTTAAAAAACAAATAGATAATAACTAAAAGCTTCTGTAAAGAGTCCAGGAAGTGCAGGAAGGGTATAAGACGTTAAAAAAAGAATTTCAAATTTTTTCACAAAGTTCCTATGTGTGTTGTATATATCGTTCCAATTTTTAGTATATGCACCTCCAAAGCGAGTGGTAGGGTAAATATCTAGCAAACCATTAAAGAAACGCTGACAAGCCATCAGCCATTTTATAGCAGACCTAAAGAAGTCGTCGCAAAAAGAAAAACCAACCATCCCGGGATAGTTTATTAGGAAGATTTTTTTTAAGAAAAGGCCGTACTATCCCTGAATTGATGAATGAAAGAAAAGCTGAGGAGAATTAGTCAAGCTCCACCGTAATAGAATTCTGGAATACAAGATAAGAAAATAAATTTATTATTATTTTTTTTAAAACAATTTATTCTAACTTTAAACTTGATTTAATAAATCACCCTAAAACTGATTTTTGCGTTATATTTGTTTGTCTGTACTTTTGCGCCCTGAATTTATGTTTTGGAGAGAATTGATAAAACTCAGAAGGAAGCCACGAACCCAGGAGCTAGCCTAGGGTAAATTAGGGTTACAAAACTTCTTAATTCGTTAAAATTTAAAATATTTGAATTTCACGTTTTTTTGGTCGGAAGTGTCGATTCGATACAACCCGACAACGCCCGATTCCCTTGAAGATAGGATTTTTGTTTTATGCGGGTCAGTTACGTTTGAGCCTTTGAGGGAAGCAGTATTAGTTTTTGATTTTAATGATGGCGGCGATGTGAATTAGATTAGTGAAACTATCCGCTAAATTTTGTTTTAATTCAAGTTGTACATGTATTAAAGTTTAGTACATTTCATTGTGGTTGCTATCCATTACTAAATCTTGAAACGTATTCTACTTGATATGTGGTGTAAATGAAATTTGATTGTCATAAAACATTTCACCCCGTTGAGAAGAGACGCCATGTTGGAATTTTCAAAGATTTCTATCGTTTTGATGTCAAGAAACACCTGTGTTGTCCTGTCAACTTCTGGATTATCGTCTCAGAATATTTCCTATGGTTTGATGAAATATTTCACATATCTCCTTTCCTGTTTTGGTATGTTTACAGAAGTAATTTTCAATTTAGGAGTGAGTCTTCATTCTTAACTGTTTTCAAACCAAACTGATTCTCAAGGTAAACTTTTAAAAGTTAAGTATTCTTACTGTTGTCAGATGGTGTAAATAAGAAATTTTTGTGTTTACTGGTGGTGAAGAAATTGCGGATAAATCCGCCACTGCTCCAGTCTAACATGAGGTTTGCCTTGAAAGGTTCTTTGCTTTGGAAACAACAACTGATGAACGGTTAGTGAGGAATTTTTACGTAACACGACCAGCCTTCTAATCGGTTTGCAATTTATTTAAGATCGTGACAGATAAGATTGGAACGGATTTCAATCGACAGCTATTCAATGAAAAACACCATTTAAACAAAATATCCATTACATTTTTCAGCAAGGAAATAAAAATATGTTTTTTTCTTATAGAAAGTTATCTCTTGTGGAAGATTGAAGATTGTAATTATGTATCGTTTAATAGTTAAGAAATAAGTCTGCATATGAATGATTCAATACAATTTCATGAATAAAACGATATAAATAAACTACTTTTTCTGCATATATTTTTCGTTTTGATTGAAGATAGGAGCAAAGCAGGATTTGTAAATATTCAAAACAATAGTTTCTTGTGTAAAATCAACGTAATGGATCCCACGACTTATTGCCATAAAACTACAATAATAGTGTTTAAAATTGACGCTCATATCTGATTCAATTGTAGAAAATTGTCTAATTTTATGCAATATTTAATGACTAAAGTATTTAAGAGACTAGAAATTAGTACTAAAAACATTGTTTAACCTATTATTATGGGATTATATAAAATTAAATGGTTTGAGAAAATGTCGCAAGTTCATTTTACTAATTCTTTCTAATTTGATGTTTGTTTGAAGGTAAAAAATAAATGAATACGAATTAACAATGAGGATTATTAGATTTGTTATATTTTTGAAGTGTTCTTTGTCTCTTTGACTTTCCGTGGAATTTTGTAATCGAATTTAAACCTATTTCCCAACTACCTAGAGCTATGAAATTTTCAGGATAGCTAAGAACTGGATGACTGGATGCCTGTTTCAAGTGTGTTTAGGCATATAAATAGATTTCGAAATTTATACTGAATTGTTATTAAATTAAATATGGTTAACGTTGTGTATAGATATTTTAAAAGTTTTCATATAAGTTGATGGTAGCTGAATTGGATAAGCGTCTAATTGTGACAGTTATGTTGGGTTATCGTAATGGGATCGATCACGCGAAAGAGAAGTTTTTTCTGTTTTTTTTTAATAATACTAATATAACCTATAAATCAGTAAAAAAACTTTCTACTATAAAAAGTTCTTTTATATAAATTGTGATTATTTTTTAAGTTTTATTATTTTATCAATTTTTCGATTGTAAACAATAGTTTGCGGAGTTCCATTATGGTTTGTAATATATTTTAAAAAAACGTGTGTGTGTGTACTTAGCATGTAAGAAGTTATACTTCTTTGTGTTGATGAAGATAGTTTATAACTTACTACATTGACTTTTTTTATGGTCAAGCACAAGCACTGCAGGAAAATTCCTTTAAGGCGCTCTGAGAGCGGTGCGTGTGCGAAGAAAGCGATTCACGTTGTTCTTGAATCGTTGAAGGTTATATTCGGTGGGAAATACGGCCTCAGAAAGGCCGTTCCACAAAGAGGATGTCCTCCAGAAGAAAGAGTTCTTAAACAATGATGTTCGAGAAGTATTAAGTTGAACCACATAGGGATGGGCGGAAGTGGTTTGTCGTGTATTTCTGCTATGAATTGCTCTAGGTGGAATCAATCGGGCAATGTCAGTAGAACACTTGCCATGGAAATATTTGTAAAAGAGGGTCAAATCACCAACCTTTCTTCGATGTTCTAAGCTGTCGAGGTTCTTGGTTAGCTCGTGGTCACCGATCAGGCGAATGGCTCTCCTTTGGATGGAATCCAACAACCGAAGGGTATGCTTCGGTGCAGAACTCCAGACATGAGAGCAGTATTCCAGTGATGGTCGAATCTGGGCTTTGTAGAGTGTCAAAAGTTGTTGTGGTGTATACAGCTTTTTGGTACGGAAAAGTACTCCGAGTTTCTGAGAAGCTGTCCTGGCGATTGTTACCACGTGATTATGCCAAGACATATCTCCTCCCAGATTGACACCCAGTAAGTTAATAGACGAAGCCAGTGGAATTGCGTGTCCTGCCATGACTATATCTGGTTCTGCAATGTTAACCTTCTTAGAGAAAACTGCTGCCTGGGTTTTTTTAGCGTTAAATTCGACTTGGTTACTGTCCCCCAAGACAAAATTTCTTCCAGGTCTTTATTGAGTCGTGATACTTCATGCTGTCTGCGAAGATGTGCGTCAGCAGCCGATGTTCGAGAATTCAAAGTAAACGATGAGATAAGTGTGCTGTCGTCAGCAAAGCTATAAATTGGATTTTCTGTCTTCGCTAGAAGGTCGTTAATGTATAGTAAGAAGAGGGTTGGGGATAATATGGACCCCTGAGGAACACCAGCATTGATGGTAAAGGTGTCCGAGAGAAACCCGTCAATCGCCACTTGCAGAGAACGGTTCTGAAGAAAGCTAGAAAGCCATGAACAGAATCGACCGGGCATACCGTAGGATCGCAGTTTACTTAGGAGCCCCTCGTGCCAGACACGATCAAATGCTTTAGAAATGTCCAGTGCAATAGCCCGGGACTCCCCATGATGTTCGACTGCGTTGCTCCAAAGATGGGTGACATATGCTAGGAGGTCTCCTGTTGATCTGGACGAAAGCCGTACTGATGGTCGCTGATAATATTAAGGCCCTCTAGGTACTTTAGAAGTTGTTGGTTAATAGCTTTCTCCATCACTTTTGATATAACTGAAAGCAATGCGACAGGTCGATAGTTGTTTGGCATGGTTTTCTTGCCTTTCTTTGGTATAGGCTGAACTCTTGCCTTCTTCCAGCAAGATGGAAATATTCCTTTTTTGTAGGATAGGTTAAAAAGTCTACAAAATATTGGTGTTAGCTCATCAGCGCATTCCTTGAGCACTATAATAGGAATTTCATCTGGACCAGAAGCCTTCCTGACATCGAGCCCTTTAAGAATTCGTTTGACAGGACGCTGACGGAATACGATATCAGTCATTTCCGATTGAACTGCTGGAATGTTCGGTGGTGTTTTTCCCTGAAAGTCTACGTTGGAATGAGAAGAAAATAGTTCTGCCAGTAAGTTCGCTTTATCTCCGGCTGTGGTTGCTATTGTGCCGTCGGAACGTGTTAGAGATGGAATATTTGATTTGGTAAAATTTTGACTGACGGCCTTAGCGACTGACCAAAAAGACCTAGATCCGTTAGGACTGGCAAGAAGTTCGTTTTTGATCCTCGTGTTATGCGTCTCTTTGCTTTGATCTATCGTTTGCTTACACTGGTTTCGAGCGGTAACAAGGGTGGTGCGATTCTCAGCCGTTGGATTTTTACGCCACTGTCGGTAAGCTAGATTTTTAGATCTGACTGCGCGCTCGCAGTTTTTGCTAAACCAGGGCTTGCCGTTAGAAGGGCGCTTATTGGGATAAGGAATAAAGGCTTCCATGCCAGTTAGAATGACATCGGAGACCTCTTGAGCACAAACGGATGGATCATCAGAAGAAAAGCACACGTTCAGCCAAGGAAAAGTGTGAAAATGGTTCTTCACGTCTTCCCACCTGGCTGAACTGTAATGCCAAATCTTGCGAGGTTTAGGAGGCTGCTCAGAACAAATTGGTAGCTCGCTTAGTGTTGAAATAAGTTTGTGATCGGAAGATCCTAGCGGAGACTGAACGGAGATAGTGTATAGGTCTGGGTTTGATGTCAAAAAAAGATCCAACAGACTAGCAAAATCACCATCTCGGTCTGGTATCCGCGTTGGTTCTTCTACGAGTTGAGTTAAGCCAGAACTGATCGCGAATGATTCTGCCTCACGGCCTTGTTCATCGTTGGTATTTGAATATTTAAGCCAGTTGACATTATGGACGTTAAAGTCTCCAAAGATAGCGACTTCGGCATTTGGATGGTTGGTTTGCAAGAAGTCGATTGTGTTGGCTAGTGATGAGAAAAGGGTTCTGTATTGGGTGTCGCTTGGAGGACGGTAAAGGCAGCAGATAAACTTGGTGATTTTCTGCGTAGATATTTTAAACCACATTACATCAAACCCTGTCGGTTCAAGTGTTTCCTCTCGTTGGCAGCAAAGATCATCTCAGATAAAGAGACATACCCCAAAGTTGCGTCTAAATCGGCAATGAAAATCGTATCCAGGGTATAAATAGCTGACGGTATTTGTTGACGATCTGACCTTTGTCTCGGTCAGTGCGAGCACATGAGGCTTGGAAGATTGTAAGTGCTGGTGGACTGAATTTATGTTGGTGTTAAGCCCTCTGATGTTGCAGAAATCAATTTTGAAGTTACTGTTTTTGGGTCTGTTAGCAACTGCAGGTGCCACACTATTTCTCCGTTGAGTGTTGTTAGGGGAACCCAGTGTATTGTAGGAGATAGTGGAAGTTCGATTAATATGGCTTGATGAGGCCACAGGACTAGCCCCCACCCGGAGATCCGATTGGGGGGCGAGTTTACCTCCGGACTAGCTTTGTTTATACTTTTGTCTTTGTACTATTTTTTTTATGATTATTTGTTTGATTTATGTAAAATTCAACTGAAATAGAAAATCCTTTGATTGTTATATTTTTAACTCTACTGTGTTTACTTTCAACTGGTTATGGGCCCAGAACACCGTCTAAAGAATATAATTATTAGTAATTTGGTGGAACAAACATTTAAAATTAAATGTTGGTTTAAGAAAATGTCGCAAGTTCATTTTACTAATTCTTTATAATCTAATGTTTGTTTGAAGATAAAAAATAAATGAATAAGAATTAACAATGAGGATTATTTTTTAAGTTAAATTCAACTGATATAGAAAATCCTTTGATTGTCATATTTTTAACTCCACCTCTACTGTGTTTACTCTCAACTGGTTATGGGCCCAGAACACGGCCTTGAAAAGTATAATTATTATTTTCTTACTAATTATTATTATTACTTTTTTTCTGTATAAAAAATCCTTTATCTTCTTCTTATTTAATTTTTTATGTTCCAAATCTGGTTTATTTATTTGTTTAGACAAAATTATCATTATCAAATAATTTCAGAAAAACTAATCAACTGTGACATATTCAAAACAGTTTAGAATTAAATAAGTTCCGTTATTTCTCTTTTGCTTTCAGTTTGTTTTTATATTAAACCTGATAAAGGCTTTCCAAATAAACAACATAAGTATAAACTTTCGATTGCAATAATTAGTCTTTTTACATCTACTGATGCGGAACAAATTTATAGACACACAATTTGAACTTGTTCAGTGAGAGGAAATTTTTTAAATTCTTAAACGTTTCATATAATAAAATAGCATTTATATAAATCTGGAAATTTTTATGCAATAAAACAACTGTTTATTATATTTATATAAATCCGGAACTTAAATTGATAGTTTTAGACTGTGTTTGCTATATACCAAACTGTATTTGGCCCTTCAGAAAGTAAAACTGTTTTTATATATATATTCAGATGAAGAAATTTCCGGTAAAAATGCTATAAAAAGGAACTTTGGAGATATTTTGTTCCATTTACATGTATCCCAATAAAGATTTTGACTCATTTTTAATAAACAGACGCACTTTTCCGACAGTTTCTGGCGTAATCACAAATTCTGGATGGCCAACATGTTCGTCGTCTTCCAGCAACTCACGACCCTCTTTAAACCGTGTAAACCACTCGTGGGCTCGGTTATGAGATAAACAATCATAATCCATAAGCTTGTTTCAAAAATCGATACGTTTGGGTAAATGTTTTACTAAGTTTAAAACTTTGGCTATTTATTCAATGCTCATTTTTCGACCGATGTTAAAAAGGTACTGTCACTTTGAGCGCGATAACTCGACGTGAAGTTGTTCGATTGTCATGAAATTTTGACAAAACATCAATGAAAGATATACCTATGTGAGACTAGCCCCAATAACAGATGGCGGTACTACGATCGGATATTCTTAACTCCTTTTTACTTCTCTCCGCCTTACCTAACATCTCTTAATTATTGTCTGTTTTCATATTTTACATAAATTTCATCATTTGTACTTTTGATCCTTCCTTTATAAATTTTGCTCTTATATAAAACTATATAAATTAAAATGATAAAACACTTTCTATAATATAATGAATATTTAATAATTTATGAAAGTAAATCAATCGAAACTATAACTAATTTTGCTTTGATGGTGTGTAAATTATACTTTCTAAGTCATCTTTTTCATACATTTTGTATTAGTTATTAATAATATTAACAACAAAACGTAGTTGCTATATAATACTATGTTATAATGTTTAATGATCAATATGTACCTTTCCATTTTCCACACAAACTATCAATTCTTTAAAGATAAAAAATAGATTTAAAAGTACAGAAACGAGATTTTTAAAAACTAATCTCAATTTTACTAAAAGCCATCTAATGACAATTAGGACGGAACCAAAGACATCTGTCAAATGACAATTTTAATGACAAGTATCAGGTGACTATTTCAATGACAAATGTCAAGTAATAATTTTACTGACAGATGTCAAGTGATAATTATGATGCGAAGTGTTCAAAGACAGTTTCAAAGATAGGTTCAAAGACAGGTGTCAACTGACAATTTTACTGACAAGGTCTAAGTAAAAGTGTCAGGTATCAATTTCATTGACAACTGTCACTTAGTAGAAATGTCAACTGAAAATTTCACTGACAACTTCCCTGACAAATGTTCACTGACAATTTAAAGGCCAAGTATCAAGTGTCAGTTTTACTGACAGCTTTCGATGACAATTTCACTAAGAATATGGCAGGTCTCAATTTCATTGTCAACTGTCAGTTAATAGAAATGCCAACAAAAAATTTCACTGACAAGTGACAAGGGATAATATTAATGACAAATGTCCACTAACAATTTTAAGTTCAAGTGTCAAGTGACAATTTTAATGACAGCTATCGATGACAATTTCATTGACAACTGTCACTTAGTAGAAATGTCAACTAAAAATTTCACTGACAAGTGACAAGGGATAATATTAATGACACAACTCGAATGACAATTTGCTTAACAAATGTCTACTGACAATTTTAATTTCAAGTGTCAGTGACAACGACGGCTATCGATGACAATTTCATTAACAATATCTCAGGTCTCAATTTCATTGACTACTGTCACTTAGTAGAAATGTCAACTGAAAATTGCACTGACAGGTGACAAGGGATAATAACAATGACAAAAACTCCAATGACAATTTCCCTGAAAAATTTTAAATTCAAGTATCAAGTGACAATTTCAATGACGGCTATCGATGACAATTTCACTAACAATATCTCAGATCTTAATTTCATTAACAACTGTCACTTAGTAGAAATTTCAATTGAAAATTTCACTTACAAGTGGCAAGGAATAATATTAATGACACATCTCCAATGACAATTTCCCTTACAAATGTTCACTGACAATTTTAAGTTCAAGTAGCAAGTGACAATTGCATTGACAGCTATCGATGACAATTTCATAAAGGATATGTCAGGACTCAATTTTATTCATAACTGTCAATTTCTATAACATGTGTCAAGGGATAATATAAATGGCACATCTGACAATTTCTCTTACAAATGTTCACTGACAAGCTTATGGCCAAGTATCAAGTGTCAGTTTTACTGACAGCTATCGATGACAATTTCACTAAGAATATGTCAGGTCTTAATTTCATTGTCAACTGTCACTTAGTAAAAATGTCAACTGAAAATTTTACTGACAAGTGAAAAGGGAATGACACATCTCCAATAGCAATTTCTCTGACAAATGTCCACTGACAATTTTAAGTTCAAGTTTTAAGTGACAATTTCATTGACAGCTATCGATGACAATTTCACAAAGGATATATCAGGTTTCAATTTTATTCATAACTGTCACTTAGTAGAAATGTCAAATGCATTTTCACGGATAAATCTCAAGACAAAATTTTAATGTCCAAAGTCAATTTACCTGACAAATGTCCATTGACAAACTTAAGTTCAAGTGCCAATTTCAATAACAATATGTCAAAATTTCATTGACAACTGTCACTTAAATAACATTTAGTAACACAAGACCTCCCTTATAGGTTTCGTTATACTCAATAAGAACTAGCTTGAAAATAAAAAAGTAAACCAATAAATTGCAGTATTATTGAGGTTACTAACAATCTGTGCATCAACAAAATCAAAATAATAAATAAAAGAAAAGTAACTTCTTCCGCTTACATCGCCACACCAAATTCCATCAATTAGTTACATTATAATACATTACATGGTATTCCACCTGCAAACTGGACACGCAAAATCACCTACAAAACCTCTCTTTTCCTTTCAGTTAGGTTCAAGTGGCCAGTCGAAGTCGCACCAATATCAGTACCACATAGTAACAGGTCTGGTAACGAAGAAGCAAGTACCAACAGAAACCGTGCATACAGAAAAATATCGAATTCAGACAGCCGAGTCCTCACCTAGAGCCCGGAGGTACGAATACCGATACACGTTGACCGTCGTCGACGTCGTCTTCAGCGGAAGATTCATCATCATCGTCATCGGTGGTTCTGTTCTTTTCTCTCCGGTTGACCCGGCGGGTGGAGTACGAGTACGCGGGTTGAGTTCACGTCTATTTTGACCTTTCTTTCGATGAGTCGCATTTAGGATTATTGTGTTTTTTTTTGGATGATAATTAACTAGGTGGTTTTAGAACAAGAATGGCTCTCAAGGAATTATTATTAATATTATAGTGAAGTGATTTTAGTTTTTAAGTGTTTAGGTATTAACATTTTTGGTAAGTGTATTTTCATATTATTATATGATTATTTTTAAAATTAAAATATTCCTTCCATGTTTTTATATAAAAATCATCATGGTTCTGATTGGAGTTTTAAATTTCAAATTGAAGAACTTATTTTTTTCTAGTTTTTTAGATATTGGAAATCAATTAAAGTTTTGATATATTTGAAAAAAGCGTCAAATTTAGTGAAAACGTTTTCTAGTTATAAACATATTGCATATGTTTCCTTGAAATATTGAATATCAAAAAAAGCTAAAATATATATTTAAAAAAATGGATTCAATACTCAAACGGTTAAAGAGTCTTTCGCGTCACCCCTTATCTGAGCCCAGTAGAGTGCTAATAAAATAGCAATAAAGGAGACCTTTTCGCCTACCCTCACCGCATGTGGTTGTATGAATTCACGATTTTACAATCTATTATATGTGTTTAATTTTTTATAAATAAAAATAAATAAATAAATATCAGAAACGTAAAGATAATTTTTTTCTGATTTCAACCATATATAATACTTACGCAAAATTTTATAGTTTACAGATATGACACCAAAATATTCTAAATTACACAGAGAAACAAACAAGAGATAATCTTATAATGTGGTACAAAAATGCCCAATGATTATAAAATTTAAATCCAAGACAGCAAGGTATAATCTGATAATAATGTTTTGAAAATAATATATAAGTAATAGAATACCTTAATACTACAAAAATGCTTAATTATTAAATTTAAATCCAAAACAGCAAGGGATAATCTCATAATGAGGTTTTGAAAATAGATAAACTTTAATAATTCCAATAACAATCAGATTGAAAGAGATTTACCCTAATTAAAATGCTATTGCATTACAAAACATGCTAATGTTTTTTTAATATCAATTTGTATTGTTCGATAATAGAAAATATATAAAATGTTAGCCAGTATTCACAAACAATTATTTGTGTCTTGTTTTACGCACGGTATACATCATCCTATTGATTGTTCGGTAGTGATAAAAAATATATAATCTGTTTGTGTAAAGTATTTATCATAATAATCTTATGATGGAATTCCTCCGCAGTTCTACAGCTTTTAAGGATCACATAAAGGAATTGGGTTTGGTAAATTTTTTGATGGTACATGGATTTGTTTCACGTTCCAGGACATGTGTGTGTGGGAATAGAATCCAACTTGGCCAACAAAAAAGACAAGGAAGAGAACCAAGTTATCGGTGTCGCAGACGGAACTGTTGTACTGAAACGTTCTGCAGGACAAATTCGTTTCTAGATTTTTCGACACTCCCTATAGTTCAGTTGCTGATTATTTTAGTAATGTGGATTAAGGAGTATCCAGTCACAGTAATAGTAGTGGAAACTGGAGTTTCCAGGAAAGTTGTGGGTCGCTGCCTTCAACATTTCAGAAACCTTTAGTATCATCGCGGACGTCTGCAAAGGACACGGTGGGTGGTTGGAGGAATAGACCGACAAACAAAGAGAATTTTTCTTACGTTTGTACCTAACAGAAACGCTATCACATTACAGCGTGTTATTCAGGAAAATGTTTTACCTGGATCCATTGTAATGACTGACTCGTGGAGAGGATATACTGGTTTAAACCACCTTGGATACCATCACTATCAAGTCAATCACCAACGACATTTTGTGGATCCAAACAATCGACGTATTCACACCCAAAATATCGAAGGTAAATGGTCTGTCATTAAGAGGAATCTACGTCGACGATTGGGAAGGATGTGCATAACTAGATTTGAAACATATTTGCTGGAGTATGTTTGGCGTAGTCCACACATGAAGAGCAATGGACGGATATTACCAATGCGATACAACATTTTCACCCACTGATGAACTAATCACTTTTTTACATTGACAAGTACTATTACATACATTTGCTAGAGGTATTGTTATTTTTTTTGCATGTTGGTGAGGGGTATATTTATTACTATTAATATTTAGATAGGTTAGATACAGGTGCTACAGGTATTTTTATGCATTTTTGGGGTATTTAAGGGTCTTTTCTATTTTGATTTCTTTTTGCATGTTGGTGATGGGTATATTTGTGACTATTAATAGTATTAATATTTATTGACAAGTCCTGTTAGATACAGGTGCTACAGGTATTTTTATGCATTTTTGGGGTATTTAAGGTTCTTTTCTATTTTGATTTCTTTTTGCATGTTGGTGATGGGTATATTTATTACTATTAATATTTAGATAGGTTAGATACAGGTGCTACAGGTATTTTTATGCATTTTTGGGGTATTTAAGGGTCTTTTCTATTTTGATTTCTTTTTGCATTTTGGTGATGGGTACCTATATTTGTGACTATTAATAATAGTATTAATATTTATTGACAAGTCTTGTTAGATACAGGTGCTACAGGTATTTTTATGCATTTTTGGGGTATTTAAGGTTCTTTTCTATTTTGATTTCTTTTTGCATGTTGGTGATGGGTAATATTTATGACTATTAATAGTATTAATATTAATTGACAAGTCCTGTTAGATACAGGCGCTAAAGGTATTTTATGTTATATTGGGTGTTGTTTATTTCTCAGTGTAATTTAGAATATTTTGGTGTCATATCTGTAAACTACAAAATTTTGCGTAAGTATTATATATGGTTGAAATCAGAAAAAAATTATCTTTACGTTTCTGATATTTATTTATTTTTATTTATTAAAAATTAAACACATATATTTGTTAAATATAAACAATAGATTGTAAAATCGTGAATGCATACAACCACATGCGGTGAGGGTAGGCGAAAAGGTCTCTTTTTAGAAAGTTTTTTATATTTTCACCGTGTTCTTTGTCTCTGTGTCATTCCGCGGAATTTTGTAATCGAATTTAAACCTATTTCCCGACTACCTAGAGCTCTGAAATTTTCAGGATAGCTAAGAACTGGATGACAATGCATGTTTCAAGTGTGTTTAGGCATATACATATATTTCGAAATTTATACTGAATTGATATGAAATATGATATAAATTGTGTATACATGTTATCATTTTGAAAGTTTTTAAATATGTCGTTCGTAGCCTAGTTGATTAAGCGTCGGATATGAGTCAAGGTGACAGTTCTGTTATGTTATCATAATGGGATCGACTACGCGAGAGAAAAGTTTTTTTTTGTTCTACATGTGACAACAGTAATTATTATTTTAACTGTTAATAAAATAAACTAATTTAGAAAATTTTTAAATTTTTTTTTAGACTATACTGTGGACTATGCCGTAATCTATCTCGGTAAAGCGCTATTTGCCAAGGGAGTAATAATTTAATAATAGTAATATGACTTATAAATCACAAAAAAAAACTTTCTACTATAAAAAGTTCTATTTATAAATTGTGATTATATTGCTCTTTTATTAGCACCCTACTTATGTAAACTTTAGTGTAAATTTCCGTTTTTATGTAGTGAATACATTCCAAAATATATGAAATCAAAATAACGCTTCATTTGAAAAAAATCCGATATTTAAAAAAATGATTCAATGAAAGTTTGGGTAATTTTAATATCATTTCTACTTTGAGAGATAAAGATAATCCAAAATTAAGGCGTTTTCATAAAAATAGGAAAATTTTGATTATTTGTAGAGATTTACAAAAAACTATACAATTTTTAAATAGAAAGGAAAATAACGCTTAAATTTACTTATTAAAGTTTCGTTTTGTTGTCATCAAATCTCTATCATTCGTAGATTTTAAAAAATTAAACAGTTTTTGAATTCCAGACAAACCCATTTCAGTGAATTTAGTGAAAATTAAGTTTTGATATCTTTAGAAAGACCCCAGTGGTTTTAAAACTCTCATTGTATCTCTAAAAAAAACAAGGATTCTATGACTAGTAGAAGAAAAATAGTATATTGTGTATCTAGTAGGAAAAGCGATACATTCCCGGAGACAATGTAAGTCCGGGAAGTTGCTTTTCCTACGAGGTACACATACTATTTTTTCTGTACACAGGTACGGGAAAAATATTCCCGTACAGTACGAAAAAACTTTTTTTCCGTTGAAAAGTAACAGCTTGTAACGAGATAATTATTTTCGCCCATCTCTAAGTAACCCTTATCCATCATCTCTGTCCTACGCAATATTATCTAAGTTAGAGTTGGGAGTTAATTTTTTTTGACTGTTATTTCATACAAAAAAAATTCGAAAAGGGGTTGACCTTAAAGGCCATCCTTGCAACTTCCCGCTAATTTTAACCGCAAAGCTATAGTAACGTTTTTAACTTCCCGCAAAAAAAATTAAATTTTTTTTTTTAAATCGGGAAGTTATTGGTTTTATCCCGTTTTTCGAAAATCGAGTTTTCATCGGATCTCAACGTTTTGAGGTCTGTGGAACCTCCCGTGACTATTTTTACGAGGGTGTCCATATGTATGTGTGGATGTGTCTGTATGGATGTATGTAAACCTCTTATAACTTTTGAACGGCTTAACCGTTTGGAATGAACTAAAAAGCGTTCCAAAGAGTTCCATCTAACTTAGATTTCCTGTAAGTTTAAACCGATTCGGACCGGTAGATTTTGAGAAATTTAAAAAAAAAAACGTTTTTTTTTTTGAAAATAGTTATTTGTGACACAAGGACGGAAAATGCCATTTTGCAAGTGCGAGTAAAGTTGTGTAGCCGAGGGGCGTAGCATCTTCTGCACAGTTAAGTCTCGTGACGGATGGATTCGGCCATATACTATGCGTCTCACGAATGGAGCGTAGAATTTTAATTTTTGTGTGTCTTTGCTCTTGTTGTTTTTTTAGTTTACACATGTGTTGCTGGATCGAGTGAATAGCACCCTTTTAGTGAAAATTTTGGGTGTTGATGGAACATCAATGTCTGACTTTTGGTCATTCATTGAATCAACACCATTTACTTAGGTGTTTTTTTTATTTAGTTTTTTCTTTTGAATATTTAAATAATTTTTGTTTTTTATTTTGTATATTAGTATGTAATTGATTTTATTTTACTAAGCAATAAATTATATTTGATTTGATTTGATAAAATTGTTTTATAAATTCTTTCTTTTGATGTTTCTATGTATAGTTAAAGAAAAAATAACGTTTAATTTTTTCCGAATAATAACAGTTTGTAACGACATAATTCTTTTCGCCCATCTCTAAGTAATCCTTATTCATTAACTCTGTCAAACGCAAATTTAACTACGTTAGAGTTGGGGGTTAATTTTTTCGTACAAAAAAAAGTATTTTCATGTTGATGTTTCCTTTAGCAAAAATCGTTATAATTTACTTATTTTTAATAATAAAAAATACAAAAAATAAATTTGATACTTTGACATTATATAATCTTACAATATATAAAATACACCTATTTAAGTATAAAATATAATATTTATATTTCCATATAGTTAAGTGTAAGCCGTGACCAATTGATAGCGATCATGAATTTTCTTGTGAAGATTTATGAACCATCTAAACTGACATTTAAATTTAAACTATAAATTACCAAGAGTACCATTGAACGTTGCTGTAACAATAATAGTAATGGAATAAATTATCCTTAAGGAAGGTGTCTGGTTACTTTAACTACCGGTCGATGACCAACTAAGGTTTCGTTGCCCTTTACAACCTTTTATCCATAAAAAAATTATTACATATGTACTTCCTATTGTTCGATGAAGTATAATACAATCACTTTTTTTTGGTTGTATATGAATAATAATTACTTTTGTATACGAGGTCTGTCGCAAAGTAAACAGGATCTTTATAAATTACATAAATTTCTACCTGAGATTTATCATTAATTGTTTTTTCATTTGTAAAGAGTTGTACGATGATAAAGTGACAGTTAAAGATTTGCTTACGATTGCATTACAATTAGTTTAGTAATGGTATGAAAGTATTTTTTTAAACTTTTTTTATGACTGAAAAAATGGGAAATTTCTTTATTATTAATTCCATGAAAAAAACTATTCTTCATTAAAGGTTCTGTACCTCTTTTTTCTCTTAATTATTTAGATATTTATTTAAAATAAATAAGTAATATCAAGTAAATATAAAATTTCTTAAGCCGGCCCTTTCTGCATCAGTCAGTTACTATAATTCTGAATGTACTATACCTCGATAGTAGGTTAGGTTGGGTTAGGATTTGTGGATACTTATTTGGAGCAAATTTTAGTGAGCCATTTAAACTTTGTTACAACTAAAATAAATAAACGTGAAAGCTAATTATTTTCCATAACAAACAAGCGGTGTAGTTTTTAACGGTATCGAACCATAAGAAGGAAAAGTTTTTAATTACATGTCCAAAAATATACAAAAGGAAAACGTGACTGAATTTAATGTATTTATAATTTTCGTTTTACTTCCGACGTCACTTTATAGCTAAAAAGTAGGTAATGTTTATTAAGACTTACTTACTTACTTAGTTGTATTTAATTGAAAATAGCAATTATTGTCGATAAATCCAACCGGAAGCTTTTCGAATCAATTAGAACTGATAGGTTTATATATAATTATATACATACATAAAATTAATTTAAAGTGATATTTATAAGTTTTAAATTAGTCAATATGTTACAATTTGTAGTAATTTTTGATTTTATCAAAATTTTTACAACAAAAAACATTAAAAATGACAAAAAAGCGAAATAAACACATTTTAACGCATAAATCGACAAATATAATCTGTTTGTGTACAAAAAGTGGAAAATTTGGATTTTAAAACGTTTTTTTGTAATTTTTAACGTTTTTAAACAAAAAACGTCAAAAATGACAAAAAACAGAAATAATAGTTATTTATGATATGAGTGTTAAAAGTGAGGTTTTATTTTGTGAGTGAAAACGTTTGTGAAATGAGCGGAGCGAATTGAACAATTTCACGAACAAAATAAAATCACTTTTAACACAATGTTTTTTGTACAACTTCCCTATTTTGATAATGATACGAGCGAATTTGCAATGACAATAAACCAAACCGTGTTAAAAGTAAACTAAACTGTGTTAAAAGTAAACTTGTTTACATGGTAACGTGTTAAAAGTACTTTTAACACGCTGCTATGTAAACAATCGTTTTTAACATTGTTTGTGTCACTTTTAATGACAGTTGTACAAAAACACTTTTTAACGCAAATGTCGACAAAAATAACCTATTTTATCCATAGTGCATTACACAAGACAATAAACCTAAAACTAAAAAAAGGAGTTAATGTTAAAATACTTAATTGTGTGAAAACATAAGAAAATTGAATTGGGTAATTTTAAAATTGTTTCATTTCCCAATTGGACTAAAATGAAACAAAAAATTAAGAAACTCTTGGACTACTTGTATATACTATATTCTGCTCTAACACGACATGTGAATCTAAAAGGCATTGTTTTATCAGTATTTGTACCAAATTGTGTGAGAAAGTAGGTTTTTTCTCGTCATTTACATGTAACGTAATAATAAAATCTTATCTTTATTTCATTACTTAAGAAGTAAATAAGTGTAGTTATTGGTTCAATTTTAATATTTTCCTTATTATTATGAACTAGGAGACAGAGAAAGTGTGTGAATTTCCTGTTGACAACTCGTAAATTTACCTACTATTTTACACTTTTTTTATACCTATTTAACCGTATGATCATTTCCTTTTTATAATTTCTGGGTAATACATGGAAATGAAAGAAACTAATAATTTCAAAAAAGTATTGTAAATAAAAATTTGAATCCAGCCTACTAGTAAATCCGCCTCTGTAAACAAACTGGATTCTTTCGTCAGAGGTTGAATAATGATTTTAAATCATATTTAAACAATATTCTATTGGTATATTAAATTATACATTATCAAAACGAGAACAAAAAAACGAAAATGTAATTTTTCTCCAAAGTATTGTTTATTATCACGTAGGGCACTGATCCACTGATGTAAAGTATATAAAACGAATTAAATAATGCACAGTAAACATTCATTATTATTAATAATTCGAATAACTTTTTAACACAAAAATGCGAAATTGTGGCAATCAAACTTTAAAAATTTAGCAACTTGACAGCTTGATACAAAATTTTCACTATTTATTTAATATCGCTCCAGCACTAACTGCACTTTAATTACATAAACCGAATTGTATGCATCAATACAAATATTCTTATTATTAATAATTTGACTAATTTTCGATTAAAAATAGAGTTTTTTTTAATTTAAAAAGGACAAACTACAGCGATTAATTAATGTTTTTAATAAACAAGAATCTGACAGCTACATTTTAAATGGTCTCTTTCGTCATAGTTGTACAATAAAATTTAAAATAATGATGGTAAATTATATTTAAACAATATTCTATTACTTCTACTATGGAAAAATGGTATAAAAACAAGTATATTATATTATACTTACATTTTACATCCTCAAAACGGGAACAATAAAACTAAAACATATTCACCAAAGTCTGTTTATTATCACGTAGGGCACTAATTAAACACATAAAATCTATAAAACGAATTATATAACTCACAATAAACGCTCTTATTATTATTAATTTGACTAATTTTCGATTGTAAACAGAGTTTTTTAATTTAAAAACGCGAAACTACAGCGATTAAACATTAAACAAGTTTCTAATAAAACAAGAATTTGACAGCTAGAATCGAATTTTCTGATTGGTTGATATTTTAAATGAAAAGGTCTCTTCCGTCAGGGGTTGTACGGTAAAATTTAAAATAATGATTTTTAAAACATTTAAAGAATATTTTATTACTTATAATAGGGAAAAATGGTTTAAAAATAAGTTCGGTTCGTACTCTAAGATTCGTGCACCTTAGCTCGAGTTAAGGTGCACGAGCTAGGAATTTTATTGTACAGACACGGACTCAACAAAATTGTACAGCTCCGGACTCAACAAATTGTACAACCACGGACCCAAAAAAAAGAAATATTTTTTGATTGTAAATGTACATAATTTTTAATAAAAAAATGTTAGGATACCCTGATTTTAAACACCAATTAGTTTTTAAGCCAGGTAAAGATTATAATGATAATTTTTATTCGGAGTATTTAATCGAGATATTTTGTTTAGTTTTAACTTTTCGATATTAATTTGTAAATGAAGGAAAAAAACGTATAAATATCTATGACTCGAAAATCGGCTAGCTTTAAGTATCTTTCAAAAAAAAGGGAGGCGCGAAGCGCCTTCAATCCCCTATGTAATCCATCGAATAAATTCGTTCAGTGTTGCATTAATGAAATTTAAAAAATGTATTAACCTTTATATGATTTTATAAGTTCTCAGCTAATCAATATAACGGAATATATAAAATCCTGTTGCATTAATGACACACCAATAATCCATACATCCGTTTCATTTGAAATGAAATTATTAAAGATGCATCATAATATAATCTAACAATAGAATAATACGACAAACAATTTCTTTGTTTTATTAAACGGTTATCAAAGTCGATCCGCCGACTATTATATCGATAATTTTATCTATTGAATAGTTTTGTATATAAAAACCAAATCACGATCTATGTTCCTGTTGAAAAAGAATTTTATGTACGTGGATTTCCTGCAGAGCTCATGACTGAAATAATAAACGCATCGATATAAAGATTTATCGATAATAATGACAACATTAAAAGAAAAATAAGAAAACCGTTATATTTAAACACGTTTTTTATCTGGGTTATTATAATATATCTCCAATTTTGCTATAGTGGTTTATTTCGTATAATTTAACGTTTGTAAAGTGTTGTAAAAGCTTCATGTGTGAAATATGGGATGCAAACTCTTGTTTGAAAAGTCACTTGTCAGTTCCGATTTAAATAACGTGACTGCGTGCCTAGAGGGCGCCCTAGAGGGGTGGGGAAAAAAGATATCTAGTCTTCTCTATGCACGTCCAAACCACGTTTTCGTCACTATTATAGTATTTGTGCAGTAGCGGTTTGAAAGGAACGTGTTTTTTCTCGTGCCGAAAAAAACAGGAGCAACGTATCAATCTCAAATTTCTCGTTAAATTGAAAAAAAATCTGACTGAATGCTATAAATTGTTATAAGAGGCCTATGGAGACAATTATCTATCTCGTGCGCGTGTTTTTGAATGGTACAAACGCTTCAGTTAGGGTCTAGAGAGCACTGAAGATGACCAGCGCACAGGTCACTGTTTCAACTCCAAAATAGTGACCAAAATCACCAAATTGTGCAAGCAGATCGTCGAATGACAGTTTATGCAAAGTTGGTGTCAAAAAATCTGACCCCTGACCAAATGCTCGTGCGTCAATACGTCTGTTCAGATTTCCTTGAAAGGTTAAAAGAAGATACAGGACTGATGAAAAACATAATTACTTGCGACAAAACTTGGATTTTTCAATACGATGTTGAAACAAAGCTGCAATCGATATATTGGATGTCCAAATCAAAATTCAAGGCAATGTTGATCGTTTTTTTTTTCGACATCGGTATCATAATGACCCAATGGGTTCCAGAGAGTCAGACTGTCAACCAGATTTACTATTTGTCAGTTTTTGCAACACTACGAGGACGCATTCGTAAGACACTGCCCGAGTTGTAGAAGAACAACTCGTGGATTTTGCACCAGGACAACGCACCTGTCCATAACGCGCTATCTGTAAAGCAATATTTGGTCAATAAACGCACCCAGTGCTCGAACACGCGCCGTACTTGCCAGATTTCAATCATCATACGTCATTAGAATTGACAATGACAGATTTGACATTTCTAACGTTATTTTAAACTTCTTATGTCAAATTTGTCATATATCATACAACGCTAATGTATTATAGTAACATATTTTTCTTGTTGTTGCAGGTTATGAAGGAGCGAATCACTTTCAGCCTGCTGATGGTAGCAGTGCTGATCCAATCCACAGCTTCTCAATGCCCGTGGCAACGTGAAGTTCCAGAACTAGTTTCAGCATGTTTGTGTTCATATAATTTAGGTCATGAACTTTCTGTGCAATGTGATATTGTCGATTTTGAAACACTTTTAACAACGCTTAACAAATACGCTACATCTACACCATTAGATTTACTATATGTGAATAATTCGACAATAAGTGAGTTAAAGGATAACGCGTTTTTAAATTTAAAGATACAAAGTATGCAGTTATCCGGTTGTAAGATAAAGAAAGTTAGTGATAGTGCGTTTGCTGGACAAGAACAGAATTTAAAGAATTTAAATCTACAAGACAATGAATTGACGGAATTACCAGTGAATAGTTTGAGGAATATTAAAAGTTTAACACTACTCGATCTTTCACATAATAAAATATCGTTGGTGCCCAATGGAGCGTTTGAAACTTTAGGAAAATTAACCACCCTCAAGTTATCAGATAATAATTTAACTTTAGAAGATGAAGCTTTAAAAGGTTTAGAAGGTTGTTTAAAAAATTTAAATTTAAAAGGAACAAAACAAAGACAAGTACCAAAAGCTATACGAGGAATGAGAACATTAGCATTTTTGGATCTATCCCAAAATAGTTTAAAAGAATTACCAGGTCCAAATAACGAAAAAACCTTCGAAGGTTTATCCTCTTTAACAGCTTTAAATCTGGAACGGAATCTCATACAATCTTTACAAGAAAACGCATTTTATGGTATCAGAAGAACATTAAGTTCACTTAGTCTTCTCAATAATTTATTACCAGACTTTCCTACCACGGCTTTGAGTGTTTTAAAGGAACTGAGAGTGTTAGATATCGGTTTTAATCTACTCACTGAATTACCTGAAAATGCTTTTAAAGGTAATCCTTTAATTACTTTACTAGCTCTTGATGGAAATCCTTTAGCAACCATTCCATTCGAAGCTTTGTCTCATCTTAACAACACTTTACGTGGACTAAGTCTTGGCGGAAGGTTTCTACATTGCGATTGTCGACTAGCTTGGGTAAGTTAACATTTTTTTTGACAGATGACAGATAAATAGTAGGACACATACCACATTTGACACGGACTTAAATACAACTAATATAAAGTAATGAAAAATGATACAAACGCATCTCGTGCCATGCTGTAAACGTGATCCAAATATAAAACCTGTATTTGTGTGAGGGTTAGAGGTCCTAACCCTAAGCACAGAATGATGCGACATAGATATAAGTGTAAATATAATGTACTATATATTTTTGATACGTTGCCTGTCTGGCGGTAAAATATATAGAAACTATATAAAAAAAAACGTCGGACTGATTCAATAATATGACTTTATTATTCTTTTTTTATTGACACTGACAACTATATAATTATTATCTCACAATTGTCTTTTTAGTGTACTAAGTTTTTAACATTCTTCCCCGCAAAAATAAAAAAAAAACAATTTAACTACAGGAAATAACTAAGTGAAAATTTAACAAGTATAACAATAAAATAAACAACATTTAACAATAAATACAACAACATTTAACACTGTCTGACGACAATCATTTTATTGTTCTTCGTAATATCCTTTTTTTTTTTGGCTTCTCCTATTTTATATCTACTCAGTGATTTTCGCCAGTCTACTGGTAGGTCTTTTAAATAATCCGTTTTTTGTTTGCACCTCTGCTACCCTGACTCTACCGTCTGGTCCGGGAAAAACATTTATTATTCGACCTAATTTCCACTCATTTCTAACCATGTTGTTATCTAAAATTAATACAACGTCATTAACCTTTATGTTCTCTTCATCTTTAGTCCATTTATTTCTTCTTGTCAGAGTTGGTAAGTACTCTTTTGTCCATCTCTTCCAGTGATCTTTTACAATTTGTTGCGATTTTCTCCATTCTTTTCGAAGGTTGTAATTTGTTCCCAACTGTTCCATGCAATTATTTGCCCCAACTAAAAAATGGTTCGGTGTGAGAGGTTCGAAATCATTTGGGTCGGTAGACATTTTTGTGAGAGGACGTGAATTTATGATGTTTTCTATCTCTGCAAATGCTGTTAATAAGGTTTCGTCTTTGAGTCTTGTATTCCTGAAAATTACATAAAAGCATTTTTTTACGCTTTGGATTAAACGTTCCCATACTCCACCCATAAACGGAGCTGCTGGAGGTATAAATTTCCATTCTATACCTCTTTGGGTCATTTGTCGATCAATTTCATCAAATTTTATTTCTTGTAATGCTTTTTTCATTTCTTCGGAGGCTCCTCTTAAGTTAGTTCCGTTATCAGAAAAAATACATTTTGGGGTTCCTCTTAAGCTCATCATTCTTCTTAAAGCCATGATAGCCGAATCAGTACTTAAAGAATGAGCAACTTCGAGATGTATTGCTCTAATACTAAAGCATGTAAACAATACACCCCATCTTTTCTCCGTTCTTCTTCCGATAGCAACTGCGAAAGGACCAAAAAAGTCTACACCAGTATGTGTAAATGGTCTTACATTAGGTGTTAACCGTTCTTCAGGCAACTGTCCCATTAACGGTGTCACTGTTGTCGGCTTCAGAAGTTTACAAACTTGACATTGCCGGAAGACCTTCTTAACTGCTGCCCTGCCGTCTATAATCCAAAACTTTTGTCTAGATTCATTAAGAACAAGTTCGACACCTTGATGACCAAGTTTATCATGTAAGAAATCCAAATAAAGTTCAGTAAATCGATGACTATTGGGTAATATCGCTGGACTTTTTGCTGCAAATGACATATTTGGAGCAAGATCAGTTCTTCCCTGTAAAACTAAAATTCCGAATTCGTTTAAAGCCGGTGTTAATCTCCTGATTTTACTTTGTCTTAAAATTTCTTGTCCTTTTTTTAAGGCATCAATTTCCGACTTAAAACTATCCTCTTGAGTTTTAATAACCCATAATTTTTCGGCTTCCTTAAATTCTTGTACGGAAATTTTTAGAGAATAATCATTTCTCTTTAATTTGGCAATAAAAATGTTTTTTGCTTTTACTATTGTTGCTGTTACTGACATCAATTTCGAAAATTTTGAATATTTGTTGATATCTGGCAGGACATTGTTTGATGTGACGATATTCGTTAAAAATGCAACTTCTTTCCGTGTAGATTTGGAATCCCGTTCTTTGATTTCGTGGATACTTTTTATTGGCCACGTACTTTCGTCAAAATTATTTAAAAATTTAGGACCTGAGAACCACTCTTCAAAGCTTAGTAAATTGTTTCCATCCTCAGTATATGATCTAGTGGCTAAATCAGCTGGATTACATTTTGAAGGAACCCATTTCCAATCTAAAACTTCAGTTAATTCCTGTATTTCACCTACTCTATGTCCTTCAAACTGTCCTAATCTTTTTCCATCTCCTTGTAGCCAATAAAGTACTGTAGTAGAGTCCGTCCAATAGTATTCCTTGTCTATTTTCAGTTTCATTGAATCTTTAACGTGTTTCATTAATCTACTCCCTATTAAGGCTGATTGCAATTCTAAACGTGGTATTGAGATTGGTTTAGTTGGAGTTACTCTTGATTTTGCAGTCACTAAACACACATCAATAGCATGAGCTGAAACTACTCGTAGATAAACGAGTGCAGCGTATGCTTGCTTGCTACTGTCACAAAACAGGTGCAACTCTAATCTCTTAGCAATCGGTATATTTATTGACAAACATCTAGGAATTTCCAATTCAATAATTCTTTTAAAATCATTTAACCAAGTTAGCCAGTTTTTAAAAATTTCGTCATTAATAAAATCATCCCAGGAAATTCCAGTTCGCCATATGTCTTGAACTATTAAGCGTCCTCTAATAGTGAAATTAGCAATTAGTCCAATTGGATCATAAATAGACATAACAATCCGTAGGACTTCTCTTTTTGTAGGCCTTTTTAAGATTCCTTCGTTAATTACATTTTTATTAGATTTAAAAATAAAGGTATCTTTCAGTGAGTCCCAATATAATCCTAAGACACGTTGCAGTGTACTGTCTATTAAATTTAGGTCTTTGCCAATATCTTCGTTTGAACTCGAAATTAAATTTCTAAGTTCCTGTGAATTTGTAGACCAACCAACTAGTTCATATCCCGCTACTTTGTGAACATCTTTAACTTGTTTTACAATTTCGAAAGCCTCAAGTGGTGTGTCAAAGGAGTCTAGATAGTCATCCACATAATGACGTTTAGTTATGGCTTCTATTACTCTTGGACTTCCAAATTTTTGAGCATTGTAATTTTTGACAAATTGTGCACACGAAGGTGAACAGGTTGCTCCAAATGTCATTACTAACATTTCATATATGTCGGGTGCCTTTCTTGTATCTCCATCTCTCCATAAAAACCTTTGAGAATGCCTGTCTTCCTTCCGTATTCTAACTTGACAAAACATTTCTCGAATGTCACTTGATACTGCAATTTTCCCAGTTCTAAAATTTAATAAAACAGATGTAAGAGGCGGTACAAGATCAGGACCAGATAAAAGATTAAGATTCAAACTAGTACCGTTTGATTTTGCAGCAGCATCAAAGACCGTTCTGGTCTTACCTGGTTTATTCGGATTTGTTACACCAAAATGACTAAGATACCAAGTTAGAGGCTCTTCTTTGATGGCTTCTTCTTCTGTTAATTTTCTTGCATAATTTTTGTTCAAATTTTTCCTCATGTTTTCACAATATTTTTCTTTAAAATCTGAATCTTTCTCCATTTGTCTTTCTACATACTGTAATCTTCTTAATGCTAATAACTTACTTTCCGGTAATTTACTAACATTTTCTTTCCATAATAGTCCAATTTCATATCTGTCTCCTACATATTTAATTGTATTGCACATTATTTCCATAGCCCGTTTATTGTCTTTGTCTTCAGTTGAATAATCTTTTGCAGCTATTCCCTGAGCTTCTAAGGAAAATGTTTCCTTCATTAACTGATGAAGATCTTCGTTTGAAATTCCATCAGATTGTTCTGTCTTACAAATGTGAAACGAAAAATTTTTATGAATAGTACTACTAGAGCTTCCACTAAGGATCCATCCTAAGTAGGTTTTTGTAGCTATAGGGTAATTGACTGGACCCTCAACAACTTTCCTAGGTACCGTCAGTCTTATGTTGTCTTGTCCAATTAAAAGTAAAGGTCTGGTTTTAATTTCTTTAATTGGTAGTCCTTCGAGATAAGGTAACTTTTTAATTTCGTCAAAATTACATTGTTGGTTAGGCAACCCTAAATTCCTTACTGACCTAACATTCCTCAATTTTAGCATTCTTGCATTTTTAAAGTTACCACAAATTGGTAAATCAAACCGGACTGAGTCATTATCAGTCATTTTAATGTCATTAGCCCACTGTATACACAGTGGTTCCCTAACTCCATCAATTTGCAGGTGATCTATTACTGATTTGTCTATCAGTGTCACAGTAGACCCTTCGTCGCAAAGTGCAACGATTTCTATTTCTTTATCTGAACCAAAAACTTTAACATGGACCATTCGAAGTAAGGTGTTAGTTCCTTTACTTCCTGCTGTCATTGTTAGTTCACTTACATCGTCACTTTTAATATCAGTGCAGTTAACAATTGAGTTAGTTTGTTCAGGTCTTTGTTTAACATTTTCCTTATGCAGCAGATGATGATGTGGACGGCGACAGCTGTTAATTCCGCATTCTTTTTTGCTTCTGCATTTAGTAACACCGTGATAACCTTTTAGACAAGAAAAACAAAGCTTTTTATTAGTAACGATCTTCCATCTTGTATCTACGTCATCCTTTTGAATTTTACTACAATTTTCGATTTTATGATCTTTGTCATTACAGTATGGACACTCGTGACTTTTTTGTATTGTTGAACTAGTGGTATTTACAAAAGATCTTTCATACCTATGATTGCTTCTAGAAATACTCTTTGTTGGTAACACGTAGCAGGCTGCATGAGAAATTTTGTTAAGCCATTTTTCAAAGTCTTCTAAATTTACAGCACCATCTTTTGATAAAGTTTCTTCCCCCCATCGAAGTTTAATTGTATCGGGAAGTTTTTGGACAGCTTCTTTCAATAAAATTGGATTTTTTAAATGATTATTAAAGTTTAGGGTTTGTATGGTCGATACTAAACTCGTAATTTGAGTCCCAAACTGAATAAGGTTTTCAAAGTCGTTTTCTTTAATATGAGGAAAATGTCTTACCTTTCCTAACATAGCATCAATAATTTGGTCTGGCTTCCCAAACCGTAATTCTAAAGTCTTCATTACCTGACTAATATTTCTTGGGCTGATCAACATTCCTGATACTGCGGATCGAGCATTCCCTCGAAGACATTTTTGAAGCTTAATCAACTTTTCCTCATCTGATAAATTACAAATATCTGAAATTTTGTTAAAAGTGTAAATAAAAGTTGGGTATTCTTCAGATTTTCCGTCAAATATTGGGAAGTCTTTATGTAAAAATGATTTATATTGAACAGATTCATTTAATTTTGGATTTTGAGGAATATTGGTTAATAGATTACTGAGAGTATTACATAACTGACTAATAGCTTGATTCGAATCATTATTTTGAAGATGGTTTTCTTGACTAAATTTTTGTGGAATATTTGAATTTACCATGTTATAATTTTCTGGCAAAGGAAAATGCTTGTCATGCTGATGTTCATCATTAAAGGCAAATTCACTATTTAACTCTATGGCTTCAATACATGGTTGCTCAGCAGATTGGACCCAGTTGAATACATAATCATAATTATTTTTATTAGAACTGATATGAGATTTTGTGTCGGGTATTGACAGGGTAGCTGGTTGCAATTGCACAGAAGAAGGAATAGCAGAGTTTAAGGGTAGCGTACCTGATTTTTCCGGTTGCACTGGTTCTGACATATTAGAATTTCTACTTACAAGGGATCTTCTAGATCTAACTTCTTCCATAAGGCTTAGCTTTTCCTCCATTTCTATGAGTTTTAATTGCTGACCATACTTTCGTTTTTCTAGTTCCATTCGTTTTTCTAGTTCTATTAACTTATTCTCAAATTCTTGTCTTCTTTTTTCTTTTAAAATCTCTCTTCTCATTCTGAGTACTTCCACGCTAGAGTTACTGTTTGATGCTAAAGATTGTGGGTGATTGACTGTTTTGGTTGAACCTTCTGTGTCGTCATGTAATCCAAGGTGATCGACTGTTTTCGTTGAACCTTCTGTTTCATCATGTAGTCCAAATCCATCCGGCCAAGCAAAATCAGGATCCAAGTGTTGGTGTCTACCAGCAGTCGTTCTTTTGGGTCTAATGTTTGCTCGAACAGTTTTATCCATGGTTTATTTTTCTGGCTCTTGAAAACGGTCGAAGGACCAATGTAAATATAATGTACTATATATTTTTGATACGTTGCCTGTCTGGCGGTAAAATATATAGAAACTATATAAAAAAAAACGTCGGACTGATTCAATAATATGACTTTATTATTCTTTTTTTATTGACACTGACAACTATATAATTATTATCTCACAATTGTCTTTTTAGTGTACTAAGTTTTTAACAATAAGTATCAATCATCGCTTAGAAGTGCAAAACCAAACTACAGACAATATGTTTCGCTCTATTAGAGCTCATCAGTACAGTACAGGTTTAAACGATAAATATGTCTTAAATTAAAAAAAAATGTCAGGTTTCACTTGAAATTCCAAGATAACATCAATTGAAATTTAATTGTTATAGTTGTAGAATTAATACTTACATATCCTTAATTAAACGCGATTATAAGTAATGTTGAAACTAAACACCATTTGCGGAAAAGACCTACTTTTACGTTGTAGATTTAAATTTTACACCAGTTTTAAACTTTCTTCATGTTCAGATTTGTATCATAACTAACATAAAATTCCTGAATTAATTGTATATTTTTCTCATAAAAGGAAATCAGTATCTATTCCGGACTTAATTTCGGTTCTAATATTGACATTGTCTTGTTCAATTTCACACTCAATGAATTAAAAACAATAGCTCTTAACTAGTTATATGAAAATTAACAGAGTAGCTATTTTTGCTAGTATTTTATTAATATTTCAATAGATTCAGTTTGACGTTAATTTTTTGAAGCTAAAAAGTTCCTAGGTTAACATACTAAAATGAATAAACCCTGAAAATTTGAAAGAACGATCCAACGAGCCGAACGATTCGACAATTTAATAGAGATAATACTTTACCCACATTAAGTAACTATACATAATTAGCTTTCTACACATTTAGGATAACAGCTACGCTATTTTTATCGTTATCAATGTATACCCTTATTAAGCTAATCTTTCTGGATTCTTCTCGAAGTAACCTGTGTAAATAATACAGTAATTTTATCAAGTAGACTCGTAGACCATTCTAACTGGTTTAAGGGACTATTGGAAAGTGTTTAACAACAGGGTCGGCTTATATATTAAAATGAACTGCCGCGCAATTTCTGGGTGTTTCAATAAATAAACTTTTATGATTAAGAGAAGGGATTTGATTGGTTGGACAATCTTTCTGGATTCTTCTCGAAGGAACATATGTAAATAATACAGTGATTTTATCACGTAGACCATTCTAACTGGTTTTAGGGACTATTGGAAAGTTTTTAACGACAGGATCGGGTTATATATTAAAAGGAAGTGCTGCGCAATTTCTGGGTGTGTCAATAAATAAACTTTTATGAACCACGTGATTAAGAAAAGGGATTTGATTGTTTGGACAATCTATCTGGATTCTTCTCGAAGTAACCTATGTAAATAATACAGTGATTTTATCACGTAGACCATTCTAACTGGTTTTAGGAACTATTGGAAAGTTATTAACGACAGGATCGGGTTATATATTAAAAGGAAGTGTCCCGCAATTTCTGGGTGTGTCAATAAATAAACTTTTATGAACCACGTGATTAAGAAAAGGGATTTGATTGTTTGGACAATCTATCTGGATTCTTCTTGAAGTAACCTATGTAAATAATACAGTGATTTTATCACGTAGACCATTCTAACTGGTTTTAGGAACTATTGGAAAGTTATTAACGACAGGATCGGGTTATATATTAAAAGGAAGTGCCCCGCAATTTCTGGGTGTGTCAATAAATAAACTTTTATGAACCACGTGATTAAGAGAAGGTATTTGATTGGTTGGACAATCTTTCTGGATTCTTCTCGAAGTAACCTATGTAAATAATACAGTAATTATATCACATAGACCAATCTAACTGGTTTTAGGGACTATTGGAAAGTTTTTAACGACAGGGTCAGCTTATATATTAAAATGAACTGCCGCGCAATTTCTGGGTGTGTCAATAAATAAACTTTTATGAACCACGTGATTAAGAAAAGGGATTTGATTGGTTTGACAATCTTTATGAATTCTTCTCGAAGTAACCTATGTAAATAATACAATAATTTTATCACGTAGACCATTCCAACTGGTTTTAGGGACTATTGGAAAGTTTTTAACGACAGGATCGGGTTATATATTAAAAGAAAGTGCCCCGCAATTTCTGGGTGTGTCAATAAATAAACTTTTATGAACCACGTGATTAAGAAAAGGGATTTGATTGTTTGGACAATCTTTCTGGATTCTTCTCGAAGTAACCTATGTAAATAATACAGTAATTATATCACATAGACCATTCTAACTGGTTTTAGGGACTATTGGAAAGTTTTTAACGACAGGGTCAGCTTATATATTAAAATGAACTGCCGCGCAATTTCTGGGTGTGTCAATAAATAAACTTTTATGAACCACGTGATTAAGAAAAGGGATTTGATTGGTTGGACAATCTTTATGAATTCTTCTCGAAGTAACCTATGTAAATAATACAATAATTTTATCACGTAGAACATTCTAACTGGTTTTAGGGACTATTGGAAAGTTTTTAACGACAGGGCCGGCTTGTATATGAAAAGGAAACATTTAAAGATAATTTAGTTAATTATTTTTTTAATAATGCTAAAAAAATTGTGTTGGTATAGTTTTAAAGAGGAATATTTATTAATCTATATAAAATTTCAGGTTATCAACTGGATCCGCCATGGTGATCTTCAAGTAACAAGTAGAGAAAGAAACCCCCAATTTTGTGGTAGTCCACCAAGATTCCGTGATCGTGGTTTTTATAGTATTCAACCTGAAGAATTGGCATGTCCATCGAAAGATAGATTAACATCTACCTCAACAACAACAACAACAACCACTACTATTGCTACAAATAAAGAAAATATCGAAGATCAAAAAGCTAAAGAACCTGTTGGTGTTGCTACAGTTGTCAGTGCAGATTTAGATGATTTAATACAAGCTAATCCGGATCTTTTAACATCTACTTCTACAACTAGTAAAGTACCGTATAGTAAAAGTACGACTACAGTTATAAGTACTTCTTCAAGTACCACTAAAGTAACAACAGCTTCAACACCGAAACCGACGACTAGTTCAAAATTAAAAGGACTCCCAACCTGGAAAACTACCCAAAAACCTATGGTACTAGCTTATCCTTCAAGAGGTAAAGCCGATGACACTAAAGAAGTTATAGTAAAAAACGCTTTCCGACAGGATAATTCAGTTATAATCCAATGGGGTTCTGAAACCGCCAATATTCTAGGATTTAGAGTAGTTTATAGACTATTTGGAGATAAAAGTTTCAAACAAGGACCACCATTAGAAGCCAGTGAAAGAGAATTTAAAATTAAAAACGTTCCATCACAGGTAATTTTTTTTTAATTATAGTCTAATTAGAAATTATCAGTCCAATAATTAAATAAACTCAACTGTAACCATGAAAAAATGTAATAAGATCATTAGTAAATTGAGTGTACTTGAGAGAAATGTAGAGCATAACGCTTGCTCTTCTTATTATTATTTTATACCGGATTATCTTCATTTTCGTTTCGCTTTCACGGAAGTTTACATGCAGGTAGAAGGAAATCGGAAATATCTACCGTTAAACTTAAATTATTATTTATAAATTAAAATTTCCTAATTTCAGGAATGCATTATAGTATGCGTAGTATCTTTAGAAGAAATCAACGTAACTCCAGAATCAGTACCATACTCCCAATGTAGAGAAGTCCGAACAGTATCATCAGCATCTTCAAACATGGATAAAATCACCATTGCAGCAAGTGCAGCTATCTGTGGAACAATAGTTGTAGCTGTAATAGTCTTCATAGCAGCATCAAAAAGACGTTCTAGAAAGCTTCATGAATTACACCAACAAAAAATGGGATTAAAACACGGTATACCTATTGCTGGTTTACCAATAAACTGTTGTAATGGAATTCCTACTAGTACTGGTGAACCACTATCATCTTTAGCCACACTAAATGCCTTTAATTCAGCAAAAGAATGGGATCAAGTTTCGGCTTATAGTACTCATAGTCAAAGACCAAGAATGTATACTTGTGATCCACCACCTTCTTTAGATGATATGAGATCACATTTTGGTCCTAAAGGACATAAAAGATCTAATGCTGATGGACAATCACAGAATAGCTTTTCAAATCATTCAGGAAGATATCTTACAGCCAGTGCATTTCCTAATAATTTATTAGCATCTAGACAAGGTAAGGTGAGACATTTCTGTATGATACTATTGCACAAAAAATTACAAAGCGGTTTCATATTTACACACCTAGTATAGCTCCTTATGCGGAATTGGTTTTTTGTTCTTAATTTATTGAACAATAAAGATACCATAACAGTTTTGCTTCAAAATAGATCATTTTCTTATACACGATATTCGAGTTTTATTTTATTTGGTTGATTTTTCTTTCTTGTTGTTTTAGATCTACGGCAATCAAGGCAATCACTAGGTATGCAATCTGATAGAATGTCTTCAAGAATGCCCCACGTGCCGACAGCACATTCAGCAGTATCGTCCAGTAGACGTTCAAGACCTCGTTCTAGATCACGTGATCATAATAGACCAAGTAGTCGATATAGTAATGCGGGTTCAACTCACACCCTTAACAATTATTGTGATAATTCAGATAATTGGACTGATCATGATATGGAGATTTATATGGCAAGAAATCCAACTACGAGAAACGGATTGGTGCCTTTATGAAGTTATTATAATTCGACTGATGAATATTTTGTAAAATGAGCATTTTGTGATAAATTTTAATATATATTCAAGGAATTTTAATCAAGTCTATACGCTCACTAGCACGAAGAACGGAGCAGTTGAATTTTTTTTTAATAAATTTAAAATTTTAATAGTTTGTAATGTTTTATTACGGATACTATCACATAAACAAAACAAAATGGATGTTATAAATATTTACTAACAAGTGTTTTGAATAAAAATCAAAACTTTTCACTATAAAATGCATTGTAATAGGCATAAACCAATATAGTATATCATCAACTATTACAATTATAAATATTATTCTCCGTCCAAAGCGGTCCCTTATGTACGAAATTAATTCCTTCGAGAAATAGCTCCAACATTACAACGTTCTAGAATAGTACATTCTAGCAGCCAATCGAATATTCCTAGATTCTAGGAACACGACTACTCACACCACTGTCTGGACGACAGGTCCGGAAAGGGTTGTAACATTACAAAAAGAACATTTAAAATTAGACGCTTGGAATAAAATTGGTGCAGCAATGTACTCATCGGGAGATGATTGCAACCGAAATGTTACTTGTTCGAAATTCTTTCGATCACTGCTGCTCGAGACGTTGCTCGAAATAAAAACAGATGTACGTAGAAATCCAGTAAACCAACGAAAGTGAAGAGACAGTTATTGACGAGCTGTAATTGTAAACGAGCGGTTACTGTAATGTTTTTCATTTTAGAAGTACACGTCTTTTTACTCTGAACACTCTGCGAATCGTAGTGATCGAGAAGATTTCGAACAAACAAAATATCAGTTGTATTTATCTCAAGTTGAGCCCATTGTTGCACCAATTTCATTCCAAGCATGTTATCCTTTGTGTTGACTCAATTTATATAATGAAATGTTCTTTAGATGGTCGTGAAAGAGAATTGCGAAGATCACAAGAGCGGTTTGAGAATCTATTTTCAGTTCTAGAGGGATCAGTTATGATTTAGGTCGGAATTTCATTGGAGTCTCACATGGAATTCCCAAAAAGTTTAGCCTGAGTTCTTCAAATGGTCGTGAGAAGGTATGGCGAAGACAAAAAGAGCGTTTTAAAGAATTTAACTTCATCCCTAGGCTAGCTACAGATCAGATATGATATGGGTCGGAATTTCTCTGGAGGCTCACGCATTCTTCATGTTTTTGTAGTCTTTTTTGATGACTCTATTGGAAATGGCTTTCTTCTGATCTATGATAATGCCATACCTTAGACTACGAGGCTCACAGCTTCTTAGGCATTATCGTATGACCACTGAAGTGGTGCAATTTATTTACCGATGAGTCTAGATTTCGCCTGCGTTTTCTAGATGGTGAAGAAAGATTATAGTATGGCAAAGGTAACAAGAGTGTTTTCCAGAATGTAATTTCAGCTCTAGAGGGATCGGTTATGATGTGAGCCAGAATTTCTTTGAAGTCTCACATTGAATTGCCTAAAACTTTCTTAACTAGTGCCAGATACATTAACATTTTGTTATTTCAGGTCCCTTTCCCTTTCAGGTCCTCAACTTCGCTCTTCTTCCTTTCCTCTTACCCCCAATCTTACATTCTTCAACACTTTTACTCACATACTTCTCATCCCTCCTCTCTACATAACCAAACCATCAAAACCTCTTATTTCTTACTCTATCTCTAATCGATAATTCACACATCCAAAGCAACATCTTCATCTCTTCTACTTCTAACTTTATCTCGTGCAATTTCGTTAAAACAACGCTTTGTACACGTAAACATAAAAGCAGAATGAAAGAAAGCAAGTTTTTTACCGGTAGAGTTACAAATTGTGAAGCAATACCATGTTGCCAAGTTTATATATGAAGCAATACCACGTTGCCAACTTTATGTAAGAACTGAAACTCGAGGAAAAGCATATAAAAACCACCAGACATTAGTAGAATGTATGTGGGTTAATTAACTGTCTACAAATTTTTGAATTTGTTAACTTTTTATAATATAAAGTGTGCCAATATAAAAAGTTATTTTGTAAATTAAAACAAACATGATCATTTTATGAAACATAACTGTTTCAAATTATTGGAATAATAATAATATGTAAATAAAGAATAGGAAAGAGACATTATGTAGGATTAAATTTGTGAAAAGAATTATTTTATTACATTAATAATAAAATATGTGCAATGATATATTTAAAAAGTTATTTTTTTAAATATAAATGAAACATTTTATTTAGGTATGTTTATCATATTATTTATCATAATATCAAATCTTCCACAACCAAAATTTTTTTATAAAAAATTTGTACTTTTGATTTATATTTACAGCTGCCGGGCCGAGTCATGGCCGGTTTGAGAAATCGTATCGGCCATTGAAGTTGTAAATCATACTTTTTCTGTTAAAAAATTGTCTTCTTTGTGGTTGCACGCAATATTCTATGTGTCACATATTTATTGTTAATATTTTTTTGTATATATATTTTTATAATGAAGAAAAAATAAAGAAAAAATAATAAAATGTGCGTTTTAACTGTCGCAGACCCAGAACCCGTAGCGCATAATTCACCAACTTTTAATTAAGAATAATGGACTATGGAAAATCACTTACCCAGGTATAGGCATAGATTTTTCCCATCGATACCTCATCTCCTGAACAAATTCATACCAAATATGGGCAAAAGCTCGAAGACCTCCTAAATTCTGCATACAATGAGTTAACACAATTGCCAATCTCCAACACAGAGTATCCGGATTGCAAGATTTGAATCCTTTGAACTCTTTATCTAAATTTTTAAACATCACCTAAAACAATAAGAAGTAGCCTAATAATTATATAAGCAGTTTATAGGACAATAAGTAAAAAAATTTGAAGATAACACAAGCAAAGTAAAATACGAATATTCTATCTCACGAAGGAGGATAAAGGTGAGTAGTGGGTCAAAGACTATTTCCAAATTTCGACGCTAGATATCGCTACAGTTTTTAAAGATTACTTCTGGTCAAGGGGCGCAAGCAGTCCACTATCAAACATGGCGAAAAGGGCATTAGGGTTGTATTTCGTAAATGGCCAAACGGATTTCATCGTGTGACGTGTCGTTATAAAGGGAATGAACGATAAGGTGAGATGAAGTATCAAAAAGTCCGTAACTGCCAAAAGGGCAATAGGGTTGCCTCTTGTTAACTGCAGGACGGATTTCATCGTGTGAGGTATCTTTTATGCCCTATACACTCACTACTAAGGTGCGTCCTTGTTTTTGGAAGAAGGATAGCTTCATTAGAGATAGAAAAGATGTCAAGAGTCACAAGGGCGAGACCCAGAACTTCGTCCCAAAAGGGTGACTATCATAGACAACCGCAAAACATCATAAGTTCTTCTCGAGACCTAACGTATTGACTTTGACTTAGCTAAATGTAATAGAAAAATAATAAATTATGTAGGGCAAAGCATATTCTATGTGACAATATTAACAATTAATAAAAATATATAAAAGGCTTACATCATTTCCTGTCTCCGTAGATTCAATTTCTTCTCTCCCATAAGGAAAACTGGTTTTTTCGTCAGCATCAGGAAATAAAAAATATAACAGTGGCACTAAAATTGATTCAGAAAGAGGTGGATTTGTTTTTCTATTTCTAGACAATGAGTGTCTTGCAGCTCTAGTTAAAAGTCCTGAGAATGTCGGAACAGTGGGCTCGGTTAATAAATCCAATGGATTATTAGTGGTAGAACTGGGTAAAGCAGCAAAATCTCCAAGTATATCATACATTGTAGATGTGTTGTTAAGATTTTGAAGAAATTCACTAAGTGCATCTGCCATTAAACAAACAGGATCGTCTGTGTTTTTAATTAAAAATGACAATTTCATAGCAGCTAATGGATCAAAATCAGAATAATGTTCATTATCCACAATTAAATTATCTGGTAAATGATTCCATGTTGCTTTTAATACAATTGTACTAACTGGATCTACAGTTACACCAAACGGTAAAATATATAAGGATTCTATATCGCAATTTTCATGTAATAAATCTTGTTTCCAAACAAAACTTCCAAAATCTGATAATGTATATGTAAATTGAGCAGATATGATTATATGATCAATAGTACAAGGAGATGCAATTTTACTTTTAAACAAATCTAGAAGACCAGAGAGATAATTGCAATAATGTAATCCTTTTTTTAAATGCACCATTTCAAAATTGGTTCTTGTAGTATCAAGTTCGAAAACTCCTAAATACAGTCTTTGCCACTTTTCTCGAATTTGAACAAATATCGGTCTGGAATTTAAGTGATCAGACGACAAAATATTACCTGCCACTACATATATTGAGCTTAGTAACAATTTAATTTTACTCTCTGATAAAATAGACGAATTATTCGGTGTTGACAATACAATAAATTCATCTAAACCATACCAAGTGGATAAACAGGAATGTAATTCATGATTGTTTTCATCACATAATTCAAAATCAAATAAAGTATCAATGGGGTTCTTTTGTGGTGTATCATCAGTTTCACTGATTCTATTATTTTCTACTTTCTTACAATATAAATAAAGAATAAACTCAGTGTCTGCAAAACTAATTCGTTCACTTCTAATGTCCCATACGTTTCCTGTATCTAACAGATTTTCAGTTCTTAATTCATCAGCTTTCCACTGAGATATGACCTCTTCTATTCTTGCCATAAACACTTCCCATTCGGAAGCAGTTGTAAAATCTTGTTGATAAAATTCACTATCGTCTATTTCAATATTTTCATACATTTTAAATCAAATATTTGTTATGACAATCAGAAAAATGAAAACATTTAACAGCTGTTAAATGACAATTAGATTGACAGTTGGAATATTGATCTTTAACCATGTATGCGTATAGTTCAGAACTAAAATAATTCGTTTTTATTTAATAATTTTAACATTTGCTACAATCCAATATTTTTTTAATATTTCTTTTTATATCAAATGCCATATTATGTTAACACAAAATTTTAATATTTAAATAAATAGTGTTGATAGGTAGGCAACTGATTATACTTATATTTTACATTTCCCATCACAGATTAATAACCTTAATAAAGCAAGCGCAATGGATTTCAATTATCTTATTGCAGTTTAAACGTAAATAGACATTAATAAATATTACGATTTTCAAATGCCAGCGGTTTCAACCATCCAAAAGGATGTACATAGGAGTGACCATGCAAGAAAACAATATACTAAAATCGTTTATTTTTGCGAAAATAATAGAACAAATTTTCTAGACGGTTTCGAATATTCCCTTTTTTGTATTTTATATACAAAAAGTAGTATTAATAACGAGGAAATATGTTGAAGGTAATTAAAAATCCGACAAATATGCAAACTTTAAGAATTTATTGTTAATACAAACTAAGCTTTCAAAGCGAACTTTCTTGGTGGGAAGATAGATCGCTTACGGATTTCTTTAGGTGTTTTAATTCTCTGTTCGTGTGTAGAAAGAGCCCTACGAATAGCACGTGTCTTTTTGGGCCTAAGATCCAAAGGCTTGTACTTTTTGTTTTTGTACAACTTCCTCAAGTTCTCCTTTTGTTTTTGGTGCATAACTATATATACACGAGCTATAGCTTTCCTTACAACACGGCTAAAATAACATTAACATTAATTAAACTGAACTAAAAATAAAATTTAGTACTTACATTTTGGATAACTTTGAGGGAGCTCCACCGGTAACTTTGGCTACCCTAAGACTGGTAAGCTCTGTTTTAAGTTCATCGAGCTGTTTAGTAAGCTCTTTTTTGTCTTTAGTTCTTAAATCGGAGCACTTTACTTTCCCCTGAAACATAAAATACAAGAATGTAAACAAATAACGAAATAATATAACACAAATATGTATCAAAATATAAAAATAATGATATAGAAATATTGCAAATTTACTGTTTTAATAGAATTTGTGTAGATGATTAAACGATGCACATAATTCTTTTAAATTAAGTAAGATTTTAACTTACCATGATTGTTGTTGAATAGATCAACTTAGAAAAGAGGTTGACATTTAGTTTTGACAAGTTACAAATTATTAATTTTACTCTTCTTTTTAGTATAGGACACGGTTCACAGTTTAAAATATTCACTGTGTACACTTTTTTTATTTATTATCATTTTTTGTTTTATAATATGTCACTAAGTAAAAGTAATGTAGTTAATAAATAAATTTGTTATAAATTATAAAAATAAATTTATTTTTATTTTTGAGAATAAATATAACATAGTTGATGAACTGATATATAGAAGACCAAACAAGATAAGATAAAAGATCCCTCTTTTTTTGTCAATGTCAAAGTGGGTGTGAAAAGTGAATAATCTTTTAACTGTTTATGTTACTATTTATTAATTGTTCAAAGCTGTAAAAACCAGAAAATGGCAAAAAATACATTTAGTTCAGCTTTCAGAAAAATTGATGTAGATCAATACTCTGAAAATATTTTTAAAGAAGATGAAATAGATTCCGGTGGTTGTTTAGGACCAGATGAAAACGAAGTTAATAATTTACTTCAAAAATATCCTTTTAATCAATTTTTATAACTAAATTTAAAATTTCAGTAACTGTATTGTAATTTCCTTAATAAAATGTTTACAGGAAAACATTTAGATGCGTTGAAAGTAGTATTAATTAATGCTCCAGTAGGAATTAAAAATCAACAAATCAAGGTATTTAATTTTTATTTATTTAGTTACTAATTTTATTGTTTATTACTATCAAATATTAAAACTTAACAAGTTTAGTTGAGTGAAGAGGTATATGGAATAAATTATTTTGGCGAAGTTGTATATTAGAGACACTTAGTTTAATTTCTTGGCAACAGACATTGATCAACTTAAATATGTAACACAGGTCAAACACAACTCTCCTACTCTCTTGACTAGCTGAGCCCAAGCGTTGTCTCACTCCACTGAATAATAGTTTTCCATAGTTTTAAAAGCTGCAAATCTCAAAAACTTAGCCTGAACCCTTTAAATATTTATATGAGAATGGTTATACCTAGATTACTGTGGCATATTCCAAATTAGATCATACAAGAGAGCAATAGAATAACTGAACAGTATCTATTGAAAACTGACGACTTTTTCGCAACAAAACCCAACATCTGTATTCACCTTGGACACATGATCGACCATTGACAATTTTTCATCTAATACAACCCTATGGTCTTTGGCAGTATCCGAATAAGTTAATAGAATTGAGCCATCCATTTTATATTGATTCTATCAAGATTTGTATAGAAGTTTATATGAAAGCATTTACCAATACCTTTGTGTTATTTTAGACTATCAGACCCCTATTAAAAAATTCATTTCGATCCATTCAGACGCTTTGGCGTAATTTTGGTAATAAATTGTGATGATTTGATAACATAAAACTATATGAATATATCCCATTTTTCTATTCCCGTGGGATGAAAAGTGGCTTATTTTCTGAAATTGATTTGTTGAAGAGACGGGACTGTACAGTCTGATTTGTAGAAAAATGCTTCGCCAGTAAATTAACAATTACACCCCTTTATGTGCGTTCGTTTTACAGTTTGGAAAGCAGAATTTCTTGTCATTTACAACTTTCCAAAAATATTTAGGGTTATCCCTAACTGAAGATTACCCTATTTATATATCTATAACTAATTTTGTTTATTTTGTTAGTTACAAAGTTTTAATTTTAGGATAATGCTTTCAATTTAACATTTAGAGTACTTCTTTCGATAAAACCATCCCAGATTGAAGAAATTACAAACTCTTTGGATACAAATTTATTAGATATTTTAATGAAATACGTTTACAAAGGATTTGAGTGTCCGTCTGAAGGTAGTAGTGGACATTTGTTGCTGTGGCACGAAAAGATTTATAATATTGCTGGAGTAGGTTGTATTGTACGCGTACTTTCAGATACAAAAAGAGTATAGAGCAATATTTATAGTTTTAATTAGTTTTTAAGTTCCTATTTGTATTTTTAATAAATTTAATTTATTTTTCTTATATATTTCAATTTATTTCATATATAAATCATAAAAAAAACCAGTCAATACATTTTTATATAGTAACATTAATCGTTTGTCTTAACAATTATATTTTTAAAATTGTCTTTTTAATAGCTTAGATTAAGAATAACAATTACTGTAATAATAATAATAACAGATAGATAAAATGAGTATGATATATAAAACCTTGCTATAAAAATATAGTTTTTTTTTATATAAATATCGTGTTTTTAAAATAGATAAATATAATATCTCTACAACTTAGCCTTTTGTGTTGTAACCAAAATATCACGCATATCGTGTAAACTTTCTTCTAGAGCCTGTCTAAATTTTGTTGCAGTTGTATCTGGATGTTCTACAAATGCAGAGACTCCAAAATTAATATCATAAGGCCTAGGATTATAGCAACAACCATAACCATCAGGTGTTAAAGGTCCATAGCACATAAAACCATCGCATTTGGTAGCAACTTGACTGGTCGAAATACGCATTCGACTACTTAAAGTATACGCTTTATCTTTATAAATTTCTGGTACATCAATATTGTTTTCTAAAGCAATTAACTTGAGACCTAACAAGTGGCGATCTACTCCGAATCCATTAACAGCCTAAAATACGTTAGAAGTAAAAATAAAATTATTGGGAAGGTTATTTTAAATCATTATACCTCTAGAGAATATTTTTTATGAGATGTAATCGCATCTTTTAGAGCTGATACTTTTTCGTTAACATTTTTATTAGAATCTAGCATAGCTTTAGCGAAAGCAATTGATTCTATGGAACAGGATCGTATGGTTTCAGTTCTACCGTGAATGTATTTTCTTGTAGCTGCCGATTCATAATGAGCACCTGGTGTTCTGTGAATTCTGTACAACAATTTTTTTTTCAATTTTTTACAACTAATTTTAAATTAATTATATTTTAAAACTTAAGTGCAATTACTGTTTCTAAAATTGCAAATAATAAATTCTTTAGTAAAATTATAAAAAACAAACCTATAGAAAGCATATTGCATGGCAATTTGTATAAAACTATCAGGACTCATTTTTTGAGATTTTACAAACTCTTTTCCAAATGAAGTAAACTGGAATGAATCCATATCCAAATTATCCACTAATCTAAAAAAAAAAAATAAAAATAACAATTTATAAATATACAAGAATATAGCACATACTTATCAATGTTAATGGATGCCTGTTGTATGAATTTTTGTAAAGAATCACTAACATTGAATTTTAATTTTATTGGTTCTAAATCCATTTTCGTATCCGGATAATTATTGGAAAGGTTGTTTTTACTGTAATAAGCAAATAAATTAAAAAATGCTTGTTAGTAAAATTATTATAGATACATACATAAATTCAATTAAAAAATCTGTCATAACTGCAATTGGTTGGCCTTCACTTGGGGAATGTTCATAAGTCAGACCAACGGTTCCATCTTCTCCAATTACAAACTAAAAAAATTATTGTGTAACAAAGTAATCACTCGACAACATATAATCTTCATAAATAAAAATATATAGTAAAGTTTAATATTAGATCTGGAAGAGATATTTCGACACACAAATCTTTACAAAAATAAGTAACTATCAATCTCACATTACTCCCTCTTTTAAAGAAGCCCCTCCTCACCTCACTCATTCGCAGTTCCCACTTTCGAGTAGGTAGATTTTTCTTGTCTACATTTTCCTCGGATATGACGTGCTTGAGAGGTGAGGAAAGATTAACTGGCTTTGTTCTATTTACATATTTCTTTTATATTATATAGCGTTCAGATATGGATATAAAATATTAAAAAAAGTGTACCTGTACGGTCTTATCAAACCAACGATTAGCTGAATTAGCTCGACTTCCACCTCCATGAATAAATTGTTTACTTGCCATAGATCTACGACTATCATTATGGGTTGGCATAGGATTATCTAACGCTACCAGAAACAATGCTTTCTGAATTTCCTGAACGGACTTCTCATTTGTAGGGTCTTTAAAATATAAAAATTAAATTTAATACATACAAAAAGTAAAATAACACCTTTAATAAGTTCCTCGTATGCTTGACTCCAATTATCTCTATAATCACTAGTCAATATCCCTATTGCTGGTCCGGGGTTATCAGAATTTTCAATAATAAACTTTAATTGAGAAATTAACTCAAATAAGCTAGGTAATTCTCCTTTGCTATTTATTATCTGTAGTTTAAAATACTAAAAAAAAAAATAAAAAAATGATTCATATACTGTAAATTATGCACTTAAAAACTTACATTATTATTTTTAACGATAACAACATGTTTTGAACTAGGATTAAATTCTAAAATATCTCTTTTCGGTTTAGGTATGCGACAAGTACCAAAAATCTTTTTATACTGATTCATATCTAATGGATCTTTACCCATTTTATCTATGGGTAATTTATCACTGAAAAATAGCAAATACATTACAATACAATCTACGAATTAATGAACAATTCTTACTTCCATATATTTAAATGATATTCAACTGCTGCTAAAATAAGACTAGCTGTATATTTTAACCTTTCAGATTCATTAGCAAAATTTTCAAAAGGAAATACCAATCCGGGACTAGAATAAACTACAACAGGATCACGATACTCTAAATAAGCAGTGTTTAACCACCATTCTTCCAGCCAATTTTCACAAGTTCTTGCTTTAGTAACAAGTAGTTTTTGTAACTTTTCACCAATTCCACCACTACTACTAAACTCCTTTAATAATTGTTTTGTGTTTGCTAATTCTGATTCATTCAAAAATGGTGTTACTGTTTTGATGTATTTTTCTACAGTTTGATTTAGAGTAGGTACTGGTAAAGATGGTAATTTTAAAGAGTTTTCAAATAATTTATTAACGGCAAATGTTGACATTGTAAAATTGTTTTTAACTAAGTTCGTTGCCACTTGTAAAACTCTTTGATCTAACAGCTAAAATTATATATTTCCAATAATAACAATATAAAACATATGGATACCGATAAAAACTTACCACTCTCCGTTTTGATAGAATCATACTACCGATTAACACTAAAACTGAACACACCGATTATATTATCAGAATAGAATGTATATTTTGAAACAGTTACTTCATTCCAAAGGTAAACAACTTTTTATCACTTAAATAGTAAGAACTGAGAGTGAAAGTTATGTTTAGATAAACGATAAAAAATAAAAATACAAAACTCAACCTTGAACTTTTTAAACAGTCGTCAAAAGTGACATATAAGTAGTCTTCGATGAGATGAGGTAATAGCCACCATTGTCTTTCCTACTAAAACAAAAAAAACATCACGCAAAAAAAGAAGAAGTTAGTAAACATAAATAGCACTTTATATTTTTTTTACGAACTTATATTATTATCTAAAAATGTGGTACAAAGTAGTGTTTTGTTTGTTTTTAATATTTACAAATACAATTAATGCAGGTGTTATGCATAGTCACACAAATGAACTACATAAAGAACGAGAATCTGACGGTGCTTACAGTCCTAGGGACCATAATCATTTTTCTGAAGACGGTGAACATTTTAGTGAATTTGATCATGAAGCTATTTTAGGAAGCCATAAAGAAGCTGAAGAATACGATCATTTACCTCCAGAAGAATCAAAGCGGAGATTAGAAATTCTTTTGAAAAAAATGGATCTTAATAATGATAGTAACATTGATAGGAACGAACTGAAAGCTTGGATTATCAGATCATTCAAGTAAGTAACAAGTAATTGATATGATTAGCATTAATTTAGACAATACTAAATGGCCCAGGTGACCTTAGACGATCTTTTGTGTATACCCTACATCTAATTATGAATCCATAAGGTCTAAACTTTTAAGGAAATCTATTATCCGCCTAGAATGTACGTTTATAAGCCTTTAAGAATACATGCCACATATATTTTTGTCGTTGGCAAATAATTAGTTACAGATCATATCTTAAGATATGTTTCATCTGCATATTTACAAAATCTGCTTGTTCCACTGTCCACTTTGCCTATTATTGTTAACCTTTTTGCTTGTTTTTGGCCTAAAACGTTTTTACAGTAGGCTGTACTAAGTTGCTGTTTTCAATTACGAACTTCATCGATGATTTGGTATTTTGAGATACCACAGAAAGGATCAGGTCAGATAAAAGGAGTTGTAACTCCTTCATTTGGGAGACTATCCGATAATCTCTTTATGCTCTGGCACCCACAGTAAAGTTAGTTTGTTGTGTTAAAATTTATTTAAAGACCTTCTTTTGAAATATATCAAGGATATATAAACTTGGTATTAAGAATTGCCTGGTTTGTAGGTTGTTATCTGAAGAAGAAGCAAGAGATAGACTGGAAGATGCAGATGAAGATCATAATGGAGTTGTTACTTGGCAGGAATATTTATCTGATACTTATGGTTTAGATAGTTCTGAAAATAGTATTGATATCGGAGGTGAAAATGAGCACGTAAGTTAATTTAATTATGTATTTCTTTATTTTCTATATATCATATACATATGTACTTAGATATTATTGGTTTATTTCAGCTTATTCAAGACGACAAACTTATGTGGAAAGTTGCAGATGCTAATAAAGATGGTGTATTGGATGGAGAAGAATGGATTTCTTTTTCTCATCCAGAAGAACATCCCAATATGCTACCAGTAATTTTAGAGCAAACATTAAAAGATAAAGACACAGATGGTGATGGATCCATTAATTTCCAAGAATTTATTGGAAGTAGAGGAAACGATCTTGGAAAGGAAGAATTACTTAGTGAAAAAGCAAAGTTTGATGATGTTTATGATAAAAATCATGATGGTAAACTAGACGGGAATGAAATTTTATCTTGGGTGGTTCCTAGTAATGAGTAAGTGATGAACTATTTAGTATCAAATTACATATACTTATAATTATAATTTTTACTAGGGAAATAGCTCAAGAAGAAGTTGACCATTTATTTGCACATAGTGATGATAATCATGATGATATATTATCATTTGAAGAAATTCTTGATCATCATGATACGTTTGTTGGAAGTGAAGCAACTGATTACGGAGATCATTTACATAATATTCATCAATTTAATGACGAATTATGATGAAGATGTTGATATTGTTATATTCTAAAAAGTTTTATTTAATTTATTAGTAGCTATGTAGGTTAAATTTTAATACCAGTGACTGAATTACAGGTAGTTACCAAAAAAAATGTATAATAATGGATAGCAGTTTTGTGTTGTATTTATCGTTATGTTAATTTTACTCATATACTGTTGGGTGTTCAATCTCATGTAAAAAAATTGCTTAAAATACATATCGTTACAACATTTATAAAAATTTGACATATTTATATTATAAAATCAAAATGTACTTATTATTAAAGATTCTTCTTTAATTAATTAACATTTTAAAGTATTTATTGTGCCATGTATGATAATTTTTAAAGTTATTGATGTAAATAAATCATCTAACATAACTGTATTTGCCATTTAACTGTCTTTTGTATCAAAAAAACAATATTTTCTATGGAAAACTAGGCTTGAAATAAACTTAGAGAAAGGAGAGAAACTAAAATTAAAAACATATGATGTCTTATGTACAAAAACCGTAAAAAAGGATGAGTATGTCCTTGTTAAAGATTTTTTTAAATTGATTCAACAATAGACGTTATTAATTTTAATCAATTATTTTTAACAGTCAAAATTTATTAAAATATAAACAAGAATTATTCACTCATACAATCAGCATCTTCTTCATTATCATCATCATCATCAGAAACATCAGATTCATCAGATCCTAATTCGCATCTCGAACAATGACAAATAAAAAGATAATTAGACATTAATTCCTCTCTCCTGGAATGTCTAGATCTACGTAACATGCATTCATCAAGATAACTTATACAAATTTCATCACCCTCCTTAATATCTTGAATTGCTACCAAAGATAATTTATGATTATTATTAAGAAATTGACATTCTGCGTTAGGAGAACAACTGTGATTGCAGGTACTTTGAAGTGTATACAGAGCGATACCTTCGTTATCTAAAAATGGACCAACGTTTTCGTCCATTGTTTCATATAGCGTCTCCATAAATGTTTCTAGTTCTTTTTTATCCTTTTCTGATAGAGGAAGGTTTTTAGCATTGTTTGCCCATGTACCAAATGCGGTTGAACCCACACCTTGCCCATTGGTACCTGGATATAATAAACAATTAAAAGAACATAAACAAATTAACAATTAACTTACCAATAAGTGCCAGTAAACTTAAAAATCCTTCGTAAGTTAAAAACTGTTCAATTCCTTCATGAGGAATTGCAGCAACGACACGACTGTGTAAACAAGATAATTGATCAACAAATTTATCTCGTAATAACTTATGTGCTATATCAGCATCTTCATTAACCGTTCTATGACAAAACTGTAGAATCTGAGCAGTTACTTCATCTTTATTAGGAGCTTTTAATATTCTTGCTAATAAACGAACTATTAACATTACACTACTAGTTTCTGGTGGATAATGAATTTGTCTATAAATCATAATATTAGGAAATCTAATTTTAATCTATGTTTATTAATTTACTTACTTCCAAGTTTCATTTAATTGTTCTAAAGGATGAGAATTATCTTTTTCGTGAGACTGCTGGCACAATATGCTATGATATTGTTCAAAAGCAATCAATTTGCATTCCTCTGAGCAATACTGTACTGAACAATTAGGACAAGAGGTAATTTTACTTAAGTCAGTTGGTAAACATTCTGGATAAGGCAGTACAACCTCATGACCAGCTAAACGAGCTGCATTTTGTTGAGCTGTTTCTAATGGTCTAAAAGTTTTGTTTTCGTCAAATTTGTAAAACTCTGAACCTTTTTAACTTACCGTAAACAATGATCACAAGCTAAATATCCATAAGCAGCATTCCAAGAAAACTGACAGGATACAAAAGGATTTTCTTCGAAAATTAGTGAACCTTTTGCAATGTTGCTTTTAGCATATAAGCCTTTTCCCTGAAAATAAACAACACATGCTTATAGAAATATTAAAAAAATAATAATAATACCTTAGATAAATCAGTTATTCGAACTTCTACATTCATTTTTTTTAGTAGATATTTTATATTTTGTATTTAAACAGATTCAAAATTTTACCACGAGGTTAATGTTTACTAGTTTTCTTCTTTTTTATAGAAACAACTTTCGATTAGGGTATAATGGATCTACTTTGAGGTCTTTGTATGTTTTGTATTAAAAGTGTCTTAACAATAAATTAAATAAAGTTTATATTATTATAACTAAAAGCAAATAAATGGTAAAGTATTATTTTAAATAGTAATAACATTAAAAAATATAAATAACATATTATATTTTGAAAGTAAAAGTGTATGATAGTATCTGAAGTTATCACTTGTTAAAGGCATGTTCAATATTTATTAACTGTCAAATGTCTTAATTAATTATATACTTATTCACATTCACAAACCCTGACAAACAGTCATTTATACTTTTAGATTTTCATTAACATTTGGAAGTTCCCAAAAGTTTTATTTTTATACGGAAATTAGCTAATAAGTTTTTATTTATAAAACTCAATCAACCTTTTTATCAAACAATGGCAGATATATCAGAAGATAAAGGAAATGAACGTGTATACGGTGGTTGCGAAGGACCTGATGCTATGTACGTAAAATTGATATCTTCGGATGGTCATGAATTTATTGTTAAAAGGGAACATGCTCTTACATCTGGAACTATTAAGGCAATGTTAAGCGGGCCTGGACAGTTTGCCGAGAATGAAGCAAATGAAGTTAATTTTAGAGAAATACCGTAAGTTGTTATTTTTAATTTTATACAGTAAATTATAAACTTTCTTTATTGTTCAAGTAATAGATATAGAGTATTCGTATCGTTCTTTTAAGGTAAGTTTTTCTCTATTTTAGGTCTCATGTACTGCAAAAAGTTTGTATGTATTTTACATACAAAGTTCGTTATACCAACAGCTCCACAGAAATACCTGAATTTCCAATCGCTCCTGAAATTGCCTTAGAACTTTTGATGGCTGCTAACTTCTTAGATTGTTAAACGTATTTTTTTTTATAACTAATTAGTTATATGAATATTTAATTTTCTAGAACTTATAAGAATAGGAAATACTTGTTGTTTCTATTATTTTTTTTTTGCAATTTTTAATCAGTTTGTGAATGTAAATTAGTTTGTGTCTGCGAAATAAAACTTATTTGATTTTTTTTTTTCGTTAAACTTATTGTTTATTATTTATTCCTTCGTTCTCTTAACCCTCCATTCTTTTCTAGCACAGGCCCTATATTTTTGGTTTGGGGCAACATTAGTCTATGCTATTGTGTTGTACTTTTTACATTTATTAACTTACAATTCTTTATTTTCTTCAGTTGACTCCTATACAATATATAGTCGACATGGGTCTTAGGTTCCTATTATAAATTAAAACATGATTTAAAATTTCATTTTATTTCCAATAAACTTCAAAGTACATTTGTATTAATTGGGAGCCCAGTCAGAATTTGTTTGGATCCAATCAAGATATGAAGAAATTCTTGTAACTACAGTCGGTAATGAAGATTCACAAGTAACATTCCTAAAAGATATAATTCCATATACAATATTTCCAACAGTAAGAGGTCCTCCTTCATCTTTAATACATGCTCTTTTTTTACCATCACCAGAAACACAAATTTCAGTGTCTCTTACAAAATTATAAAAATTACTACATTCCGCATTGGATATAATCGTATTATTAACTGCCATTAAATGTTCGGTATCATTACCAGCATCTGTGGAATATCCACTTAATCTTCCTTCTTGACCTAAGGGAATAAAAAAAATTACAATAATTGTTAGCAACTTTATATAAAATTTTGTTAAAATTGGAATATCCACTATATAGAAAATCAAATAGTTCTCTTACCAACAAGATCTACATCATTATTAAATGGTATACTAGCAGGAACAACCTTTTCTGTTAGATTAAAACCTGGAGTTTTAATAAGCCCCAAATTATTCTCAAAAGTTACAGGATCATAATCTTGATGAATAATTATCGAATCATTTTCTAAATTATAAAATTGACCATCCTTATACCACTCATTTGGGTTATCAATTCCTACTAAAGGAGTTATAACTTTGGCTCTAAAAATTTAAATATATTTAAAAAAATTCTAAAGATAATATAAAAATATTAACCCTATAAGACATCTTGCAGATGTTAATACATAGTTTTTCGTAATTAATACACCTCCACATTTCCAACGGTGTTTATAATCAAGTGGGGTAAAAGGAGGAACTAATAATATATTAACTTGATATGGAATTGAAAATGGTGTTACTTCTTCTCCATTAATAATTCCTAGTTGTCCAGCAAAAACCTAAAATCAACATATTCATTTTAAACAATTAGTGCTACATGAGACTGAGACTAAGAAATGATAAAAAAGCATCGATTTCTAGAACTAAGAAGAATGCTTGTCTCGTCTCGATATATAATTATTTTTACACTAAATTACAAAATGCAAAAAATGTGTTTTGGGGGAGAAAGTTTAACAGTCGGTACACCAGATGGACTTCCCTTGAATTGGAGGCCATTGTTCCATGAATCCTTTTCCAGTAATTCTACTCGAAAGTTTCTCGCAAAGTTATACCTGGGGACTATCCTCTCCTGAGGCATACTCATTATTTGATCTGCCTTAACCCTATCATATAGCCCTTTTCCCCCTTAATAAGATAATGAGATCCTGGCCCTGTATATAGATAATAATAATAATAATAATCGTTTATTTAGCACAAGCTAATATAGTTACAATAATGCAGCAGAGGTTAAAATTTAAATATCACAATTAAAATTTAAAATCATATAGGTACATTAAAACATATACTTAAATGAAAATAACACAATGAATAAAATAAAAATAAAATAGGATGTATTAGCAGGTTCTCATACTAAACCTTTTGTTGACCTAACAGGTACTCTTTTAATTTTCTTTTAAATATATTAAGAGAAGTAGCATTTTTAATCTCCTCCGGTATTTCATTGAAAGCTTGAACTCCTTTAATGAAAACTGTATTACTGGAATTGCTATTCTTAGTCTGGCGTAGGTATATGAAAGTTAGTGCGACTTCTTGTATTGTATTGATGAAATTCAAAATTATACTTCAATTTGTCACGTAAATATACAGGAACATCACCAGTTTTAATTTTAAAAATAAATATTAATGTTAAATAACGAAAGTAATTTTTCACAGATAACCATTGTAATGTATTCAACATTAATGTTATATGTGTTCTTCTATCACAAGATAATATTACTCTCATTACTCTATTTTGAAGTTTCTGAAGTCTTCCAATTTCATTTTGGTTTAATAAATACAATATGGTCCCGCAATAAGTGAAATGAGGCAAAATCAAGCTGTTATACAAAAGTAATAGCGTCCATTGATTTAGATGCTTAGATTGCCTACATAAGTAGTTAATTTTGAATGCTATTGTTTTAATAATATAAGAAGCATGTTCCTTAAAAAACAGTCTATTGTCTACAATTACACCTAAATATTTAATTTTTCTTACTAATTCAATCTTATCATTTTTTATTTTGATTTTATAATTATATTCTTTGCAGTCATGGTACTGTTTGTCATTTTCTATTATCATAAATTTAGTTTTGTTTTTATTAATTTTTAACGAGTTAAAGCAGCACCACTTATATACTGATATTGTAGTGTTTCATTTATTACATTAATTATCTCAAGCAGATCATTTGATGCATAATATATTAAAGTATCATCAGCAAACAAGTGAACAAAGCCTCTATCTATTGTAAACGCAATGTCATCTATATACAGTAAAAAAAGAAGGGGACCTAATACGCTACCTTGGGGTAAACCACACTCGTTTGTAATTTCTGGAGATAAAATGTTATTTAATTTTAATTTCTGTTTTCTATCATCTAAATATTCCATTATCCATTTTAAAGCATTATCAATGATACCAAAACTTTCTAGTTTTCTTATAAGTAAAGAGCGATTAACAGTTTCAAATGCCCTCTGAAGATCTAAAAAAACGGCGCCTGTGATTAATTTATTGTTTTGGTTTATTTTCCACTCATCCAAAACGTACTGCATTGCTGTTTCGCAACTGTGTTTGCTCCTAAATCCCGACTTACACTATTTAATAAGTTATTCTCTTCTAGATATTCAACAAGTTGACTATAGACTACTTTTTCCAATACTTTCTCAATAGTACAGAGCATATTGATTGGTTTAAGATCAGATGCCTTATTCGAATTAGTAACTTTAGCTATTGGTGTTATCGTTGAAGCTTTTAAGGTTGATGGAATGGTATTGGTTTCTAACGAAGTATTTATAATGTTAATTAAGGGCATTGCAATATTCTCAAAACAATTTTTTAAAAATTCTGCATTTATATCATCAGGACTTCCTTTATTTTCCATTTCGAAAATAATTTCCTTTAAGAGGTCCCTATTAATTAATTTAAAACTTTTTAAGTAGATGTTTTTATTTCTATTTACAATAGGAAAATCTGTACCGTTATAGTCTATATTGTTGACTATTTCTTTGATGCTGTTAACGTAATATTTGTTTAAAGCTTCGGGCATTTCATATATATCTTTTACAACTGTGTTTAGTAAAAGTTATAAAAAACCAGAATTGATCCAAAAGTTAGTTTTTCCAGCTTTCCAGAAAATATCTGGATCTCGCGTAATCCAAAATGTTCCTCAAATATTGGGATTGCGAATTTCTTGCAGGATTGTATTCCCTAGTTTCAATATCTTGTAAGTTAATCTGCTTATTGGTTTCAATAGTTTAATTGTACATTAATTAATTAAATGTAAGCATAGTAAGTATTTTTTTAAATATTTTGTGTTCAAGAAGCGATTTTACGAGAAACTTGAAGAATCACTCCAATCTCGCCTCTATTAATTTTGTTCAGCGCTATAAACAATAGTTTTGTATATCACATGTAATGATTTAGATCTGAATTAAAGTAGGTTATTATTATATTTAGATAGTTTCTAAAAAAGTTTATCTAATAAACAAAATCTGTGAAAGCAACCCATTTTGTCTACTTACATTATCAATAAATAGTTGGTCAAAAACCAGTAGAGAAATCACAAATAATATTATCATTGTAAAATCCAATTTTTTTTTTTATAAACTGATTGATTACTTTACAAAATTAATAATGAGGTATATTAAACTTGTGATTAGTTTCGTTTTTAAATGATTATCATCAATTTTATATCTTAATTAAGTGCCTACTAAATTAATTCAGTTCGGATTTCAAATTGTTTTAAAGTGTATTAAAATTTAATGATAATACTTTGTGAATTTTAAATTTCTCAAATATTTTCTGCTAATAGAATTTGATGAAAAAATGAGATATTTCAATAGATAATCATAAAATTTTAGAAAAAAAAAAAAACTAGTGTGGCAGTCCGTGGGACTACCGGCAGAAGTTATACTTCTATATGATATTCGTGGTAAGCGACTCCAAAAACCTCCTAGTACCGTGTGCACACTATTTTTGTATCGAATTTGCATACAATTCCTGGAGACGAGGTCCGTCTTAAGCACCAGGTGTTTCGAACACCATCGCTATTATTATAATCGTATTTAGCGACTCAAAAAAACCAAATAGTACCAAGTGTGCACTGATTTAGTACAGAATTTACATAAAACCCCAGGAGAAGAGGTAAATACCCTAGACACCAAGTGCCGCGGAGACTTTTGGAATCGTGATATTAGTGTTCAGCGACTCCAAAAACCCCGAATATATAAATTGAACCCATTTTCAGCAATACTTACCGAGTTGTAAGTTTTCTCTCTATTGTCTGAATGTACTTTTCGAATGCAGAAATGCAATTTCCATTTTTACATTATAAAATATAGCGACAAATTACCTGATACTTTAACGAATCCAAAGCAAAAAAACGCATTCCGATCCATCTTACGTTACAAAATTCGGAGGTTTTGGTGCTTTATTTCCTCCACTATTGGTAAAAACTCTGTTTATGTATCCAACAACCTTAAAAGCATGGAGCAAAATATACTGCAACCATGTGACGGTATTTAAGACTACAATACAATACTTATTACTGAATATTATTATTAATATAAAATGCTAAACTTTATATGTATACTTACGTGACAGAATTATAAAATAATCTGTCAAATAATCATGTGGTCCGTCACTAGGATATTCATACATTAGTTCAGACCGTTTTTTGTATATCTATCCCTTTTCAATGTACTGAATGTTTAAACGGTATTTAATGGACTTATAGTTATGACTAATAACATGTGGTATATATTATATCTTTGTTTTTACCGACCATAATATACCTTATAAGTGTTTCTGTCTCTCTCTTACTCACACCATTACATATGTAATGATTTTTCACATTTAACTTTACACAATCTTTTTCTACAGGGTGTACGAATAGAAGTATAACTTCAAAATGAATTTTCATGTGACAATATTCAATGTGATACTAGACAATGTGACAATAGAGAATATGACAATACACAATGTGACAATAGACTCTTCTATCTGTTATTAGCAAAACTATGGAGAAATACGTCCAATCACGAGATCCTGAGCTACCTTGAGACACACAACCTTTTAAGTAACAGGCAATATGGTTTTCGCCAACAAAGTCAACAGCATATGTAACTCATGTCGTCTGGAGTGATGCCATTCACCGCTATGGGGAGACTCAAATAGTATCACTTGACATCTCAAAAGCATTTGAGCAGTATTCAAGATTAGGCCGTATTTGGGCTTTGTAAAGAGTAGCTAAGTTGGATGAAGAAAAATATTTCCGTGCTCTAAACAGAAAGCCTGATTTCTTTCCTGCTGCAGTTGCTATGGATGCAATATGTTCGTTCCATATAGTAAGTCCTGCGAGATCGTTAAACCAACCAACGTAATGGAGTCGCCCGCTACCAGTGTCTGATCGTTAATTGTAATGGATGAGTCGCATGTTTGCCTCTTGTTGGACAGGCAACATGTCTTTGTCTTGGAAGCGTTGAAATTAACAAAATTCTTTCTTCCCCACTTGTCTACAATTCTCAAATCTTGATTGAGAGAAGCCGTTGTGGATCTTCTGTCCTCTTCCAGAATATCTAGAGGTATGGGACGGTTGATGTGCGCCTTGCTACAGTGTAGGTTGCTATCATCTGCAAAACCATGTATCGGGTTATTAGTGGCTTCTAGTAGATCATTAACATGTAATAAGAATAGAGTAGGAGCTAGAGCCGATCCTTGGGGAACTCCAGCGTTGATCTTGTAGAGGTTGGAAGAATTTGAAGAATTTGAACAAACTGTCTTCATACGGACTCTCGCAAAACCTTTGCAGATGGATATCCAACTTTCTCTATAAATGATGGAAATTCTTCCAACCTCTACAAGATCAACGCTGGAGTTCCCCAAGGATCGACTCTAGCTCCTACTTTATTATTCCTATTACACATTAATGATCTACTTGAAGCCACTAATAACCCAATACATGGTTTTGTAGATGATGGCAACGGACACTATAGCAAAGCGCACAACCGTCCTATATCTCTAGATATTCTGGAAGAGGACAGAAGATTCACAACGGCTTCTCTAAATCAAGATTTGAGAAATGTAAACAAGTAAGGAAGAAAGAATCTTGTTAATTTCAACGCTTTCAAGACACAGACATGTTGCTTATATGCCTATCCAACAAGAGGCAAACATATGACTCATCCATCACAATGAATGATCAGACACTAGAGGCAAGCGACTCCATTACGCTGGTTGGTATAACGATCTCCCAGGACTTACTATAGAACGAACATATTGCATCCATAGCAACTGCAGGAGGAAAGAAATTAGGCTTTCTTTTTAGAGCACGGAAGTATTTCTCTCCATCCAACTTAGCTACTCTTTACAAAGCCCAAATACGAATCCTACTTGCATGTATGGGGTTCGGCAGCTCCGTCAAAGCTCAGAGTTCTTGATGCAATACAGAGAAGAGCAGTTCGACTAATAAACGACACCAGTATCACCAAAAACTTAGTCCCATTGTCCCACTACTGAAGAGCAGTGTCTGATCTCTCTTTGTTTTACCGATACATAAACGGATTTTGCTCAGAAGAACTCCGCTCTATAGTGCCTCCACTTGCCAGACTAACCACAACAACGCGACGTGCCAACTCCATTCACCCTTATATTGTTCATTCCTTCATCTCCAGGGTCTCCAGATTGTGAAACTCCTTACCCTCCCACGTCTTCCGCACTCGTCCTAACTTGCAGGCCTTTAAATCCCAAATTAATAAATTGTCTCTTCTGCCCCAATAGATGTTCTCGGTACATCTTTATTTAGGTCTACACCTACGAGCACATCCTTAATAAAAAAATCTGACCCTACAGTTACACAAAGAAATGTATTCTGAGAGTATATGTAATAAGGTTTGTTCCTCATTCTCACAAAATAGCCACTTTGCTCCATCTATACCAGTTCTAGATTCTTCATATATTCTCTTAGTATTCCTGTTATAGGCTGCTGTAATTGAGGTTAAGACAGCTGAAGAATCTCTGCTTCTGGTTTTATAGTTTCCCAGAAGTGTCTCTGCTTGTCTTAGTCCATCTAGATTGTTCCAGTACTTGGACTTTTCTCTATCCACTTGTTTCATTAGTTTTTTTAAGGCTGTTCTACTGCTGATTCTACAATATGGTTCTGGTTGCTTTTTTTGCCAGCTTATCTGCATTCGCTTCCATTTCTATGTGTCCTCTGGAGACCATAGGAGAGTAACAAAAATCGTATGATGTCTATTAAACGAAAAATATTTTGTAATTTTATAGAGTGGACATAATGAATGAAAATTTACCTAGTTTTGATTTCAATTACCAAATATTAGGGTATCATTTTTGTTAGATTCACGAATTATAAATTCTTACTCCAGCCGTGCTTTAGTACGTACTTTGTACCGAGAATTAATACTTAAGTAATCACCTTTTGGCTGACCAACCGTTTCCCAGGTAATAACAAAAATATGTAATTTTTGAGAGTTAAGGGTATTTTACGTTGTCAAAAATACAGTCCATTTTTTTAATTTTAAGTAGTTTATAATAATATTGGTTTAGTTCTAAGGCTTTTAAATAAAGCTGAGTTGTTATAAACTACCGGAGTTTTATTGAGCTTATTGGGGCTCAACATTTGGTCATCTTCAAGCCGGATTTTGCTGAAGAACACAGTGATTTGGCACTGTAACGGGATTTGAATTGGCTACTGCATTAGCAATTTATGCAAGGTATTTTTACAAATGTGAAGCCGATTCATACAAGGTTGATTACTGGACTAGTACATGGTAGATTGCTGATAAATGGTATATGGAACTGGTAGTAAGCGGACTGCTGTTACATGGAAATTTTACATGGTATTATACTAAAAAGGAGTAAAGAAAACTGCTGAAACAAGGTCAGATCTTTCTTTATTATTATTACACGGCATAAGGGATATTGTGAATACGTTTTGCCAGGGAATTTGACAGACTTTTTTGGATTTTTTCTATTGGATTTTTACAAAAAGAAAAACATGGGGTTTTAAAAGAAAAAAGGCAATAACGTTTGGAACATTTAAAATACATCTAATGGTGATTTTCAACTAACATTTGTGCGTTACAGTTTAGGTATTTGGCCGAGTTTTATCTAGTTGATAAAAAATCGGAACTGTGTTTAATTAATTAAGTATTTGTGTGATTTCAATTTATTTATAATTTTTTCTGAGTATTAAACATAATGGGAGAGGAAGATAAAACATTGTTAATACAAAAAAGAGGCAGAATTAAATCAAAAATAACTAGGTTGGAGAACTATGTAAATTCAAATAGAAATAACATGTCAATAGATGTAAATGATTTTGTAGTTAGGGAATCGATGCTTGTAAAAACTTATAGTGATTATGAATATGTACAAGAACAACTTGAGGAAATGGAGGGTTGCCAAGAGAGTGATAGGGTAGAAGTTGAAGCTCAATACTTTTCACTGTATAGTAAAATTAAAACAATAATTTTCAATCGGTCACAAGTACTGCAAAGTGCGACTAGTGGGGAGTCAAGTGGGTCTGCGAATAATTTACGTACAAATTCTTCTGAAATTTTATACTCGGCATTATTACCCCCTACTCAAATTAAACTGCCAAGCATTAATATTCCTATTTTTTCTGGCAAGTATGAAGATTACAGGTCTTTTATTGAATTATTTAATTCTCTTATTAACTGTGATCAACATCTTAATAAAACACAAAAATTTATTTATCTCAAAACGGTTTTAAGGGATGAACCACTTTTAATGATTAAGGATTTGCAAATTACAGAGTCAAACTATGATGTGGCACTTGATATTTTAAATAAAAGATATGACAATAAATTAATAACAATTAATTGTCATATCAGGGCTTTAATGGAAGCACAAGTTTCAAAAGGTGATTCATCAGGTTTGCGGGATTTTATAACAAAAATTAAACAAAATTATAATGCTCTTTCTGCTCTTGGGGTACCTGTAGAGACATGGGACTTAATTTTGGTTTACATATTGGCATCTAAATTAGATTTTAACACACACAAGGCTTATGAACTCGAGCGTGATTGTACAAAATTGCCAACTTTTTCAGATTTTTTAAACTTTTTAGATAAGCGGTGTTTAGCTTTAGAATCTTTAACAAAACCAGAGTACAAGCAAAAATTTGTAAAGGCGGGTTGTTATTCAATGACTGAATCAACAAATACGGCAAAGGGTAAATGCATTTGTTGTCATTTGGATGCACATCCAATGCATAAATGTAACAAATTTCAAAGGTTTGATTTAGTACGAAAGCGTGAGTTTATTAATAAAAATCGACTTTGCTACAATTGTTTGGGTTCTAGACATACAGCAAATTACTGCAAGTCAGATGGTTGCAGGATTTGTAAGGGAAGACATCATTCTTCATTGCACGAGGACGAATATGGAAAAAGAAATGGCAATTTGGTTTCAAATCCAAATCAAAATACCTACATTTAAGGGACAACAAAGGGACAATGACCAGAATAGTTCTAGGGTTCAGGAAAATATTGATAGAGCACCTTCTGCGTCTACGTCATTGGTATCCACTTCGGATGAAACAAATTTTTCTCCATGTTTAATATCCAGGGTAAATAAACAAAATCTTTTGGCCACAGCAATGGTCAATTTAGTTTGCCATGACGGTTCAAGGGTTCAGGCTAGAGCACTTTTGGATTCGGCCTCTATGTGTTCAGTCATTACATCACGCATGGCAGATAAACTAGGGTTGCCAAAAACTTCGGCTAATATTCATATTTCTGGAATTGGAAAATGTGATGTTCAAGTCACAAGCGTTGTTAATATTGAGATGGAATCTCAATATAATCCAACAAAAAGAATTTCGGCAGTTTGTGGTATAATGCCAAGGGAAATTACTTGTCCATTGCCCCACTCTTACGTTGATAACGATTCTTTAAATATACCTAAGGGTTTGGATTTGGCTGATCCTTCATTTGGTGTTCCAGCAAAGATAGACTTATTACTAGCAGCTGATATTTATTTCGATGTAATGAGTGGTGGTATTTTAAGGTTAGGTGATGACTTGCCCATTCTCCAAAATACTTTGTTTGGTTGGGTCATAGGGGGGAGTATTCTCAATGCAAATAATATTTGCTCGAATGTTATGGTTTCTTTATATTCACAAGGTCCGGATTTAAACGAATTGATCCCACAATTTTGGAGGTTAGAGGAGGTCACAAGTAAAAGACATATGTGTCCTGAGGACAAGATATGTGAAGATATTTATTCTTCAACTACTAAAAGGTTACAATCTGGTGTTTTTGAGGTTAGGTTACCTATAAAACAAAAATATACTGCTCTTTCTCTAGGCGAGTCTCTTCCTATGGCTACAAAGAGATTTTTGTCACTAGAGAAAACGTTTCAAAAGGACCCAAATTTAAAAAGGTAATACGCGGCTTTTATTAAGGAATATTTAGACATGGGTCATGCACTGGACATTACTAATGATGCTAAACTCTTACAGCAACACAGGTACTATTTTCCGCATCATTGTGTAGTTCGAGAAGACAAATTGACAACAAAATACAGGGCAGTTTTCGATGGATCAATGAAGACTAGTTCGGGTTTAAGTTTGAATGATATATTATTAGCAGGTAGTTTAGTTCAATCTGATTTGTTTGACATTATTGCTAGATTTCGAACATTTAAATTTGTGTTAAACAAGTGACATTCAAAAAATGTGTAAGGTGTCACAGATTTGTAGCTGCTGGGTCAAAACAACTAATGGGAAGTTTGCCTGTTGAAAGAACACAACTGATTCGTGCATTTTTGCACACAGGTCTTGATTTCGGGGGACCAATCATGATTAAAGAGTCGAGGTTACGCAAGGCTCGGGTGTCAAAAGCATACATTGCGCTTTTTGTGTATGGCAACAAAGGCCATTCACATTGAGTTGGTGACTAGTTTAAATACAGAGGACTTTCAGCTAGCATTAAAACGATTTATACCTCGTCGTGGTAATCCTATTTCAATAATCAGCGATAATGCAACTAATTTTAAAGGTGCGAATAATACTTTGCATGAATTATATAAATTTTTTAAGGGGCATGTTTGTCAAATTCAGGATTTTTTATCTACTAGGGAGATTCAATGGAAATTTATTCCTCCTAATAGTCCGCACTGGGGTGGTCTATGGGAGGCAGGGATTAAGAGCACTAAATATCATCTGCGAAGGGTAGTTGGTAAAGCGGTTCTATCATACGGTATTAACGCAAATTGAAGCGATACTTAATTCAAGGCCGTTACAACCAATGTCAGATTCAATTTCTGATCTCACATGTTTAACTCCAGCACATTTTTTAATAGGGCAACCGCTAACTTCCTTTCCAGAAAAAGATGTTTCTAATTTGGCGAATAATCGTCTGAACATTTGGCAACACTGTTCCAAATTGAGGCAAGATTTTTGGAAACTCTGAACTCTGGTCTACGGAGTATTTAAATTTACTGCAACATCGTCCAAAATGGAAGGTTTCAGAAACCAATTTAAAGGTTGGTGATTTGGTTATCGTGAGGGAGGATAATCTACCTCCTTTGGAGTGGTGTCTTGCAAGAGTTTTAGAGGTAATGCCTGGTCGAGATAATAAAGTGCGTGTGGTTAAAATCAAAACAGGTAATGGGATATTTACTAGGCCAGTGACAAAGTTAAGTCCATTGCCTTTGCAGTTACATAGTTCTATTGTTGAGGATGACTCCTCAAAGGGGGGAGAATGTTAGATTCACGAATTATAAATTCTTACTCCAGCCGTGCTTTAGTACGTACTTTGTACCGAGAATTAATACTTAAGTAATCACCTTTTGGCTGACCAACCGTTTCCCAGGTAATAACAAAAATACGTAATTTTTGAGAGTTAAGGGTATTTTACGTTGTAAAAAATACAGCCCATTTTCTTAATTTTAAGTAGTTTATAATAATATTGGTTTAGTTCTAAGGCTTTTAAATAAAGCTGAGTTGTTATAAACTACCGGAGTTTTATTGAGCTTATTGGGGCTCAACAATTTTGATTATTTAGGAGTGTTAAAATACTCGGCCTTATTATCTTACCATAATATAATAAGGACTTTTTTTAAATGTAAAATTTTATGTTTGTTTACAACAAAAAAGGATTTTTTCTCAAATAATTTATAGTATTTTTTCTGTAGATTCACATAACTAGTTTTTATTTTATATACCTACCTTCCTTACTTCCTTAATTGTTGTTTCCAAGTACCGGAACGATGAGCAATTTTGAAATGTTGTGTTTAATTATGTTTAAAACAATTTTACTCATTTTCAGATTGAAGAGACTTTAATAATAACAAATCATAATCCTATATTTAACAAAAATTTGCAAAGAATTATTAATATGATGAAACTAAATAAGTTATACACAAATCTAAAGTAGTGATGCATAATTTTTTAATGGCTATTATTACTCTTGCAAAAAAAAACACTTTGTAAATAACATAATTGTTACGACCTACTAGTCTATCCATACATTTAATCAATCATTGATTAACAATTATTGATCCGTAAAATAATGATTATAATTATATTTATATAAAAATATGAATAAAAAAAACATTTTTATTGAAGTTAAAATTAAAGAGCATATATATTTATGTGGGTCATACACACACACACCAAGTCTATGATCTTCTCCATTCTCCCCTCTTTGAGAGAGTTCAGATTGAAGTACTTATATAAAGGCAAACATTTCACAATGAGCTCGAAATTTATATTACGAATTCGATTCGATTTTCCTACATCCAAAAGGTAAGCAAAAGAGTGAAAGTTAAAAGTGAATTTTTATATCTTCTTTAATAGTGTCATCGTTGTGCTCCGGAATTAATTTCATCACAGGGTAATGTGTTATAATTTTATGAATACCAAAGGAAAATTTTATTAATTATATTCATAGAGAAAAATTGTTAAGAAATATTTTTTTTGCATTCTTTAACTTATATTCTTTTATATTCGTTTTTTTTCTATTCATCATTTTCCTTACTTTTTTAATTATATTTTTTTTTCTTTGATTTCAGTTATAATAAATATCTATAAATTAAAAAAAAAATTAAGTACACTATTATTAAATTGATTAATTGAGATTAATGCACCAAAATGCATAAAGATTCGAATAAAATATAGACGGTGGAGAGTTTTTGGGGATGGTACCTTTTTTTATTTTTATATCTCTACTTATATATAAATTCTATTTTTTATTCATATTTCCATTATTCTACTCTTTTGGAATTGTACTTAAATTTTTTGTAGTTTCCTAATTATTTTTTTTGATTAAAACGTCTTTTTCATTTATTCTACTCCAAAATCTGTGAATCTTCTGCTGAAGAGGCCATTGATAATTTATGAAAAAAAAATTGTAAAAAAGTTGATTAGTTGAAATAAAAAAAACGCACCGGACAGAATTGAACCCGGAGAGTTAAATTGAAGATCTGGCGCTTTACCAACAACCCATAGTTAATCGTGTTAAGCTCAACGACAATGTAATCATTTAGTGCAATTTTATAGAATATACGATTATTCCTCTATTTCGTTTATTTGTTCTGCTTTCTTTAGCTGTTGTTCATTGTTTATACTTATTCCCTTTATCCCTTTACTATTTTATCTTATTCTTAGGTTCTAAACGTTTTTGTACTATATTTTAGCACTCGACAGTTTAATGAACTCATTGATTCAAATAGTTTTTACCCTGTGGGTCTTTTGGTCGGATTTGAATGCGGATTTTACAGATAAAATGCGATTTAAAACCTTCTTTTAACTTTTTGTGAAGTTTAGTGGTGTAACTTTTTGGTGATTAGATTAGAAACTTCGAACACTACTTCTCTGCTACTATGGGTTTTAAAGGACCAACACTATATATTATATGCGGTTAAAATTCAACTTTTTAGCATCCAAATTAATTAGAATGATGATAGTGGATTGAGGACAGGCAAAGAAAAATCAAAGCTTTTATTAAATTGCCGACGTTTCGACGTTTATTGTCGTCTTTTTCAAGGCTAAAATACATTTTATATAGATGCTATTATATAATAATAAGAAAAAAATGTTAAAATAAAAACATAATATCACACACACAAAAAAAAATTAAATAAATTATAAAATATATATGTGTACCTTTTTAATTAGATATGCCTGTCCTCAATCCACTATCATCATTCTAATTTACAAAATAAGGACACTAAATTTTAACAATATCCAAATTAATTATTGTCAAATAACTTAAAAATGAACAAGTATTGATCAATATCTTATAAGATAGACAGATAGATAGATATAAAGAATAATAAGTGTACATATTCATTATTACCAATATCTGATCTCTGACAGACTTATACAATTAACATAATTAATAACAGGTAAAGAGACAGACATAGACTAGATAGTAACAGACAGTGTAAACAGATACAGGTCCAGATACAGTTTAGAGAGACACAGACAGAACCACATACAAACCGACTCAGATACTAATCAAATATTCATAGGTAGATGCAGATCCAGACAGAAAACACTCTTTACAGAAAGACAAACACACAGAGCAAACGGCTATAGATATAGACACAGATTAGATAGACATAAAAAGAACTACATACAAACTGATTCAGATACTGATTAGAAACTCATAGACAGATGCAGATACAGACAGACAGAACTCGTCACAGAAAGACACAGACAGACATAGACTGAGATCAAACATACATACTAGAAAGACACTGATATAGATAGACATACAGATATAGACAGAGACAAGTGAAGAAACAGACATACACAAACGGACTGAGATACAGATCAGACAGTTGCAGACAAAGAGTTATCAGTTATACGCTGATTTAGACACATAAATAACTGACATAAGCAAACATAGACCGACTTAAATGAAAGACACAGATAGATACAGATACATATAGATGCAAACACAGACAGATGTGACACAAATCAAGACAATTACAGACGGAAACACATACAAATATCGATGCAGACATAGATAGACAATGATCATAAATACAAAGAGAGTAATAAATAAACTCAGACATCAATAGATGTAGACACAGATCAGACAAATACTGACGTTTACAAGTGAAAACACACACAGATAAATCAGATCCAAACACAGATCTACCTAATTTGTGGACTTCACTTACCTTTATATCCTTAAAGTGTAATAAATGTCATAGTCACAGATCAGACAATTACACACCTTTACAGGCGGAGACAAGCATAAATAAATACAGACAGACTCAGACACAGACGTAAATGGACACAAATGCACTTACTTTATGAACTAAACTTACCTTTATGTCTTTAAAAGGTAATAAATATCATAGATACAGATCAGACAACTACAACCATTTATAGAGGCGAACACAGACGCATATAAATACTTACAGACAGACCCAGACACAGAAGTAAATGGACATAAATGCACTTACTTTGTGGACTAAAATTTACCTTTATATCTTTAAAGTGTAATAAATGTCGAAGACAGGGTCAAACGAATACAGACCTTTATAGACACAGATGATGACAAACAGATCCAGACACCAGACAAATCCAGACACAGACAGATCCAGGCACAGAAAGGACCAGACACAGACGAAAATGGACACAGATGAACTTGCTTTGTGGACTAAATAAACCTTTATATCTTTAAAGTGTAATACATGTCACATTCTATCAAAAGAATTTATTGGTTATTGCTTATTTTTAAGTTATTTGACTATAAATCTATAATTTTGCAAAGGAGGTGACCAATTAAGCAAGCTAACATTGTGAGAGAGATAAAAAATTAAATCTAATTAGGTATACTTTTCCCAAGTATTTTAATTCGGTATGTAAAGTCATTCCTGTGGAGAAGATAGAATTTTTTATAATTATTCAACCTTTTAGCGTAACCCAGAAGACACCACCGTAAGTCATCTTCAAAAAACGCGATTTTCAGAAAATATATGGAAGTAGTTTACCAGCAAAAGCACGCATAACACAATACATAAAAGCAAAATGCATTTAATGAATTTAAACACTAATGCCCATTTACCGAAAGCTTAAGAACCCGGGTGTAACTTTACAGTGGTTCTCTGAAGGGTTGTGATGTTAATCCTCTTAAAAGAGACAACGCTACTTTTCTTTCTCGCATCGAAGATTCAAGATTAATGTTTTTAAGAAAATTTCGAAAGTAAATATTTTTGCGCAATACACAATTCACGTAAGTCAACTAAAAGTGTTTCAACAAAATAAACATCATCAAGGTTAATAATTTTCGTTAATACGTATTTATTATGTAACTCTTTAAAGTTCATAATGATGTTACTATTGTTGACTTACCTATATCTTCATAAAAATCATGTAAAATATGAAAGTGAACAAAGTTATTTATTATTTTATCTCTGTTTGTATTGTTCTGCCTTTCATTCATATTATTTACACTAAAATCACGTTTAAATATTCTCTATTAGGTATGGAGAAATTAAAATGTAAGTCGTTTATTCTTAATACGATCCGGAGGTATTTCAAAACTGGTTGTACTGTCACTTTCTACTCAGATTACGTTATTTTATATTATAAAACATACAGACAGACCATCTTTCATCGACACGATGAACAATAAAAATATTTTAACATTAATTATAGCATTTATGCCTAATTTATACGTGGCAATCCAATTTGTGTCTTCGTAATTAAATATATTTCAGTCATGTCTGCAATTAAATTTAATTAGTAGTAAAGTAGGATAATCTAAAAAATTTATATATACAGGAAGAGAAAAGATTACTGATTTAATTTAAGTTGAAGAAGTTTGTATTAGTTTATGAAATAGTTATGGACTTGTTTCTGATGGATTTGTTTTTTTTTCACTTGTTTTTGTAGACTCTGTTGTTTGGTCTCTTTCTTTGATTCATTTACTTACTTCTTTTGTAATATGTGCTTCTTTATTTGGATCATAAACTTCTTTTTGTTGAACCAATTTAATGGGTCTTTTATTTTGAGTCTTAGCCTTGTTTCTTTTGTTTAGTTCTCTTTCAATAACTGATCTATTTTTCTCTTATTCCTCACCTTCTTGTGTCTGTTTTTTTTTATATGGACAAATCCTAAATATATTTTGGTTGACTGGTATTTGTTTATCTTTTGTTTCCAATCATTTGACTTGATTTTCTTTTCATTTTTTAGTGACTCTTTTTATTGTTTCTCTTACTTTAAATTCTGGACTTATTTTCACAAAACAATCCTTCTAGAACAGACGGGTCTTGAAGTTCGATCGATTTACCAGTTACTCGAATTCTAAGAATTCTAAGAACACCTCACACGTCCGTCTGAGCGACAGGTCCGGACCGGTTCGTAACAATATACTAGATCTAGTAAAAATGTTTAAAACCTTTCATAGTTTTTTAATATACTTTTCATTCCAGATTCAACAATGAAATCCATCATTTTAATGATGTTTATCGGCGTTGTGGTATCATTACCACAAAAAGAAGGCAGTGCCTATACTCAAGAAGCCATAAGACAAGCACAAAACACATTTCTAATTCCTAAAGATGCACAAATCCAAAAAGTAACTCTTTCAAATACAATTTTAGCTTTCCCATTTTAATATGAATATGAATTTTTAGGTACAAGAAGGAATTGAAATTGGAGCATACGAAAGTATTCCCGGTAATCAAAAAATCAACCTTTTCGAAATTTTAGGAGACCAATTCCCACCAGAAGTTGTTAACAATCTTCAAACACAAATCGATCAAGTTGGAAGAAGTTAATTTTTAATATATATACGAGAATGTAGCTAGAATGAATTTGTGATACTTTGAAACGTATATTTTTTTATTTCTAATTTGTCACCGTAGATATAATTTTAAATTATATATTTTTACTATTAAAATGTAGTAAAAGAGTTTGGTATTTATTTCTCTATAGTTTACCCAACTAACTTTCCTCAAGATGAGGAACTTGCTAAATGATCGCAGCCTCAGAATAGCAACAAGACTAGAGAACATAATTAACTATGCTAGCAACGCTTGCCATTTTTCTTTAAAGTATCTCTTTCTGTTTCGCGTTAATAAGACAAAGATAGTACGTCTTTCTAAGTTAAACCTGTCAACTACCATTCATTCGAACCTCGCATTGGATATACGTCACAAATGACGTCAGCGACATTCAATATCCTATCCAGGTCATAGAGATATAAGATATAGAGCACGGGAGCCAGCCGATACGACCAGCACGAAATAGAAAGAGAGAGGACAACTAACGGGAGCCAGCCGATACGACCAGCACGAAATAGAAAGAGAGAGGACAACTAGTGCGTCGGTTTATCTTTGTCTAATCACATGCGCAACAGGCGAGTCTATAAAACTAGTAAGGTAAAAAACCATACGCACTAGTTGCTCTCTCTCTTTCTATTCCGTGCTGGCTTTCACTTGTGTGCGTTCCTATGGCTCACGTGCTCTATATCTTATATCTCTATGATCGAGGTATAACTCTTTATCAACGTTTGACATCTAGGTTAGGTAGACAGTTAATAGATGGCTCTGTGTTTTGATTTCTTAATTATTCATCGATAGAATTTAAGACCGATTTGACTATTTGTAATCTTGAAAAATTTGTGAAAGTTCAGGGAAGCTATAAACGATGAGAAAAATAAAGAATAAGTAACGGAAAATAGGAAAAAATGGCAATTTATTATATAGTTCCATGAAATTCTAATAGATAACAGTGTAAGTTAATTTGTTTGATATCTGGGTTACAGATAACCGGTAGATGGCTTTGTATTCCGATTTCTAGATAAATAGAAAAAAGAGAAACTAAAAGTCGAAAAAAAAACAAAAAAAGTGCGGAAAAAAGAAAAGTAAGAAAATACCTTTGCTGCCTTCTTCCGGTTGACCTAAATAGGAAAGTGAATAAATGAGTGAATATATCCATTTTCATTTTGTGTGGCTAAATGGGTCGTGATATCCAAAGCCAAAAAAAATACATACCAAATTAAGTACTATGACGCCACTATAAGGTGGGCGCTGTTGATATCTTATATATTGAAATGAGCGAATCTTACTTAAAGAGTTGACGCAACCGTAAGGTGGCGTAATTGATTTTCATATATTTAAACGAGCAATTCTTACTTAATTTAGTACTATGACGCAACCGTAAGATGGCGCAGTTGATATATAATATGTTAACTCGAAATATTACAAAATACAACGAAAAAAAAATAGTGAAAACCTGGGAATTAATGAGAAAATTTGATAAAAACGACAAATACCAAAATAATAAAAAAGTAGGTTTACGAACAGATTACGGAAATATTTAAAAGTTTTTATGAAAAATCACAAAAGGAACTGTACTTTATTACCGAAGTCTTATTTTTTTATAGATATACATTTTATTTTTATATTTGGATATTCTTAAGACACATTAAAATCCAATGTAAAGAAAGAGTTTTATAATTCGTAAATCTTAAGAAGAAACGAACCATTACCTGAGTAAATCTACGTATAAGTATGATGGTTGGAAAGCATCGTCGAAGAGTTCATGGTCATTTTCGTATAATCACCAGGTGGGTTTCGTTTACAACTATTGTTAATACATAATACATTAAGTTTCTCTATAAATATTATCAAAAGGGTAAGTTTAAATAAAAATTTTTACCTGTATCTATATTTTGTTAAATAAATAAAATAGATAATTTCTTAACAATTTTGCAGAAGATCTGTGTAATATTTGAGAAAGAACTTTTTCTTCATTATATTAATATTTATATAAAAATGCACAATACCTAGTTACCTAATTAATGCGTTACTTATATAATTGATATTTATACTTGTTTATGTGATGATACTCTATTATTAGAATTGTTTTTTTTTTATAAAATAATGCAATAACCTAACCTACAACATAATGTATTTCCCAAGAATTAATTAACTTGAATATTATATTTAAATATATAATATGCAGTTTGTAAGTTATTACAACAAAAAATCCTATTTGGAGCCTCTAACTCTAATGCTTTTTTATTTTAATGTTAATCGATACTATTTTAGTAATTAAGTAAAAAAAATTGTTTTAATTCGACTTTTTTTTTAAATACAGTTGTTTTCGAGAGAGATACAGCAGTCATACAACTTTTCGATAACATGTATCTTTTTAGTACCTACTCTAGTCAACATCTTCAAAAACGTGAAAAATTAAAATAAAATAAAAAACAGATGTTTATGTTTTTGTTAATAACTTGAAAAATATTATTATTTAAGCAATTTTGAAAAAAGCCTGTTAAAGAGGAGGAAATTTCGGAAAAAAAAGTCCGTCCACCCGGAACTCTATCTCCATTATTTATAACTTTAATTTGACGTTGAAAATGGGGCTTTGAGCGGCTTTTACGGCATACGCGCGCTACCGCTAAACGGTGTTTATCAGATAAAATATTTTTTTTATGACATAAAATGTTATTTTAAAAATTTGAAAAAGTTCCAGTATTTTCCTAACACTTGAAAGAGTCTAAATCAGTTGGAAAAAACATTTTATCACTGTTTTTCAAAAAGTTATTCAATTGTTAACTAACAAATTTTTTCCTAATATCTGTTGACATAAACAATGGGATAAAAGGTATACATAATTGGCCTAAAAATTTGAAACTTTGTGGAGCCCTTTTCATATGTATACTTTACAAGATTCTGTGATAAATGTTTATAAAAGTTTATTAATTTGTTAATTATGATTTTTCATAACTATTGCAAAATATTGCGAAAAAGTAAAGAAAAATATAGAATTTTTCCAAATAAATGCATGTAGTATCTAATAAACAATAAATACGAATTTGGTCTTAGAATTATTTGAAAAAGAAACTTATTTTCTATAAACAACTCCTGAATATCCTTTATCATATCTCCAATAGTTTAAAAGATATATAATTTTTTTAATTGGCAAGTTATTTGGCGCTACAGTTAACGTGACGTATGATATTAGAAAGTATTATTAACAAATTAATAAACTTTTATAAAGATTTATCGCAGGATCTTGTAAAGTATACATATGAAAAGGGCTCCACGAAGTTTCAAATTTTTAGGCCAATTATTTATACCTTTTATCCCATTGTTTATGTCAACAGAGATTAGGAAAAAATTTGTTAGTTAACAATTGAATAACTTTTTGAAAAACAGTGATAAAATGTTTTTTCCAACTGATTTAGATTCTTTCAAGTATTAGGAAAATACTGGAATTTTTTCAAATTTTTAAAATAACATTTTATGTCATAAAAAAAATATTTTATCTGATAAACACCGTTTAGCGGTAGCGCGCGCATGCCGTAAAAGCCGCTCAAAGCCCCATTTTCAACGTCAAATTAAAATTATAAATAATGGAGATAGAGTTCCGGGAGGACGGAGTTTTTTTCGGAAATTTCCTCCTCTTTATTAATGAGCTTTTTTCAAAATTGCTTAAATATTAATATTTTTCGAGTTATTAACAAAAACAAACATCTTTTTTTTTTCATCGTATTTTGTTAATAACAATTGCAATTTTTTGCCTGCACACTTTTCCTTCAAAAACATTTTTCTACAGGTGATTCCGAATCCAATGAGCTATCGCTCATATATTTAGGACCAGTATTTTAATTTTTCACGTTTTTGAAGATGTTGACTAGAGTATAGTATCTTGATTACTTCTTCATTTGGATTGAATTCTTTGGAGCAAGGATTCTTTTGAGGTCTGAACCCAGGAAAAAGTCACTAGATGGCAGATCTGGAGAATACCGTAGATGTGAAAGCAATTTGTAGCCTAATTCGTACAAGTTTGCCATCGTTTTCAATGATTTGTGACAACGTTGCTTTTTCTTTATAAAAAACCTTTTATCAATGCAGAATTTCTTTCGAGCAAGCATTTTTTTGAGGCCTGCAAATAGGAAAAAGTCACTAGATGTCAGATCTGGAGAATACCGTGGATGTGAAAGCAATTTTTAGCCTAATTCGAACAATTTTGCCATCGGTTTCAATAATTTGGGACAACGTTGCTTTTTCTTTATAAAAAACCTTTTATCAATGCAAAATTTTTTTCGAGCAAGCATTTTTTTGAGGCTTGCAAACAGGAAAAAGTCACAAGGTGCCAGATCTGGAAAATACGGTGGATGTGGAAACAATTCCTACTCTAATTCGTACAATCTTGACATCGTTTTCAATGATTTGTGAAACCGTTCCTTTTTCTTGATAAATAAACTTTTTATCAATGCGGAATTTCTTTCGAGCAAGCATTTTTTTGAGGCCTGCAAACAGGAAAAAGTCACTAGATGTCAGATCTGGAGAATACCATGGATGTGAAAGCAATTCGTAGCCTAATTCCTACAATTGCCATCGTTTTCAATGATTTGTGACATCGTTCCTTTTTCTTGATAAAAAACCTTTCATCAATGCAGAATTTCTTTCGAGCAAGCATTTTTTTGAGGCCTCCAAACAGAAAAAAGTCACTAGGTGCCAGATCTGGATAATACGGTGAATGTGCAAGCAATTCGTTGTCAAATTCGTACCATTTTGCCATCGTTTTCAATGATTTGTGACACCGTGCATATGCATGATGAAAAAAACCGTTTTCTTCATCAAATGGATCAGTTTTTCGTGATTTTATCGTTTAAACGCTCCAATATCGCTATGTAAGAATTGCTCCTGATGATGGGTTTTTTCGAGGTAATAGTTGAATATTATACCTTGTGTATCCCAAAATACTGATTCTATAATCTCCCACCGGACTGTAAGCTTTACTTTCAGTGAGCATCTGAATTTCTTTCAAGCAAGCATTATGTTGAAGTTTGCTAACAGGAAAAAACTCACTATACTAGATGCCAGATCTGGAGAATACGGTGGCTGTGGAAACAATTCGTGGCCTAATTCGTACAACTTTGACATCGTTTTTAATGATTTTTGTGTCACTGTGCATTTTCTTAATGAAAAACCGTTTTCTTTAACAAATGAATCAGTTTTTCGTGATTTTATTCTTCAAACGCTGTAATAACGCTTTGTAAGAATTGCTGTTAATGGTTTAGACTTTTTGTGATATAACTGTTAAACTGAAGGTCACAGGGTTATTAAATTTGGTATATAGGATCCTCATATCATGAAGAAAACCCCTATAAATTTTGGTACACCTCTCCTAATTTCATGGTGGACCAACCCCATATTACTAATACAACCAATGACATGAACATTTGCACCTTTGGCTCCTGCAGAAACATATGTACAACGGTTCCCTTTTTTAGATCGTCCTTTCCTTCTGGACACATATAAATTAAAATTTGTTTCGTCCATGTATAAAATTGGCATGCTATCTGCCTGATATTCAAGCAGCTGTTGTGCGTAATTCCTTCTTTTTGTTTTATTTTCATGAGTGTTAGCCTTTTCTGATTCCTTATGGCAATCTTTTAATGTAAACAATAATCCATCTAAATGTCTACGCAAACATTCTTTTGAAACGCTTACATTATGTTTTTGTTCAAATTTTTCTTTCAGTTCCCGTAATGTTATTCTAGGGTTCCTCTCGATATATTGCTCCATTAATACACGGTGCTCTGCCGAAATTTCGGATAACCCTAACGGTAAAATTTTAACGGTTTTCCGAAACTCGTGTATATAATGCTTATGTATAAATCCGATAGAACCTTCTCACTTCTTACATTAACGTTGTTAATACTAATTTTTTTTTTTAGTAAAACTATGATTGTTGGAACAATAAGAAGGCGTAAGAAATTGTTCATTATTTTAGTATTTGTTACTACTATAATAATTTTAATATACTTAAAGACATCTTATTACAAAAAAGATTATTCAGTACACCCTAAAAATAGCAGGTAAATAAAATTTTATATAATTTTCGTTTAAAAAAGGAAAAAATACTTTTTTACATTTCTATTTTATTCTAGAAAAAAATTTCAAACTGAATATGTCGATAAACATGGTATAAATGTTATAGTAGGACATTATATGGGAAATCTTGGATATAATATATCCAATAAAGCCTCTCGTGATATTATAAACGCTAATAATTTTTCACCGATAAATTCAGCTGGAAAAAATGGTCAACCAGTTGTTATCGCATCGAAAGATTTTATAAAAATGCAACAGCTTTACCAAATCAATAAGTTTAATTTATTAGTCAGCGATAAAATACCTTTGAATAGGAGTTTACCAGATTATCGTAGAAAAATGTAAGTATATCCATTTTTTTTATACAAAGAGAGCATATAAGCTCATTTATTGATCTGAATAACGCCTTTCAATCGGTTAAGACCCAAATGGCCACAGTAATTTCGACGTGTAACGTCGTGAAGGCAATGACTTATAAAGTGAAAATAACTGCCAAAAGGGCAGTAACAAGAAATGTCAAAAAAGCTTTATATTGAACGGATTTCGACGTATAACGTCTCATTGTAAAAAATGTGAGCTGTAGAAAGGTAAAAAGTGTTAACAAAATCGTAATAAAATGTCTATTTGGCCGTTTACAAAATATAATCTTAATGCTCTTTTTAACACTTCTTATAACGGTCCATTTGACACTTATTACCACTCTAAAACTAATCATCTTTACAATGGTTAAACAGGTTAAAATTTGTTGGGTCGAGTGGTAAGAATTGCCAATAGGACCGTAATCAAAAACCGCTTGGCCGTTTACGAAATATAACTTTAATGCCCTTTTAACACGGCTTATTACGGTCTTTTTGGCACTTTTTATCACTGATATTTTCTAAAAAACGTATGACTTACCTTTATAAAGAGGATGAGCTGTAGTGTGGTTAGAAATGCCAGAAGGGCTTTAGGGCATTAAGTTCTGTGAACCATTATTATAGAAAAGGTAAAATACGACAAAAAGACCGTAATAAAAAGACCGCTTGGCCGTTGACAAAATATAACATTTAACATCCATTATTGCGATCATTTGGGCACTAAACGGATTTCGACGTATGACGTATGTAAAGAGGATGAGCTGTAAAGTGGTAAGAAGTGTGAAAAGGGCATTAGGGTTGCATCTTGTGAACCACTAAACGGATTTCCACGTATGACGTATCATTCTACAGAGACGAAGCTGTAGAGTAGTTTGGGGTGTAAAAGGACTGTAATAAACAGTGTCAAAAGGGCATTAGGGTTGTACCTAGTAAACGGATTTCGAATTTCGATGTATCACGTCAGAAATAAACTAAAGAGTGGTAAGTAGTGCCAAAAGAGCATATGGCTACATCTAATCGAATTTGGACTTATGACGTAACATTCTAAAAGAAAATAAGCTAAAGACTGGTAAAAGCTGCAAATGGGCTGTAATAAGAAATGCCAAAAGGGCATTAGGGTTATATTTTGTAAACGGCCCAACGGATTTTGACGTATCCTTGTAAAGAGGATAAGCTGTAGAATGGTAAAAAGTGTCAAAAGGGCATTAGGGTTGCATCTTGTGAACCACTAAACGCATTTCGACGTATGACCTATATCCTTGTAAAGAGGAATAGCTATAGAGTGATAAGAATAGTCAAAAGGGCATTATATAGGACTACATCTTGTGAACCACTAAACGGATTTCGACGTATGACGTATTATTCTATAAGTGAATAAGCTATAGAATGGTAAGAAGTGCAAAAGGGTCGTAATAAGAAGTGTCAAAATGGCATTAGGGTTATATCTTGTAAACGGCCTCACAAATTTCATAATCAGTGGAAAGAGGATGAATAAACGGCTTAACAAGTTTTTACAGTGGAAAGAGGATGAGTTGTAGAGTCAAAGGGCCATTACGGCTTTATCTTGAAGTACATTGTAAAATAAATGAGCTGTTAAGTGTTAAGAAATGCCAAGAGTACTGCAATAAGAAGGCATTATTCAGCCTTTTACGAGATACAACCTTAATGCTCTTTCAACACTTCTTATTAGGGTCATGTTGGCACACCTTACCACTTCTATACATATCGAAATCTATTGGTTCGTGTTGTTCTTAACCAATTCAAAGGCTCTGGTCATATCAATAAAGAATACAGTTGACTCAATTTTTTATTAGTAAAATTAGTGTTGTTTATGTTAAATTTTAGGTGTACAACACTATTTAAAAATTATCAAACATACCCTAAAACTAGTATTATAATTGTTTTTCATAACGAAGCCTGGTCTACATTATTCCGAACGGTTTGGAGTGTTATAAACAGATCACCAAAAGAACTGTTAGAAGAAATAATATTAGTAGATGATGCTAGTGAAAGAGGTGACAAATATAGAAATTACTGTTAAAAAATTGTACCAATTCATAATAAATTTCAGATTTTCTAAAAAAACCTTTAGATGATTATATTAGTAAACTACCAGTCAAAGTATCTGTAATAAGAAGCACTTACAGAATTGGTCTGATCAAAGCGAGATTAAGAGGAGCATTGGTTGCTAATGGTGAAGTTTTAACATTTTTAGATGCTCATTGTGAATGTACAATTGGTTGGTTAGAACCATTATTATCTGTGATAAATAATGATAAGAAGACTGTTATATGTCCAACGATAGATATTATTAATGATGACTCTTTTGCTTATGTTAAAAGTTTTGAACTCCACTGGGGTGCATTTAATTGGAATCTACAGTTTAGGTAAAAATCTTTTTTTATCCATTCAAATAAACTTTTATTCGTTAAAATTGTCTTCAGACAACTATTTTGACATTGTTTAACTACTGAGGACGTCTGACCTTTGGTCACAAACTGTACTGCAGCCTAGTTAGACTTATTGTCTTCTTTCATCTTCAGGATCTTGATAATGGTCCATATGTTTGTGGGGGCCCTCTGAAGTCCCGAAAAATTGAACTGCAATTCAGTACCTCGCAATGTGTGTTTAACTGTTTCAGATTCCCAGCCGTATAATCTGCTGCTTGCGTCTCCATTAATCATCCTCATGGTTTGAAGGTGTCCCTTGACCAGTGCCTAGTCCGTAAGAAATCCTGTAATGATTTATAGCTTTCGTAGCTGATACCTTTTGGTTTTGCGCATTGTTTCAGCTCTTCTGACCCACTTTTGTTCAATACACATTCTGCTGTGTGTTTGGCTAAAGATGTGTTTGTTATATTGGCCACGGATGCATGTTTTCATTTAGCTCCAGATCGTACTTTTTGGTACCCCTAGAGCTGGCACTGGACCTTAGAATGGTGTTACTGATCCTTTTATAACTTTATAAGCTTGTTCTTTCACTTGTTAGCCTCTATGTCCTGACACCAAAACTAGTTTATTTTTGTAATGTACCGCCAGAATTCGCTTAGAATCATAAGCCTTCAAATTATTATCTCTTGCGCATTACAAGATTGTATATTCCTCTTCAGTCTTAGACCCGTTTGTGTACCAGGTATATTGAGTGCTCGCATTTTGCCATTCCTTACGTTCATGTATCTCAACCTTGAACGTTTTCTTAGAAAAGTATTTGGGAACCATGTGGTCTGATTTCATCTTCCAGATGACTTTACAAACACAAATATCCTGCTTTGTTTTGTTGTGTCCTGATCTAACAAAAATGTTGCTCAGGTTTTCTTGCAGCTTGTAAAAGCCCATCCTTAACTCTTTCTCCAAGATTATGTGAATGGGAGGAAGGTCTAACGGGACTTCCAGTGCTGCTGTTGGAGTGTCTCTTAGAGCTCCATTATACCAAGGCAAGTAAGTTTGTGGACCTTGATTAGCTTGATAAGGGGAACTTTTGTTGTATCTTTGGCCACCATACGAAAGATGGATATAAAATTGTTAGTTTAAGTATCCCATATAACATATATATCTAGTTTTAAACCCCATGGTTTGTCTTAAGTGTATTGGTTTCGCCCTCTTGGTTTTGTATTCAAAATGATGGTTTAATTATGAGCTTTGAGTCAAATAATCACAATTTATAAAAAGAACTTTTTATAGTAAAAGTTTTTTTTTTACTGATGTATAGGTAACATTACTATTCAGAGCTGTAGGTGGTCGGGAAATACCTTTAAATTGGATTACAAATTCTATCCGGAATGACAAAGAGACAAAGAACACGACGAAAATAAAAAACTTTCTATTTTCCCTAATAAAATTTAGAATTTCTTGAAATTGTGTCAAAATCTCTATTTATATGCCTAAACACACTTGAAACATGCATTGTCATCCAGTTCTTAGCTTGAAAATTTCATAGCTCGGGAAATAGGTTTAAATTCGACCACAAAATTCCACCCGGGATGACAAATAGAAACACAAAAAGACAAAGAACGCAACGACTATAAAAAATTCAAAAATATAGTATTTATAAAATAAAAAAAAACTTTTCAGCTGTGAAGACTCGAACCCACTTTATTAACCATATGCGAGCGTATACTTAATGTTGATACAATTTATGCCACAAAAGCTTTGCATTTGACTTGTCAAACTTACGTATTAGTTTCAAGTAACAAATATTTATATTCCTTCATTTGGAAATTTACAAACCAAATACTAATTATAAATAAACAGTAATAAGACTTTTTGATTACTTAATATAGGTAACGTTTTTATATGAATAAAACAACCTTTATTAACATTGGCAGGTCAAATTATTTATATAAATATATATTAATAAAGTAATTATCAATAATAAAATCCATGTATAACGAAATATATAACTATTAAAATTAATACAAACACTTTACTACTGAATGTCAATGCTTATATTAGCTTTAAACTGTATTGAAAACTTTGCGGTGAAGAATACAATTAGATTCTCTTTTGATCGTATTTTTTATTATATTACAGGATTTTTCATTGATTAAACGATTGTAAAACGAAATATAAAAGTATTAAAACAAATTATACCACTTACCTACTGGGTATCCATAAACTTTAAACAGTTTATTTCAGAGATAATATGTCTATGGTTTATTTACTAAAATATTGCAATGTTTACATTTTTAAATACACAATAAATGAACTTCTGTCAATGAAACGTCATTTCTTGGAATTTTAATAATGGCCGACTGGCTTTAGCCAATGGGAAATTAGGTTTCTATGGAAACGGTTGGAATGTGCTCTATTTAAATTCTAAGAATTTACAGAATTCTTAGAATTTAAAGAGATTTCTGAAAAGGGAATTCCGTTCTATAAACTATTGAATTTTCAAACAAAAAATGAGGAATTATGTTAATATATGATAATATTAAGAGGAAAAAATAATAAAAAAATATTTTATCATTTTTTAATGGTTTGATTTAATATATTATAAAGCATATGAAGGCATTTTTTCAAAAAATTGTATTGCAAGAATGCTTTGAGGTACTTACCTCAAATTTTGCATATTTATTAAATAAAGTACAATATATAATATAATAAATTTTTGTTAAATTTTCTTTATTAATAACCGAGTTATTAAATACGAAAAATATAAATAGATTTAAAACAAACTAATTACCAAATTCTTTGACAAATTTATTTTCAACTTTTTTTATTACAATACGACAATAGTTATAACTAATATACTAAATTTTCATAAAAATTGCTACACTCAAAAAACAGTTATGATAAAAAAAAACACATATTCTTAACATAAAATTATCAACATTTATAAAAAAATGTTTTTTTACTGATTTATAAATATTTTATATGCCTAAACACACTTAAAACATGCATTGTCATCCAGTTCTTGGCTATCCTGAAAATCACAGAGCTCTAGGTGGTCGGGAAATAGGTTTAAATTCGATTACAAAATTCCACCCGGAATGACAAAGCAGAGACAAAAACAGGACGAAAATAAAAAAAAAATCTAAAATCACCCCAAGCTACCTAACCTCTCCGACAAATTCGATATATAATTACTTTGTATAACTAAAAACTATTATAGGTGGTATACTTTGGGAGAACACGAAATCAAGCAACGAAAAGCAAATATCACACAACCATTTAACTCACCAGTTATGGCTGGAGGACTTTTCGCCATAGATAAAAAGTATTTTTTTGAAATTGGATCTTATGACGAAAATATGCTGATTTGGGGTGGAGAAAACCTAGAAATGTCGTTTAGAATATGGCAATGTGGTGGAAAGATACAAATATCACCATGTTCACGTGTCGGACATGTTTTTAGAAAATCATCTCCTTATCTATTTCCTGGTGGTCTTGACAAGACATTATTTTCAAATTTAGCAAGAGTTGCGTTGGTGTGGTTGGATGAATGGGCCAATTTTTTCTTCAAATATAATGAACAACCAAGGTAAAATTTATTCCTAGAGAATTAAATCTGGTAGTAATTTTTTCACGGTCCATCAAATTCTGTTAATGGAGTCACAATATTAAGACTCGGTTCTTAACTACTTTTTCGCATAACTTTATGGATTCTGAAAGAAATTACCATAATTCAATACTTTTTTAATCTGTTATCTACTTATGATTAACCAATATGAGTACAAATTTTAGATTAGTTAAAGATAGTCAAAATGTTAGTAAACGTCTGGAGTTAAGAAAGAAATTGCATTGTAAAAGTTTTGCGTGGTATTTGAATAATGTTTGGCCACAACATTTCTTTCCAACAGAAGATAGATTCTTTGGACGTTTTCGAAATCTTGGGAAAAACATGTGTCTTATTAAACCAGACAGAAAAGATCTATCAAATCAACCAGTAGGAATAGCTAAATTAGATCAGTAAGTAAACGTATTTTACTATTAGTTACATAAGTAAGTAAGGGTTGGCTAACCTGAGTTGGTCATCACTTGTCAGTTGTCAACAAATATACAGTAGTGTGGGTTTCCCAGACACCCACACAAGGCTACAGTTATCCATTGTTGTTTTTGTTGTCTTAAAGCATTTATATACATATTTTAATGTTTTTTTAGTTGTTTAGGAGATGATGGTCAAATAGAAATGTTTGTAATGACTAAAGATGGTTTAATTATGACTGATGATTCTTTATGTTTAGATGCACCTGAAAAATTTCAAACTAGTACTACAAAAGTTCGAATAGTAGCATGTCATAGTTATAAAAGACAAAAATGGAAATATAACATAAAGGTATTATTATATTTAAGTCCGCTTTGAACTTATTATCTGTTTAAACTTAAAAAAAACGATATTTTTTTTTAGACAAAATCACTTCAACATGTTAAAAACGATAAATGTTTGGATGTAAAAGAAACAACAGTGCTTTCCTATGAATTAATTCTGGTGGAATGTAATGGAAATAAAAATCAGAAATGGAAACTTGAACCAGTTAATTGGAAAGATTTATAAAATTACCGAAATATAATAAAAAAATACAAATATAATTCAGTCTATTTTCTCAAAGATAATTTTATTTATAAAAAAGTATCTCTTTATAAATACATAAATCTACAGTTGCGCATATTTATAACACTTTAATAATTTATTTAAAATAAACAAGATAATGACCTGTCTGTATATTGTACTATGTAAGAGGCCATATGTAAAATGGATAAAGGCCATTTTCTAATATAACCTTAACCTCACTTTTGTATGTTGTCTTCATGCCATCAACACGAGTTTATAAATAATCTGTTTTTAATTAATCATATCAGTTATTAATTAATGGAGTACTCAGTGGGAAGCTTAGCAGATTTAATATCTGGTAAAAACACACCAAACAAACCGAAACTTGTGAAAATTAAAGTAAATAAGGAAAAAGTTTCTGAAAGTCAAGAAGATGATATAGTAGTGAAGAAAAAGAAAAAAGACGGCACTGAAGTAAAAAAATCGAAAAAAAGAAAAGCTGATACTAAGGAAAATGGTTCTGAAAGTCAAGAAAATGATACTGTAGTAAAGAAAACGAAAAAAGATGGCACTGAAGTAAAAAATATTAAAAAAAGAAAAGCTGATACTAGCCCTACAGCCACTAAAAAACAAAAAATTAGTGAAACTACAGTAAATAGTAACGATGAAAGTAATAGTGTTGATAATACTGAACCAAAAACAAGAACCAGACCGAAGAAGAAAGTTAAAATACTTCCCGATCCTGATGAGCAAAGTAGGACAATATTTGTGGGTAATGTACCAATATCCACTCCTAAAAAGAAAATTCAACAACTTTTTAAAAAGTATGGTCCACTCGAGGCTGTACGGTTTAGAGGAGTACCTGTAGCAGATCCAAAAACACCAAAAAAAGTGGCTGCTATAAAAAAGGAATTTCATCCAGACAGAAATAGTGTTATCTGTTTCGTAAGGTAAATATTACACAAATTGTTCTTTAGTTCTTGCAATATCTTAAAAATTATTCAAAACCAAGTTAAAAATCGATTATGAATATCAAAAAACTGAAGAAAGTTTGTTCTTATGTAGGCACGTAAGAAGTTATACTTCTTTGTTCTAAAAAAACAATCAAAGTTTATTTCATGTCTAGATATTCTAAAAACCAAATAAGTTATGACAATTCATTTGTTTTCTTTGAAATTTGATTATGTTAAATATTTCTCTTTTTCATAGATTTGTCAATAAGGAAGATGCAGAAAAAGCACTAGCAGAGGATGGAGTTGTTTTTAGAGAACATCATTTACGAGTAAATATTTGCCAGAGTAAAGATAAGAAAGATGAATCGAAAGCAATATTTATTGGAAATTTAAGTTTCAGTATGTAAATTTATTTTTTATTAATTTAAAGATTGAATGACTACACAATATAATAATGATTAAGTATATTATAATATCAAAAAATGAAAATTACTTAACAGGTTTATTGCCGAACACATCTATTGGTGAGCTAGGACTTCTGTTTCCAGCCTGAAAGTGCATTAATTGTACTTCCATTAATTTTTCCATCTTTTGTTGCTTTAACTATCGAATACGCCAACGGTTTCTTGTCTCTTTCATTTGCTACTTTCACTTTCGAGTACACCATGTTTCATTAAAAACTTCATTTCCATCGGAGTTCACCAAATAACAAGTTTAGTGGATAATTCTGTGAGGATACTTTAAATAAACCTTGTCCGCGTTACATGGCGCAGTTTATCGTTGGGGATAGAACTTGAAAACTTTAAACTCTGCCAACAAAGGACTAGTGTCATGTACAGAAAACTAGTTTCATTTAAAATATCTACACCACCAAATATTGCGAAGCTTTTAATTACAGCCAGTGTATTTGAAAGTAGAAGCATCGATTGAGAGAAACAGAAAGTTCTATTACTCATTTTTGTAACGATTTTTCTATCACAACATCTTTTCCGCATCTAACATTACAAGTTTCGCTTTTATTTTAGATGTGGTCAGTTTGAACAGTGAATATTTTTCTTTAGATGCTGAGGAAGAGGAACTATGGAAAGTATTTGAAGCTTGTGGTCCCATAGCAAGTGTAAGAATAGTAAGAGATTCCCGCACTGGAATGGGTAAAGGATTTGGTTACGTAAACTTTAGGGATAGTGATTCAGTTCAATTAGCTCTTGAGATGGAGAATGTTAAAGTAAAAGATCGTGAAGTTAGAATATCTTTATCCAGCGTTAATTCCGCTCAGAAAAACAAGAAGAATAATAAAAAGGTAATATACATATTTTGCATAGCAATAATTTATATAATTTATACTTTTATTTAAGGCTCATAAACCTAAACATCAAAATAGATTACACAATCAAAATAGGTTTAAGAAAAATTCTGAAGGTGGTGATGTAGAGAAGAATAAATCAGGTTTTAATAAACAGAATAGGTTTAAAAAAAATTCTGAAGGTGGTTATGAAGAGAAGAATAATTCAGGTTTTAATAAACAGAATAGAAATTTCCAAGGTGCGAAATTTAATATGAAGAAAAAACATAAAGTTAATAAAGGGTTACAAGAGAAAAAACGTATTGTTAAAAAAATTGCTCCAATTGCTACATAAACTATGTAATATTTTTTTGTATTAGTTGAAATATATGTTACATATATATTATTATTTTTATTCCCTCTTTGGAGGAGTACCAATTTTGAACGATTTTTTTCTGTTTTTGATCTGATATGTGAAATACAATCTGAAATTAAAATAATTATGACATATTTTTTTCTAAAACATTTTTATTCATTATTTTTCGGTACATTTATAAACCAAGTCACATACGACAATAAATATAATGAAAAAAAAAAACATTGACACATTCAGTACCATATATATATAGTGCACACAGTAAATCACATTTTAATTAGGTAAAGATTTTACAAAATAACCACACAATATTGGAATTACAAAATGCATAAACATAAATTAACTATAATTATACAAATTTGAATAAATAAAAAAAAGATTAAAAAATTACGCACATATATGTTAATGTTAATTAATACTTTTTTGTTTATTAGTAAATATAAATATGTTAAATAGAGGAAATTTTGAACTATAAAGTTTATTATATTAATAGTATATTACTTTACGAGTGGAGTAAATTGCATATTACAGCGAGTGTGTTTGGCCCATGAGCGAGCTTGCGAGCGAAGGGGCTAAAGAAACGAGCTAAATATGCAATTTGTTCCTCGAGTAAAGTACTATGCTTTACCCACGACTTACCAAATGGTTTTGTATAAAACTAAAAATAACAAATATGAAATTTAAATTTTGGCATAAGTTGTCAAAAATATTCGATTTCGCAGACAGTTCTGTCTGAGAAATGTCAAATGTTAGTTTAATTTAATGAAAACTGTAGGTAACCAACATAATAATACAGGTTTCTATTTACTTACTTCACTAGTTTAGTAAATGAAACTATAACACAACTCCTCAATAATTTGACACTTACTGACAGAGTTATAGGTTAAAAAATACGCAATTTACTTATCAGTCGTGGGTAAAATTAAGAATTATAGTTTCAAGTTATAAATATAAATTATAGAAAAAAAATGAGTTATGATAAATATGGAAATTTTTGAAAAATATATGCAAATTCCAATTCCAATAATCTAACATTGTACTTTTAACCTAAATTACTATTTTTTGGTTTAATAATAATACATTTTCCAAAAATATAGTATTTACGAAAGAACCTACCATTTATTTATTTTATTATAAAAAGCCGTTGGATATACTAAAATATATAAGAAAAATAATCCAGACAGGATTTGCATCACATTAGTAGATGGATATGGAAGCCTATTATTTTTAAAGGATTACTGTATAAAAATATAAAATAAGAACTTAAATATGCAACAGATCTACAAAATCTGTGCTCAACTCAGTAAAAACTTTTAAGTAACAAAATAACGTAACTACTTTCAACCTTTCCAAAACACAAAATAGCAAGTGATTGTTTCCATATCCGCGGAATCGTCCACAAAGAGTTGTTACCTCAAGACCAAAAGGTCAATCAACATTGTTTAGATTCTTGAAAAGGATCATACGTATGTTTTGTCAAAAACCTAAGTTTTTCGGTGGTTTAAGAAGGAAAAGAGTCGATAAAAAATGAATCACAAACCGTAAGGTCTTCATCTTTAAAAACCAATAAAAATATCGACAAAATCCGGGTATTTGTCCGTTCAGATCATCGGTTAACAGTCAGAATAATCGAGGAAAAGTTAAATTTCACTCACAACACCGTTCATCAAATTCTGACAAATAGATTGGGAATGGGAAAAATCTGCAAAATGATTAACAAAAAACCCTCTACAAAACCAAAAGATTATGAAAGTTATGAGTGTCACACTTCAAACTCTCTAAGGTCCAAAAAACTAGTCGAAGATCAAATAGAAGATGATTTTATTCTATATCCACGGAATGATCTACAAAAAGTTTCTATCTCAAGGCCAAACGGCCAATCAGCACTTTTATTGGTAGATTCTTAAAAAAGGATCATGCGTGTAAGCCCAAACATCAACAATAAATGGAAGTTGTATAACGATAATTCTCCTTATAACACAACAATTTCAATAAACGATTTTATGACCAGTAAACACATTTCTTGGCTCCTTTATGTCTTTATTCATCTGACTGGAGTCATTGTGACTTTCACCAAATGTTACAAAAACCAAAAGAAGAAGTACAAAAAATCATTAAAAAAATAATCGAGGTCATCAAAAAAAAGCTCTACTTAATTCTAAATACAGTTCTTTCAAAACATGAAGAAGCTGATGAACTATTAACTATTGAATCATAAGAAAATTTTAACTTCTTAGCTGGAAGCTCTAAAAGAACTACCAACAATACTGTCACATACGATGATAGGATAGTGTTACTCTACATAATAATTTAATATTTTTTTTGTATTGTAATCAACCAGTTCAAAGTTAGATTTCAAATTAATCTTAAATAGTTTAATTCTTATTCTCACGTAGAATATAAATTGATTATAAAAGAACGTCGCATTCGAGGAGTCCGGAGTCTTAGGTTGTCTGTAAGAGTCACCCTTTGGGGTGTCTCTAAAACAAACCCTTGGGTCTGGGCAGTTGTGACTTTTGTCGTATTAAAGTAAGTAAATGTGGCTTGCCACCATATAGTTTTATTGATAAGATTATCTTGTTTAGTTATTTCTCATTCATATTTTGATTATTTATTGTTATTGCTTGTTTCCTGTTGTTCATCTTATCTTCCACTTGGTAAGGTTTCTGCCTTCAGCAGGCTATCTACCAGGTTTTTAGATAACCACAACCTGGGTGGGAAGTGTGTCTAGTAAAGCTACTCATCATATCAAAACACTAGGACACAAACAAACTAAAAAATCGCTTATAGAACCAAATTGTATTGAGGAAGATCTCAAAGTACTTATTGAAGAAGTTTTCGAAAAAACAACTACAGAAATAGTAGCATTAGATTTACTGATGAACAACAATAATAGTTATATATTTAATTAGTGGGATAAGAGCATCATTAACTGACGAATGCGGTGAGTCGAAGTAAGAGCACGAGTCTCAGTTAATATGCCTTATCCCACGTATTAGATACAACTTTTTATCTACGACTGCTCAGAATTACGGAAATTATACTTTTGAATTGAATTGGACGAAAAATCGGAATATCAGTATGTATGTAGAACCATAGCAACATGTAATTTGAATGTCAACAATTTAAGTCAAAACTTCAAGAATTAATTTTCTAATTTCTGTTTTTCTGTGAAATAATGAGCGACTCCGAAGAAACGTATCGCAACGAATATTCTTGGAGAAAAGAATGTACTTGTAGAAGCTTCAACCAGTAAACGCAGTAGTTTGGAAATTTCTAAAACAGAAATGTCCTCAGGTATACACTTGCATAAATGTAAACATGTTATTATTAATGTTCATAAATAATTGTTTAATAAATTTGATCGTTAGTTGGTATTAAAAAATGAGTGTGTTTTTGATTTCATTACCTCACTAGTTAGGTAATGAGTTTCATTACGTAACTCAAATGAATGTCAAATTCGTCACTTATCTAAGCAGTCGTAGATAAATTTATAAAAACACTTTAATGATTTTATAAATAAATTTCGATTTATAACTAAATATCCCGATGTAGATGAATTAAATGTTTATTTGAGGAATGAATTTAAACTGTTAAATTCTTGTTTCAAAAAAATAAGTTCTTCACAATTTATTAGCGTCATGATTAAGTAGCCCTTATCCAAATAAATTATGAACATATTCACAGCACTATTACCATAATTTTTCACTTAAAGATTTTTCTTTAGCTTAGCACAAGGTTTTCCAGCAATAATCCGGAGTTATTTCATCAAAAAAACTCATCATAACCAACTTAAGTATCTTTTTTTACAGCTCCCGTCTGAACTATTAAGTAAATCGTGGAGTGGTAGCTGTGGATTTAAACTAACTCGTTGATTTTACGATTTAACCTTTGGAATTTATTCCATTCTTTTTCAAGACTTATTGTTATAGCAAAATAAATAAATAAATAAATAAACAATAAAATTAATACAATGAAGATATTTATATAAAAGGATTGAATAAATTTGAAGGTTTTTGAACTTGATACTCCACGATTTACTTATGATTATCATTTACTAATACCAAAACAATTTATAATTTATACATACGGCAAAAATGTAATTCGTAACCATTTAATAAAAAAACTAAAAAGTGCATTAACAGGAGAAAAAAATATAAAAAATTGAATTTAAAAAAATTATAAATACATAATAAATTTGATATAATTCGAACTTCTGGTATCTATACTTCGTGTGTATCAAGTAAAATATTCGATAAGTGTCGTTGTTGAACGTTCTTTCTCTGCTTAATATAGAAGTAATGTTGTTTAAAAAATGAAAAGGATCAATTCGTAATTTTGACTTGTAATAATCTACACAAACATATTATGCAAGAATTGATTTTAAATTACTTAATTTCCATCGTGATTGGTTACGAATTGATGTAATTATTTGATTACACATCTATTTATAGTTTAAATGTGCATGCAGAAAACCTATAAATCCCTGTTTTATCTTTAGATTAACATTTGTTTTTTAAACTCTATCGTTCTCGTTTTGTTTTACTACATTTAGTGAAAAACATGAAAGTCTGTATTCTATTGTGCATCATCAAATTGTAGTCTATTAAAATTAAACTGTAAATCTCAAAAACTTGAATAGGATAATACTAATACTATAATTTATTAATATCTATATATTCTAATTAAGAAAGCAGCCAAAAAATTATCATAATGCTGAAGAAACATATTTTAGAAATTTCTGTATTTTTTTTTGGTATCACTATAGAAATGCTTGTTTGTATATTTACAAAGTTCTAAAATATATATCATAACTTTAATCTCTGTTATAAACATCACTATTTGATTAGTTATTATTAGGTAGATTATTAGTCTGTTTATATACTACATATATGGCAGTTAGTTCGATAAAAAAACAGTCTTTGTAGCAGTTAATACAATTTTGATTTAGAGAAATTAGTATAACAAACATCGATTACTACGAAATACAGTTTGACTGTCATTATTCAGAAAAAAATCCATTACAACACCATTCAACTGTGGATAAATATATATCCGAAAAAAATGTCCCAATTAGTTCTGATAATCGATGGTCTACTTAATATACATTAAAAATATGGTAAAAATGGGAAATAACAGTGCGAAAAAATCAAAAAATTAAAAGACATTGTTTAATCTAAGAAAGAAGGAGGGAAAACACGAAATAGCGTGAACACATCATTAAAATAAAAAACTACGGATAAAATGGTAAAATAAATCGTAAAAATGTGAAAAAAAAAATGTAAAAATAGGATAAAACATGAAAAAATAAGAATTAAAATCGACAGAAATGAATATAAATGCATTAACATTGGAAAAAAATCGTAAAAATGGAAAAAAAAATCGAAAGCAAGATATGATAAAATGGTGAAACTGGAAAAAAAATAAGACAAAACGTCGAAATGGGAGGATATCTATAAAACAGGGATAAAAAAAAAAACGAAATAATGAAACCCTTAAACCATGGGAAAAAACGTAATTATGTGAAAAAAATTGTAAAAATATGACAGAATATGTAACAGTAGGAAAAAAAATCGTTAAAATCGGAAAAACTGGCAGAAATGAATATAAATGCATAACAGTGGTAAAAAATTGTAAAAATGAAAGAAACATTGTAAAAATAATTCAACTGTGAACAAATATGAATTCAAAAAAAAAAACGGTTTCCGAACACTTATGTCCCCCTATTAGTTCGTATAATCAATAAAAGTTTAAATTATGAATTCGGGAAATAGATAATCACGAAGCAGTATTATTAACCACTCTAAAAAATCGAAACTAACGTATAAATCAGCTAAAAAACGCCCAGTTTCTAAAAAATGTTTAAAAACCATTTTCAGAGGTTGGGAACTTAAAGAACATTATTTTGCTAAAATAAACAGTTTTCATAGCGTCTGATTTCATAAACAAAAGTTTAAATTATGGATTCGGAAGACTTTTATTGAAACGCACCGTAAGCATTATATAGTTGTTTTTTTTAGCCCGAAAGTTTATAATGTAGAATACAAATCTGAATATCTTTGCAATAGACTTTATGTGGTCACCTTAGAGTATCTTCATTGTTACCATCTAATGGAAATATATGGAAGAAAATGTCAATTTTTTTTTGAATAATGTCGGTCCCCTTCTTGTTGAACGAACTGTGTTATAAATAATTTAAATTGAAAAAAATAATGAAACTAACAAATTTGAAGATGCACTTTCACAACCATGTTCCCAAATAATTCCCTTTTATCTATGATTTTTTTACCCTTAACCTGATAAAGTTTACCAGTTTTATTTAGTTTTTAGATTCTTCGTGTTGGAGTTGTTGTTGTTTATTATCGGGCCTTTTAATACTTTCAAAGCTCCTATCACAATCAAATAAAACCAGTAAAGTTGGGGTAACAACAATATAGCTATACTTATTAAACAGCCCCTTGGTAATGTGTATACTGCCTAAAAAAATAAAAAAAAATAAATATCCTTGTAACATTTCATTTTTCAGTGAATATCCTCGCTTTCAGTGAATATTATTATATATATAATAATGTGATAATACTTACCGATATAAAATCGACGTTTATAGATAGCGAATACATATATATTACATAAGGAAACATAGCTATTCTACATACAAAAAACACAGCTAACATCATAAGTCCATTCGCAACATAGATAGGTGTATTTTTATATCCTATTTTCGACAATATACCTCTGAGAGATACAAAAGGAGTACTGGCTTCCATTAAATAGATGAATCCAAAAAAACAATCACCTAAACCCCCTCTCAAATACTAAAAAAAATCATCAAATTAGTAATTAATATCAATAGAGTGATCCGATAAGTATTTAGCCTCTCCGCCCGATGGCGCCACTAACTCAAGTGCACTGACTTTTCTCCATCAATGGCGACCGTTAAAAAATTGCTTTAAAGATTTTCAATGTAGTCACACGCTGGTTTTTGATGAGGTGTATATCCAGGTACCTCGGGACAAAAATCTACCATCTCGTATTGGTATACTACCGATTGAAGGTGTGCGAAGTAGGCATCTCGAAAAACCACGTGGGTCAGTCCGCACAAAAGAGCAACTATAAAATGAAAACACTTGAGAGCTGTTTAAGCGCAATCTGAAGAATATCCTGCCTCATTTCTTGACCGTCGACGAAACATGGATTCACTGTTAAAATCGGAGACCAACGAACAGTCAAAACAGTGAACTGTACCCAGTGAACGTGCTTCAAAGAAGGTCAAGACCATTCCAATCGCCCGAAAAGGTGATTCCTACGTCTATGGAAAGTACTATGACTTTTCAACATCGATAGCGACCGTCAAAAATGGCTTTAAAAAGTTTTTAATGTGGTCGCACATTGGTTTTGATGAGCCACGTCCAGGTGCCCAAAAAACGCCTACCACGGACAATAAAGTGACAAAAATACATGATCTTGTATTGGTAGACTTCCAATTGAAGATCCGCGAGATAGCGGAGATAGTAGGCATCTCAAAAAACCATTTAGGTCATTTGGGAAAGCTAACGGCACGATGGGTTCCGCGTTATCTAACTCCGGACAACAAGCGCAATTTTGAAACTACTTCGGAGCATTGTTTGAAGCTATTTAAGCCCAATCCGAAGGAATTTCTTGACCGTCGACTAAACATGGATGACCTGGTACACACCAAAAACCAAAGAAGAGTTGAAACATTGGACCCGGTGAACGTGCTCCAAAGAAGTTAAAGATTATTCCAATACGCTGGAAAGCCTTTTTCTGGGATTAACGAAGTTTGATCTACTAGAGAAGCGCAAAGCGGTCACAAGGCTCTACTATGCCGAATTATTGATTTGATTCGAGGCTGAATTGAAGAAAAAACGGCCCTATTTGGCGAAGAAAAATATATTCTTTTACCATGACAACGGACCGAGTCACACCTCCGTATCACCGTAAAAATTATTCCCCACCAACCGTATTCCACCTCTTTTTGTTTCTAAACTTGAAAATTGAAAAAGTCAGAAATTTAAATCCAACAAGGAGCTCACAACCACCATAGAGGCTTATTTTGCAGATATTTTCTTTTGTAGTCTAATTACTTATCGGACCACACTCGTACTACTAGATAAATAAAAAAAACACGTATCTGTGTACTTATGTACACATGTAAGAAGTTATACTTCTTTGGTGTAAAAAGTTATAAATTTTTCTTATACAAAAATCTAATTATATCCTTGGAATAGTGATGAAAAAAAAATAAACTTACTGTTATAAATAGAAAACCAAAACATCCTATAAAAATATGATGTCCAACTATAACAAAATTGCTTTTTAGATATTTTATCCATCTAGCAAATCTCGATACTTTTTTTGTAACATCTCCATTAACATGAACTTCTAAAGCTTTTGCTGTTTCTACTTCATACATAGACCATATATCATAAAAAAAATAAGCTGCTCCAAACCAAGCATATGCTTCTGATATATAATGTGATGTTTTCAACACATTACGACTGCATGAATAACACACTGAAGTACCACCTGTTATGCAACAAAATAAGGCTTGTACGGCAGAAACATGCCTAAAAAAAATAAATTCTTTAAACAATCACAAATATATTGTTTTTAAATAAAAATTTACATTGTTGTTATTTAGTTACCTAAAAATTAAAACAAAAACCACCTACTTGTTACTAATGTCATAAACATCGCTACAATTCAGTTTATAAGTCTTAATTACTTTTCTTCCTGAGTTTGTATTTAGGTAAGCATTATTTAAAGCAACATATAGAGAAGGAAAAAATATTAGGCCGCAGATAAATATCAATATTCCTCTATTAATAGATATATGTTCTTCCCATTCCAAATCGCTAACAGTTATTATTGAAATTACTAACGAAGCTAGCGATAATAATACATATGGAACCAGAAATGACAATTTCTTTTGCTAAAATTAAAAATTTTAATATTTAGAATTTAATGTTCAAAAATTGCATAGACTTTTAGTTGTTGAATGTGACAAAGGAAAAGAAAATGAACGAGAGGAAGGTAAACAAGTGATTGTTGAGAAAAGAGGAGTATGAGAAGTTTAAGGAAAGAGATTAGTCTGAAAAATAATGTGGAGGAATGGTGAACTAACAACAGTAATATTTTTAGGAAGATAGCAGAAGAAGTGTTCGGAAAATGATCTGGGAAAGTTGCACCATAAAATAAAGCGAAAAAATATATATAAAAAGAAGAATTGAGATTCATCAGGAACTGCAAGTGATAAGGGAGAATATGAGATAGCAAAGGCGAATGCAAAGAGAACAGTGACAAAAACGAAATCAGTGGTAATGGAAAAGCTCTTTAAAAACTATGAAAATAATAAAGGAAAAAGAGAATTATTAAGCATAGATAAAGCTTCGAAAAACACAACTGTCATCCGACAAATTAAGGGACCATGCACGAAATAGAGTCAGGTTGAAATGATTGATACGGAAAGCTAATGCCGACCGAAATCAGGTTTGAGATAAGGTTAAGAGAAAGAAGATCAGTGCACTAGAAGACAAAACTGAAGCCTTTGGAAGAAGCCTCAAAAACCAATTTAGACTAAACACGCATCCAGAAGATGACATAAACATTGACGAAGAAATTGAAAAGACAGTAGAAGAAATCGAAAACACCTAAGAAGACAACAGATCCACAACAACGAGGTTGATAGAGTTTTTTAAAAGATCCTAAGAAAGAATCCATAACCTCTTCCAACTGTACGTGGAAAAAGAGAACTTGTTAACACACCAAACGACAAAGCAGAAGCATTTATAAGAACCCTTAAGAACAAATTTTGACTTAAAAGACAGCCAGAAGAGGACATAAACTTTGACGAAGAACTTGAAAAGACAATAGAAGAAATAAAAAACAACGAAGAAGACGCAAGATTATGGAATTTTCAAAAGATTCTAAGAGATGATCGAAAACTGTTTCCGACTATAAATGGAGAAAGACGACTTGTTAGCACACCAGAAGCATTTGCAAGAGACCTCAAAAACTACTTTAGATTAAAAACGTATCCAAACCAGGACATAAACTTTGACGAAGATGAGGAAATACTGGCACACACAAGTACCAAAGAAATAAGGAATACAATAAAGAATAAACTGCAGAAAGTACAAAGATATGACAAGATTATTAACAGGACTTTAAAGAACCTACCGCAGAAGGTCTACAGTACTAAAATCATCAATGGTATCCTAAAATTTAGGCACTTCAAACGTGATGAAAAAAAAAACAAATGTCACAATGATTAATTAATAAATTATCGTTCAATCAGCCTTCTACCAGTACTTAGCAAAGTTAGCATATAAATAATAATCTGAAAGAGAAAAAATGAAGAAAAGAGGATGCATTCAATAAAGAGAAAAGTATAAATTTTATAAAAGTTGGTTCATTAAGTACAATAGTAAAAATATGTCATTAAATTATGTTAAATATTTAAATAATATTATAAAAGTGTAATTAAACTGATATATTTACAATAAATTGATAAAAAAATCCTACCCATAACATGTTGTACTTATTTACTTTTACATAATAATGATTATAAAACAACAAGTAATATTTACAATGTAAGTAATTAAAATAGCATTTGTCTTGGTATTATTACCAAGGACAGATAAAATTTTTAAGGAATTTTTAACATAATAGTAAGTATTAAATAATATCTAAAAAACACAATTTAAGAATTACCATTTCAAAAACAAAACCTTGTAAGTATATGTTTATAGATGAACTAAATTCAAGTTTAGAAATTATTCAATTGCTTACAAAGAAATAATTCGAATATAGGTACCTATTAAATATGATAAATCACATCAATACAATTATAACCTTGACACTTAACTTATGAATCGTTAGGTAGATTCTAAAAAAGTATTGTTTAAAAAAAGATTAAAACAATACGGAAATTGTAAATATGAATACTAGAATGTATAAATTAACTAATAATACAAATTATTTGAAAATTTTACCTTACCTCTTTTTTATGTAAAGAAGCTGAAATTTGTAGCTTGGATTTCATGTTACACTTTGTATAAATAATTCTAAAACTCTGCACAACGCATATTAAAAACAACTAGCAATATATATTAATTTTTTACATTTTTCAGTCTTCACATATTTAAACTCCATCTAAAAATTTATAGGTTAACAAGTTGACAGTTGTCAAAAAATTGTTGGTTACAAAACACAAAACCCTAAATTGGTTCAATATTTATTGACAGTTACAGGCACAAAGTATAGACAAAAGGAGTCCGAATATTTCTGTAAATTCAGATCATAGTTCTTTTTTGTGCCACGGGCAGCGCAGGTATTCAGGACTTACATATTATGCTATTATTATAATTACACGTAAACACGTATTCGATCGCGAATGTTAGATTTAATTAAATTAATTATATACTATTAATTAATTAATTTATTTAAAAATTAATTTAAAATTAGACACCACAGAATGAGTACTTCTTATAAAGTAGCGCGCCCTACTGGCTAAAAATCTGTGCCCTAAATTGGACTCCTTATATCTATCTATCTATACTTCTTGTTAACAAGATAGAAATAGTATAACCTCAATTTTTTTAGGAATTAAAATATTCAATAAAATTAAAAATGTGGGCTGATACACTCCTTATAGTATTTATTTCAATATGTACAGCATTATTAGGTGAAGGATTAACATGGGTGATGGTCTATCGTACTGAAAAATACCAAAAATTAAAGGCAGAAGTAGAAAAACAAAGTAAAAAATGTAAGTATAAGATAAGTTACGAAATGAATTTATACTAAAGAAATTATTAAAAATTTCTAGTAGAAAAACGTAAAGAGACTCATGGAGATTCACTGGATAAACAACACAAAAAGAAAATTGAAAGAGAGGAAGAAAGACTTAAAAATAATAATAGAGATTTGTCTTTTGTAAAAATGAAGTCAATGTTTGCTATTGGGTTTGCATTTACTGCGTTATTGAGTATGTTTAACAGTATGTAAGTATATTTATATATTTATTTGCAATTGATATTACAATATTAAGTTACAAAGTACATCTTAAATAATTTAATCAGTTAGTAGGTACTACTTAATTTCTTTATCGCCTTGTCTGACGCACAATAGTAAATAAAAACTGCGTGTTCCCAATGTATAATAATAATAAGTAGTAGTTTCTAAGATAAACTAAATAATGAACCTGAAAATTACCACAATAACTTATCTTCTTATTTTTTTTAAAACTCTGGTATGGGTTATTTTAAAATACTATATTGATCTATTTTATAGTTTTACTTTCTTAAAATTTTTTTTTTCTAAAGATTTGATGGAAGAGTTGTAGCCAAACTACCGTTCTTGCCACTAACTTGGATTCAGGGTTTGAGCCATAGAAATCTACCTGGAGAAGACTATTATGACTGTTCATTTATTTTCTTATATATTTTATGTACAATGTCAATAAGACAAAATATACAAAAAATACTTGGGTTTACTCCTTCTAGAGCTGCTTCTAAGCAAGGAAATAGTCTTTTTGGACCAACTCCTGGTCAATTTAAGTAAATTATTTATGTATATACATTAATTTTAAATAAATGTTTAACTTAGTTTTTAATGCATTTTTAATATTAGTTTATCATACTCTTTGGTTTAATTCTGATATTTGGAAATTACATCCTAATAGGTAGGTACTCATAATATATAAACAAGGTTAGTTTGGCTTAGATCAGCACACCAGAAGACAAAACACGGATTTGTAACAAGTATCCAAAACTAATTTAGACTAAACACGCAACCAGAAGAGGACATAAACCTTGACGAAGAAGACGAAAGATCCACAACAACTAGGATTATAAAATTTTCAAACGCTACTTGTATGGTGCATGTAAGAAAAGTAGGTAGTTGCTGAGAGACGAAATAGAAGAACTGAGAGGTTTTGGTGGGTATATGGTGTAGCCAACTTTGGAGTCCTACACTACCTGCCTGTAGAAGAACCACAATGTATAAAGCATTTCTCCTTTTGCCAGGTTAAATTCTGAAGTCATGTCGAAAGACCAAAATAAGAAGAACAACCAGCAATAAAAAAAAAACTAAAATTGCGCAATACCATAACCATTGTGGGTCTATTACAGGTATATAACTTGTAAGAGAGTCATTTCCAATAAAGTCAACAAAATCATGAATATGAATGTACCTGGTATCAGTTAAGGAGGAGCTCTTTTAAAAGATGTACAATTTTTTGTGAGAAATTTCGGTTTACACCATAACTGAATCCCCTCCTGGACTAAGGGTATATTCTGCAAAACTTAGTTCTCGATAACACAAAACAAGTTAGGAAAATCTTTGAGAATTCTATTATTGTACCTGACAACTCCTCCGAAGGATGTAAAATTCTGTTTGAACCTCCAGGGAAATTCGAACTAAACCTTAACTGTACTTGATAGCAGTTAAGGAGCTCTGAAGGATATAGAATATTTGTGAGCCTTCAACGAAATTTAGCCTATATGTTAAACCACATGAGTACTTTTCGATATTCACTTTATTTCAGAAACTTGCATAATATGTTTCGATATATAATATCTTCATCAAATGTAAAATCATCGAAACATATTATGTTACGTAAGTTTGTGAAATTAAGTGAATATCGAAAAGTGCTCGTGTGATTTAACCGTTAACATGAATATTTATCAAGTAAAAGCCACCATATTCAATAGACTATATCTTGGTATCCTACACTAAGACTGAAGGTATATTCTGTAAAACTCTGGATTCATAACCGCCATTCATTTTCATTGCAGTGCTTTCGATTTCTGACGAAAGAAAGTCCTAAATCACGATGACTCAAGAAGCTGTTGGTCTGTTAGAGATCTATGATTGTTAAGATCGGTTTCTGCAAGTCTTCACCTAACTTTCCGTTCACTTACATCGGTTTACCGGCCGTGGTGAGACGGATTTCTAAAGCTGTAGCATGACGATTTTGCAGACTTTCTAAGATGATAAAGTAAGCAGCATGACTGGCAATATTGGCTTCTGCGAGTCTTCACCTAACTGTTCACTTATATTGGTTTGCCGGACGTGATGAGGTGGATTTCTGATTTTAACGTGCTCATAAATTAATGGCAAAACAAACAATAATGAAGAAGAAGGCAGGAGGAAAACACTCTCTTTCTTCAGCCTCTCGGGAAACTCCCCGGGAGACAGCAATTTTGAACGTCGACACCTCAGAGTCCAAGCCACAAGAGGGAAACATTCTAGCAGGCGTCAACATCCAAAAAACAACCTCTGCTTCCCAGCTTTGGGAAAACTAGGAGGGAAAGACGACCCTCTCAGGCAAGAACTCAGTGGGACCGGTTGCAAACGGTACCAGAGGTACCTAAAAGGAGGAATAGCACCTGAGACAGCTAGGAAGAAGGTTATTGAACACCAATCTAAAGACTCTGCTCCCCAGTAAAAACGCAAGCGGGCTGAGAACACTATCTGTCCCGCTCAAGATCTTAAAAAAGGGGTTAAGGTGGGAAAAGAGACCACGTCAGAGAAGAGCAGCTACGCGACTGCTCTTAAGACACAAAAGTCGCCATTCTCTCCAAAGGGTTCACTATAAGAACACTTTCAGTGCGAACGAGTTAGATTTTGGTGGAAGAGACAATAGAAGAAGAAATGCAGGATGGGAGTACAAACTCCAATTTGGTGGAATCCATTTCAAGCCGGGGAACTAATCATCGTCGATTGTGAAATACCACAATCGACGGATTGGCTCCGCTTGAAAGTACCCCAGCTAAAGAAGTGGTAAGGAGAGGAGTTTACATACATACATACATACATACATACATACATACATACATACATACATACATGATAAAGTGATCGTCTCAAGAATTAAGATTGCGGGCTTCTGAAAGTCTTCACTTAACTATCCGTTCACTTAACATTGGTTTGCCGGACGTGGTGAGGTGGATTTTTGATTTCAAAGTCCACATGAATAAATGACTGATGGGGCATAAGCGGCCGAGAACGTTCCCCTGGAAAAATTAGTTGAAACTCCTTGTAATTAACCTTACGTCAATTCCCTAGCAACTCATGGAAATAACCATGGAAGAAAGAATAAACAAAAAAGGAAACCAGCAAGAACTTACCGCAAAACAAACAATAATGAAGAAAAAGGCAGAAGGAAAACACTCCCTTTCTTAAGCCTCTCAGGAAGTTCTCCGGGAGGCAGCAATTTTGAACATCGGCACCTCAGAATTCAGAGTGGGAACAAGCCACAAAAGGGAAACACTCTAGCAGGCGTCAGCATCTAAAAAATAAGCTACGATTCCCAGTTTGGGAGAACTAGGAGGGAAAGACGACTCTCCCACAAGGACTCAGCGAGGCCGGCTGCAAACAGTACCTCAGGTACCTAAAACAAAGGACTAGCACCTGAGACAGCTAGGAGGAAGGTTATGGAACACAAATTCAAAGAGCCTGCTCCTCAGCAAAAACGCAAGCGGGCTGAGATCACTATCAGTCCCGCTCAACATCTTGAAAAAAAGCAGGTGAGGGTGGGAAAAGAAACCACCTAGGAGAAGAGCAGCTACGCGACTGTTCTGAAGACAGAAAAAGTTGCCATTCTCTCCAAAGCTAAAGAAGTGTGAAGGAGGGGAGTTTACATACACACATACGTGATAAAGTGATCGTCACGACTGGTAAGATTGGCTTCTGAGAGTCTTCAATTAACCCTCTGTCCACTTACATTGGTGGATTTCTGATTTCAACCGTTGTAGCATGACGATTTTGCAGACTTTGTAACCTGATAAAGTTATCATCATGAGTGCTAGTTGTTTGTATGGATCATTTCCATGTCAGGTATCTCATTTGAGTTCCAATTTAAAAAAGGATAGAATACGGTGCATTGTGCTATTGAATATTGAACACATTGGTCACTTCTTCCTAAGATCAGCCATACTAATGGACTAATTCATTCCTTTCTCAAAATGGTATCCCTCCGCGGTTTGTTCAGATTTGGGGATTCATTGACCGTATGCAACTGCAGCAGGAGAGAAATTAGGCTTTTTGTTTAGAGCACGGAAGTATTTCTCTTCATCCAACTTACAAAGCCCAAATACGACCTAATCTGGAATACTTCTCGCATGTATGGATTTCGGTATTCGGTAGCTCCATCAAGGCTCAGCGATATGAGTCTCCCCATAGCGGTGGATGGCATCACTCCAGACATGAGTTATGTAGAAGCCGAGTCCTCTTTTTCCCTAAGCTTTTTAAAATTTCGGTAGGTAGAGTTCTTGATGCAATACAAAGAAGAGCAGTTCGACTAATAAACGATACCAGTACCACCAAAAACCTAACCCCATTGTCCCACCGAAGAGCGGTGTCTGATCTCTTCTTGTTTTACCGATACATAAACGGATTTTGCTCAGAGGAACTCCGATCTATAGTGCCTCCACTTGCCAGACCAACTAGAGGAACGCGACATGCCAACTCCATGCACCCGTATACTCTTCAGTGCCAGACATCGAGAACGGATCAATTTGATTGTTCCTTCATCCCCAGGGTCTCCAGATTGTGGAACTGCTTACCTTCCCACGTCTTCCCCACTGGTCCTAACTTGCAGTCCTTTAAATCCGAAATTAATAAATTCTCTCTTCTGCCCAAAATAGAGGTTCTCGGTACATTTGTATTTAGGTCTATACCTACGAGGACATCCTTAAACAAAAAAAAAACTTACTAAAGTACATAATCGATAGCCTAAAACGGATCTGTCTTATTATAAATAGATGAATGTTTTTGCAGTAAATTAGATTAACGTCGTAATAGTTAAAATCGATACAGCATTCAACGCTAAATAGTTATAACGACAAGAACAATAAATACAGAAGAAAATAAAGTAAAATGCATTCAAGAAGAGTATTAATCTTAAAAGCTCTTCAATTTTTGCTGTTTCTTACGATGGCGCCTGCCTATGAGGTGAGCAATAAGAATTTACATGATTATTGTATATGTCTAATGTTTTATGTTTAAAAATTATTGCAAAGTAATTTATTGTTCAATTATTAAGATTAATTGCCAGGTAGGTAAGAACAAAAGGAAGCGCTAACGTTACACCTTTAGGTGTGTTTTCACATAAAAATCAACCTTAATATAAATGCTAATATCGTTGCGTTGATAAAAAAAATTAATGGTCATGTGATGATTGCCGTTGACTGAATATGTTCAGTTTCTCTATTAAGACTGTTTTCTTTTGTTGCTTTTAGTGTTCTGTATTTAAAATAACTGATCAAGTTTATTTTGATGTTCAAATAGATAATGAATTTCTTGGTCGGATAATATTTGGTCTGTTTGGGGAAGTTGCTCCAAAAACTTGCAGGAATTTTAAGAAATTAGCTGTGAATGGGATTGATGGGAAAAGTTATGTTGGAACTAAATTTCATACTGCGATAGAAAAAGTAATGATTCAAGGTCTGTTAAACACTTACATTTTTATTTAATGATTATAGAGAACGAAGTGAGGGTTCAGAAAAAAATTATGATAAGGGTCATATTGCGTAATATCTATATCTATATATTCATAGAAAACGAAAATTTAATTTTTCATCACTCCGTGCGGAAAGCTATGCTTTCGACCATGCAGGACCGTGCGGAAAGCAATGCTTCCTTCAACGTTACGAAATTTCATCACTCCGTGCGAAAAGCACTGCATTCAACCATGCAGGGGCGTGCGAGAAGCAATACTTTTATTAACAGTAACGAAATGTAAAACTTCCACGCACTGAGTGTATATTCAGGTAGGTATTATATTAATTTTGAAATACGGTGCGCCGTGTTGTTTATATATATGTATATATACATTTGTTTGTTTACATTGTTATTGTATAAGTAGGTACTACTTTTATTTTTTATTTGTATATACGGCGAAACGATGCGCGCCGCACTGTTTTTATTATTATTGTGCTTGTCAAACCTGTCAAATATTAGCCGTCATATTAAAGTGCCTAACAAATAATTTCAATCGTATTTGAAAGCATATAGCATATATTTACAATGAGTGATTCTGATTCCTATCCGGAAGAAATACGAGAAACTGCAAAAACTGTACAGTTAAGTTTATTGCCGGAGAAGTCAAAAGAAAGATATACAGCTACATATAATGCTTTCAAAATATGGAGAAAAACCAAAAAGTCATCGTCCTTTGCAGAAGAAATGTTTATAGCATATTTTAGTGAAATGCAGTGTTCACCACCAACTCTTTTCGCGTTACTCAATGCTTAGAGCTTGTGTTTTAGCATAATGTTGATATTGATATTAGTAAATATAAAAAGGTCAATGCATTTTTAAAAAAAGCAAATGAGAGTTATGAACGCAAAAAGTCGAAAGTGTTTACAGCAAATGATATTTCCAGATTGTGCAATGAAGGTATAGATCCTGATTGGCTTGTTATTAAGGTAAACTAAATAAATTTTATATACGTATAAATTATATATGTTTAAACTTCAATTGATTGCCTTGCATTATTTCTTGATATTTATACACCCGTAATACATAAATTTATATCAGCATGTATTGAATGGTGTTTTATAAACAGTTATTGTTTTTTCAATAGAAGTAATAAAATACGATTTATATCTTTTTTCCTTTTATTTTACACAAATCCAAGAGCTTTCCTCACGGAGTGATGAAAAATAAAATACGCAACTCGTGCTGTGCGCAGTTAATCCCATCACTCGTGCTTTTTATCGCGCTCGCCTTCGGCTTGCGCGACAAACGCACTCGTGATGGGATCACCTGCTTTCCGCACTCGTTACGTAATGTACTATTTCATTATACCTATGTATGTATTATTTGGTTCTTTGAATTCCTAAGAAATGGCGGTGTAAATTAATTAAAAAATATATATACCATCGTTTAACATCTAGATTGCGTAGCAACTCAGTAGATATCGTTATAGTGCAATGTCTAATTAATACACCTAGGAAGATTATTTGGATTAGTCCGGATAAAATAATGAGTAGGTACCTATTCAAATTTGATCTTAGAAAAATTGTTGAAAGTCTTGAAAAACAGTTATAAATCGTAAAAAATGAACGAAAATCCTGAAAAAATGTTTACTATTTTAAAAAATTGTTAAAAGTAGTGAAAAAATGTCGAAATTCATGAATAAATCTTTAAAAAACGTGAACAATTGTTGATAATGAGAAAAATTCCTGACAATCTTAAAAAATTGTTGAAAATCGTGAAAAATTGTTGAAAATCTTGAAAAAACGTTGGAAATACTGAATAAATGTTAAAAATTGTGAAAATTTTTGAAAAATCGTTAAAAATCGTGAAGCGTTGTTAGTAGATGTAAAATATTGTTAAAAATGGTGAAAATATGTCGAAAATCATAAGGGGATCTTAAGAACCGTAAGAAATTGTTGATAATTGTTAAAAAAATTTGACAATCTTACAAAATGGTTGAAAATCGTAAAAAATTTTTGGAAATGCTAAAAAATTGTTAAAAATCCTGAGAAAACGTTGAAAATCGTAAAAGAATGTTGAAACTAAAACTCCTAAAAACGTAAAAAATTGAGAATTTAAAAAAAGTTGACAGTCTTGAAAAATATTAAAAATGGTTAAAAAATGTTGAAAATCATAAAAAAATTGACAATCTGAAAAATTGATGAAAAATTTTTGGAAATCCTAAAAAGGTGTTTTGAAATTATTTGAAAAAACGCTGAAAATCGTGAAAAAAATGTTTAAACTCGTAAAAATTCCTAAAAACGTACAAAATTACTGAGAATTAAAAAAAAAATTGACAATCTTAAAAAATGTTAAAAATGGTTAAAAAAAATTTGAAAATTATGAAAAATTGTTGAAAATCGTGAAAAATTGTTGATAATGGGAAAAAATGACGAAAACCATAAAGAAATGCTTTAAGAACGTAAAAAACTGTTAAAAATGTAAAAAATCCTTGACAGTCTTAAAAAACTGTTAAAAACCGTGAAAAAAATGTTGAAACTCGTGAAAATTTGTTGAAAATCGTGAAAAATTGTTGGGAACCCTAAAATGCGTGAAAATTTAAAAAAAAAGTTGAAAATCGTAAAGGGTTGTTTATAATCGTAAAAAATTGTTCAAAAGTGTAAAAAACTGTTAAAAGTGTTTAGAAACATGTTAAAAATTTCTGAAAATCGTAAAAAATTGTTGCAAATTCTGGATAAATGTTAAAAATCGCGAAAAAACGTTAATATCGTAAAAAAAGTTAAAACTATGAAAAATTGTTGGAAATTCTGTAAAAATGTTTAAAACCGTAATAATTTTTGAAAAATCGTGAAAATCATAAAAAAATATTAAAAAACGTACAAAATTGTTAAAAATTGTAAAAATTCTTGATAATCTTAAAAGAATATTGAAAATCGTGAAAAATTGTTGATGATGGGAAAAAATTTCGAAAATAATAAAAAAAACTTAAAAAAATGTTAGAGAATCAAAAAACACGTGTGCGTCTCAGGACGCGCGGCAGAAGTGATAACTTCAACTAATCCAAGTTGAACTATTTAATATTGAAATTTTTTAACTTGAGAAAAACTTTGCCTATTACTTAAATTTTATGTACATTAATATGATAATGTGTATTAATTTAAAAATTTAAATATTTTGAAAATTTTGAAAATTCTGAAAAAATTTTTATCACTATAATTTTCACTAATTACGATACAAAAATTTTTTACTATGACAGTTCAAAATTTCTAATCAGTCACGTAGTAATTCGCAATACAACAACCCTTTACGTGGAACGGCATGATTGCTATTTAATACACAATTAAAACTTAAGTTCTTATCAATAATAACATTAATAACACACTTTATAATCAATTTTTATAAGATTTATCACAAATGAAACCACCAAAATACGTCTTTTTTATGCTAAAATTAGGCTAATCAGACTGTCATTTCTTCTTAGACAACCTGTTATTTGAATAAATGAGTAAATAAATAAAAAAATAAAAAAAGTGTGCGTCTCAGGACGCGCGACAGAAGTGATAACTTCAACTAATCCAATCCAAGTATGATATTATTATTATGTTTCACTGCGCCTGTGTGTAAAAACGATAAACAACGCGTTCTGATAAACGCTTTTTTCAACGATAAACAACGCGTTATGATAAACGCTTTTTTCAACGCGTTACGCTAAAAATCAGTTACTCTCCCATAAGAAGTTATCACTTCAAAAGGTAAAAGTTAAGAGATATATACAAAAAGCTTGCATCGGCCGGGAATCGAACCCGGGCCGCCCGCGTGGCAGGCGAGCATTCTACCAGTGGACCACCGAACCACCTACGTAGCTATAATAACTTCCAGATTGTATTTGATGCACGTCTCATTTGACGGATTTTTCGTTACGGTTTTTACTATTACATTTTTTTCAGTTCAGTTCAGTTTAGTCCCAAAAAGTAATGAATTTATTTAGTGACAGATTAATACCGTATAACACGGTACATTCAAATATACTTACAACTTACATTGGGAAAAGCATAGAAAGAGAAAGAGATAAATGATATTATTATGTTTCACTGCGCCTGCGTGTAACAACGATAAACAACGCGTTATAATAAACGCTTTTTTCAATGCGTTACGATAAAATCAGTTTACCCTCCCATAAGAAGTTATCACTTCAATAAATAAATAAATAAATAAATAAAGATATTTGTATTAATATTAATATTAATATTTACCTATTTCTATTATTATTATGTTTCAGTGAGCCTGCGTGTAACAACGATAAACAACGCTTTTTTCAACGCGTTACGCTAAAAATCAGTTACCCTCCCATAAGAAGTTATCACTTCAAAAATTCTCGACAATCACAAAAACTTCTTAACAATCTTGAAAAATTGTTAGAAGTGGTTAAAAAAATGTTGAAACTCGTAAAAATTGTTGAAAATGGTGAAAAATTCTAAATAAATGTTAAACATCGTGAAAAAATGTTGAAAATTGTGAAAACAATGTTCAAACTCGTGACAAATTATTGAAAATCTGAAAAATTGATAGAAATCAAGTAAAAATGTTAAAAAACGTAAAAATTTTTGAATAAACGTTGAAAATTGTAAAGACTTGATAAGAATCGTATTTTTTTTTTGAAACTGGTTAACCAATGTCGATAATCATAAAGAGATCTTAAAAAACGTAAAAAATTGTTGATAATTGTAAAAAATTCTTGACAATCTGAAAAAACTGTTAAAAGTGGTTAAGGCTGCTCGCAAACACGACCACTTGTGGTGTGGTCGACACTGGTGGCTGCCACTAGCAGCTCTATACGGCGTTTTAGTGGCTGCCACTGGTGGTCGCGACAAAACGCTTTGTGTTGGCTTCAGTATCTAGAATTTGTTTTAATAAGGTCACTCTAGTTTGACAAAATGGGTATGTTGGTTATTTTGTTAATATTAAGACGAATACGCAGACGATGTATTTTGCAAAGAATTTGACGTTTTTGGGTGCATCCCATATTAAGAACTTGAGAGCGAAATGAATTTTATAATTTTTTTGAAGAATTGCAACTTCAAGATTACACTTTTTTTTGTATTTTTGTAATGAGATTTTTCAAAGAATTATTATTATTCCTTTAAATCATTGGACTACCCACTAGATCTACAATTCTGTTAGTGTGTGTGTTCTTGCAACCTCCATTTACTAACTACACCTATGAACGCAATCAACTGAAGTGGCTCAAAGAAGTGTCTGTGTTTACGCGGGGAAAAATGGCCGCCACCGATCACTAGCAGCGAGAGTCGACGGCTGCCGCAGGTTGTCGCTTGGATGAACCACTTCGGAAGCCGTGTGTGCGCCGGGTCCATATATGCCATGAAAGTTTCAGTCCGCAACAGAGATAATTATATAATAAAGAGATGTACTGATACCTTATATGAAATTGGTCACATGTTTTGAGCGACGGTGGCGCGCCAACAATTGGGGGAAGAAGCTCATCGATTCAAAAAATTGGCGGGACAGGGTATAAATTCTGTTTCATATAGAAATACACTTTTAAAGCTCATATTTTGATTTTTAATATTTTTACTGTTGTGTAAAAATATTAAAAATTAAAATATAGGCTTAAAAGTGCATATTATCTTATAATATTTAGGTAAATAAATATAAAAACTAAATAATAAACAAATTTTTAATAAAAACAACTTTTAACACCAATATACACTTAAAACACTATTACAAAAATATGAAATAATATTATTATTACAAAAAATTATCTATTCTTAGAAAAACAGTAGGTACAATTTAAAATGTTATCACAAAAAATGAATTAGTTTTATTACAAATTATTATTTACAATCACAAAAAAAGTATAATTTAAATTATATTATATTGTCTCTGGTCCGCAATTAGTGGCGGCCACCGGTGTCGACCACAGGTGGTCGTGTTTGCGAGCAGCCTAAAAAATGTTAAAACTCATGAAAAATTGTTGAAAATCTGAAAAATTATTGGAAATCATGTAAAAATGTTAAAAATCCTGAATTTTTTTAAAAAAATGTTGAAAATCGAGAAGAGTTATTAAGAATTGTAAAAAATTGTTGAAAATACAACAATTTTTTCATTGCTTTTGTTATTGTTTAAATTATATATTATAAAATAGATTTTTATCGGGTTACCCCAAAGAAGTATAACTTCTTACATCCGTATATATCTTCAAACATACACGTATTGTTTTAACTTTTTCTAGGTGGTGATATTGTTAACAATGATGGTACAGGTTCTATAAGCATATATGGAGAATATTTTAACGATGAAAATTTTACAATTAAACATAATTCTGCTGGTTTGCTAGCAATGGCAAATAACGGTATTTAATTATATCAGTAAATTTTCATTACTCTGTGCGAAAAGCACTGCTTTTAATAAAAATGTTATAATTTCTTAACTCTAAAAATTTTTGTTTTAATGGGGGTGATCCGCCTCCCCAACCTTCCTTCAGCGCCTTCGCCGTGCAGGCTGATTAAACCTAATACTACTTTTATTATCTTCTTTCCTTTTATTTTAAACAAATTCAAGAGCTTTCCTCACGGAGTGATGAAAAATAAAATACGTAACTCGTGCGGTGCGCAGGTAATCCCATCACTCGTGTTTTTTATCGCGTTCGCTTTCGGCTCACGCGACAAACGCGCTCGAGACGGGATCACCTGCTTTCCGCACTCGTTACGTAATGTACCTACTATTATTATGCGTTTTGTTTTTTTTAGGTCCTAATACAAATGGTTGTCAATTTATGATAACAACCATGCCTTGTCCTTGGATTGATGAAAAAAATGTTATATTTGGAAAGGTATTCAATTATTTCTTTTTCTTTATTAGTGTCCGATATTTTCCCTGTCCTTTCTAATGTTTTCCTGCGTTTTCCATAGGATTTGTCCGTGGCAACTTTGTCGTGTTTAAAAAAAGACCATTTGGCACAGATAACTTCGTCTTACTGTTTTTTTAGGTTATCAAAGGAGCTGAAGTGGTTCATCGTATTGAACATTTAAAAACCGATATTAATGATAAAATTTTAAGACACGTTTTCATATCAAGTACTGGTATTATTGACACTGAACCATTTTATGAAATATCTAAAAACTACGAGTAAGTTTTTTTTATATGTATAGTTATTAGTTATATAAGTATATATAATTATAATGGTATGTATTGTATCTACAATTTATCTATATCTATCTATACATATAATAAAACTGTAGAAATGTATATGTTTGTGCGCGCATCACATGAAAACTACTGATCCTATTCGAATGCAGTTTTCAAAGACTAATTTGTTTTCTTTCAACTTAACATCTGGTGTATAAAACTTTCTTCCTCCACCCCTTTAACGGGGTAAGGAAAGAAACTTTTATACAAAAATCAACACGCCACGCGAACGACGTCGCGGGTACATCGAAATAGAACCCAAAAATGTGGTTAGATTTTTTTGTCTGTCTGTCTGTATGTTTGTGCGCGCATCACATGAAAACTACTGATCCGATTTGAATGCGGTTTTCACAGATGTATTTGTCTTCTTTCAACTTAACATCTGGTGTATAAAAATTTTTCTCCCATTCCTTAAATGAGGTGGGGTAAGAAATTTTTATACAACAATGACACGCCACGCGAACGACGTTGTGAGTACAACTAGTTAGTGAATATGTTTGACAAACAAATTCCTGAGTTAATTCAAGGATTTCGTCCTATTGTTTAAAAGTGTACCAAATTGTTTGTTGAAAAGCGGATGACCAACCTTTAATGATTTTTAATATTTCCACTCTTTTCAAGTTTTACTAGTGATATAAAGAATCTCACCTTTAATGACGTTTTTTAACAAAGAGCTTTAATTTGACATTTCATTTGTGTCTCTACCTCTTGTAATAACGGAGGAAATATATTTACAGAGAGACAAACGGACAGACAAAACAATTTTTACGTTTTCACTTATTGATCTTGGAGTGAAAACAATACAAAAATCACACAAAAAATTACCAAAATGTTCTTAAAACAAAGTAGTAGTCATGCAAAGAAGGCAATAAAAGTCTACTTCTAATGATTTTGTTGATGTATTAGTCTTCATTTCATATTTTAATATTTTATCAACCCCCCAATATAACTCATACATTTATTCTAATAAATGGTGAATGCGCATTTGTTTTCACGAATTTTTTAGTAAAAAATCATGGTTTGCTCCTTTAAAAACACAATTAATTCAGTTAATTGTGAAATAATCGCGGACAAACATACTTACATACAGGTCAAGCTGAGAACTCCTTTTTTTGAAGTCGCTTAATTAATATTGAATTTATTCTGATAAATGGTGAATGCGCATCTGCTTTCACCAATTTTTTAATAAAAGATCATGATTTGCTTATTTTAAAACACAATTGAGATTCAGTTAATTGTGAAATAATCGCAGACAAACATACTTACATACAGGTTAACCTGAGAACCCTTTTTTTTGAAGTCGCTTAATTAATATTGAATTTATTCTAATAAATGGTGAATGCGCATCTGCTTTCACCAATTTTTTAATAAAAAATCATGATTTGCTTCTTTAAAAACACAATTGATTCAGTTAATTGTGAAATAGGCGCGGACAAATATACTTACATACAGTTCAAGCTAAGAACTTCTTTTTTTTGAAGTCGCTTAATAAATGTTACATTTATTTAAATAAATGTTGAATGCACATTTGTTCTCACCAATTTTTTTATAAAAAATTATGATTTGCTCCTTTAAAAACACAATTGATTCAGTTAATTGTGAAATAATCGTGGACAAACATACTTACATACAGGTCAAGTTGAGAACTCCTTTTTTTTTGAAGTCGCTTAATTAATATTGAATTTATTCTAATAAATGGCGAATGCGCTTTTGCTCTCACCAATTTTTTAATAAAGAATCATGATTTGCTTCTTTAAAAACACAATTGATTCAGTTAATTGTGAAATAATCGCGGACAAACATACCTACTTACATACAGGTCAAGCTGATAACTCCTTTTTTTGAAGTCGCTTAATAAATATTACATTTATTTAAATAAATGGTGAATGCACATTTGTTCTCACCAATTTTTTAATAAAAAATCATAATTTGCTCCTTTAAAAACAATTTATTCAAATAATTGGGAAATAATCGCGGAAAAACATACGTAGATACAGGTTAAATTGAGAACTCCTTTTTTTGAAGTCGCTTAATTAATATTGAATTTATTCTAATAAATGGTGAATGCGCATTTGTTCTCACCAATTTTTTAATAAAATATCATGCTTTGCTTCTTTAAAAACACAATTGAGATTCAGTTAATTGTGAAATAATCGCAGACAAACATACTTACATACAGGTTAACCTGAGAACTCATTTTTTTGAAGTCGCTTAATTAATATTGAATTTATTCTAATAAATGGTGAATGCGCATCTGCTTTCACCAATTTTTTAATAAAAGATCATGATTTGCTCATTTAAAAACACAATTGATTCAGTTAATTGTGAAATAATTGCGGACAAACATACTTACATACAGGTCAAGCTGAGAACTCCTTTTTTTGAAGTCGTTTAATTAATATTGAATTTATTCTAATAAATGGTGAATGCGCATTTGGTCTCACCAATTTTTTAATACAAAATCATGATTTGCTCCTTTAAAAACACAATTGATTCAGTTAATTGTGAAATAATAGTGGACAAACATACTTACATACAGGTCAAGCTGAGAACTCCTTTTTTGAAGTCGCTTAATAAATATTGAATTTATTCTAATAAATGGTGAATGCCCATTTGCTCTTACCAATTTTTAAATGAAAAATCATGATTTGCTTCTTTAAAAACACAATTGAGATTCAATTAATTGTGTAATAATCGCGGATAAACATACTTACATACAGGTCAAGTTGAGAACTCCTTTTTTTGAAGTCGCTTAATTAATATTAAATTTATTCTAATAAATGGTGAATGCGCATCTGCTTTCACCAATTTTTTAATAAAAGATCATGATTTGCTCATTTAAAAACACAATTGATTCAGTTAATTGTGAAATAATTGCGGACAAACATACTTACATACAGGTCAAGTTGAGAACTCCTTTTTTTGAAGTCGCTTAATTAATATTGAATTTATTCTAATAAATGGTGAATGCGCATTTGGTCTCACCAATTTTTTAATACAAAATCATGATTTGCTCCTTTAAAAACACAATTGATTCAGTTAATTGTGAAATAATCGTGAACAAACATACTTACATACAGGTCAAGCTGAGAACTCCTTTTTTGAAGTCGCTTAATAAATATTGAATTTATTCTAATAAATGGTGAATGCGCATTTGCTCTTACCAATTTTTAAATGAAAAATCATGATTTGCTTCTTTAAAAACACAATTGAGATTCAATTAATTGTGTAATAATCGCGGATAAACATACTTACATACAGGTCAAGTTGAGAACTCCTTTTTTTGAAGTCGCTTAATTAATATTGAATTTATTCTAATAAATGGTGAATGCGCATCTGCTTTCACCAATTTTTTAATAAAAGATCATGATTTGCTCATTTAAAAACACAATTGATTCAGTTAATTGTGAAATAATTGCGGACAAACATACTTACATACAGGTCAAGTTGAGAACTCCTTTTTTTGAAGTCGTTTAATTAATATTGAATTTATTCTAATAAATGGTGAATGCGCATTTGGTCTCACCAATTTTTTAATACAAAATCATGATTTGCTCCTTTAAAAACACAATTGATTCAGTTAATTGTGAAATAATCGTGGACAAACATACTTACATACAGGTCAAGCTGAGAACTCCTTTTTTGAAGTCGCTTAATAAATATTGAATTTATTCTAATAAATGGTGAATGCGCATTTGCTCTTACCAATTTTTAAATGAAAAATCATGATTTGCTTCTTTAAAAACACAATTGAGATTCAATTAATTGTGTAATAATCGCGGATAAACATACTTACATACAGGTCAAGTTGAGAACTCCTTTTTTTGAAGTCGCTTAATTAATATTGAATTTATTCTAATAAATGGTGAATGCGCATCTGCTTTCACCAATTTTTTAATAAAAGATCATGATTTGCTCATTTAAAAACACAATTGATTCAGTTAATTGTGAAATAATTGCGGACAAACATACTTACATACAGGTCAAGTTGAGAACTCCTTTTTTTGAAGTCGCTTAATTAATATTGAATTTATTCTAATAAATGGTGAATGCGCATTTGGTCTCACCAATTTTTTAATACAAAATCATGATTTGCTCCTTTAAAAACACAATTGATTCAGTTAATTGTGAAATAATCGTGGACAAACATACTTACATACAGGTCAAGCTGAGAACTCCTTTTTTGAAGTCGCTTAATAAATATTGAATTTATTCTAATAAATGGTGAATGCGCATTTGCTCTTACCAATTTTTAAATGAAAAATCATGATTTGCTTCTTTAAAAACACAATTGAGATTCAATTAATTGTGTAATAATCGCGGATAAACATACTTACATACAGGTCAAGTTGAGAACTCCTTTTTTTGAAGTCGCTTAATTAATATTGAATTTATTCTAATAAATGGTGAATGCGCATCTGCTTTCACCAATTTTTTAATAAAAGATCATGATTTGCTCATTTAAAAACACAATTGATTCAGTTAATTGTGAAATAATTGCGGACAAACATACTTACATACAGGTCAAGTTGAGAACTCCTTTTTTTGAAGTCGCTTAATTAATATTGAATTTATTCTAATAAATGGTGAATGCGCATCTGCTTTCACCAATTTTTTTAATAAAAGATCATGATTTGCTCATTTAAAAACACAATTGATTCAGTTAATTGTGAAATAATTGCGGACAAACATACTTACATACAGGTCAAGCTGAGAACTCCTTTTTTTGAAGTCGTTTAATTAATATTGAATTTATTCTAATAAATGGTGAATGCGCATTTGGTCTCACCAATTTTTTAATACAAAATCATGATTTGCTCCTTTAAAAACACAATTGATTCAGTTAATTGTGAAATAATAGTGGACAAACATACTTACATACAGGTCAAGCTGAGAACTCCTTTTTTGAAGTCGCTTAATAAATATTGAATTTATTCTAATAAATGGTGAATGCCCATTTGCTCTTACCAATTTTTAAATGAAAAATCATGATTTGCTTCTTTAAAAACACAATTGAGATTCAATTAATTGTGTAATAATCGCGGATAAACATACTTACATACAGGTCAAGTTGAGAACTCCTTTTTTTGAAGTCGCTTAATTAATATTAAATTTATTCTAATAAATGGTGAATGCGCATCTGCTTTCACCAATTTTTTAATAAAAGATCATGATTTGCTCATTTAAAAACACAATTGATTCAGTTAATTGTGAAATAATTGCGGACAAACATACTTACATACAGGTCAAGTTGAGAACTCCTTTTTTTGAAGTCGCTTAATTAATATTGAATTTATTCTAATAAATGGTGAATGCGCATTTGGTCTCACCAATTTTTTAATACAAAATCATGATTTGCTCCTTTAAAAACACAATTGATTCAGTTAATTGTGAAATAATCGTGAACAAACATACTTACATACAGGTCAAGCTGAGAACTCCTTTTTTGAAGTCGCTTAATAAATATTGAATTTATTCTAATAAATGGTGAATGCGCATTTGCTCTTACCAATTTTTAAATGAAAAATCATGATTTGCTTCTTTAAAAACACAATTGAGATTCAATTAATTGTGTAATAATCGCGGATAAACATACTTACATACAGGTCAAGTTGAGAACTCCTTTTTTTGAAGTCGCTTAATTAATATTGAATTTATTCTAATAAATGGTGAATGCGCATCTGCTTTCACCAATTTTTTAATAAAAGATCATGATTTGCTCATTTAAAAACACAATTGATTCAGTTAATTGTGAAATAATTGCGGACAAACATACTTACATACAGGTCAAGTTGAGAACTCCTTTTTTTGAAGTCGTTTAATTAATATTGAATTTATTCTAATAAATGGTGAATGCGCATTTGGTCTCACCAATTTTTTAATACAAAATCATGATTTGCTCCTTTAAAAACACAATTGATTCAGTTAATTGTGAAATAATCGTGGACAAACATACTTACATACAGGTCAAGCTGAGAACTCCTTTTTTGAAGTCGCTTAATAAATATTGAATTTATTCTAATAAATGGTGAATGCGCATTTGCTCTTACCAATTTTTAAATGAAAAATCATGATTTGCTTCTTTAAAAACACAATTGAGATTCAATTAATTGTGTAATAATCGCGGATAAACATACTTACATACAGGTCAAGTTGAGAACTCCTTTTTTTGAAGTCGCTTAATTAATATTGAATTTATTCTAATAAATGGTGAATGCGCATCTGCTTTCACCAATTTTTTAATAAAAGATCATGATTTGCTCATTTAAAAACACAATTGATTCAGTTAATTGTGAAATAATTGCGGACAAACATACTTACATACAGGTCAAGTTGAGAACTCCTTTTTTTGAAGTCGCTTAATTAATATTGAATTTATTCTAATAAATGGTGAATGCGCATTTGGTCTCACCAATTTTTTAATACAAAATCATGATTTGCTCCTTTAAAAACACAATTGATTCAGTTAATTGTGAAATAATCGTGGACAAACATACTTACATACAGGTCAAGCTGAGAACTCCTTTTTTGAAGTCGCTTAATAAATATTGAATTTATTCTAATAAATGGTGAATGCGCATTTGCTCTTACCAATTTTTAAATGAAAAATCATGATTTGCTTCTTTAAAAACACAATTGAGATTCAATTAATTGTGTAATAATCGCGGATAAACATACTTACATACAGGTCAAGTTGAGAACTCCTTTTTTTGAAGTCGCTTAATTAATATTGAATTTATTCTAATAAATGGTGAATGCGCATCTGCTTTCACCAATTTTTTAATAAAAGATCATGATTTGCTCATTTAAAAACACAATTGATTCAGTTAATTGTGAAATAATTGCGGACAAACATACTTACATACAGGTCAAGTTGAGAACTCCTTTTTTTGAAGTCGCTTAATTAATATTGAATTTATTCTAATAAATGGTGAATGCGCATTTGGTCTCACCAATTTTTTAATACAAAATCATGATTTGCTCCTTTAAAAACACAATTGATTCAGTTAATTGTGAAATAATCGTGGACAAACATACTTACATACAGGTCAAGCTGAGAACTCCTTTTTTGAAGTCGCTTAATAAATATTGAATTTATTCTAATAAATGGTGAATGCGCATTTGCTCTTACCAATTTTTAAATGAAAAATCATGATTTGCTTCTTTAAAAACACAATTGAGATTCAATTAATTGTGTAATAATCGCGGATAAACATACTTACATACAGGTCAAGTTGAGAACTCCTTTTTTTGAAGTCGCTTAATTAATATTAAATTTATTCTAATAAATGGTGAATGCGCATCTGCTTTCACCAATTTTTTAATAAAAGATCATGATTTGCTCATTTAAAAACACAATTGATTCAGTTAATTGTGAAATAATTGCGGACAAACATACTTACATACAGGTCAAGTTGAGAACTCCTTTTTTTGAAGTCGCTTAATTAATATTGAATTTATTCTAATAAATGGTGAATGCGCATTTGGTCTCACCAATTTTTTAATACAAAATCATGATTTGCTCCTTTAAAAACACAATTGATTCAGTTAATTGTGAAATAATCGTGAACAAACATACTTACATACAGGTCAAGCTGAGAACTCCTTTTTTGAAGTCGCTTAATAAATATTGAATTTATTCTAATAAATGGTGAATGCGCATTTGCTCTTACCAATTTTTAAATGAAAAATCATGATTTGCTTCTTTAAAAACACAATTGAGATTCAATTAATTGTGTAATAATCGCGGATAAACATACTTACATACAGGTCAAGTTGAGAACTCCTTTTTTTGAAGTCGCTTAATTAATATTGAATTTATTCTAATAAATGGTGAATGCGCATCTGCTTTCACCAATTTTTTAATAAAAGATCATGATTTGCTCATTTAAAAACACAATTGATTCAGTTAATTGTGAAATAATTGCGGACAAACATACTTACATACAGGTCAAGTTGAGAACTCCTTTTTTTGAAGTCGCTTAATTAATATTGAATTTATTCTAATAAATGGTGAATGCGCATTTGGTCTCACCAATTTTTTAATACAAAATCATGATTTGCTCCTTTAAAAACACAATTGATTCAGTTAATTGTGAAATAATAGTGGACAAACATACTTACATACAGGTCAAGCTGAGAACTCCTTTTTTGAAGTCGCTTAATAAATATTGAATTTATTCTAATAAATGGTGAATGCCCATTTGCTCTTACCAATTTTTAAATGAAAAATCATGATTTGCTTCTTTAAAAACACAATTGAGATTCAATTAATTGTGTAATAATCGCGGATAAACATACTTACATACAGGTCAAGTTGAGAACTCCTTTTTTTGAAGTCGCTTAATTAATATTAAATTTATTCTAATAAATGGTGAATGCGCATCTGCTTTCACCAATTTTTTAATAAAAGATCATGATTTGCTCATTTAAAAACACAATTGATTCAGTTAATTGTGAAATAATTGCGGACAAACATACTTACATACAGGTCAAGTTGAGAACTCCTTTTTTTGAAGTCGCTTAATTAATATTGAATTTATTCTAATAAATGGTGAATGCGCATTTGGTCTCACCAATTTTTTAATACAAAATCATGATTTGCTCCTTTAAAAACACAATTGATTCAGTTAATTGTGAAATAATCGTGGACAAACATACTTACATACAGGTCAAGCTGAGAACTCCTTTTTTGAAGTCGCTTAATAAATATTGAATTTATTCTAATAAATGGTGAATGCGCATTTGCTCTTACCAATTTTTAAATGAAAAATCATGATTTGCTTCTTTAAAAACACAATTGAGATTCAATTAATTGTGTAATAATCGCGGATAAACATACTTACATACAGGTCAAGTTGAGAACTCCTTTTTTTGAAGTCGCTTAATTAATATTAAATTTATTCTAATAAATGGTGAATGCGCATCTGCTTTCACCAATTTTTTAATAAAAGATCATGATTTGCTCATTTAAAAACACAATTGATTCAGTTAATTGTGAAATAATTGCGGACAAACATACTTACATACAGGTCAAGTTGAGAACTCCTTTTTTTGAAGTCGCTTAATTAATATTGAATTTATTCTAATAAATGGTGAATGCGCATTTGGTCTCACCAATTTTTTAATACAAAATCATGATTTGCTCCTTTAAAAACACAATTGATTCAGTTAATTGTGAAATAATCGTGAACAAACATACTTACATACAGGTCAAGCTGAGAACTCCTTTTTTGAAGTCGCTTAATAAATATTGAATTTATTCTAATAAATGGTGAATGCGCATTTGCTCTTACCAATTTTTAAATGAAAAATCATGATTTGCTTCTTTAAAAACACAATTGAGATTCAATTAATTGTGTAATAATCGCGGATAAACATACTTACATACAGGTCAAGTTGAGAACTCCTTTTTTTGAAGTCGCTTAATTAATATTGAATTTATTCTAATAAATGGTGAATGCGCATCTGCTTTCACCAATTTTTTAATAAAAGATCATGATTTGCTCATTTAAAAACACAATTGATTCAGTTAATTGTGAAATAATTGCGGACAAACATACTTACATACAGGTCAAGTTGAGAACTCCTTTTTTTGAAGTCGCTTAATTAATATTGAATTTATTCTAATAAATGGTGAATGCGCATTTGGTCTCACCAATTTTTTAATACAAAATCATGATTTGCTCCTTTAAAAACACAATTGATTCAGTTAATTGTGAAATAATCGTGGACAAACATACTTACATACAGGTCAAGCTGAGAACTCCTTTTTTGAAGTCGCTTAATAAATATTGAATTTATTCTAATAAATGGTGAATGCGCATTTGCTCTTACCAATTTTTAAATGAAAAATCATGATTTGCTTCTTTAAAAACACAATTGAGATTCAATTAATTGTGTAATAATCGCGGATAAACATACTTACATACAGGTCAAGTTGAGAACTCCTTTTTTTGAAGTCGCTTAATTAATATTGAATTTATTCTAATAAATGGTGAATGCGCATCTGCTTTCACCAATTTTTTAATAAAAGATCATGATTTGCTCATTTAAAAACACAATTGATTCAGTTAATTGTGAAATAATTGCGGACAAACATACTTACATACAGGTCAAGTTGAGAACTCCTTTTTTTGAAGTCGCTTAATTAATATTGAATTTATTCTAATAAATGGTGAATGCGCATTTGGTCTCACCAATTTTTTAATACAAAATCATGATTTGCTCCTTTAAAAACACAATTGATTCAGTTAATTGTGAAATAATCGTGGACAAACATACTTACATACAGGTCAAGCTGAGAACTCCTTTTTTGAAGTCGCTTAATAAATATTGAATTTATTCTAATAAATGGTGAATGCGCATTTGCTCTTACCAATTTTTAAATGAAAAATCATGATTTGCTTCTTTAAAAACACAATTGAGATTCAATTAATTGTGTAATAATCGCGGATAAACATACTTACATACAGGTCAAGTTGAGAACTCCTTTTTTTGAAGTCGCTTAATTAATATTAAATTTATTCTAATAAATGGTGAATGCGCATCTGCTTTCACCAATTTTTTAATAAAAGATCATGATTTGCTCATTTAAAAACACAATTGATTCAGTTAATTGTGAAATAATTGCGGACAAACATACTTACATACAGGTCAAGTTGAGAACTCCTTTTTTTGAAGTCGCTTAATTAATATTGAATTTATTCTAATAAATGGTGAATGCGCATTTGGTCTCACCAATTTTTTAATACAAAATCATGATTTGCTCCTTTAAAAACACAATTGATTCAGTTAATTGTGAAATAATCGTGGACAAACATACTTACATACAGGTCAAGCTGAGAACTCCTTTTTTGAAGTCGCTTAATAAATATTGAATTTATTCTAATAAATGGTGAATGCGCATTTGCTCTTACCAATTTTTAAATGAAAAATCATGATTTGCTTCTTTAAAAACACAATTGAGATTCAATTAATTGTGTAATAATCGCGGATAAACATACTTACATACAGGTCAAGTTGAGAACTCCTTTTTTTGAAGTCGCTTAATTAATATTAAATTTATTCTAATAAATGGTGAATGCGCATCTGCTTTCACCAATTTTTTAATAAAAGATCATGATTTGCTCATTTAAAAACACAATTGATTCAGTTAATTGTGAAATAATTGCGGACAAACATACTTACATACAGGTCAAGTTGAGAACTCCTTTTTTTGAAGTCGCTTAATTAATATTGAATTTATTCTAATAAATGGTGAATGCGCATTTGGTCTCACCAATTTTTTAATACAAAATCATGATTTGCTCCTTTAAAAACACAATTGATTCAGTTAATTGTGAAATAATCGTGAACAAACATACTTACATACAGGTCAAGCTGAGAACTCCTTTTTTGAAGTCGCTTAATAAATATTGAATTTATTCTAATAAATGGTGAATGCGCATTTGCTCTTACCAATTTTTAAATGAAAAATCATGATTTGCTTCTTTAAAAACACAATTGAGATTCAATTAATTGTGTAATAATCGCGGATAAACATACTTACATACAGGTCAAGTTGAGAACTCCTTTTTTTGAAGTCGCTTAATTAATATTGAATTTATTCTAATAAATGGTGAATGCGCATTTGGTCTCACCAATTTTTTAATACAAAATCATGATTTGCTCCTTTAAAAACACAATTGATTCAGTTAATTGTGAAATAATCGTGGACAAACATACTTACATACAGGTCAAGCTGAGAACTCCTTTTTTGAAGTCGCTTAATAAATATTGAATTTATTCTAATAAATGGTGAATGCCCATTTGCTCTTACCAATTTTTAAATGAAAAATCATGATTTGCTTCTTTAAAAACACAATTGAGATTCAATTAATTGTGTAATAATCGCGGATAAACATACTTACATACAGGTCAAGTTGAGAACTCCTTTTTTTGAAGTCGCTTAATTAATATTAAATTTATTCTAATAAATGGTGAATGCGCATCTGCTTTCACCAATTTTTTAATAAAAGATCATGATTTGCTCATTTAAAAACACAATTGATTCAGTTAATTGTGAAATAATTGCGGACAAACATACTTACATACAGGTCAAGTTGAGAACTCCTTTTTTTGAAGTCGCTTAATTAATATTGAATTTATTCTAATAAATGGTGAATGCGCATTTGGTCTCACCAATTTTTTAATACAAAATCATGATTTGCTCCTTTAAAAACACAATTGATTCAGTTAATTGTGAAATAATCGTGAACAAACATACTTACATACAGGTCAAGCTGAGAACTCCTTTTTTGAAGTCGCTTAATAAATATTGAATTTATTCTAATAAATGGTGAATGCGCATTTGCTCTTACCAATTTTTAAATGAAAAATCATGATTTGCTTCTTTAAAAACACAATTGAGATTCAATTAATTGTGTAATAATCGCGGATAAACATACTTACATACAGGTCAAGTTGAGAACTCCTTTTTTTGAAGTCGCTTAATTAATATTGAATTTATTCTAATAAATGGTGAATGCGCATCTGCTTTCACCAATTTTTTAATAAAAGATCATGATTTGCTCATTTAAAAACACAATTGATTCAGTTAATTGTGAAATAATTGCGGACAAACATACTTACATACAGGTCAAGTTGAGAACTCCTTTTTTTGAAGTCGCTTAATTAATATTGAATTTATTCTAATAAATGGTGAATGCGCATTTGGTCTCACCAATTTTTTAATACAAAATCATGATTTGCTCCTTTAAAAACACAATTGATTCAGTTAATTGTGAAATAATCGTGGACAAACATACTTACATACAGGTCAAGCTGAGAACTCCTTTTTTGAAGTCGCTTAATAAATATTGAATTTATTCTAATAAATGGTGAATGCGCATTTGCTTTTACCAATTTTTAAATGAAAAATCATGATTTGCTTCTTTAAAAACACAATTGAGATTCAATTAATTGTGTAATAATCGCGGATAAACATACTTACATACAGTTCAAGTTGAGAACTCCTTTTTTTGAAGTCGCTTAATTAATATTGAATTTATTCTAATAAATGGTGAATGCACATCTGCTTTAACCAATTTTTTAATAAAAGATCATAATTTGCTCATTTAAAAAACCAGTTGATTCAGTTAATTGTGAAATAATCGTGGACAAGCATAATTACATACAGGTTAAGCTGAGAACTCGTTTTTTTGAAGCCGCTTAATTACTATTGAATTTATTCTAATAAATGGTGAATGCGCATCTGCTTTCACCAATTTTTTAATAAAAGATCATGATTTGCTCATTTAAAAACACAATTGATTCAGTTAATTGTGAAATAATCGTGAATAAATATACTTACAGGTCAAGCTGAGAACTTTTTTGAAGTCGCTTAATTAATTTTAAATTTATTCTAATAAATGGTGAATGCGCATTTGCTCTTACCATTTTTTTTAATAAAAAAATCATGATTTGCTCCTTTAAAAACACAATTGATTTAGGTAATTGTGAAATAAACTTGGATAAATATTCTTACATACAGGTCAAACTGAGAAATCCTTTTTTGAAGTCGCTTAATTAATATTGAATTTATTCTGATAAATGGTGAATGCGCATCTGCTTTCACCAATGTTTTAATAAAAGATCATGATTTGCTCTCATTTAAAAACACAATTGTGATTCAGTTAATTGTGAAATAATCGCGGACAAACATACTTACATACAGGTCAAGCTGAGAACTCCTTTTTTGAAGTCGCTTAATACTGAATTTATTCTAATAAATGGTGAATGCACATTTTCTCTTACCAATTTTTTAATAGTAAAAGTTCCCTTCGATTTCTCTTGTCTTTCATCATCAGACCCTAATTTCTTTCTTATGGGACCACCTTTTCTTTCCAACAAAAGATAAAACAATAAAATCGGTTCATAAACGACGAAGTTATCCGCAAATAAACAAGCACAGTCTTTACAGAGCTTTCAAAAGTTAATGAATGATTCCAAGTAGTCATCATCGATAACAATATTCCTTTATTGTAGAGTCGACCAAATCTCAAACGATTTTATTTCTGAAGGTTTTTAGGATTTTTCTGAAGACTGACAAGAGATAGAGCAATTTAGGTAGCAGAAATAGTTGTTACCCGAATATCGGCAGAGTCCTCGGGTGTTTCTTTTACGGAAAACATGTGTCGCATGTAAAATTAGTCCAAACACCAAAAGTCTTCATTTTTCTAAAGGTTTTCAGCAATTTGTTGAATACTAAAGAGCAATGTGACGATGGATTCGTGTTCAAGAAGCAAAATTGCTTCACCAACCATCAAGTCTTTATTTTTCAGATATTTGATGATGATGAAGCAAATCTGATGCAGATTTCTGTCCATCCACGAATAAATTGTAGATATATTACCAGTAATATAGTGACCTTGAATAAATTCGTGAACTTATTCACATAAAAATTGTGTTCTATTATTACAGATTAACATTTTGGGCTTGGATGAAAGCAGGCTGGTTTCCATTAAGCTTCTCATTTGCCATAATGGGATTTTTTCAATATATTTTATCTCAACTAAACAAATATGAATAAATAAAGTATTATTACAGAAAACTGTAACATTGTCGTATTTAATAAAGCGTGTTATCAATAGATATCAAAGAAAGCTTTACAAGCTTTGAAAAACATGTTCAAAGACAATGACCGTTCAACTAAGAAGAAACAACTACTTCCCGGGCTATATTAGATATTCCAACCCCGTTTGACTTTAAAGTGTAATCCAATATCCGTCGGGGCATATAGCCCGGGAAGTGGTTGTTTCTTCTTAGTTGAACGGTCATTGTCTTTGAAAATGTTTATGTTTATGTTAAAGGCTCGATTATAGAGGTAAACAAATGCGAACGGCACTCAGGGGGTAGGAGGAGAGCGAGCGTGGATTCGATCGAGCTAGATGAATACTTTTGAAAAGGTAAAAAGAAATATATTTATTAGAAAAATAAAAGTTAAACGAAGTTAAAAGGGACGAAAAAGAGATAATGAAAGAAATGATGGAAAAGGAAAATGGCCGCCACTTATGTTTTTTATCCTAAGGATGGGAAAATATAAGAAACCCGGATAATAAAAAAAATATACAAGTTGGTTAAAATAATCTATCAAGTATTCCAGTTAAAGTTAAAATTACACACTTCTATTTGTAAAGCTAGAAAGATATAATTATACTTACTTTTTACATTACTTATCTAAATGGCTACAGACCTATTAGTAAGATAAAAGATATTTTCCATAAATCAAAATTTGTTACTCAGTTACGTCTCGTTCTTTCCATTGATTAAAATTGATCAGATTAACATACACCAGGTAGGAAAGAGAACAGATGGTTAAATAATAAACAATATTTATTACGCAAGGTGGTAATAACTGGGAGGTACAAGAAATAGAATAATAAAAATATAAAATATCAACATCATAAATATGATATTACATTATTAAACACATTTGTGTTTAATCAAAAAAAAAAAACTATTACTACACATCAAATAACAGCTAAGTAACATTGTTTTTGTTATTTTTGTGTACTCTGATAAGCGAAAATTGACAAAAAAATTAAAGTTTGATGAAACGTTATATTAAAAAATAATAATTCACCTTTAGCTTAGGTTTTTAACTCGAGTTAAAAAAAGAGAGTACCATATAATTGTTTAAGTTTAGTAATTATACATTTGAGAGGTATAGAGAGAAATAAAAATTTATCAATAAAATACGTTTACAAAAAAACTAAGTTACACTCTGTACGCCGCAATTGCTGTTGATTTTATAGAGTGTTACGTAGGTATTACTACTATTAAACGTAACTATTAAAAACTTTACACTTAGTTCCACGGATACCGGCGTTTTTATAAACTGAGTTAATCTCGGTAGTTTACGATCACTAAATACAATAACTCTTCAAACGTGGATATTTATTATATATTTAGATGACAATTAGATCCAAAATCCAATGAAATAAACGGTACTCTATTTTTTCTTGTAGTAAAGAAATAGTAATTATGCAATAAAAAGACTTACAAAATGGCTGCTAGTTAGTTGTTACGGGCTAATTTCTTGTTAGCGATAGTTATCTTAATCGGTAAATATAATTGTTTTCTTACCTTATAACTTTCCATTACTAAGGGTTAAATCGAGTCAGGAACAGGTTGATTTTAGTTCGATTATAGATAATCACCAACTAGTTATTATATCCTGGCCATAATTTTTTCCTGATATTGCTTTGAGAGTCTGTTTATTAAATTCCGATTCTATTTATTAAATTCAGACATTAATGTTTTGTTTACTATGCGAACAGGTGACAGTCACTTCTCTTTCTGATTGTATAACTCGTCATATTGTGGTCTACAGCCAGGGGTTTCGTTATATTGTCATCTAGCATATTAAGATTGAATATGAACGAGAAATTGAGTAATACTGAGATTTTTGGTGTTATCTTGATAAGTAATAAGATTTGTTGTTATCGAACGACTACCGTTTGGTTGTAAATTATTGGCTGTCGACTCTTCGGTTATTATCCTTACAGTGGTAGAGGCCATTTTCGAGTCTGACAAATTTTATCGAAAGTAAGCGATTTCTCTGTCTTTCTGACAGAAGAAGGTTGTTCGAATACAAGCCAAAAGATTTTTGGTTTAAGTTTTAAATCACGGTGAATCCGTAACAATTAATTTTGGATTTTTGAAACTAAACTTTATTTTCCATTTTGAATCGTTGTGGAGTTTGTTCCTGTTGTTATTTTTGGACAGATTCTTTGGAAAAAACCGCGTGGTCGGGATTTTTGTGAAATCTTCTGTGATAGATCACGAAACAGACAGTGAATTATTTGGTAAATTCAGTACCAGGCAACGAATGGCGGTTAGAGTGGCAGAATTAATTCCCTAATAGTACAATTAGCAACGAGTATATTATTTCACCCGCTTACCAGCCAGGTGTGTCACGATTTTAAAGAAATTAAACCCTATTACAATAGTTTCCTAGGTACAGGCTTAAGTTTTTGGCACAGGCTTTAATTTTGGTGCAGTCCTAATTCTTGTTACGGGCTTAAGTTTTCGTTACGGGCCTATTTGTTTAGAGCAAGCCTATTGGTTTTTGGAGCAGGCTTGATTTTTGGTACAGGCCTAAATATTGGAGAAGCCTTTGGAGCCAAGGACTAGAAGGATTCTTTATCCGGATTATCAGATAAGCCAAAAGCATTATAACTTAGATTTAAGTCGTGACCATAGTTTTTAATTTAAATTTCTTTTTCCTGTATTGCGTGTGATCACACTTATTTGATAATTTTGTTTAGTTTTACTCTTAGCTTTCATGTTAATAAAATTGTCAAGGACGAGTGTTGACAGTAGTGTGAACTCTAAAAAAAAATTTTTGATTAATTTTTCAATTTTTTTTTTTCAAATCATTTATTACACTAAAAGTATGTGGCATAGTATGATTAGGTTCTATCCTAATTTCGGAAATTCGGCAAAATTCAGCTACTTACAAGCCTCAAACAGCGGTAATTATCGGTAACTTTCACCAAAACTATTAACGATCACTACAAACTGACTTTAATTCCACTAGGAACCTTAATTAGCTTTTAATTTTAAGCGTCTAAAGATAAAAAAAAACGCCAAAATTGGAATTAACTTCTTAGAGAGAAGTTATCGTTTCCACATCCACCCCTTGACTGAATCAAATCACCGTTAAAAAAAACGTTTATAGCGTCTCAGTTAGCATCGGATGATGTTGAACACGAAATCTCATTGGTCAGTTATGAAGTCAGATATATCGCCTGGTAACAACCGTTAGAATTTTAGTTCTGCGATATTCCATGCCATAAATTAAGAGTACAGGGTGGTAATAAGTAGAAGAATGATTAAAAAAAGAAATTTTATTATTTGGGTTTTTTAAGAATGCTACACAATGAATAAACATTATAAAAATTATATTAAAAAAATAAAACAACTAGAATCATATGTGATAAATATTTATTTTTTTATAATTAAACAGGATTCAACTGGCTGTACGGATTTATAAATACAGACATGACATTACCAGTTACAAATATTTTGTACATTCAATCAATAACTAAAAAAATCTCAAAGTAGGTACATTTACATTATTTTATCGTCTATATTCAAAAATCTGATTATTTTTTTTTGTTTAAATTTAGATACGTATGCATGTATTTGACCCATTTGGGCTTAAGTAATTTGCTGAGTTTTAATTTAATTAAATTTTACATAGATGATGGGGAATTTTTTTTTGTACTGGAATAGAAAGGGATATCGACCAAGCATAAGACAATAATGATAATAATATAATAATAAAAACAGTCTTATGATACACAGTGAAAATATTTACATAGAATGCCATCATGCTAAACAAAAATGGACAACATCTATAACAATACAGCGATCTCTTATTTATTCTAATATTTTTATATATACAAGGTGTAAAGCTAAATACTGGCATTGCCATAGCGTCCATTGGACACATCTATACCGGGTGGAAATAAAAAATTCGTCACCTATACAACTTTAAAATAGCTTAACGGATTTGTTTTAAATTCAGAATAATTATTATGTATCAATTCTGGGATTTACAGAGGTACCATTCAAGATGGGCGAATTCCGGTTGGGTTCAAAATGATACCAAATTTTAAAATATAATTAGAACTTAAAGTATCTTTTATATTTTAGAATTTGATTCAAAATACATACAAACTGTCAAATCTCATTTATCTGTCATCTTTGTCATTATATTGTAACGAAAAAAATATCAAAAAACGTGTACACCACTGCTTAAAGAAGGCAACGAGAAGGATTTAAAAATAGCTGTCTGTACTCTCATATGTCATTTATTAACTATCAACTTGCAAACGTCAACTATCAAATTGCAAATACTTTCACATGACTGTCAACTTTTAAATGACAAATCTCAACTGTCAAATTTCAAAACCAACTGTCAACCTTCACATGCCAACTAACAAATACCACCTGTCAAATGTCATCTGGCAAATTTCAGCAGTCAAATGTGAACGGCCATCTGTAAAATATTAGATGTTAACTTTGAAATGTCAACTTTCAAATGTCAACTGTCAATATCAAATGTCAAATGCCAAACTCCAATAATTCTTCGAGAACATCTTACGTTCTAGAAAAATACAACAAAATATTTAAATAAAATTAATTAATTTTTTTTCATAATAGGTCTTTAAAAAATACTGTCTGTCAACTTGCAAATGTCAAATTTCAAATACCAACTATCAACTTTCACATGTCCACTGTCAACTTACAAATGGAAAATCTCAACTGTCAAATTTCAAAACCAACTGTCAACCTTCACATGTCAACTGACAAATACCAACTGTCAAATGTCAACTGTCAAATTTCAGCTGTTAAATGTGAACGGCTATCTGTAAAATGACAGATGTTAACTTTCAAATGTCAACTTTCAAATGACAACTTTCAAATGTAAACTTTCAATATCAAATGTCAAATGCCAAACGCCAATAATTCTTCAAGAACATCTTACGCTCTAGGAAAATACAACAAAATATTTAAATAAAATTAAATAATTTTGTTTTATAATAGGTCTGTAAAAAAAGCTGTCTGTACTGTCATATGTCAAATATCAACTGTCAACTTCAAATGTCCAATTTCTAATACCAAATATGAACTTTCACATGTTCACTGTCAACTTACAAATGGCAAATCTCAACTGTCAAATTTCAAAACCCATCTGTCAACCTTCACATGCCAACTGACAAATACCACCTGTCAAATGTCATCTGGCAAATTTCAGCAGTCAAATGTGAACGGCCATCTGTAAAATGTCAGATGTTAACTTTGAAATGTCAACTTTCAAATGTCAACTGTCAATATCAAATGTCAAATGCCAAACGCCAATAATTCTTCGAGAACATCTTACGTTCTAGAAAAATACAACAAAATATTTAAATAAAATTAATTAATTTTTTTTCATAATAGGTCTTTAAAAAATACTGTCTGTAGGTACTGTCATATGTCAAATATCAACTGTCAACTTGCAAATGTCAAATTTCAAATACCAACTATCAACTTTCACATGTCCACTGTCAACTTACAAATGGCAAATCTCAACTGTCAAATTTCAAAACCAACTGTCAACCTTCACATGTCAACTGACAAATACCAACTGTCAATTGTCAAATTTCAGCTGTTAAATGTGAACGGCCATCTGTAAAATGTCAGTTGTTAACTTTCAAATGTACACTTTCAAATGAAAACTTTCACATGTCAACTGTCAATATCAAATGTCAAATCCCAAACGCCAACTGATAAATGTCATCTGTCAAACACCAACTGCCAAATGTCATCTGACAAACGTCAACTGCCAAACGTCATCTGTCAAACGTCAACTGTCAAGTGTAAAATGTTACACGTTAACTATTAAAGATCGACTGCCGAATGTCAAAAGTTTTTCTTAGAGAACGATTTCACACAATTCAGAAATATAAAATTTACAATTTAAAAGATGTTAACTTTCAAATGTGCACTGTCAATATAAAATGTCAAATGCCAAACGCCAACTGACCAAAGTCATCTGTGAAACGTCAACTGCCAAATGTCATATGTCAACTGTCAAATGCCATCTGTCAACTGTAAAATGTTAAATATCCACTGTCGAATGTCAATTGTCAAATGTTTTTCTTAGAGGAACGATTTCACAAAATTCATAAATATAAAATTTACAATTTAAAACTTGGTACCTATGATTTCAATCGAAACCGATAGTCGGCCATCTTGAATTAGTAGTTCTGTAAATCCCAAACTTAATATATAACGACTACTCAAAATTTGAAAGAAAATCATCAAATTATTTAAAAGTTAAAGAGGTGCCTCATTTTTTGATCGACACTCAGTATGTATAAACACGGCAAAACGAGTTTGAAAAATATTTACGTGTTTTAAACTTATATTAATATTTTATTTTAAGTAAACTTTTGAGATCTGAGGAAGTACCTAATCCTCGTTGGTATAAAATAAGTGATAGTTAAAATTAAATATTAACTTATATAAATACTGTTTCTATATGATTTCCTGGAGGTCTCAAGTCTTCAGGTGAACTACACATTAAACAGATACTGTATTTAGTTCACCAGTTCAATTTCAACGAGTTGGAAGTCTCAATTCAAGACTTAAAGCTAAATTAGTTCAATTAAAGCCTTGACGGTAAGTTAAAACTTGAATTTAACAGTGAAAACCACAGATTTCAAGTCTTCAGGTAAGCTATAACATAAAGAGACTCTGTATTGAGTTCAGTTAAGCTAGAAGTATAAATTCAATAGACTGGAAGTGTCAATGTAAGACTTAAAGCTAAATTAGTTCAATTAAAGCCTTGACGGTAAGTTAGAACTTGAATGTATAAGTGAAAACCATAGATTTTAAGTCTTTAGGTAAGCTATAACTTAAAGAGACTCTATATTAAGTTCAGTTAAGCCAGAAGTACAATTTCAGCGGACTGGATATGTCAATGCAAGACTTAAAGATAAATTAGTCCAATTAAAGCCTTGACGGTAAGTTAAAACTTGAATTTAACAGTGAAAACCACAGATTTCAAGTCATCAGGTAAGCTATAACTTAAAGAGACTCTATAATAAGTTCAGTTAAGCCAGAAGTACAATTTCAGCGGACTGGAAATGTCAATGCAAGACTTAAAGGTAAATTAGTTCAATTAAAGACATGTAGGTAAGTTACAACTTCAACGTAAAAGGAAAAACGTGTTAGAAGTCGTCATTATCACCTCATGGTATGCAGGTTAACCTAAAGTTCAATTTAAGAACTCTCGAATAAACTAAATGTAAAAGGTAAGCATTAGGTAGGTTCAATTAAGAACTACTAACTTTAAAGTAAGAGTCAAAAATGTAAAGTTATGGAGTAAGCTTCAAGTTCAATTCATAAAAAAAGGTAAGATGCTTATTGGAAACATCAATCAGGTAAGTCTCTAATTAAATTTAAGACTTCTACACGTTTAATTTAAGACTTCAAATAATCTACAAGTTTAATTTATGTCAATTACAAGTTCAAAAAGTCAGAATAAGACTTGGATGTTCAATTGAACAGTTTAGGTAAGCTCAGCTTTCTAAATCTGGGTAAGCTATAGAGTGAACCTATAACTTCGATCTAAACTAAAAATTTCCGAGTTAACTTTAAGTTCTTAAGACTTCTACACGTTTCATTTAAGACTTCCAGTTTTAGATATTTAACTTAATTTATAAACGTATAATTGATCAAACTCGTTATGAAACACTCAGCTAATATAATACAAGACGCTAAAATCTATTTGATTTTTTTAATTAAATATTTCTAATTACACGCAGCTTTCCAGCTACAATTTACAGCTTTTCACAGCTGTGTTATCACAGTATGCATCATTGCCCCGATCCGTTCATACATTAAAAGATGTTTCAAAAAATCGTGTTCGAGCATCGACAATAAAATAAATATTACGTCTGTTTAAAACAGTAGATAATAAAATATTCTTATTATACATCAGTTTAAGGTAAATACATAAAGGTAATCTTCATTTTATAATTACTAAATTTACCATTCAATATACTCAACTTACCTTTCTGTGTTTACCTAGTTTATAATCTTATAATTTATTTTGATTTACACTTGAGTAGGTTATAAAATATAACTTCTAGTGAGATAAGGACAATTTACCTCTGAATTGATAAGTTATATCATTTAAAAGTAAAATTTTATACTCCACTTGATCTGAAACATCTCTAGACTAGCAAAGTAGGAATAGCACCACAGTGGCGCTGGTTTCAGGCTGCTAAGCCTTCTCTGTTGGCCGTCGGTGGCAAGAGGTCTTCTCTGGGTGTATCTGCAGCACTTTTCCTCTCAAAGTGCAAATCCCAGAGGCCTCTAGTGTCAGGGTCGTGACTTGGGGGCCTTTCTGTACGTTCAGGAGAACTAGCTTGAGATCGAATTGCTTCTGGTGGCGGATAACCAAAACCTAGAAGACCACTGTATTTTCCGGCTCCTGTTAGACCATTGTGATTGTTTTGAACCATCGACATCTCATTTAACTGTAAAAAAAACATTTTTTAAATATCACAAATTTCAAAAAAGGTTAAAATAGGTACGTCTAATTACTATCCAGTTGTCGTTTTTAGAAACCAAAAACTACTTTTAGAATGCCACAAGTTATTACCTCAACTTTTTGTAAAAGCTTCATTTGGGTTCTCGTGGGAATTGTTAAGATTTCTAAATTTTAACGTTTGAAAATCTTGAAGATAAGAGTTATCACCACGAAGAATCACAAACAATCAAAAGCTATCAGGATGCAAGCAGTTAGCAGCTGTACTTCAATGATTTTTTTTTGTTACGTAAAAGACTAAGGGTTTTCGATTATTTTCAAGAACAAAACTGTAGTTCATCATGTACACCAGTTTTACTACAGCCCAGTTAGACTTATTGCATTTCTTTCATTGGTTCATCTGGCCCACTCCAGGATCTTGGTAACCTCTTCTAGGTTGTACACGTCTAAAGGATGGGTGTCATATGTTGGTGAAGGCCCTTTAAGTCTCGAAAATTTGACTTCCTATCTCAAAATCTGCAAGTTGGGACTCCATTAACAGATATTAGGAGTCCTGTAATGACTTGTAGCTGGTTTTCCAGTATTTCATAACTTCTAGCACACGTCAGTGTTCACAGTGCTGGTTGTGTTGTTTTTTGGATCAAGGCTTTATTCGGCTCTGGATCCTACTTTTTGGTATTCCTAGAGCTGGCCCTGGACCGTAGTACCTATGTCTTCTCCAACTTCTTGCTTAATTTTTTGTGTTCTAATCGAACAAAAATGTTGCTCAGGTTTTTTTATCCTGTAGAACCTCATCCTTGACTCCCCCTTCAAGATTATATGAATAGGACGACTTTCCTATTCAAGATGATAGTTCCAGGTAAGTTTTGAGTCTAGTACTTAACATTTCCCATTACTTGTATATTTGTACCATTAAGGCTTAGAAAACCTGCGCCTCCTAACTCACTTCTGGTAACTCTTACAACCTTAGACTTTAAAGTGCTTCTTCAAGAATGTCCCACGTCCCCAACTTTGTTTAAAGTGTTTCTAGAATGCACTTTGAAGAAGAGTATGGCTTAAAATAAACTTCAGCAAAACGAAGTATCTGAATATGTCTGAAGAAGCTATAAAAAATGAGGGGACCCTTGTCGTAAAAGATAGGGGAAATTTTAAATATCTTGGCTTCCAAACATCTGGAAAAACAGAGTATAAAATAGCAAACTTTTTCAGCCAAGAACTGCAACTAAACAGCTAATTTCTGTATTATGGAGCAGAAGTGTAAGTAGGAACACCAAAACAAGGATATACGACACAGTTGTACTATCCATTATGACGTACGGTGCAGAATGTTGGGTGATGAAAAAGAAAATACAAAATGAAATAACTGCAGTGGAAATAGACTATTGAAGGCGCTGCTAACTAGACTAGACAGAATGCTTAGTGTGGAAATTCGGAGAAGGATAAAGAATGAAAAATATATATCGAAGAAAAGAGACTGTTACGTTGTAGCCACGTAAGGCGTGCTAGCAATAATCGCTGGATTAAAAGAGGAACAGACTAGAGTCCAATGAGTAGAAGAAGAAGAGGTAGGCCTAGAAAATGTGGAGGGGCGAAGTTGACATCACCATGGAGAAGAGAGGTTTGCAAGATGGAGAGTGCGAGAATAGAGATGTTAAGCTCTGAAGTCAAGGTCGATTCCGTGACTACATACAGAGCTTTTTGGTGTAGAAGCCTGTATTAGTTAAAAGAGTTTTTGGTTTCTGCGATACTTCATTACCTACAACATTAAACACAAAATGGTATATTTAACTAACCTTTTGTTGCATTCCGTTAAGGAATGGAGCCGGGAGGTACGGGTAAAAGAGATCTGGCCTCCGCTGCAGAAATTCGGAATCCTTGGGGGTCATGGGAATGGGAGGAAGGTCGAGGGACATGCGTCGACCTCTTCGAGATGCTCCGTTGCTCCACATATGCGTGCCCATGTGAACCTGTAACATAATTAAAAAATATATTTCAATAAAATTGTGCTACAAAAATGTAGTCTACTCTAAGATTAAGCATACTAAAATCACTATTTAGGTACTACGTGTCAATGGTTTCTATTGTTGATAGTTGTTGTAGCATTATTTCTTCATGGTTTTTCGTTTGCAAGAAGGAGTTTAAGTACTTTTTTCATTAACTATATCGTTGAACACATGCATACTATCTAATCAGTAATATCATCACCTTTTCTGCAGTAGGTACACTAATTCTTGCATAGTTAAAGGGAGTCTTTAAAGACTCTTTAGGTATTAAGTAAAAATGTGTCAGATAATCTAGGCTAGAGCGTGGCGAATGAATTCCTACACCAGTAGTTAAATCTGCATTAGTAAAGCAAAAGCATCATTTCCAAAAAAAAGACTTACCTTAAGATTGCCCTTGGTGGTGAATGCCTTCTGACAAACGGTGCATCTGAAAGGTTTATCTCCAGTGTGGGTCCTCATGTGGATCTGAAGGGCCGAACTGGACGAGAAGTTCTTATTGCACACATGGCACAAATGCTTACTCGATTGTAAGCCTGCAAAACACACACACACCACACACATTAGCCCACAACCTTAGCTCAGTTAGTGCAAGCGATGACAGTGTTAATTTTGTATCGCTCCGCTTATATCATTTATATGTACATATAAAAATTATAAATAAGAATATTCTCTGATATGATGAGTTTATAATATATGGAAACTTGATCTACTGCCTATACCTACATGGATATGTATTTAATTAAATATATTAATATATAAGAGCAGCTGTGTATATTATTACAACAACTTTCATCATTGGTAAATGAATAGAATTTGGCACAGATGTTGACATAAATACTTCACTATTGCAATTAATTATTTAACCGATTACTTTCATTTAATTAATGACTATTTTTATAGCTATAAATATCGGTATTGATAATTTTCTAATAACAAATTCTTTTCTAATTACGCCTTATGAATTATACTTAACAATGCTTTTCAAAAGAGTCATTTCTAATTAAAAGTATGAAATAGTATATTACGTATCAAGAGTGGTAAGTACGTACGAGTGGAAAAGTTACGCACGAAGCCGCGTAGCGGCGAGTGCGTAATTACACGAGTACGTAATACCTCTTATCACTCGAGTTACGTACTATGCTTTATCTACGACTCAATATTTTAATTTTAATTCTAAATATTTGAAATCTCTAAAAAAATATATGACGTACGTATTGTACTGTTATCTACTCATTTCACAGTAAATGTCATTTATACTTATTGTCACCATGCAGGGTAAGTAAGCTATAACGCACAGTTGTGCGTAATGAAACGTCACGTGGGAATGACGTTTCCTTACGCACAACTGTGCGTTAGAGCTTACTTACGCTGCATGGTGACAATGAGTATAAATGACATTTACTGTCAAAGGAGTAGATAAAGTTATATATACAACTCTTTAGATTATGAATCTATTATATAGAAATAGGGCACTAATTAGTTGGCATTACATTTTTTTGTATTTATACTTCTTTTGGCGTGTTAGGGAAAAATGATGTTAACAGTCAAACGTCAAATGTAAACTGTCCAACGTGTACTCTCAAATGTCAACTGTCAGGTGTTGACTGTCAAATATAAACTGACAACTGCTAAACGTCAAATGTCATATATCAACTGCCAACTGTCAAATTTTAACTGTCAAATGTCAAGTGTAAACTGACAATAATCAAATGTCAACTGTTAACTTTCAACTGTCGTATATCCACTTCAAACGTCAACTGTCAAATACCAAATGTTAACTTTTAACTGTCAAAGGTCAGATGTCGACAGTCAAACACCAATTGATAACTGTCAACTGTTAGATGTTGACTAAAATGTAAACTGTTAAATGTCAAATGTCATATATCAACTCTTAAATGCCAACATGCAAATTTTAACTGTCAAATGACATGTGTAAACTGTCAAATACCAAAGGTTAAATTTTAACTGTCAACTATCAAAGTCAGATCTTAATAGTCAAACGTAAAATGTCAACTGTCAAATGTTGATTGTAAAATAATAACTGTCAAATGTAAATGTTTACGATATTTTAACTTTTTTTTTATTATTTGTATCAATTGTGTATTGTAGATCAGATGTCAACAGTCAGTCAAACATCAAATGAAAACTGTCAAACATCAACTTTAAGATGTTGACTGTAAAATATTAACTTTCAACTTTATAATTTGAGCGTAAAATATTAACTTTTAATTTCAACTGTCATATATCAACTGTCAAATGTCAAGTGTAAACTGTCAATTGTCAAACATCAACTACCAAATATCAACTGTTAAATGTCAACTGTCAAATGCCAAATGTCAACTGCTAATTTTTAAATGTTATAGGTATATCGACTGCTGAGTGTCATATTTTAACTGTCAACTGTAAATGTCAGTTAATTTCTTATGTGTTTAAATGACAAGATTATTTTTTAAGCAAAATTAAAGCCTATACCAGAGAAGAAGACGGATCATAAAACAAATTATTTAAGAGAATTCTACACTTGTTTCCAATAAAAATACGATAAGAAAAGATTATGACATATTATGATAGATTAATATTTGACGTAAGACAGATGTCAAACGTCATATCGCAACATAAAATTGTAAAAAGATTCTTAGTTGATGGATAAGAATAATAATCAGATAAAAATTTGTAATTTAATTAAATACTTACTAGGAGGACGCTTGGGTAAAGGAAGTTCAGTCTCAGTAGGTTCTCTTTTGATTTGCTGCGATTCCACTTCGTGTTTTTCAGGTTGATGTGGAGGAGGTTGAGGCGGTTGAAGATTCTGTGGGGGTTGTGGAGGTAATGATTGCGGTGGTGGTGGTAGTGGTGCTTGTTGTTGTTGTTGTTGCTGATGATGTTGTTCGTTGTCATTAGACGGTGGTGCATCCATTTTAGGCAAACTAGGAGGTAACGGTGTGGAATCATCACTATTAATACTTGGAGCTTTATTTTCAAACATATGTTGCGGCATATCCCTAATTTTATGTGTGAGCATATGCTGCTTCATATTGCCCTGCAACAAAAAGATTATATAAATTTTGCAAACGGACTTTTTGGCGGGTCTTACCGCCTTTTTTGTCCTCGATGAGGCGTATCCAGGCGTCATCGGTAAGCAAAATACTGAAGGAATGGAGTTGAAGAGGGCTGATTTTTGATTTTGCGCCCTCCATTGATCTACTTCTTCCTGGATACGCCTCTGCGTGCAAAGACAACCATCCTGAAACACAACACTTGTGTCAACATACATAATATACCTTTTAGTATTGGTATTAGTTAAAAAAAGACAAGTATTTATTGAACTTAGCCTTGTGTAGTTCAGGAATTAAGAACTTTGTTCTTAAAACTAATAAATCATCAGGTTTGAACTACTCAATGACGTCGATATGGATACTATTGATAGATGACAAGTGATCTAAGTGATCGATCTAACTGATCTTAGTGATAGATCTATAACTGATTCCTGCTGTAATATACTTGATTAAGAAATGAAAATTTCTTGTTGTGTTTTTTATATCAGTATTAATAAAAGATTAAGTTGTTTGATTATCCTTTCTATTTTTAATCATACAATAGAATTGGAGACATCTCGAATTAACTGTTGGCTTTGCGCCAGACATAACTTATGTCGCATGTCTAAGTGGTCTATTTTTGATTGAGATTCTTTTTATACGTTAAAGATGATTTTGTCGACAGACATTATTCTTCTTTGACTTTAATTGTGGTACAAAATGCTGAAAATTTCTAACGACTTTCGTTTCACTGAAAAATATTCAAATCAGGAGTCGCCATTAATTATTTTTTTTATTTATTTTAAATTTTGTCTTCTAGAGTTCGATGTATTAAGCGCATTATTCATTTGGTAGAAAATAAATATTGGTATTTCTGCAGTATAACGGCCCGAGCTTAAAGGTAACAAACTTAATATAGAAATGTTTTTGTGGCAATAAACTTTTTTTGTATTTTTAGTGAGTAAGACATTTTTTTTTGTAAATAAGTGAAGTGTCTTTCTGTGAGTTCAGAAGCCTTTTTAACAGTATCTAATATTACAAGATGTTCTATCAGAGTTTCTATTGTCATACCAACAGATAGTATCAAAATGTAAGAGATTTAAATCCTTACACACTTTTAATGCCTTCAAAAACTCATTCAAATTGTTTTGAAGGATGTTTTCTTTCAGAGTTCTTACATTTTTTAAATCTTTTGTATCACTGCTACTAATTTTAGCAACAGCTAAACCAATCTCACATGTCTAAAGAGTGAATAATGTCCTTCAAGTTTTTAATGCACAAAAAAAGATTCATTTATGGACTGCTGATGGTTCTGTTGCCCCCAACTTCATTTAATCCTCCAGGAGTCCATTTAATGACTCTCCAGCTTCTTGTATCACTTGTATGTCCATTTAACACCTTTTAACCGGTTTGACCAATGTAGATTTACTTGGAATTTTTGACGTAAAGAACATATTTTGACTTCTATCCTTCTGAAGAAACAGTAGTATCAAAATGTATGATTTCTTTTTTGAATTAAATCCTTACACAGCTTCAAATGTCTTCAGGAGCTTATTCAAATTCTTGTGGAGAATGGATTTTAAAGAGTGTTTACACTTTTTGTATCTTTGTATCAGTTTTACAAGTTCCAGAAACTCCTAAACCAATCTTACATGTCTTAAGAGTGAATAATGGCCATGAAGCTATTAATGTACAAAGATAAGGGTCATTTTTGGACTGTTAATACTTCTACTGCCCTCTGGGTTCATTCAGTCATCATGTTAACTTCTGAAGAAAAAATAATGTATTCAGAATCATCGTAGTTATTTCCAGGACACCATTAAATGATTCTTCAGCTTCTTGCATCACTTGTATAATCTTTTATTTAACACCTTTTAGCCTTCTTAACCAATGGATATTTTCATAGATTTTTTGACATAAACAACTTGCAACACTTCCATTAGGTATCTTCAGAAGCTCATAGATATATAACACTTTTTTCATTACTTGCATCGACTCCAGAAGCTCATGGTAAAACACTGACACAACTGATGTTAATAAAGATAAAAAATGTAACCTCGTTTAGCGATTTGTGAAGAATGTATTCCTTGTGTCAATACAACAGTCAGTTTATGGTTATTTACACCAATTACAACCACTGTATCATCTTCAGTAACTTATTGAATCTGAATAAACAGACAGTATCGCTTTTTTTGGTCTTACTCCTAATACGCTTTCAATGCCTTCAGGAGCTCTGTCAAATTCTTGTAGAGAATAAACTTTTTGGATGGTTTTGGATTTTTTATATCTTTGTATCCTTCTCCTAGTTCCAGAAACTCTTAAACCAATTTTACATGTCTTAAGAGTGAATAAAATCGATGAGGCTTATAATGCCCAAAGATAGAGGTCATAATGGCACTGTTGCTACTTCTGTTGTCTCCTGGGTTCATTCAGTCATCATCTAAACCTCTGAAGAATGAATAACATCTTTAAAAACATCATAGTTATCTCCAGGAGTTCATTTAATGACTCTCTAGCTTCTTGCATCACTTGTAAGATCTTTCTGAGTTCATTTAATACCTCTTTACCGTCTTTACCAATGGATATCCCATACAATTTTTGGCGTAAGAAACATATTTTAAATTGCAACTTTTCTATTATCTTAAGGACCTCATTTAGCGATTCTTCTACATTTGAAGAATGTATTGAATAGATATATAACATTTTTTGCATTAGAAAGAGAAAATCATCCATAATCTCAAATGTGGTCCAATGGTAATACAATGGAATAAACTCAAAGTCTAGTACCACAAAAATATTTTAATTTAAGGAGGTACAAGTTTCGAGAATAAATATTCCTATCAACAGGCCCTCAAAAGTAAACAAAACGAAGCAATAAAAATTATGGAATTAAAGTCAACAATTCCCGTTTGCAGTTAGAGGGACAACATAACTTGTAGACCGGTTTCGACCTATTGGGTCTCATCAGTACAAGGATATATGTTGTCGTCAGCGAGCTTACTCGCTAACTGAAAATCACTCGGTGGATATATACCTATAGATCGTGATTTTAGTGCATTTTCAGTCAGCGAGTAAGCTCGCTGACGACAACATATATCCTTGTACTGATGAGACCCAATAGGTCGAAACCGGTCTACAAGTTATGTTGTCCCTCTAACTGCAAACGGGAATTGTTGACTTCAATTCCATAATTTTTATTGCTTCGTTTTGTTTAATTTTGAGGGCCCTTAAATTAAAATATTTTTGTGGTACTAGACTTTGAGTTTATTCCATTGTATTACCATTGGACCACATTTGAGATTATGGATGATTTTCTCTTTCTAAAAGATGCCAGTTCGGCGATCATCATCCTTCATTTTTATTGAACACCTGTGTGTGAAATGTTTTCAATCAAACGATGTCTGTTTTGCAGTTGGAGGTGGAGATGTCACTACTATCGCATCGTTTATGTTTCCATCACTCGGTGGATATATATAGATCGTGATTTAAGTGCATTTTCAGTCAGCGAGTAAGCTCGCTGACGACAACATATATCCTTGTACTGATGAGACCCAATAGGTCGAAATCGGTCTACAAGTTATGTTGTCCCTCTAACTGCAAACGGGAAATTTGACTTCAATTCCATAATTTTTATTGCTTCGTTTTGTTTACTTTTGAGGGCCTGTTGATAGGAATATTTATTCCCGAAACTTGTACCCCCTTAAATTAAAATATTTATGTGGTACTAGACTTTGAGTTTATTCCATTGTATTACCATTGGACCACATTTGAGATTATGGATTATTTTCTCTTTCTAAAAGATGCCAGTTCGGCGATCATCATCCTTCATTTTTTTTGAACACCTATGTGTGAGTATTTCAATCAAACGATGTCTGTTTTGCAGTTGGAGGTGGAGATGTCACTACTATCGCATCGTTTATGTTTCCATCACTCGGGGATATATATAGATCGTGATTTTAGTGCATTTTCAGTCAGCGAGTAAGCTCGCTGACGACAACATATAGGTATCCTTGTACTGATGAGACCCAATAGGTCGAAATCGGTCTACAAGTTATGTTGTCCCTCTAACTGCAAACGGGAAATGTTGACTTCAATTCCATAATTTTTATTGCTTCGTTTTGTTTACTTTTGAGGGCCTGTTGATAGGAATATTTATTCCCGAAACTTGTACCCCCTTAAATTAAAATATTTATGTGGTACTAGACTTTAAGTTTATTCCATTGTATTACCATTGGACCACATTTGAGATTATGGATGATTTTAGCTTTCTAAAAGATGCCAGTTCGGCGATCATCATCCTTCATTTTTATTGAACACCTGTGTGTGAATTGTTTTCAATCAAACGATGTCTGTTTTGCAGTTGGAGGTGGAGATGTCACTACTATCGCATCGTTTATGTTTCCATCACTCGGTGGATATATATAGATCGTGATTTTAATGCATTTTCAGTCAGCGAGTAAGCTCGCTGACGACAACATATATCCTTGTAGTGATGAGACCCAATAGGTCGAAATTGGTCTACAACTTATGTTGTCCCTCTAACTGCAAACGGGAATTGTTGACTTCAATTCCATAATTTTTATTGCTTCGTTTTGTTTACTTTTGAGGGCCTGTTGATAGGAATATTTATTCCCGAAACTTGTACCCCCTTAAATTAAAATATTTTTGTGGTACTAGACTTTGAGTTTATTCCATTGTATTTTTTGCATTACCTGCATTGACTCTTGGAGCTCATGAAAATCGCTGACACAACTAATGTTAAAGAAGATAAAAATGTTACCTCGTTTAGTGATTTCTGAAAACTGTTGATACATGTTTTATACATCTATTTCAATACATTCTTCAGATGTGGAAGAATCACTAAATGAGTTCTGGAAGATAATGAAAGAGTGGAAAGTTAAAATATGTTCCTTACATGAAAACATTTGTCAAGACTTCCAAGAGGTGTTAAATGAAGTCAGAAAAGGTCAGACCAGTAATGCAAGAAGCTAGAGAGTCATTAAATGGACTCCTGGAGATGTCTACCATGATTCTAAAGATCTTATTCAATCTTCAACAACTTAACTAATAAACTGAATAAACCTTAGAAGTATCAGTAGTCCAAAAATGACTCTTATCTTTGTGCATGAACTCCATGGACATTATTTACTCATAAGACATGTAAGATTGGTTTAGAAGTTTCTGGAACTAGGAGCACTGATATAAAGATACTAAAACTTTTAAAAATTCATTTTTCATAAGAATTTAAATGAACTCCTGAATGGATTGGATGTGTATATATCATCTTAAGAAGCTTATTAAATCTGTAGTCTGGATATGCAAGAAATTCTTGTCATAAGGACACTTGGATGATGCACATCTTTTATCGTCTTCATTGTTTTTCCCAATATCACTTTTCAACTAATTTTAATTTTTACAAGGCCACTTATGGCTACAAAAGCAGGACCTCTATGAAGTTCAAAAAACAAAAGTCATTTTCTACTTATTCTCCATTTCTATGTCATCAATATCTCATACAAAACATTTTTCAAGGTTTAATTTTCTTTCTTATTTCTTAGTTAGAGGTATTTCCATATCTCGTATATGTATGTAAAGAAATAAACACCGCAGAAGACTTATTTTGGTGTAAATAAATTGAGTGTAAAACTATAAATACCTTTGTAGAAAATCCCCTTTCGCAAACGGAACATTTAAAAGGTCGTTCTTTGGTATGGCTTCGGTAATGGATCTCAAGGGCAGAGTGGCAGGCAAAAGTCTTAAAGCATAGATTACACGTCGTATTTCCACGACCTGAAAATTACCAAAAAAAAAAAAACGTTTCATTTGATTTCGAACCCAAACAATAAATCTACGTCAACAAAAAGTCATTTATTCAAAATGAAAATGTTGTTTGAAGTGGCGCGGCTATAAAAATTAATATATTAACCATTTGTGGTTTATTTTAAGAAACAAGAAAAAAAAGTTTTAAAAATACCGTACGTTAAATTTAATATGACCTGAAAATAAGAAACCATCAAATGATTTCAGAAAAAAATGAAACAATTTAAAGGCTTTTAAACTCCGAAAATATATTCCTAAATCCTCGACAAACTGAAATAGATACAAAATGTGATTCGTGCTCATAATGAAAATATTTTGATTCCTTGTTTGTATGCGTGAGATTTAATGTCTTCAAAAATTTTTAGACAACCGATTTTTAGTAAACAAAAAACAGAATTATAAATACTTAACTCGTTTAAAAGTAAATAAATTTTAAACTTACCTAAAGTTCCTATTGGTCCAACTGCTAACCTCAATGGACTAAACGATGTGGACGTTAAGACAGACGATGTTAATGATGATAACGCTGAAGTCATCAATGGTGATTGACCTCCAGATGGTAAAAGCCCAAATGAAGGAAAAAGCGGTGGAGCACCTCCACTAGGTGTTGTAGGTCCAGGACTAGTTATTTGTGGTTGACTTCTTGGTGTTAAATCGAGAGCTCCCATCGAATTATCAGAAGGCGTAGGGCTGTTTGCTGGCTGGGATGACGGTGTCCGAGGAATCTAATAAATAATATAATATAATGCTACAAAATATATGCATATATAACAAGAAATGTTGATAAAAGAATATACTGGATAAACGAAGTTAACAACGAGGTAAAAGAGATTATGAGATACATATTTCTACAAATAGAAAAAGGATTATGTAGAAAATAAGTAATTTAAGAGCCTCTAAAATGATCAGAAAGTGTTAGAAAACAAATGTCCCACAAAAATTACCTAAATTAACATATAGAGAAACCAATCGAAATACATTTCCATCAATAAAGTATTTTGTAGATTGCAATGAGTCTCTCAACAGCTATGGTGCAAATGAACATTTTCATAGTGTTAGATATGTAACCAAGGGCGACCTTTTGAGGTATATGCCAATAAATAACCGTTTTTTTAAAGTTAACAAACACAAAAGTCAAAATTCACAAACATTGAAAGGCGTATGTAAAAAGTTGTAAATACGAATCAAGAACCCCTAAAATTATCAGAAAGTAATATGCCAAATAAAAAATACCTAATAATACATAATTAACAAATATAGAAACTAATCGAAATATATTTCCAATAAAAACATTATTCTCAATATCTCAGCTGTTATGGTGCAAATGAACATTTTCTAGCGGTTACAGATGTAACCATGGGCAACCTTTTGACTTTGACGTAAGTGTCAATAAATAATAGTTTTTTTGAGGTTAATCAACACAAAATTGATAAATGTGAGAATTGTTTGCTGATTTTACATACTTAGAAGTTGATTAAAGTGTGTTTTATATTAGTAGTGGATAGTTAAGTTTATTATTGTTTAGTGGAATTTAAAGTGTATTTATTGGTTTTTGTTTCTTCAAATTGGATAGAATGATCCCATAAGCGACGATCGGATTTGTTTGGTTTAGGTGAGTATACAAAAAAGTTTCTATTTGACAAATACAATATAAAATAAATTAACAAGAAGAGAATGTACTTAGAAAAGAAAATAAGAAAATTTAACTATAAAAGTAGAAACAACAAAATCTAGTTTATTTCATTATTCGCCAACTTTTCTAAACACAAAAAATTGTTCTTTAAACTACCTATGTAATAAAAAAAGCAAAGAAAACCAAAGCGTTTATAAGACGATTCAAATATTTGAGTCTACGAATATAAAAACCTAAAATTTTAACAGAAAACGTCAAAGTATTCCAAAACTTTATGTAAAGGTCAAAAGAAGTACAAAGGAGTATTCAAAATAAATCGTTTTCTTTCGCTATGAAAGATCTATATCAGGGTGGAGAAAAGAGGTGCTCTAACGACTGTATTTCACAATGCTGTGTCACAAAGCTTGGTCCTTCTATATCTTTAATATAGATGTCACCCTAGGTTCCGGTCCTATGCTGTTGGGTGTAAAGCATGTGATACAAAACAGATATCTACTTTATCATTATCATTATGTTAATCAAAGTTTTTATACTGTCTTAATCTATACTCTATACTAATATTATAAAAAGGAAAGGTTTGTTTGTTTGTTTGAAATGAATAGGCTCCGAAACTACTGGACCGATTTCAAAAATTCTTTTACCGTTGGCAAGCTACACTATTCCCGAGTGACATAGGCTATGTTTTATTTTCAAAAAAACTAGGGATCCTTGCTAAAATGCCATTAATGTAACCAAAAATGACCTTAAAACCCTTAAATCGCGTGCGCTGAGAATACTAGCCTCAAGGTCAAACCTTCCAATTAGTAGGGATCGGTTTTTCTCATGGCCAACCGCCTAAGGCGGGTCGAGCACCTGAAGATCAATTTATTTTGTTGCCAGAATATAAAACAACATGTAATATTGTTTACAGGGAAGCGTTGACCCAATATATTTAGTGGCTTTTGTTATTTTTCTTTAATCCCCGTGCAAAGCCGGGGCGGGCTGCTAGTAAAATATATGTTAAAAGTGTTTAAAATTATTCATTTTGCAAGCAGTCTTTGCAAAAAAATACATATTTAGAATTATTATTATTATTATGCACGGACCGCAACAGGTAGAGCCATCTACCAATCGTTTAATGAAATGATAAATAATGTGACATAGCCAAACAAGTCGCTAGACCACCTCTTCTCTCCACCCTGATCTATACCTATGCTTAGAAAACAAAATATAAAACCTTCATTTGGTTGGAAACGAAGAAGAACCACAACAACCTAAAACCATTTCTTAAAGAAGAAAAAACTTAAATAAAAAAACAATGCTTACCTGGACGGGGGTATGATTGGGTGACGATCTTAAATCAGCACTTCCTGGGCTAGTAACTCCAGACTGACTAGGAGATTTATCACCATTTTGAATAGGAGGAGGCGTCGAGGCCATAGTTCGATTTGAACATAAATCTTCCGCTGAACAACTGAGTCCACTTTCGGAGAATTGTGTTGCGATGGTATTAATCGGCATACCTGGGTTTTGGATATTTGAAGATGGCGAAGAATAGGGTGGCATGTGATGGTTGTCTAAAGAACTCATTCCATCATCATCATCGTCGTCATCGTCGTCCATACTTCCGTGTTCGGATTTGATATCTCGGTCGCATCGCATATTAAGAGGAAGTCCGGAGTGACCCAAAGGTGAAAGACCTGGTGTGGGGAAACCTTGACTTAGGAATGGATTCATGGAATTTGGTAGGTTAGGGAACCCACCGGGAGAAGGAAAGTCTTTGATTTCTGCTGCTTGGATTTGTTCGGGGGTGAGATCAGTTGGTTCTCCTGTATGAAGGCGGATATGTTGTTGGAGCACCAAGGCATTAGTGAACTTCTTGTGGCAAACTGGACATTGGTGTAACACTCTCATTGGAGGCTTTGCTCGATGAACTCCCATGTGAGTTTTTAGATTGCCTTTGGTAGTGAAAGCGCGTCCACAAATTTTACATCTAAACGGCCTTTCACCGGTATGCGTCCTATAGTGCATTTGTAAAGCACTTTTACAAGATAACACTCGATGACAAATAACACACTGATTCGGATCTGATAACTTATATTCTATATTATCGACTAATTGTTGTAATTTACTAGTTTCCGAAGTTTTCGTTACTTCTATAAGGCTCTCCCAAGAATTGTCATTGCTTCCTGGTCTAGGTAAAAGATTCGCATAAAATGATGGATCTCTCGTAATATCACCCAAAGGGTTAGTTGGAAATGGACCTAAACTTCCAGAAGAAGCACTACTTGGTGGAGAGCTAGTGTGACCAAAAGAAAAATTAGCTGGTAATCTTTGACCAGTTGATATGCTTAAGGGACCTGTAATTGAGTTATTTCTACTAGATAAATTTTCAGGTTCGTCTTGAAGATTCTCATTCGGTTCACCACCAGGACTTCTTTGATCCATCATATCTTCATTAGAGAATTTACTGCTAATACTGCATTCGTCATATGGTAGCGAGTTCGAATATCGCTCTTGTTCATTTTCATTTTCGTTATCGGTAAAATTAGTTTCTTGCTTTGGTGTCATTTGTGGCGTACTCACTAATGGTTTCGATTCTTCGTGATGTTCAGGTTCACGTTTATCTTCTGTTTCTAATTTCTCTTCACAAGGTGATGGGGACCGTTGTGGTTTACTTAAGTCTGCAGGTATTTCTTGTTCGTCTCGTTTTAAAAATAGAGAATGCGGTGGAAATAATCTAGGTGGAGGATCTAGAAGTCTATGAGGTGATGTTGGTATTCGAGTAGCAAGAACCTCTGGTGGAGGTGGGCCTTGGGGCCTGAATAATGGTATGGTTGTCGGTGGAAAATGTGGACCAGTAGGGAATCCTAAATGAGGAGGATGTGGAGGTCCTCCTGGTGATAAAGATGATTGTTGTCCTAATTGTGCTAGTAGAGGAGGATGATATTTATCAAGATGTTCTGGTACTGGATTGGGATTCATTTTGATATGAGGGAATTTTTGACTGTGTCGTTGAAAATGTACTTTTAAATTTCCTTTTGTTGTAAATCGACTACCACAGACGTTACATTTATATGGTCGTTCACCTGTGTGAGAACGGATATGTATTTGAAGGGCTGAATCGGAACCGAACACTTTCCCACAATATCTACAACGGTGTTTAAAAAATGGTTCGTTTCGTCCTTTTGAGTCGTAAGGAGACATTGATCCTTTACTTCTCCTAAACGCAAGTTCATCAGCTAGATTTGTAGCTAATAAACCTTGACTTGCGCTATCTAATACTTCTTGGGCTCTTTTTTGTAACATTTCCAAATTATTTGTTTCTTCTGATGGTTGATCATCATGAGTTATTATAGTAGATGCTAGTGATGATGATATCGAACACAATGGAGGTTGCATTTTCATAGGTAATGATGAAGAAGTCGTAACTTCTGGAGTTGCTGGTAGTGAAGCTGGTGATGGTTGTGCTGGAGGTAACATCGGTGGTGGAAGTGAAGCTGGTGTTGGTTCATGATTAATTATTGGCAAAGTTTGTGGTGCTGGAGGTGATTCTGCAGGTGTATTTTCTGTTTCATTATCTGACGGACTTGGTGACGTAGCAGATGCTTCTTCTTCATCCTCTTTAGTTCTATCTATTGATAATTGTTGTTGTAATTGATTAATAAGTTGTAGCTGTAAAACTTGTTGATGTTGTAGTGTAAATAAAGTCGATTGTAATACAGCGAGTTCTTGTAGAGCAGCATCGTTATCGGCGTTATTCGCTAAAGCAGTAGCAGCGAATTGAGCTACTGCAACTTTGGTATTTTGTAATGCCTCTAAAGTCACATGACCGGGTGCTGGAGGTATAGGAAATGGAAATCCTAACCTCTGATTATTCTCACTCGGAGAATTTTCATCGACTCGATTATTATTAGCGGCATCTTGTCGATGCCGCATATTCTCTAACTTTTTCCCACCCGTTTCGTCATCGTCATCATCATCTTCAGACACAACCATATCTTCGGGATCGGAATGTGCCGGATCGTCGTGTTTAATCGCTTTTTTATCACATTCTTCTTTGTGTGTTACGTATTCTTGTACTTCGGTAAACTGTTCTTGACAACGCTGGCACATTAGAACTTCAGGATGTTCATCAGGCGCACTCGGCACTTTAAGACACGGTGATCCATCTGCGAACAAAAAACTATTGTTAGCGATTTGTGAATATAAACGGAGGAACAGATACGTCTGCTCCGGCGAGTACATCGCGTCATAATAGTAGGGAGCTCGATTAGTATAGGTCGAGATATTATTAAATGAGATATTAAAGTGGAGGGGACTGATATCAGGGGCATAAGAGCAAGCGCAAGAGATGATAAACTGCCTACCGAGAACCAGCCAGGGCCTCAGTTATGACAGCTGGGCGGTGTCGTGTATTCATAAATAAAACACACTTGTTGCACACTTATAATCTCCGCCTTTTAGATACGCCCAAGTTTCATATCCATAACGCATAAAAAGAACCGTCGACTGACAGGACTGCTTTGCTCCTTTGTTCGACAAAAGGTTATTTTATTCCGAGAAATTCATTGCGATTGAGGTGATTTCAGTGCCACCATCAAATACGTTACTTTCTAGAAACTTTGTATCGATTACTGCTCCGGCTTATTACTTATTGAATACCCTCTCGTTATTACTAACTGACTGAAATACTGAAATTGAAACGCTCTTTATGTCTGATTACAATACTATCATGTTAAATTAATTGTTATCGATCATTTCCGATATTCATTTATTATTCACAATGGTGTTTAGTATTAACTAACCGATCAGAACCATTGTTGTACGGGTTTTTAGACTTTTGGGTATTGTATTATATAAAAAGTAATAGTAAACAGAGACCTTTTTACCCGAACCAATGTTTGTATAAAAGACATTTTAACCCAAATTCTTAGAGTCTGCAAAATTAGACATTTAAGAAATTGTTGTTATATCCCATGTTAATATTTAATTCGTTCATTTTAACATTAAGAACAAACATTTATGTCAAGTGAGTTATTTCTCCTACGCGAAACAAAAAATTCACTATACATACTTCTACTCCGATAGAACTACACTCCGAACCGAACTTAAAAGCTTTATAAATCAGTACTTAGAAGGCTCAACCTTATGAGAATACTTAGGTACATTTTTGGGTAAAAAATCTACTTGCTATGTAGACCTCTATACCGATAGAATCTAAGGACTCCCCATATATTAAAAAAGGCCCTTACATGATTCATAACAGTTGTTTGAACATTTGTTTATCAGGAATGTTTCTTAAAGTGGGTCGATTTTATATCTTAATGCAAGTCCAGTCTATACCTACTTCTATATTGAAAAATCTATACGCTATAAACCAACAGATGTTAATAATAGATCCTCATAGGATTCGTAAACCCTTTAGGAGGCAAGTCAAGAGTTATTTGAAAACTTGATTCTTAGGTAGGTTTAGAGTAGATAGGCAAGGGGGATTCGAGCGCAAAATCACTCATTTTTACAAGTAAATCTCCATAAGAAAATCTTAGGACCAACATGGTCATTTTTTGCTCGCAAGCTGGATCTGCGCATGCGCGACTTACAATCTGAACCAAAGTCACATATAGTGACGTCATCCGATGTTAAGTAAAAAAACACTCCGCTTGCTAAGATCGAACCCGGGCCGACTGCATGATAAACAAGTACGTTAAGCACCATGCTAACGCAAGATTTAATTATATGTGTAAACATTGATAGAAATAAAAATAAGCTAGTCTTATCGCGATTCAGCTAGCCCAAGAAGGAACATTTGAGACGGTTTTTAACCGCTTTTGAACCACTCTGAACCGCTTTTGAACCACTCTGAACCCTTTTTAAACCGCTTTGAACCACTCTGAACCCTTTTTGAACTGCTTTGAACCACTCTGAACCACTTTTGAACCGCTTTAAATCACTCTGAACCACTTTTGAACCGCTCTCAACCGCTTTGAACCACTTTTGAGCCAAAGTTCTGGTTTTGTCCTGGCTTAAACAAGTTACTCTTTGGTTTAAAGCGATTGAGAGCGGTTCAAAAGCGGTTCAGAGTGGTTCAAAGCGGTTCAGAGCGGTTGAAAAGCGGTTCAGAGTGGTTCAAAGTGGTTCAAAAAGGGTTCAGAGTGGTTCAAAGCGGTTCAAAAAGGGTTCAGAGCGGTTCAAAAGCAGTTAAAAACCGTCTCAAATGTTCCTTCTTGGGCTAGCTAAATCGCGATAAGACTAGTTTATTTTTATTTCTATTAATGTTTACACATATAATTAAATCTTGCGTTAGCATGGTGCTTAACGTACTTGTTTATCATGCAGGCGGCCCGGGTTCGATCTTAGCAAGCGGAGTGTTTTTTACTTAACATCGGATGACGTCACTACAAGTGACTTTGGTTCAGATTGTAAGTCGCGCATGCGCAGATCGAGCTTGCGAGCAAAAAATGACCATGTTGGACCTTAGATTTTCTTATGGAGATTTACATGTAAAAATGAGTGATTTTGCGCTCGAATCCCCCTTGCCTATCAACTGTTTAGTGATCTTTCTAAGAATAGCTCAACTTTATAGCCCAATGAAACGGAGCGTCCACTATACCTACAGGAAAATCCAATCGATTTCAAAAATCTTTATAGATGAGTCCATAGAGGGCTTAACCTAATGAGAAGATTGCTTGTTAAAAAAACCTACTTTTAAATTATCGGAACGTGTGAAACTTTTCGAACAAATTTTACATTTAAAAGATTTCTCGTCAGTGTGAGTTCTAATATGACATTTTAAACTAGTGGATTGTGTGAAACATTTCGAACAAATTTTACATTTAAAAGGTTTTTCGTAAGTGTGAGTGCTAATATGTCTTTTTAAGTGACTGGATTGTGTGAAACATTTTGAACAAATTTTACATTTAAAAGGCTTTTCGTTAGTGTGAGTTCTTATATGAGTTTTTAAATTACTGGAATGTGTGAAACATTTTAAAAAAATCTTACAAACGTTTTTCGCCAGTTTGTGTTATAATATTTTTTTTTAATCACTTGGTTGTGTAAAATTGTCCGCCCTTATCTGTTTGTTTAAATTAATAAGATCTTGTCGGTTAATATGTTTTAAGGCAGAATAAGTCCTTCTTAAGGACACAGATTTTTTCGAATTAACGAAAAAGTGGTAAATATAAAAATGGAATTTTTATATCGAACGAACCAAAGGACTTTACTGTAGGTACACAAACAGATATTAAAAATAGGCCCTTAGAAGATTCATAACCCATTTGGAATCAAATCAACGGTTATTTAAAAATTTGATTCTCAGAGATTTTTAGTGATTTTTCTTAGGTCCTAATATAACTGGAAGTCCAGTATATACACACATTCTTAAAAATCTCTTTTAGAATTAAACTAAAAACCTGTATAGCTGATTTCTTAGAGGGCTAAAACCTAATGAAAACACCTACACTTCTGGGTAAAAAATCTTACTATACAGACTTCTCGAAACAACTTCAGATCGCTATAAACTCATGCACATATGTTAACAGTAGACCCTCAAAGGATTATTTACCTAACAGAAGTTAACGGTTATGTGAAAAGTTGATCATCAAGTACGTTTAGTAGGGTAGGTCGACTTTACAGCTCAATAAAAGTAGAAATGTGCTATACCTATACATAGGTCTATACCAAAATCGATTTCCGAACTGAACTAAAAAGCTATATAGATGAGTCCTTAGAGGTTTCAATCTTATAAGAAGACCTACATTTCTGTGTAGAAAATCTACTATATAGACTTCTATATCGAAAGAAACAAAGGACTTCATTACACATTAGGAGCTAAGCAACAGTTATTTAAATAACTTGATTTTCAGATAGGTTTAGACGATTTTTTTAAGGTATGTCGACTTTATAGCACAATAAAACTTGAAGATCTCTATAACCATACTTCTGTACCGAAAGATCTAGTCGATTTCAGAACTGAACTAAAAAGCTGTACAGATGAGTTCTTAGAGACTCAACCTTATAAGAACATCAACATTTCTGGGCAAAAAATTAGAAGCCAAGTCAAGGGATATTTAAAAATTTGATCTTCAAATACGTTTCGAGATTTTTCTTAGGGTAGGTCGACGTTGTAACCCAATAAAACTTGGATCCCAGTTTTTCACATACTTCTATACCTACCGAAAGATCTAATCGACTTTAGAACTACATTAAAAAGTTGTATAGAATGGTTCTCATGGAGGATGCACAATGGGTCATATGTGGCCTCAGTGCTGGCTAAGCACTAGCTCGCCCCTCCCCAAATTTCCAGATCCAGATCCAGAGGTTCTCAATCTAATCAGAGAACCTAAATTTCTGAGTAAAAAATCTACTATACTAACTTCTATACCGAAAAAACCAAAGGACTTCATATCGCTATAAATCAACAGATATATTAATAAACCCTCATAGGACTCATAACTCATATGTAGGAAGTGTGATCGATTGTGCAATTCAGTATCTCAATTAAAAATTAAAACATACCTATCTGTTGACAAGTGACATAAATCAGTCAAATTTTAGAAAACTCCTGTTCATAGAGAGAATAGTGTTGAAATTTTTATAGATTCGAAAATGATAGGTTAGAAGATTGAATAAATTCCTTATTGTTTTATTTGATTCAAGCAAGCAGATTTTGTTATTGCTTCCCTCCTATTCTTCTTTTATTGTCGTTCGAGAACTCTTCAAAGCTTTACTAAGCTTACTCAACCTTAAGGTCGGGACAGACATAACCGCACTGTACCCGAGCCGTATGTCGGCCGTAACTCGGCCGACATACGGCTCGTCCGTGTAGAGACCACACTTGTCCGTAGCTTATCCGATTTTCTACCGACGCCGACGTTTGAAAACTGTTTCAGTCTGTTTTAATATGTTGAGTACGTAAGTTGCGGAAACAGTAACAGTAACAGTGATTTGGGAGTTATTGCTCTAGCGTTAGAAGAAGAGAACAGGATTTGGAGAAATCAACAAGTAAAGAAACGAAAATGGGTACATGATGCTTGGAAATCAAGAACTGTCGAAGGGGAGTTTTATACGTTGTTTCCTCATTTAATGGATGATGAAACAACAAAAATATAATATAAAATAAAAAACACAAGAATAATATGTTTTTAGTATATTATATTTTGAGAGCATACACGAAAGTGTTTACCAAGAGCTTTTGGTACCGCACCGTCACCGTTAAAATATAAAATATTTTAATCGTGCTCGGTGCTGGCTCGGTGCGTTGATAGCGCTCGGCCGTAATACGGTGATGTGTGAACTATTGTCACATACGATAATAGGGTTGTTTAATTGTTTTAGATTTCATTGTATTATTTTTAATTGTAATTATCCAGGCCAAAGTCAGTACGTTAGATTTCAAGGCGACCTTATATAGTTTAATTCTTATTCTCACGTAGCGTAAGAATTGGCTATAAAAGAGCGTCGTTGAGGTCGTACTCGGGGAGTTCGGAGTCTAAGGTTGTCTGTAAGGGTCACCCTCTGGGGTGTCCCTAAGACAGACCCTTGGGTCTGGGCCGTTGTGACTCTTGACTTATTTTCGTGAGTAAATGTGACATGCCACCATGTAGGTTATTTGGTAAGATTCGTTAAGATTATTGTATTTAGTGAGTTCGTTATTCATATTTTAATTATTCATTGTTAATATATTTGTTGTTTGTTTCCTGTTGTTTATCTAATCTTCCCCTTGGTTAGTTTTCTGCCTTCAGCAGGATATCTAACCAGGGGGTACATAAACACGACCTGGGTGGGAAGTGCCTTCAGTAAGCTACCCCTCATCCCAAAACATTATGGCACATTCCTTAATCCCCCCAGGCGTGACACTATTTGTATAACATACCATTGCGTAACTCTTCCACCGAGTGATGGTCAACACTCGGCCGACATACGGCTCGGGTACGGTGCGGTTATGTCTGTCCCGACCTTTACACGAAAAACCGAGCCATGAAAGAACCAAGCGCACATCGTCAGGTTTTTTCCGTTAGTGATTCGAAAATCTCAACCTATTTAATTAATTTTTTATAATTCACGTTCACAAAGTTTCTATTTCGACACTAAAAACAGTATCAAAATAGATTCATTGTAACACTGTTTTTGGTAACTTTTTGTTTTACACAATTGGTTGCACTGCACTGATTTTCAACGAAAGAGTTCAGGTAGTAAATCAAAAAGTATGTTGTAGTAAATTATTAACTACATTATCAGCGTTATTGCTAAATTCGGAATATTTTATACAAATTTGACAAACATTCTAATTTAAAATCATTAAAACTGACAAGTGTCGAAACTGTCAAGATTGCCAACATAAATAAATATTTCGAAAAACTCTCATTTTATTTTTTTTTATACTTTTAAAAGTTCATTATAAAAAATAGTATGTAACACTCGAGTTACAATGACGGTTTGTAGTACTCGTTATTTGCGAAACTCACCGCTTCGCGGTTCGTTTCACAAACTGAACTCGTACTACGAAACCTCTGTCATTGTAACTCTTGTATTACAATATACTATTGTTTATTTTCTAGGTACCTACCTATTTTTATTATAAATATTCTACTCTAAATGACAGTTTTACCGCTGGATAGATACAACAACAAGCCTTAAATGTGAATAGTAAAGAATCGAGGTTAATAAAAATCGGTTTTAGTGTGTATTTTAGCGTTATCTTTTTATTTTTAGATGTTTTATATAACATTCCTACTCTGTTTAACTTTTTGTTTACCAACTTAAACAGCGTCTTCTTTTTATTTCTCTATATATTTTCTAATTTCTATTCGAATCAGATATAATTTACCGTTTCCTATTTCTAACTGTCTCTTTAACAAGACCAGACGAGTATGTACCTATATATACAACTATAAAATGATGATAGATATACAATTGCGTCTCTTTAACAGGATGTTTTTCAAGATATTATAATATTTATTATAACTTGAAATTTTCATTCGTCACGCCGACCGTTTGATTTCCGTCTCTGCATGAAATTAAAAACGCACCGCGCCACCCTTATGGCTTCAATGCAATAATAGTAACATGATATTGAAGCCCCTGATGCACTCTGCATTCGAAAAACTTCCTGCCGTTTAATATATTTTTTTTTACGTAAATTTAGCATCTTCTGTGTCTCATCAGCTGAATCCAACAAACGCGGATATATTTTATAAACAAAAAAATACTAATTTTCTGTCGCGTGTTATAATATGGGGTGAAATAACACCTAAAAAGCATGCATTCCCCTTTTTTAACAATAATAGCGGGGTTATTTTACTGCGGAAGCGTATTTTAAATATTAGGTATAATGTATACAGTAGCGTCACTTATTTTTTTATACTAGAATAAAAATCTTACTAAAAAGAATTGGATGACCAAAGATTCAAATTATAATAAAACTAAAACGAAGAATAACAATTGATAAATATTTCTATGATTATAAAGGTGTTTATGTTGGGATGAATTTTTTGAATATAAATTAATAAATGTAACGCCCCTGTTAGTCATCATAAAGTCACATGTGACAACAGGCTGTTTTCAGCTTTATGGAAACGGAAGCAGATCTTTCGGCTCGTGCTTCGAGTTCTAGACCATTTGTCTGTCAAACAACCCCTCTCGATAAACACATTCATATATATGATCCCATTTCTGGTAAAAATGCACGCGCCTTACAAAACTCTAAACTCACTAAATTACCTTGACTTCTACAAACTCTTGGTCCATCTATAAATAACCAGACATTACTTCGTTTTTCTGTGAACGCACGATTTTGAGGGAACATTTAATCTTTATATCATGATTTATTTTGCTTTCTGAAAACAGAACTATATATATTTTAAAGTTTTTCTAAGTTTCCCCCTCAAAATAAGATGTATATATAAATCTACATATATGTATAGGGAAATTTAAATCAATATATCGTAAAATTTAACTTAGATATTCAAGAAGCTCTCATCCTCAAAGATAATAACTAGAAGTAGGAGTATCTATATATATACCTATGCAATTTTTTGTACAAAAGTGAAATCTTCAGATATCAGATTTGCTTCTAAGTCAAAGGACTTCATTTTAGAAAATAAATTTTACTACCTAAACTAAAACTTTCTTTTCGTAGGGAGCGAGGGGCTAGTTGTAACAATTTTCAAAAATACTTTTATATCTCGAGATATCTTGGCTAGCTTATCGTTAACTGAAGTTTGATTGAATCTTTGACTATTCTTCTATTAATTCAAGTCGAAAAAATATCAAAAATCCAGGTAACTCTTTCACAATTACTGTTTTAGTCAAAAAAAGAGAGTGTTACAACGTACCCCGTGCTTGGGGTTAGTTGTAGCATCTATTGGGGCAAGTAGTAACAGCAATGAAAAACAAAAATGTGACTTATTAAATTTTTTTTTCACATATTATATCTTTTGCTTTGTCTATAACAAAAATTAACTAAGTAGGTACCTGTATAATATGTATTTTTCTTACTAAACATTTAACTGGAACATACTTTTTATATAATCAACAAATTACACCCTGAAGAATTGCCAGCTCCAATGCAATCTGGAGGTCCACCGCGAATGAACATTATTTAAGTCTGGGAAAAATGAACATCGGTGGAATAAAATTGCCCGCAGCCTTAGCTATATAATGTTATCGCACCAACTTGCTTTTGACCACGAGCAGCTACAATTTTCTTTGGTTTTTGAACGGTCGTTACCACAGTTTCATTAATGTTCCAAGGCGGTAAATTCGTATCTTTGGAGAAGGCCTTGATATTTTTCAAAGAAAGCATTAACGTTAGTCTTATTGCTCGGCTCAGTGACGTCGCTTCTGGAGTCCTTAAAGACAGTTGAGGATTTCTGCGCATAAAATTTTGGAACCAATCAGGACCAGCACTATTATGTTGATGCCAAGAAGGGGGGATATTTTTAGCATCAAGATGCACAGCTCATTGGTAAGCTAGTTTTCTTATTTCGATAGGAAGTAATCCAAAATATATTTCGGCACACTTAAGAATATATGAAGACAGTTTATTTTCTTCTTCTTCTGTGAATAGGACTTGTCTAGGCTTGACATAACCTACTTTTGGACTTTTATTATTCTTCTTCTTCTTAATATAGCTGTACAGAGATACGAGACATAGATCGATATTCTTACTCGCCTTCCGAATACTACAGTTCTTTTCTAAAACTTCAGCTGCAGCCAACTCGTATACCTCCTGGCTTTTTGTTGTCCGCTCTGTCTTTTGCTTATACTCTCTTATTCTAAATAAAAACAAATATGGTATGTTACATTACAAATAAAAACAGTAACTTACAGCCATCTGGGGGGCAAGTTGTAACATGTTGTAACTAACCCCGAGATTTTGTTACAACTAGCCCCTAGGTATAATTTTTAATATTTATCACGATAACTATTAAATCAACTTAGTAATTTCGAAAACTGTTACAGAACATCATAAATAGTTATATTTTAGCATCAAATAAAATACATACAACTCTTCTTAGTCGTAAACACTAAAGCCAACCAAAAAATTACGAAAGCAAAGTAATACATTACATGACGACAACGAAACCCTTGCACACATCCACTTACAGCCCCGCCTGGCGGGACACTGGCTTTGATTAAGTGGTGCGGCGAGTTATAATCGTAAGATTTAGATAGAAAAAGGGGTCAATAAGGATTAAATTTCTATTGAAAAAGGCCTGTTACTACTTACCCCTGTTACAACTAGCCCCTCGCTGCCTACTCAAAATATCTTGTGATAGTCACTATTCGAGAAGCGTACGCGTTCTTAGCATAGGATTTGGCAACCAAATTACAAAAAAAACCTATTCTTTACGTGACAAGATCTTCAACTATTTAGTCCACCTACCAAAATTAAATAAACCAAAACGGTAACTTCTCACTAGAATCATCATAAGAATAAAGAAATAAATAAGAATCTTGAGATTTTAGATATCATTCCCTGTTTAATTGGGCTATAAAGTCGACCTACTCTAAGAAAAATCACTAAACCTCCCTGAGAATTAATTTTTTGTATATAGATTGACTTAGCTTCTAATGGTCTGCAAATCTTGAATCTATTACAATCAGCCCAATTTCACTTTAGCTGTAATATGCGCAAATAAAGAAGAGAGAGCATCGCAACAAAGCCAGAAAACATTGTCTCGAGACCGACAATCTGAGCGTCTTCCCACCTTGGTTCATCATAAACCAGTGCGCATCTCAACGTCAGAGCTAAAGTGAAATTGGGCAGATTGTAACACATGTGGGTTTATAGCGATTTGAAGTCCTTTGATTCTTTCGGTATAGAAGATAGATACTATACTTATAAGTATATGCATGTGAAACGTGGATGTCCCTATACCAAACAAAATAAAACTTGATTTAAGGGTGTATGATAGAAGTCTTGTAAGATATATGGCCCAGCAAAAGATGAGATAACGCTACGATATAGAATAAGAACGAACGCTGAATGAACAGAAAACAGAAATATATGGAGTTTCAGATATTGTCCAAGAAGTAAAAGTGAATGAGATGGGCAGGATATGTAAGAAGACAGGATGACGATAGACTTATCAAATTAGTTTGGGAAAAAACACCAGCAGATAGGAGACCTATGGGAAGACCAGGATATAGATGAAAAAATAACATACACGAAAATTTAAGCACAATAGGGATAACGAATCCGCTAGATCTAATGCTAGATCAAGTAGAGGCGTATTGTTTGTTAGTTAGGATATTGAATTACTCAACGTTTTAAGTAGTCAATCGAACACCATTTCTATACAAAATATGTCATATTTGTCAATAGATGTATTTAGTTGTCATATTTAACATATACGATTTACTTCACTTGTCAACAGATTCTTTTAATTTTTATTTGATAATAAAAATCAAGTGTTCAGTGTGTGATCCATACCTTTGTGGTTCATTGTCTTGGTTTTGTGTATTTACTGTCTTGAAATTATAAATATACAAAAAAATTCTCGTTCTTGTTTGATCGTTAGGTATCTACCGAATCTAAAATCTTTAAAGATATTTTTAGCAACATCAATGTACTTTTGTCGATAATGTTCTTACTAATTAACTCAAGTTGATGTGGCTCTCCAGCCATTTGTAGTGAATACAATTGGTTTACAAAAATAAATATAAATGAATGTGAGAACACGGCTCGATGCGACCATTCACTATATCGGAATAATTACCAGATGATGTGTGTAGTGCAGTTCTATATATATAATGATATGTATTTACAATAGAAGTAAAAGTTGACTTCTAAACACCGCTCTGTTGAGTTCCTTTTCACGGTATATTTATAAATCTGTTATAAATGGGTTGAGATTTGCATCGCAGTTGCTTTCATATAACAAAATTATTCATCTACCTACGTCAAATTTAATATATTTATCTATACAAAAAATAGAATTAGAACTGCTTTTCTTAGCTTATTTAATCCCTGAAATACCACAGAAAAGTTCTCAAGTTTCAAAATTAGGTATAAGTTAAATAATACTTTTAATTTCGTTATAGAATACATCCTAAGTGACATTTATTGTTTAGTTTAACGTATTCCTAAATAGACGGTGGTGTGTGTTAATTTATTAACGTTTTGACATCTAGATTGAGTCGGGTAGACGGCGCTGAGTTGATTTCTAGATTTCTAGAAACACCAGAAAGTGAAGTAAAATGAAAAATAATCCAACAAAAAACCGAAAAATTGCGGAAAAACAGAAAACTAAGAAAATACTTACTAAATTAAGTACTATGAAGCCACCGTAAGGTGGCGCAGTTAGTATCTCATATATTTAGTAATTTAGTACTCTGTCGCCACCGTAAGGTGGCGCTGTTATTAATTCATATATTTAAACGAAGAATTCTTATGCGATTAAGTACTATGACGCCACCGTAAGATGACGCAGTTGAAATATAAATCATTTAATCAATAATCTACAAATCATAACGAAAAATCTAGAAACTAACGAGAAAATATGATTAAAAAACGACAAAACAACAAAAAACATTAAAAACAAATGAGACAAAATCGTAAAAATTTAAAAAAAAATAATATTGACGGATATAACAATGACAGATTTGTGCAAATTATTTCAGCAACAAAATTTTTAAATATAGGCTGTGGACAAGATCTTCAGAAAAAATGTTAATACTCTGATTCTTTTTTCAAAATTGGCGAAGAAAACAATGACACATGTCAAAAATGACATAAAACAATGACAGATATAAAAAGTGACATATGAAACAATAACAGCCTGTCAAAAATGACATTTAAAACACTGATGTCAAAGTTGACGTATAAAACAAAAAATGATGTCAAATTCTAGCGAATTGGAATCTAAGCAGCAACATTTTTCAATATAAACTTTTTTAGAAAAATGTTAGATAATGCTCTGACAAAAATACCATACCTACCTATAAAATATTGTTATTTCAGATTTGATGGATAAAATAATGAAATTTCAAAAATGAGACAAAATAACAACATTATGTCAAATATAACAATAAAACACTGAAGTCAAATTAGATGTATAAAACAAAGACAGGTGTCAAAAATGACATATAAAACAATAACACCTTGTCAAAATTGACATATATGACATATAAAACTCCGATGTCAAAGTTGACGTATAAAACAAAGATAGATGTCAAATTTCTGCGAATTGGAGGAAGAAAAACTCAGCAACAAATTTTTTAAATATAAACTGGTACGTCGAATAAAATCTTTTGAAAAGTTGTTAATGCTTTCTACAGAAACAAGTCTCATCATCTCTCTCAAACCAAAAAATTATAGCTCTAAATAGGTACATATATATATATATATATATATATATATATATATATATATATATATATATATATATATATATATATACTTCACAATCTATTATATTTTAAAGAATTTGTCAAATAAGTAGCTTACTTACATATTTTCTTACATAAAAGAAACTACCTGTAAAAGAAACTTATCTAATATGTATCTAAGTTCACTTATTTGGATGAACTCATACCTATTATTACGTGATTATTTTTCCACGAGATAAATACTAAGAAGCTCGACAATTATATTCCTCAAACTAATAATAACAGACGACTGGTTCCCGTATTTCCTTTCATAAAATTCACCGCAACAAATTGTCCCCAAATGCTGCTTTTGTACTCTGTTGAATGCAATGTAATGCGAGATGTTTTATATCTTACCTGACCGCGTAGGCAAGGCTCCAAACAATCTAACTACTTCATAATAAAGACAAACAACACATCTATATTTATGTCATTGTAATGTCACCGTTGTGGCCTAAATATATTTGATGGATTTTTGTTGGCATCTCTCAGAGGATGGACTCATTTTTTAGGAAATTTATCACGAGCTTATTATTCTAATTGAATCAATACTTCTTTGTATTCTTATAACTTTTGATCGATATTAAGATATTATTTTTGGGTAAAAAAACATTATCTATAAGACCTATAAATACTCTTGTAAATAGATTAAGAAGGAAACGCTGTGTGAATAGAAAACACAATACAATTTCTTCTATTTTGATATATAACTGAGAAAATGTAATGTAAGCTTCTTGAAGTACATTAAAAGCGTGTATTATTCTATTTTATCTATATCCTATACTAAATTCGTGCATCTCTTTACATATTCAAATAACTATCTATTATTTCGAAAGAACAATGTTGGTATAATCAGTTGTGGGTGTACCCAGCTCTAAGTACTACCATTGCATGTTATAAATCGAGATAATTTTGCACGCGTTTGCCCTCAACACTCTTTAAACGTTTCAACTTTTATTTAATTCGAACAGATGCTGTTGTTGAACAACTCTTCGGAATGCTAGGAGCGGTCAACCAAAATATTTTCACACTTTATCATTTTTTTTTATAAAACAGATTAGCTTACACGGCAAACAGTACCGCTGAACACTAATCTCTTTATGTCATTTTCCGTTTTTTAAATTTTTTTACGATTTTCTCTCTTTTTTTATTATTGAGTCGTTTTCATCATCTTTCTCGTTAGTTTCCAGGTTTTTACTATTATTATTGATTAAATATATTATATATTAATTACGCCACCTAACGGTGGCGTCATAGGACTTATTATATGTAAGCTTATAAATTTGTAAGGAAAAAGTAGAATAAATCCTCGTTTATTGAAAACGGATTAATGAAACCCAATTCTTATCTACATCAAAGTTTAATAGTCCGTTATAAGTATCATCCACCCCCGCTTATTATAGATTCTCTATAAATACCAACCAGCATTGTATAACAAAAGCCTAACCATGTAGGACAATTATTTCCCAAATATCACAGTAGATACTCTACAATTATCTACTGGAATTTATCATTCCATTTGACAAAGTTACCCTCTTTTATATCACCATTCCAAACAGAGGCGTATCCAACTTCAGGTAAAGAATTTTTACCAATTTTTTAGACAACAAAATTTAACATTTATGAAAATGCTTAATATAAATCTTCTCAAGGGTGATGAACATGAAAATGATAATATAAATGCTAGTTTTTAACTTTTATTTTTAGTTATTAAAGTTGCTTACATAGCGTTATTGAAATAAAACAGTCAGATCCTTATCTTACCGTCTTCCAACAGTTTCCCGATGCTAGATAAAAAGATCTGTCCTTTACCCTAAAATCGTAATTCGGAATTAACAATAGACCTAAACAAATTTTCATGACTCCTTGAATTAATTGATTTAACATCGTTATACTAATTTACTGACTTTAATACAATTTAAAAAAAAAACTTATTTTGCTTAACAATAAAAAAAAAAGAATGAGTTTAAATGAATTATACAAATTAACGAAATTAGAAATTAATATTACCGAATTTACAATTTCTAAACAAAACTACTGACTTGAAGGAACTTAACAAACTTACATATGACTTATTAGCCATAACTGAATTATAACAATAAACTAAATTAAGGTTCAACATAAAATTAATTAATAACAGCGCAAAGGAGCTGGAAGGAGTCTAGTTTCTTAAAATAATACACACATACGATACACAAAAAAAAATACATGTAAAACCAAGATATTAAACTAAAATTGCGACTATATGGCGTTATTAATCATACAAAATATAACATTAAAACTCACCTATTGTAATAGGGTTTAATTCCTTTAAAATCGTGACACACCTGGCTGGTAAACGGGTGAAATAATATACTCGTTGCTAATTGCACCAACAGGGGATTCTAACCGCAATTCGCTGCCTGAATGGTATTGAGTTCACCAAATAATTCCCTGACTGTTCCGTGATCTATCCACATTTCGTCGGAAATAAAAGGAAAAGAAAACCATAAGGATTGAACAAACCACATGAATAAAAGACGTGTTACTTACCAACAGAAGATCTAACAAAAATCCCTCCACGAGGTTTTTTCCAACGAATCTGTCCAAAAATAACAACAGAACCTAACTCCAACACGATTCAAATGGAAAAAGAAAGTTTAGTTTCATAACTCCAAAATTAATTGACCCGGATGTGCCGAGATTGAAACTTAAACCGAAAAATCTTCTCTGGTCTTCGAGCAACCACTTTGGTCAAAAGCAGATAACGGAAAGAAAGAGAAACCGCTCACTTTCGATAAAATTTGACAGACTCGAAAATGGCCTCTACCACTGTAAGGACAATAACCGAAGAGTCGATAGCCAACTATTTACAAACAAACGGTAGTCGTTCGATAACAACAAATCTTATTACTTATCAAGATAACACCAAAAATCTCAGTATTACTGAATTTCTCGTTCATATCCAATCTTTATATGCTAGATGACAATATAACGAAACAACTGGCTGTAGACGACAATATGACGAGTTATACAAACAGAAAGAGAAGTGACAACTGTTCACAGTCGTCAGCGAATGATAATTCAAAGTAAACAATGCATTATGTGAAGTAAAGAATTCAATATATTGTGAAAAGAGATGGAAATAATAAGGGTCTCTCAATTCTTCATAAGCATTAAGATATAGTTGTATAGGCTCTCTATAAGTGAATACGAATACAAGAAAAAATTAATAAAATTCTTAACTTTAACAAAAATTTACTTATCGGGAATAATAATACTGATAATAGATGACTTTCTATACCCGATAATACATTTTTATTCCCGCTACTGATTCTAGGTCATCTTCTACTTTATCAGTCTGTCGACTAACTGCCAATAAATCATCAAATTGCGGGGGAGTAATCCGGTTTAATAGATCCAAAGAGCGCGGTCAATTGCACAACTGTCACATAAGAATTGACAATTATTTGGAACCCTATATATTGATAAAGCTAGCTTATGAGGGTGCTTTTCTCCCACACATCTGCTTCGTTTCAATTTCATTATTGTCTACCTGTTTAAAAGCTTGTGTCCAGCGTGTGTTTCTGTACAAAAGTAGGTATATAAAATTATGTATGTCAAAAATCAACTTTGTACCGCCTAACACTGATATCTTTTTCTGAGTTCCCGTATTCAAATTTGTACGATTTTTTTTCTCGTTAGTTTCTAGGTTTTTTATTATTTTACTTAAGCAAGAGTTTCTAGTTTAAATATTTGAGATATCAACTGCGCCACCTTACGGTGGCGTCATAGTACTTAACTAAGTAAGAATTGTTTGTTTACTATATAAAATATCAACTGCACCACCTTACGGTGGCGTCATAGTACTTAACTAAGTAAGAATTGTTTGTTTACTAGGTATATGAAATATGAACTACGCCACCTTACGGTGGCGTCATAGTACTTGATTGAGTAATGATAGGTTGTTTACTATATGAGATATTAACTGCGCCACCATACTGTGGTGTCATAATGCTTAATATTGAAAGTATTTTCTCAGTTTTCTCTTTTCTTCGACTATTTTTCATTTTACTTTAGTTTCTCGTTTTTTTATTTATTTACAAATTGAAATATAACGTTTGTATTTTTAACATAGAGCTACTTAATCCAATCAACGCCATCTGTTAGATTCGTTTATAAGTAAATAACATGTTAATTAAGTATCATATGTCAAATATTAGATTATTCAATTAACAATACTCAAAGGATTTATATTCTTTTGAAGTTTAAAGTGTCAATCAATTGTCAAAGCGTTTAAAACCAAAAATCAAATCAAAAACAGTAAAAATGCAAAAATACATAATTAAGTTCAAAGTTTTAAACAACTGTCAAAATTAAAACGAAAAGTCATATCTTGATGATCTATTGTCAAAATGTATCTCAATTGTCAAATTTAAAACGAAAAGTCCTATGTGTTTATTGCCAATTAACAAAGTATATGATCTTAACTGTCAGTTGTTTTATTATTTCTTAATTGTCAAAATAATACTGAAAAGTCATATATCTTAATTGACAGTTGTCAAAATATATTATCCTAACTGTATTTTGTCACGGGTTAAAATCCGCTCTAGTTATAATTAATTTCTTATCTTATAAATTCTCCATTACTTCAATCGGGTTCAATCGAGTCAGGAACAAGTTGATTTTAGTTCGATTATAGATAATCGCCAACTATTGTTTATTATTCTGGCCATAAATCATTGCTTATATTGCTAATATTGTTTTGAAAGTATATTTATTAAATTCAGATGTTGTTGTATTGTTTACTTTGAATTATCATTCGCTGACGTCTGTGAACGGTTGTCACTTCTCTTTCTGTTTGTATAACTCATATTATCGTCTACAGCCAGTTGTTTCGTTATATTGTCATCTAGCATATAAAGATTGGATATGAACGAGAAATTGAGTAATACTGAGATTTTTGGTGTTATCTTGATAAGTAATAAGATTTGTTGTTATCGAACGACTACCGTTTGTTTGTAAATTGTTGGCTGTCGACTCTTCGGTTATTGTCAAATTTTATCGAAAGTGAGCGGTTTCTCTTTCTTTCCGTTATCTGCTTTTGACCAAAGTGGTTGCTCGAAGACCAGAGAAGATTTTTCGGTTTAAGTTTCAATCTCGGTACATCCGGGTCAATTAATTTTGGATTTATGAAACTAAACCTTATTTTTCCATTTGAATCGTGTTGGAGTTATTTTCTGTTGTTATTTTTGGACAGATTCGTTGGAAAAAACCTCGTGGAGGGATTTTTGTTAGATCTTCTGTTGGTAAGTAACACGTCTTTTATTCATGTGGTTTGTTCAATCCTTATGGTTTTCTCTTTCCTTTTATTTCCGACGAAATGTGAAATCGGGAAGTTATTGGTTTCACCCCGTTTTTCGAAAATCGAGTTTTCATCGGATCTCAACGTTTTGAGGTCTTAGGAACCTCTCCTGACTATTTTTACGAGGGTGTCTGTATGTCTGTATGTACGTGTGGATGTGTGTGTGTGTGGATGTATGTAAACCTCTTATAACTTTTGAACGGCTTGACTGATCGGAATGAAATAAAAAACATTCCAAAGAGTTCCATCTAACTTAGATTCCCTGTAAGTTTGAACCAAATCGAGCTGGTAGATTTCGAGAAATGTCAAAATAACCGAAAAAACAATTGGTAAAAATGATGTTTTTTGGGCATATCTTATTTTTGGCTATTGCATCGATCAATTTCATAACCTAATCAGCTCTTAAGCTTAATAAGCCACGTCGAATGCCGTTTTGCAAATTCAAATCGGTTGATTCGTTCGTGAGATATCGTTGTCGAAAATTTTCAAAAAAAGTGTTTTTTTTTCAATAAATTAAAGATTTTTTGACTAACCGATTTTGCAATCCCGGTAACGTTTTTAGGTCTCAAAAAACTGCGTCGAATGCCATCTTGAATATCAAAATCAAATAAGGCGTTAAAAAGTTATGGCTTTTTAAACATTTCAAAAAAAGTCAAAAACGTCAAAATACGTCACGTTACTATAGCGTTGCGGTTAAAACTAGCGGGAAGTTGAAAGGATGGCCTTTAAGGTCAACCTCTTTTCGAATTTTTTTTATTGTTAAGCAAAATAAGTTTTTTTTTAAATTGTATTAAAGTCAGTAAATTAGTATAACGATATTAAATCAATTAATTCAAGGAGTCATGAAAATTTGTTTAGGTTTATTGTTAATTCCGAATTACGATTTTAGGGTCCTTGGTACAGGTCCCAGTTTTTGGCACAGGCTTTAATTTTGGTGCAGTCCAAATTCTTGTTACGGGCCTATTTGGTTGAAGCAAGCCTATTTGTTTTTGGAGCAGGCTTGATTTTTGGTACAGGCCTAAATATTGGTGAAGCCTTTGGAGCCAAGGACTAGAAGGAATCGTTATCTGGATTATCAGATAAGCCAATAGCACTCTAACTATATTTAAGTCGTGACTATAGTTTTTAATTTAAATTTCTTTTTCTTGTATTGCGTGTAATCACACTTTTCAGTTAATTTTATTTAGATTACTCTTAACTTTCATGTTAATATCGTTGTCAGGCGCTAGGTTTGACAATAGTGTAAGCTCTTTACTTTTTTTTTATATTAAAGAAGGGTCTAGTTTGATATTTTCGTTTTATTTAGCTCACTTTATCATTCTTATTGTGCAATCCAATTAATATTGATTAATATTCTAAATTTAATTAATTATCTCCAGTGAGAAAGGTCAGTGCCTGGAACAACAGGGGTTTCCGATTTTAACCGTTCGAAATCGGTGGCGCGACTCACTATTATTTGTTTACTTACCCTCTACGGCTGAGCTGGGCACTAATTTGCCAGTAGAGAGAAACCACTTACCTATCTCAGCTGGAGTTGACCTTCTATTGGAAGTATTTGATTAGTTTTTCAAAATTTATCTTTTTTTTTTTATTTTATTTTCAATTCCTTTATTACACTAAAAGTACGTGGCAATTTCTTAATTGTCAAAATGAATCTGAATTAAGAATTGTCAAAATATACCTTAATTGTCAATTATCAAAATTGAAACGAAAACCATATATGTTAATTTTTATTTGTCAAAGTATATTATCTCAACTGTCAGTTGCCAAAGTATTTCTTAATTGTCAAAATGAATCAGGAACGTCATGTATCTTAATTGACATTTGTCAAAATATATCTTAATTGTCAAAAATTAAACGAACAGTCATAGGTATATGTTAATTGTCAAAATCTATTATCTCAACTGTCAGTTAGCAATGTAATTCTTAATTGTCAAAATGAAATCTGAAAAGTCATATTATCTTAATTGACAATTGTCAAAATTTAAAGGAAAAGTCATATATCTTAATTGTCAATTGTTAAAGTATAATCTTAACTGTCATTCTTCAAATTATTTCTTAATTGTCAAAATGAAATCTGAAAAGTCATATATCTTAATACATAATTGTCAAAATGTATCTTAATTATCCATTGTCAAAATTTATCTTAATTGTCAAAATCAAGACGAAACGTCAAAATTGTATCTTAAACTGTCATTTCATTTTTAATATTAAGTAATTTGAATTAGTATCCTGCTTTTATGTCAAACTACGATAATATCTGATTAAGGAACCTAAGAAAATTTTTCTTGTTTTTTTTTTTGGTTAATGATTCTTAGTTATAGCAACTGATAAGAAGTAGTGATGGTATTGTAAAAACAAATTCATAAATTGTTTAAAAAAGAACCACCCATTAAAACTTCGAGTAAAATCAAATAAAAAAAAACTACAAAAACAAAAATAAAAATGTAAAAATACCAGGCTATTAAATTAAAACAAAAGTATGGCGACAACTGCTTCAGCATGGCGTTGCAGATTAAAACGAGAAGGAGAAAAGATATGGGCATTGTTTAAAAACCACTAATTATAAAAGGATGCTGAGACTGAGACTGAGACCAGAGAGCAACGGTGGAGATTTATTTTTCTTGCATATTGAAAGGCCTTGCTTCGTTGTATGCTGCCAGGTACTTGCCATATAACTCAGATCATCTGACAACACGTTCAAACAGAGTTGGATTCAGTTATTTCAATTTTACATTCTTTCAATACCTCTTCTTTAACATAGTAACCATCTTCAATCCAACCTTCAATTCTATATACTTAATTAAATCACTTCCATTCGATACATTACAACAATTTTTGTTATCCGGATGCCAAATCGAGTACCTAATCGTAGAATTGCGATTACATTCAAATTGAGGGTTGATTTGATCGATTAAAAATGAAATCTTTCATTTTATGAATTGTCAGTTTATTATGAGTAATCTATTCTTATCGAAAACCTTGTTTAAATATTAAAAAGAATCGTTTAGTGGGCGACAAATGTCATTGAAATCAGTAAAAATTAATTTAACGAACTGTCAAATTCGCGTTCAAAACAGTGTTTCATTTTTTTGCAGATTTATGTGTTTGCATATAAGATTGTGACGAAGAACTCTTTAATTAATGGTAAGTACTCATTTTCTTATAAAAGTTTATCTGGTTAAGTGATATTAGTTCGAATTTTAAAGTCTTTACAAGAACATGTTTAACCTCGATTATCTACCTACTTTAGACCCAAAGTCAAACTTAAATTCATGAACTCTCAATTTATAATCAGGAATTGATTTTCTGGTGTAATTTTTATTAAAAACCTTGTTTTGATATTAAAGAGAATCGATTATAGTAAGCAACAAATGTTAATGAAATCACTAAAAATTAATTTAGGCCGAATAGCCCTAGTAGCTGAGGCCTATACAAAGGAAAGAAGAAGAAAAAGTAATTAATTTAAAGAACTGTCAATTTCGTGTTGTAAACAGTGTTACATTTTTGCTGATTTTTATAGAAATTTTGTGTTTAAGTATCAAGTTGTGACGAAAAACTCTTTAATTGATAGTAAGTACTCATTTTCTTATAAAAGTCTAAATGGTTTAGTTATATTAGTTCAAATTTTAAAGTCTTTACATAGCTTGTTTAACCCCTACTTTAGACCCAAGGACAAATTTAAAAAGCATTCAAATCGAGAAATTAATTTTATGAATTCTCAGTTTATTATCAGTACTCAATTTTCCAGTGTTATTTTTATTGAAAACCTTACTTTAATATTAAAGAGAATCAATTAGTAGGCGACAAATGTCATTGGAATCAGTAAAAATTAATTTAATGAACTGTCAATTTCGCGTTGAAAACAGTGTTACATTTTTGCTGATATATGTGAAAATCTTGTGTTTGCATATAAGATTGTGATGAAAAACTCTTTGAGAAATAGTAAGTACTCATTTTCTTATAAAAGTCTATCTGGTTAAGTGATATTAGTTCGATTTTTAAAGCCTGTTTATCGTCGGATATCTACCTATACTTTAGACCCAAGGACAAACTTAAAACGAGAAATTTGTCAGTTTATTATCAGTAGGTAATCGATTTTCTGGTGTGATTTTTATTGAAAACCTTGCTTTAATATCAAAGAGAATCGATTAGTAGGCGACAAATGTCATTGAAATCAGTAAAAATTAATTTAACGAACTGTCAATTTTGCGTTGAAAACAGTGTTATATTTTTGCTGATTTTTGTGAAAATTTTGTGTTTGCATATCAGATTGTGACGAAAAACTCTTTATTTAATAGTAAGTAAGTACTCATTTTATTATAAAAATCTATCTGGTTAAGTGATATTAGTTTAAATTTTAAAGTCTATTTAACCTCGTATATTTACCTACTTTAGACCCAAGAACAAACTTAAAAAGGATTGAAATCGATAAATGAATTTTATGAACTGTCAGTTTATTACCATTAATCAATTTTCTGGTGTTATTTTTATTGAAAACCTTATTTTAATATCAAAGAGAATTGATTAGTAGGCGACAAATGTCATTGAAATCAGTATAAAAATTAATCTAACGAACTGTCAATTTCGCATTGAAAACAGTATTACATTTTTTGCAGATTTTTGTGTTTACATATGAAATTGGCTTAAAGAGTCTTTGATTAATAGTAAGTACAATTTTTTTTAAAAATCCATCTATTTATAACTGATATTAGATCGAATTTTAATTTCTTTACAAAAGCTTGAGTTACCTCTGACTTCTACGTTCTTTATACCCAAAGACAAACTTAAAAAGCATTGAAATCGATAAATTAATTTTATGAACTATCAGTTTATTACCACTAATCGACATTAGAGCAATCTTTGGTATCATTTCCACTTTCATTCATAGTTAAAATGAAGGACTATAATTAATAAATAAATTTGATTTATATTAGATTTTGTGACTTTGGTTAAAATTTTTTGATGGTTTAAACAAAGTAGAGGTTGTGGGGCATCCTTGGATGAATTATTAAAGTTCCCTACTTTTATGATTGCGGTACTTTCTGTGTATAATTAACGGCAGAGGTTTTTCCATTTGCCTTATCGATTTTCACAATTCTTTTCTCGGGGTAGAGTGTACCTATATAAGCGAAATACAGGTCTCTGTTTTTAGTTTTTTTCTGTTCAATTATCTTCCTGATTGTGTAAGTGTGGTTAATACTGATCTCTTTGCCGTGAACCTTTGCTGATTAACGGATATCTTATTCTTTATATCCTCTTCTATCTTGTTTCTAAAGACTTAACCGTAGATTGTTTCCACTATAGAGATTATACTGAAACCTAATTTTTGAACTGTCTTCGGTTGCCCTTCTTGAAGTAAGAGATTAAGGAAGATTGTTTCCGTTCATCGCCTGCTCAAAGATTTTATGTAGCATTCGAGCCAGTTTTTGTGATCCACATTAAATCAGTTCAGATGCCAACCATCTTGGTCCTGTCACCTTTTTGGTTTATGTAATCCTCTTAATTACTTCTTCTAATGATAGGAATATTTGACTTTCATCCCTTGAAGAGTTGTATTTGACGGTTTCTGTCTCATGTTCCACAATTGTGTTCTTTTCTCTACCAATAGATTTTCGTACTAATTCCTTTCACTGATTTTCATTTATATGTTAAAATTTTCTCTAAAATCTATAATTTAATATATATTTTATAAGAATAAATATAGAATTTAATCGATTGTATTGATCGTGACCATTACTCTTGGATTCAAATGCCTTATTTGGAATGCCCAAGTTAAGTTCCCATTGTTATCAAAGTTACATTTATATTTACACTTGCTTCTGCTACATTGCTTTGTTATAAGCAATTTATTAGATTATTTTAATAAAATACAAAACATCGGCTTTAATACAAAACAAACTTTATTGTTTTCTATTATTCTGTACTAAACAAATAGAGTATTTTCTATACGATTTATTTCTTTTTTTTTTTTTAAATATAATAATTAAGATCAGAGGATTTAAATACTATATGAGGATGTATTGATATCTATTTGGTGTTACTGTAGGGTATTTTTTCAGTTTAGCGGTCCGAGTTTAGCAACAATCAGCTTGAGAAGTCAAGTCTTTAGTTTTTTGTGCTGTTTTTCTTCGCCACTCATTTCAATGCTTGTAAAACCCAAATGTAGGTAAGCCTGATCATATTTTCGGGTTTTATCTTCGTAAATCAGTAACTACAAGGTTCTTCCTCGTTGAGATTTTGTTTGGTTCCAATTGGAAATTTATCCATATTTACAGCGTAGAAAATATTCAGCATTAGAGCACTAAACTTATTGTTTAACTTTAACTAATTGCAATGCAATAACTGTCTTAAAACAAAAGACTACACCTATAAACGCGCTTCTCTAGACAATTCGATGATGTTCGACATCTTTCGCGAAAGATCATCGTCCATATCCAAGCTGGATACACAATGTTGCTTAGTCTAATTTTTATTCCCCGGGTTGAATATTTAATTCTCACAATATAATTCGTTCTGGTCTGGTCCATATATTGATCTGACCATGTCCTTTAAATCAGTTAATTTCAAAACGGCTTTCATGGATTTCATGGTCTGACGTATGACGTATCGGTGTAGAGTAGTAAAAAGTCTGTATTGATAACTGCCAAAAGGGCATTAGGTTTGTATCTCGTAAATGGCCTAGTGAATTTCGACTTGTGACGGATTTTTTTGATAATTTATCTCACCCTATTGTTCATTTCCTTTACAACGATATGTCACAAATCAAAATGAATTGAACCGTTAAGGTCCTTTTGGCAGATTTTTTTGACTTACTACTCTACACCGCATTCTTTTTACAACGATATATCACACGACGTAATCCGTTTAGGAATTAACTGATTCAAAGGCCCTAGTCAGTTCAATAAACTTCAAAATATACCGTTATTAAAAAATTTGATATTTTTTAAATTGTTCAAAATATTTGCGGTTTTTAAATTATTTAGTTTTATTTTAATTTATTTGATACTTCGGTTTTCTAGTTTTTTTGAAACTTTTAATGTGTTTCTCACAATTTTTAGTTTTTTTTTAAGAATATGCAATATAATACAGTTATTAAAATTAAACAAGTTATAATGGTAGGTAGGAACTAAGTTCCTTCGGCTAATGTAGAATCGACACTACTCGCTTGTGTATACGACTGTAGCGCCTGCGCACGTCTCATTTAACGGTTTTATTCCATAGACTTTTTGTTACGGTTTTACTATTACATTTTTTTCAGTTCGGTCGCGCAGCAAAATCCCTATCTCCTCCAAGCCTTGGATTATACTACGTTATAGATTAATAATTACATTTATTTTGGTTGTACATATTTTCATAATTTGTACTTTTCGTCTGGTCAGCTTATATATCAATAAATTCTCTAAAGATATAATTTTTATAATGATAATGATCGGAATAAGATAATTGAATTAATTTTATTTAAAGTTAAAATAATATTTATAGTTTTCTGTTTAACACTGGAAAAAAACTAAAAAAAAAATACCATCCCGCGTATTCGATCCTCCAACGATATCCAATCGTGAAGAGTTTTCATATGCTAGTCAAATTATTTTTATGTATTTATTGCATAAATTTTGATTATATTAATAATAATAATTTATTATAAATTTTGAGATTAACATTAGTAACAGGTGTAGATAATCCAATTAAATAAAATATTACAACATAATTTACACATTTTACATTTAAAAACCAATGATTTTCATTAATATATAGGACATCACAAAAGTTGACATCGTTGGATATTTCAATATGGTTTACAATGTTTATAATATTATATTATTAAACTTACCTTTCGTTAGGAGATTCTGTAATGAGAAGATCATCTTTTGCTTAAAAAATTTCTGATATTAGGATACATCTCAATATCGCAATTTAAAATAAGATCAGAAATCGACTGCGGTAAGTTCTGACTCCGCTGCCACTTCACCATCCACAGCCGATATTCGTTTACTACAACAGAAGCTGGGGTGTTATCCAGTATCAATGTATAATCGGTCGCAAGCTGTTTCACGGTTTCAATGTCTTCATGACTGTATTCACTTTTTGGCATAAAAATGCTTAGCTGAAATAAATTAAGTATTTCAGGAGATAGACGGTCCTGTAGGTCATTTATTATTGAATCCAGAAGAGGGATGTATATGGCTCTGCGGAAATACTCTTCAGCAGATTGAGCATGTTGGTTATTGGCCCTATGTATTTGTCTCGACACTATTCTGGGACATTTAATATCCACATCTAGCTGCTCCGCAACTTCTTTAGCCTCTTCGAAAAGCTGTCGGTAAATTAAGTCTGAATATCTGCATCCAGTCCAGGGGGGGTCATGACCCCCATGACCACCCCCCTGGATCCGCCCTTGGTTGTGTGGAGGCTAGCGTTGTGTGGAGGCTAGCGTTGTGTGGAGGCTAGCGGTAACCTGCCTACTAGATATAGTGGCACTATTACAAGCGTTACGGTTTTTTACTATTACATTTTTTCAGTTCGGTCACGCAGCAAAATCCCTATTTTATCCAAGCCTGTCGTAAGGAACATAGTTCCAATAAATAATAAAATTTATAATTACTACGAAGAGTTACAAAATACTAGTCTAAATATTGGTGTCCATCTCTAACGCACTTATTTCACTATAGAGTGGAGTTAGCATAAAAGGGTAGTATAGAGGTGGACAAAAAAATTATATAATTACCTATTTTATTATTTATTAAAATAGAAGGGATGTTGTTTTAAATTTTGAAATCATTGGTTTTTCTCAATTTTTTTTAGAATAATTGAAATTTCATATTATAAACGATATTTTATTCCTTTAAAGTCATATTAAACGCAAGGACAAAATTGATGAATCAAAACATTTTAAATGCAGTTTGATTTATTTATTAACTAGCGGACCCGGCGAACTTCGCACCGCCTAACACTAATGTTTTTATCAATTTTTTTTTTATTTTTACGATTAATTTTTTGCATTTTTTATCATATTTTCTCGTTAGTTACCAGTTTTTACTATTATTTATAGTACTTTGTAATTTATCGGTTAGGTATATTATATATTAACTGCACCACCTAACGGTGGCGTCATAGTTCTTAGGTAAGTAAGTTTTGCTCTTTTAAATATACTTAGTTATGTAAGAATTACAGGTGTAAATTAATAACATCTTAACTGCGCCACGTTAGGGTAGAGTCATAATGATTAATTTCGTAATAAACGCGTCCGATCGCTGCAAAATTCAAAGTGCTATAAGGAAAATCGCGGCCTTCGATGCGCTATTTATAGGCACGTTACCGCCGCCCCGGCCGGCCAGTACCAACCACCGCAAGCGCTACGTCCCGCAATTTTAAATCTCTTCGAAAATATTCATTTAAATCTTGTGCTGTAAAGGACCATATAGATCTATATTAAATCAACAATGTATTTAAGCTATTTAATTGGATAAGGATTAAAGCTGTATTGGTTAAAATTGCTTCGAAAATTAGCCATTATTTTTCGTAAAAAGTAAATGACAAAAAAATGTTATTGTGGGATATCCATAAGAGATAGACATATACCATCGCGGAGTATTCTGTAGACCTTTTCAATGTGTACAAATAATTAGTACATTATTTTGATAAATCTCGTAACGTTCAGCCTGCGTTTGCAATGTAAGCGGAAAAAATTGATAATTAACGACATCACATTAGAAACCTCAAAAATAACAGTATTTCTCCACTATTTAATGGATGTTATTATACATATAAACCTTCCTCTTGAATCACTCTATCTATTAAAAAAAACCGCATCAAAATCCGTTGCGTAGTTTTAAAAATTTAAGCATACAAAGGGAAATAGAGACAAAAAAGCGACTTTGTTTTATACTATGTATTGATTTTATATTAATCAAGGTAATTTTATAAAGCGGAAATTACAAGAACAACAAGTAAAGGAGATTGAGGAGCATTATAAAAGTAAGCAAATTAGAAACCTGTATCAAAGTATTAAAAAAGAAAGTAAAAGCCAGCAAAATAATATGACAGTCATCAAAAGCGAAACGGGAGAGCTTCTCACTGGAGAAGAAAAAGTATTAGAAAGATGGAGAGAATACTTCGAAACATTACTGAATGGAGGAGAAGAGGAAGAAGATGATTTTGAATTTGTAGAAAACCAAATAGAAACGGAAAATGAGGTACCAACGATGGAAGACGTCAGAAACATCCTAATGAGCCTGAAAATAAATAAGAGCCCAGGAGGAGACGAGATAACCACTGAAATGATAAAGTATGGGGGAGAACAGTTAAAAGAAGAAATGTACAAACTAATAAAGGAAATCTGGGTCAAAGAAGAAATGCCGGAAAGTTGGAGCGAAGCATTGATTAGTCCATTGTACAAAAAAGGTCAGAGAACTGACTGTCAAAATTACAGGGGGATAGCCCTGCAAAATGTAGCATACAAAATACTTGCAAAATGTATAAAAAATAGGCTATCCAAAAAGATGAATGACATAATAGGGGAATATCAATGCGGTTTTAGAGGGGGCAGGGGAGTTGTTGACCAAATATATACACTAAGAGAGCTGCAAGCGGAAAGTTACCAACATCAAAAACAGACCCACGTTTTATTTATTGACTTTAAAAAGGCATATGATATGATCAAAAGGCAAAAACTTTATAAAATCTTAGAAAAACTCGGGGTAGAACAAAAACTTGTTAGATTAGTCAAAATGACGTTACAGTAGACTGAAAATCGAATCAAAATAAATGGAGTGACCTCAAGTAAATTTAGAATTAATCTGGGGAATAGCCAAAACATATTACAACCGCCATATTGGAAGAGATGGTCATACAGAAAAGGACTCCTTAAATATGTGGAAGGAAGCACTTCAGACCGTTACTCCCCAGATTTGGAAGAATTCCATTGCTCATACAGAGACAGAAATTAAAAAATGGTATGATCGTGAGCATATTATGGAAAGAATGGAAATTCTTCCAGTAATAATTGATCCAAACGAGGACAGTGATTCCAGCAGCTCAGATGAAAGCGATTAATAATATTATTTATGTAAGGAGGGCGTAAGTAAGTTACACACTTATTGTTATTTATATGGACCATTATTTTCTTTTAAGGAAGCACCTTCCAGAAATACAAATAATACGGAGCTAGTGAAAGTTCCTAGCAAGTTACAACAGAGCAAAGTATTTATGAATTTAAAAACATTTTGATTGGATTAGTAAAGTTATAATTTCTGTATTAAATTAAATATTTTGTTAATATTAAATATTCTTATGCTTATAAAAGTTTGTGTTTTACTAACTTGGTGTAAATAAAAAAATACTTCACCGTCAGCCATTTACTTTTAAAATTTGTAATTAATTGTTGTGGTTTAAAATTTTAAATGTATATTTCGTGCTTTTATTTTCACTTGGCAACAGTGTTAACTTGGTTGTGTCAAGAAATCTGTGACGTGCGTTTAAAGTTGTTTGATATGAACTTTATATATATATATATATATATATATATATATATATATATATATATATATATATATATATATATATATAAAATTTTATAAAACATCCGATTCGGTTATTATTTATTTGTTTAAAACTTTTTGTATATGTTTCGAAAATACATTTTTTTTATTTCAATCAAATAACCCCTTTTTCGTTTAATTTGAGGATAAATTAGTTATTTACCCAACTTTTATTCCATAAAATATTTTTTTTACTTAAAACTCTAACTTCGATTAACATAACATGGATTTAAAGATGCAACCAAAAATAAATAGTGTGGTATAAATAACTGGTTCTAGCCTATCTCAATAAAGCGAGTGTGGCCTACCACACAAACCTCCAGTTTATTTTAATTAGAAGACATTTTCTTATTTATTTCCCCAAATGTTTGATAAATCTTTTACGTCGCTGTTTGTCAAGGACAAGTTAATCAACCCAGATGACTGATTCATAAGAAGAAACAACTTTACCTGAGGACCCAAAAATTTAAAATAGAATATTTTGTTAATCAGTACAATACCTATATTTACCTCGTTATTAAAATAGCTTATTTTATTAGTTAATTACCTTGTCTTCAGCTAACATATATATGAGAAGCAATAAAACAATAATTTCCTTCTAATATAATGAAAATGATAAAAGTTTGTGTTTATACAAAGCCCACATGCCTCGCCTTCGATTTAGAATGTTTTAACAATGTTATAGACAAAAATAAAATTGATATTTATTTGAATTAGATCGTAAATTAAATATAATTATAATTAAAATACATCAATTAGATGAAAATAGGGTATTATGTTTATGTGGGTTTAATTTTGTTAAAATACTCACTAGTTTGATCTTTGTAATTATTTTAAGAATGAAATGATTTTCAGATAGAAAACAATTTTCTGTCTGTTTTAGATTCAATTCAAAGCATTTTAGATGCGTTGGAACAGATTGAATTATACTAAAGATATTCGCACCTTGTAAGAATAATGAGGAAAAATATTTTTTGGTCCTCCGTCCAGAAAAAATACTATTAATTACTTCAAAATCGTCTGGAAAATGATATTTTCCGGCCTAGGCCGGCAAAGTAGCTTTTAGATTATCTAAAGAGATGGCGCTATGAGTTTAAATTTTAAGTCATCAAAAATACATAATGATTAATACAAATTTTAATTAAATTTATTTAAAACAGCGTATAATATACCTACTAAACTTACCTATAACTTTTTTTAAAGGTTAGCAGGATTTTAATTTACATTTAATTTCTCTCACAACTTGTATTATAAAATTTGAGATTTATGTCAATTTACTACTTATCATTCGATTATGAAAATAGTTCATTGTCTCTGCTATTTTTATATATAAAATTATTAGATATTAATGTTAATATTTTCAATATAACAATTTTTATTGTGCTGCTTATCAGCGCAGTATATGTATGTATAAAACTTAAGGATCTTGAAATCGATTATCAGAAAATCATTCCTTATTACTAATTCTTTTAATGGTGCAATAGATGTCAATAAAGATCTAATCTTGTATGTCACAAAGTAAAAAGTTTTTGAACTTGTTGTGTTTGCAACATATGTTAATTAAAACACTAATAACTGCTGAACACGTATATTAAGTATCAAACAAGTTATTATACAACTATAATATTAACATCCAATGTGGCGCTTATATCTACCCGAAGATCACGTCATACCATCTGACAGTCTGTCGGCTGTCTTCTAGTCACGGGTCTTACTTTAGGTAGCACAAGCGGTCAACTCTTGAACATAACAGAACTTTTGAAAATATTAAAAATTAGTCGGACCAAAAAATAGTGTGTGTTACACGTCTGGAAAATGTTTTGCAAGTGCTCGTATTGTTTCGCCTCGGTGCTACGCACCTCGGCTACACAACTTTACTCGCTCTTGCAAAATGTCATTTTCCGTCCTTGTGTCACAAATAACTATTTCCCTATTATTCTTATGACGAGCGAGTATCTCCAGTATGATCTAATATGTTCAAACGCTTTTTAATGGTTAAGTTCACTCTAGTTTGGGTAGACACCCGATAGATAGCGCTGAAATATTTGTGAATGTTCAAAGGTTTAAACGTTGAGAAATATAAAGAACTAAGTAGCGAAAAATTAAAAAAAAAATGACAATTTAATAACCTAATTGAAATATGTATTTATTTAGTTCTTTAATTTCTTAATAGATGGCGTTGTAAGTTAATTCATTGATATGTCAGTCGCAGATACCCGATAGATGGCGTTATATTTCGATTTCTAAATAATTAAGAAAATGAAGTAAAATAAAATGGAAAATTGTCGAAAAAAAAATAAATTAAGTACTATGACGCCACCATAAGGTGGCGCGTCTGATATCTCATATATTTAAACGAGCAATCCTTACTTAAATAAATACTATAACGCCACGAGCAATTCTTACTTTATCAAATACTATGACGCCACCGTAATACATTACAAAATACAACAAACATTGAAAAACTAGAAAAACCGTAAAAATAAAAACAATATAACAGGATAAAACAGTAACAGATGACAGATGTCAAAAATTATATATGAAACAATATCACCATGTTGATCTTCCTCTGGATCTGGATCTGGAAATTTGGGGAGGAGCGAGCTAGTGCTTAGCCAGCACTGAGGCCACATATGACCCATTGTGCATCCTCCCGTATTGTAGGGATATCCTCACCTCAGGCTGTCACCAGGCCTAGTGATTTAAAATAGGTGATGAGGCTCCCGAGGGGGATCTCCCTGACATCGGCTGGTGTAAGCCAATACTCGCCCAACACGGATCTTCTGATATATCACCATGTCAAAAATGACATATATGACATTTAAAAGACTGATGTCAACGTTGACGTAATAAACAAAGACAATCAAAAAATCAAAAAACGTGGACACTAACGAAAAATAGGTTAAAAAGGATAAAACAAAAAAAACTGTAAAAAATGACAGTAATCAATAACACCAGGTCCAAAATGACATATATGACATTTAAAAGACTAATGTCAAAGTTGACTTATATCACAACGAAAAAATTAAAAACGTGGACACTAACGAAAAATAGGTTAAAAGGACAAAAAAAAATATTGAAAAAATATGAAAAACTAGAAAAGTCGTCGAAATTTAAAAAAATGAAAAAACTGTTAGACGAATAAAACAATGACAGATGTCAAAAATGACATAAAACAATAACACCATGTCAAAAATAACATATATGACGAATAAAAAAACTGATGTCAAAGTTGACGTATAAAACAAAGATGTCAAATTCTACCGAATTCGAGAAAGAATTACCTCAACATCGCAAGGTGGCGCGGTTGATATTTTATGAATTTACACGAGTGACTCTTATTTATTTTAGTACTATGGCGCCACCGTCAGGTCGCGTTGATGATATCTTATCTATTCAACCAAACAATTCTTAATTAAGTACTAAGATGCCACCGTAAGGTGGCGCAGTAGATATATAATCGATAAATTAGAAAAATACAACGAAAAAAATAGTAAAAACCTGGAAACTAAGGATAAAATACCCTGATAACTATAAAAAACGATACAAAACAGTTAAAAAATTAAAAAAACTAATCTATATATATTGAGATGATATGAGTTACTATGCTATATTAAATAAGTACATATAAAGAAAATATTAATGGAAATAGGGAATGGAAAATATTCTTATTCCAAGGCAGAGTGCAAATGCAGTAAAATTGGTATAATTTATCATCATCTTCTTCACAAGTCCTAAAAAAGAAAAATAAATCAAAATAAGAAATTAAAATATACAAGTACATCTAAGAGATATTTATTTTAAAGATTCAATATAGTTTAATCTATTTAATGTATTAGATAGAAAATAAAAGTAAATATTTAAAAGTTTATAAAGTTTACAATACTTTGGTAATTAAAAATAATCTTAAATGAGTTAGAATAGAATTAAATTAGAAAATTAAATGACAAAATATGAGAATTCATAAAAGAAATATTAAAAATTTTTTACTTACTTTCAAAACACACAATTTTGGTTTCAAGCCATATTGTAATTTATTGTAGTTTAATTTCCAAATAAAAAATTCTGAAAATAGAAAAATATTAGTTTATAGTTATAGCAAATTTAAAAAAAAAGAATGATTATTGTGTTCAATTTAAATAATGAATTAAGAATTACATTGTTTGTAATTTCATTTGAAAATAATTAGTAGGCGAATAGGTAATAGGAATGTATAGTTTTAGTTTGTTTAAAAATTCAGTTGTTTAATTGTTGATTTTAGAACTTCTCTTTTGTTTTTGGTAGATTGAAGGGATAAGATGTAATAAAGTTTGCTCCGTTAAAATTTAGAGTTTTTTTTCAAAATACTTATAAAAGAAAGTTTAAAAGTAGTCAAAAGTGTTAACAAAACTACAAGGAAGTTCCTGATAGTAACTGGTAAGAAGTAAAGTTTATTTTTATGAAGAAATAAATGTTAGAAATTGTATGCTGAGCAGTTCATTGATATAAATGCTTCCTGAATTAATTTAAAGAAAGTAAAACCAGTTTCTAACAAGAAAGAAAATTATTATTTTACTTACCATTGGATGTAATAGCTGATTGTTTCCTGATTAGAAGAAATTTTATTAGTCAAAATCTTCAAAGTGTCGTTATATCATTGCTGTCCTGGGAAATGTTGGATTCTTATTGAAAAGGGGATCCTGAGTCTTAGCTGTCCAAAGAAAATACAAGATCTTCATAAGACGGTATCAATTTCCAATTTCTAACAATAAAGAACTTTTCTGTGTTTGATTTTTACGTATTTAATGAACATTTAATTTCACTGTACACTGTTTCACTGTTTAAATAAGTTATTTTTCATTATTAGATAAGTTTAATTTGATTTATTAGTTACAAAATTCAGAATTTTTCATATCATTTGATTCAATTACATTTGGTTTTGAAAATTGATATTATTGAAAAAAAAGTAAGGTTAAGGTTAATATAGAGTCATTGTTCAGAAAACATAATTTGGTATATAATTGTTGAATTTTATAATCGTTTTGTTGAAATTTTCAATATTAGTTGAATTTGAATCTATTTATTATTTAAAATTTTTGAACTCTGACCCTAAGAAGGAGAATAGCAAGGAGCATATTTTAAAATAATAATATTTGAAATTAAAGAAATTAATTTGATTCTTACCTTCTTAACATTTATATTAAAATTTAAAATAAATTCAAGGTAAGGATTATTTTATAGCATAGTAACTTATAGAATACTACAGAGCAAGTTACATATGGTATAATATATATATAAAAGGATGTGTTTTTATGTATGAAATCGATGAACTCAAAAACTACTGGACCGATTATTATGAAAATTGGTATATATATATATGTATTTTTCCACGGAGAAGGTTTATATGATATGCTCATTGATGCCACTCGCCACCAGGTGGCGCTGCAAAGTGGCAACTTCTGCCCCGTTCAACCGATTGTCATGAAAATTGGTATGTATATGTATTTTTCCACGGAGAAGATTTTGATGATATGCTCATTGATGCCACTCGCCACCAGGTGGCGCTGCAGAGTAGCAACTTCTGCACCGTTCAACCGATTGTCATGAAAGTCAGTAGGTATGATGCTTTATTTTTAATGGGTAATATGAATATGATATTCGTATTACTGGAAGTTACCACCAGATGGCGCTTCCATTAAACGATCAACTACTACTTATTTGATTACTTTATATCGCGTCACCGTAAGGTGGCGCAGTTAATATCATATATATTGATATGGATTTTTCTTCATGGGCACGTTCTTTCAATAGAATGTTGGAACGTGATCCATTATTTGTAAATTGGTTGTCTAGATTAAGTATTTTTGTATTTTGATTGTTTTTGTTTAGTTTATAAGTTGTTTGGAGATTTTTGTGATTATTGATTTGATTGTCTTAATGAATTTTGTATATTTAAAAAATTGTAATATAAAGAATGAAATATAACATATAAATAGTTTAACAAGAAATTTGATTTAAATAAAAAGCATATAAATTAAAATAAAAAAAAATATATTGAAGAAGAAAAAAGATTGAAACCAGATTAGTATAGAGGCAAATAGCAGAAATCAGAACAGAGCAGAAAGAACGAGATAGAAGGTATAGAAAAGCAGAATCAAGGAGTTAATAAATAGAAACCTGGATTGAAGACCAAGCAGAGAAAGAAAGGAAGTTATTTTTTTTTATATTGTGTAATAAGGGACCGGGATACTAAATTTTTTATTTTATTTTTGTATTTAAGGACAACTAATTTGGAAATCTTGAATCCACGACTGATAATTTTATTGAAAAAGGGTGTTCCGGAAGGAGGATCCATTTCAATATATATATTTAAACGAACAATCCTTACTTAAGTATTGTGACGCCACCGGAAGGTGGCGCAGTTAATATCACTTATATTTAAAGGAGAAATTTTTACTAAATTAAGTATTGTGATGCATTTAATATATTTTATCGATAAACTACAAAATATAACGAAAAAAAAATAGTATAAAACTGATAACTAACGAGAAAATATATTGTAACGGGATAACCGTAAAGGAAGGGACCTTAATTTGAAAGATTGTTGTTGACAGTTGATTTTTAGAAGTTTGTAAAAAAATCAACTGACCATTTTAAATAATGTTTCTAGAAAATTCTAGAAACTTCTAAACACACTAACTAGATTAAATAATGTTGTATATAAGGGGATGCACGGACAGTTAACGCCAGTTCGAGTCAAGTGTTCAGAAGAGTTCATTGTGTTGTCAAGTAGTTAGACGTTATCCAGCAGAGTTCAGTGTATCTTAACAATTTTGTAAATAAATTGTGTAAAAAGCCCCCATACGTGTTTCAAATTGGTGTCAGGTGTGGGGTGAAGATACAAGAATGCCTGGAAAAAAGATAAATGAACTATTGGTGGCAGAGCTCAGAAGAGAGCTCGAAGAATTAGAATTGGAAACTACTGGGACCAAATCTGTATTGTTGAATAGGCTCCGTGAATACTACCTAAGTAATAATTTGGACCCTGACGTTGTGGAGTTCGATGACCCGGTTCAAAAAGCAATTTCTGAACTATCGCAACGAATAACGAACCAACAAGAAGAACAAACTCAACAACTTTCCCAGTTGTCCAGTCAGATAAGCAGCCAGCGCGAAGATATGTCCCAGCTGTCGCAACGAATGACGAACCAACAAGAGGAGCTATCCAGTCAGATGAAGAGCCAACAAGAGGAGCTATCACAGCGAATGACGAACCAACAAGAGGAGCTATCCAGTCAGATGAAGAGCCAACAAGAGGAGCTATCGCAGCGAATGACAAACCAACAAGAGGAGCTATCCAGTCAGATAAGAAGCCAGCGGGAAGAGGTGTCCCAGCTATCACAACGGATGTCTACCCTACCAGAAGAGTTATCCAGTTCCTTCTCCCAGCAAATATCACACCTTCGTGACGAGCAAAATCAGCAAGTTGCCAACTTGAATCAGCAGGTAGACAACTTGAATCACCAAGTGGACAACATGAATCAGCAAGTGACCAACATGCGAGACGAGCAAAATCAACAAGTCGCCAACTTGCGAGACGAGCAAAACCAGATCAACCAGCAAATGCAGTCCGAGATAAGGAAGCTTCAACAAGAACAGGAAGCTAGCCGCCGAAACCAAACCATCCACCACGGCGACGGAGATGCAAGAAGGATGGAAACCTGCCACGCAGACGTCGAACGACAAAGAAGCGAGGAGACGACCCATGTACGAACGACGATGAAACCCCCGACCTTCGACGGGAAGACTTCCTGGCCAAATTACCTGAAACAATTCGACGCAGCGGCCAGAGCTAATGGATGGTCATCCCAGGAGAAAGCATTGTCCCTAACCGTAGCTCTGCGAGGCGAAGCTTTAGACGTCTTGCAATCATTGACACCGGATGAAGCTGACAACTTCGAGTTATTGGTCGATCGTCTAGAGATGCGTTATGGTCAAACTCATCTACAACCGGTGTACCGAATGCAGTTAAAGAGCCGAAAACAGAAAAATGGAGAAACTATCCAGGAATTTGAAGCGGATGTAGCAAGAATGGTACGACTTGCGTATTCAAATGCAGCGGAGGATTTCCTAGAGTGCCTAGCAGTCCAAACCTTCACCGATGGTCTTCGAGACGTCGAGTTGCAGCGCGCTGTACGGTTGGCGCGGCCGAAGACTCTTGTGGACGCCTTGACCATTGCCCTGGAGTTTGAGGCGGCGACGGAGGCCTCACGTGGAGTGGCTCGACTAAGGGAAATCACCGGTAACTACGACCATGCCGTTCATTCCGTTAGCGACGTTGAAGCGGTAGTAGAGAGATTAATGAAGTTATCTCCAAGAAGAAGGCGCCAAGTGAGATGCTGGAACTGCGGAGAACTAGGCCATATAAGAAATACTTGCCCCCAAAAAGAAAAATCTTCTGCTGAAGTACCCCAGCAGCAGGAAAACTAGAACGGGTCGACTCCTGGAGGGCGAAATCGACCCCAAACATTCCCGAAGCCCCTCACACCGTTAAATTGGCAACTCTGCGACATCACGTGGACAGCTTATATGTAGATGGCCTCCTTGATGGGAAGAATATTAGCATGCTGGTAGACACTGGAGCTACAAAAACTATCGTCCGACCAACCATCATTATGCGAAATAAGATGTTGCCTACCAGTTGGAGACTGCGTACCGCTACCGGAGATTCTGCTAGAGTCTACGGTGAGATACAGGTGACGCTACAGTTTGGTTCAACCTCTCTTGTTCACTCAGTGCTGGTGGCTGACATTGATGAAGATGTTGTTCTGGGCATGGATGTTATGCTCCACTGTGGTTTTCATTTGGATCTTCGCCAACGTATCCTTCGTACTGGTAATGAAGAAATATTCCTGCACCGAAAACAAGTTGACAATGCCTCGATTAAGCTAATCGATGATATCGAACTTCCGGCAAGCTGCGAATGTGTCGTCACAGCGCGGTTGGATGGACTGGAGCCAGATGGTGCCCCAGCCATGATAGAGCCGAAGAACCATGACCATGAATTGGGAAAAGGACTCCTTGTGGGTAAGACTCTTGTTAGATCCGCCAAAGAGGTACCCATCCGAGTTATCAACTTGAACGATCATCCAGTTCTTCTCCGAAAGGACACGGAAATGGGAAGTTTAGAACCAGTAATGGCCATAATTCACAAGATAAATGTTACGGAAACAGATGAGACCAACGAAATTGAACAATTAATGACAAAATTAGACCCCTCTTTGTCAAAATTAGAAAAGAAACAGGTAAGAGATCTACTTTACCGTTATAAACCTGTATTTGGTTCTAAAAGTAAACTGGGAAGAACTGATGTTGTACAACATAGAATTGACACTGGTGATGCACGTCCGATTCGACAGGTACCCCGAAGGATGCCTCAAGTTAAAAAGGAAGAAGCAGACAGAGCCCTTAAAGAAATGATTCAAAATGGCATAGTTGAACCATCCAGTAGTCCGTGGGCTTCTCCTGTGGTATTAGTGAGAAAGAAAGACGGATCAATGCGGTTTTGTGTCGACTATCGAAAGCTAAATGATGTCACTAAGAAGGACAGTTATCCTCTGCCAAGGATTGATGATGTCCTCGACGCTTTGGCGGGTTCTACTCTGTTTTCTACCTTGGACCTTAAAAGCGGATACTGGCAAGTTAAAATGAATCCTGCAGACAAAGAAAAGACTGCCTTTACCAGTGGATCAGGGTTATGGCAATTCACGGTCCTTCCATTTGGCCTCTGTAATGCTCCTGCGACGTTTGAACGACTAATGGAGAACATCCTGCGGGGTTTGTCATGGGAAACTTGTCTAGTTTATCTAGACGACATCATCATAATGGGTAAGACCTTTAAGGAACATTTATCTAACCTGGAAGAAGTTTTTAAAAGATTACAGAACGCTAATCTAACATTGAATGTTAAGAAATGTCACTTGTTCCAGAGACAGGTCAACTATTTAGGACATAACGTAAGCAAGGATGGCGTTGCTGTTGACCCCGCTAAGATACAAGCCGTTCAGGAATGGCCAATCCCTATCGACAAACATCAGCTCCGGAGTTTCTTGGGTCTTTGTTCCTATTACCGACGATATATCAAGAATTTTGGAGACATCGCCAAACCCTTGACACGTTTGACAGAACAAGATAAGTCCTTCTGTTGGGATCAGGAATGTCAAGAGGCGTTTGAAATATTGAAGAAACAGCTTACGTCAGCACCTGTTCTTGCTTATCCACTTCCTGATGGTAAGCTTATTCTGGACACCGACGCCAGCAATGTGGGAATTGGAGCCGTCTTGTCAAGCTACAAGATGGTAAGGAAAGAGTGGTTGGTTACTTCAGCAAAACTTTATCGAAAGCTGAAAAGAACTACTGTGTAACTCGAAGGGAACTGTTAGCAGTTGTAAAATCCGTCGAACACTTTTATAAATATCTGTATGGCAGAAAATTCCTGATCAGAACAGACCATGCTAGTTTAAAGTGGTTACTAAGCTTTAGGAACCCAGAAGGACAGATAGCAAGATGGCTCGAAAAACTGCAGGAATATGATGTTGAAATCGAGCACAGACCTGGAACAAGACATCGTAATGCTGATGCACTTTCCAGAAGACCATGTCGACCTGATTGCCCCCATTGTACCCGTATGGAGCAGAACGAGGAAAAACTTGCCTTAGTTAAGGTTGTGCCAGAAGACGAGAGCTCTATGCTGGAGGAGCAACAAGAAAACGATCCCGTTCTGAGAAAGATTAGGGAGTGGAAGAGAATGGACCGTCGTCCGTTGTGGAGAGAGATATCCTCATCCTCTCCTGCTTTAAAAGCATACTGGTCCCAATGGAACTCTTTAATTTTGGACGGAGGGCTCGTTAAAAGACTTGTAGAAAATTCCGAGGGCACAGAAACAAGGAAACAAATAGTGGTCCCAAGAAATGCTGTACCAGAAATTTTAAAACAGATGCATAATGATAGTTCTGGAGGACATCTGGGTATCACAAAAACGCTGCAAAAGATCCGAGATAGATTTTACTGGGTAAATTGCACTAATGATGTTAAAGATTGGTGTCGTAAATGCACTACATGTGCTGCCAGTAACGGTCCGCACCGAAAACCGAAGGCGAAAATGCAGCAATACCTGGTTGGAAGTCCTTTTGAAAGAATCGCAGTAGATGTATTGGGGCCACTTCCACAGACCGATGTAGGAAACAAGTACATCTTTGTTGTAATGGACTACTTCACTAAATGGGTTGAAGCATATGCAGTTCCCAATCAGGAAGCCACCACTTTAGCAGATATATTGGTTGAAGAATTCGTAAGCCGATTTGGGGTACCATTAGAATTACATTCAGACCAAGGAAGAAATTTTGAGAGCAAGCTGTTTCAAGAAGTTTGCCAAAGATTAGGCATCCACAAAACGAGAACCACAGCGATGCACCCTCAGTCGGATGGAATGGTGGAACGAATGAACCGGACTATAACCAACTATCTGTCAAAAGTGGTGTCAGATTGTCAGAGGGATTGGGATCGACATATTCCACTATTTCTAATGGCAATTCGATCGGCCATCAACGAATCAACTGGCCAAACGCCAGCGAAGGTCCTGTTCGGTAGAGAAATGAGGCTACCATGTGACTTGGTGTTTGGTTGTAAACCTGGTGAAGAAATGGCACGTGAACAATATGTCGCCGACCTTCAGAATCGAATGGAGAATATACACAACCTGGTGCGTGGAAAACTACAATTATCTAGTGATCGGATGAAGAGGTACTATGACACACGGACAATGGAAAAGAGTTACCAAGTTGGAGATTTAGTCTGGCTCTATAACCCCCGACGGCGTCGAGGTATTTGTCCCAAATTACAAAAGAACTGGGAAGGTCCTTACACCATCAAGAAGAAGATTAACGATGTCATTTATCGGATCATGAAAATTCCCAGAGGGAAACCCGTCGTGGTCCATCACGATCGTTTGGCGCCTTACCAGGGAAACCACAGTGGAGATGCGCAGCAACTCCAAGAAGATGGTTTGGCTGGCTCAGGGAGTGTGCGGGATTCCGATGTAGAAAATAACATTCCAGGAGGAATGAATCTAAGGAGGGGGCAGTGTAACGGGATAACCGTAAAGGAAGGGACCTTAATTTGAAAGATTGTTGTTGACAGTTGATTTTTAGAAGTTTGCAAAAAAATCAACTGACCATTTTAAATAATGTTTCTAGAAAATTCTAGAAACTTCTAAACACACTAACTAGATTAAATAATGTTGTATATAAGGGGATGCACGGACAGTTAACGTCAGTTCGAGTCAAGTGTTCAGAAGAGTTCATTGTGTTGTCAAGTAGTTAGACGTTATCCAGCAGAGTTCAGTGTATCTTAACAATTTTGTAAGTAAATTGTGTAAAAAGCCCCCATACGTGTTTCAATATGATGAAAACGATAAAACCAAAATAAATTGAATAAACGAAAAATGGAAGAATGACATAAATGATTTGCGGTACGAAGTCCGCCGGGTCAGCTAGTATATTATATAACGTAACTAAAAAATACTCTAAATTGTAATTCATTTATATTATGAATGAAGTATATAGAAAAACAAATTTAAATAATATATTTTATTTATTCGGTTTTTTTCTTTTCGAATGATTTATTACGATTTAGTTTGTTTCCTTTTTGTTACGAGTCAGAAAGTAATTTAAAGCTTTGGTATCGATCATTTTAATTAATGGCAAACGAATATTTATATGAATGTCCGTCGACTGATGAATATTTATTAGGTAAAGTTAAATCGAGCTATTACTATCAAAATGCCCAACCGCTATCAATTACGATGAGGAATGACCTTTGGATTTAATGTATATTTTAAGATATCGATTTAATGTTTTATAGATGAAAATCGACCATTTTTTGTCTTTATTTATAATATATAACATTTAGATTGGAATAAAATGACAAAGAAAACAGATATATTACCAAAAGATAACTTTAAAATAAGTTGAGAAATCCTGTAAACTTAGAAATGCAGCTAGGTGAGCTAGGTATTATAATTATAATCTTTGACATGTTGTCACATGTTATCTAGGTAGCTGTCATTGTATAGAAGTATAGTTGTTGACACTTTTGACATTGACAGAGTTTTGACATCTGTCAACAATAAAAACGATGTTCATTTCGATAAAAAACATCAGCTATATTAAATAAAATGTTAACATAAAATTCAATGCAAATAAAAAGATACTTTTGACATGTCTCATGTAGTTGTCATCGTAGAAATGTAATAGCAGATAGTACATTAGTTGATAATGCTAACCTTGTCATTGACAGAAGTCTAACCTCTGATAAATCTTATCTACATCACAAATAGTGGGCCTCAACAAATCAAAACCAATGTCAATTAGAAAAATGACAATAGAAAGACAGATGACATTTTTGACACTGACAGAAGTGTGAGATTTCGTCTCAATAGATGTAAAAAAAAAGTCAATTAGAAAAATTTATAGTAGAAAGACAGTTGACACTTTTGACACTGACAGAAGTGTGACTTCTTAATAAATTAAGCAGATCTTGACGACATCAACATGAATAAATTGTGTCTTAACAGATGTCAATTGGAAATATGATAGTAGCAAGACACTTTTGACATTGACAGATGTCTGACATCTGTCATAGAGTTATAACGACAAGTTAGGCAACGAAAAGAAACAAAATAGAAAAAAAGTCTTTTAAAGATACCTAGTTGCTGCTTTGGTGGTTAGTGAATGTTTAAAATAATACCTAATGAATTCTTTTTCATTTTTCTAATGATATTTACCGAAATAAGACAGTAGCAAGACAATTGGTGACACTTTTTACATTGACAGATATCTGTCATCTGTCATAGCGTTATAACAAGTTAGGTAACCAATAGAAACAAAATAGAAAAAAAGTATTTTGAAAATAGTTGATGCTTTGGTAATTCGTGAATGTTTAAAATAGTAGAGAGTTCTTCTTCATTTTTTTAATGATATCTACCGAAATATGACAGTAGCAAGACAGCTAGTGACACTTTTGACATTGACAGAAGACTGACATCAGTCATAAAATTATAACGAAAAGAAACAAAGTCTTTTACAGTTAATTGTTCTTTTTGTAATTAGCCAATGTTTAAAATAGTAATGTGTCCTTCTTCTTTTTTCTAATCATATTTAACGAAATATGATACCTAGTAGCAAGACAGTTGGTGACACTTTTGACATTGACAGAATTTTGAAATCTGTCATAACGATAAGAAACAAAATAACAAAAAAATATCAAATTCTTTACAGTTAATTGCTTGTCCTGTAATTAGTCAATGTTGAAAATACTAAAGAGTTCTTCTTCTTTTTTCTGAACCTATTTACCGAACTTGCTTAAATAGATTTATGTCTTGTATATATTTTAAGATGTTTTTATACATCCTGTATAACATAAACGTAAGATAGGTAAGGTAATAAAGCAACTTATGAAGAAGAAAGACATACAGAAACGCAGGTAAAGGAAGGCGGTGCCAAAAGCAGGTAGAGCCAATCTCTCCTCATCATAACTCGTGGCACAGACCAATGGCAAAAGACATTTCTCATTGACCATTCACATAAACTAGCAGTTTCAACTTAATATACATATATAGTATGCAATGCAGAGGCATACCTAGTTACATTTCAGTTGTTGTGAGTTTTCTTCTTGGCGCAGTAAATCGATAAACTTAAAAATATATGTTCCAACAAAACATTCGAATCAGATTCTAACAGACATATATTTTATATGAAACATATAACGGAAAATCAGTAAACATCTTATTTACAAATTTATAACGTAATTGTAGAGGAAAATCCAATTTTCCCCATTTTCTTCACTTCAGAAAACATATAGATAACAATTGTAAATAGATGACAGATTTTTTCATTTATTAGAAGTAAAAAAGTAGACTTTTGACAGATGGTTGACAAATACGTACATGACATATGTCAAACTGCTGTAAACTTCAATGTTGTGAAATTTTTATTTATTACCGCCCATTCAAGATTTATTTTGTTTAGGCTATTTCTTAGAGGAAAATATCAAAAAATAAGTATCCTCAACTTTCATGCTCCCACTGAGGAAAAAACCTTAGAACAAAAAGAGGAATTCTATAGCAAACTAGATGCAGAATTTGAAAAAATACCGAAATACGATCTAAAATTAGTTCTTGGAGATGCGAATGCCAAAATAGGTAAAGAAGCTGTATATGGAAAAACAATTGGTAAATTTAGTAAGCATACGGATACATCGGAAAATGGAGAATTATTAATAGATTTTGTGAAGGAAAAAAACTTAATTATTAAAAGTACATATTTTGAAAGTAAAGATATCTATAAGGGAACCTGGAGGTCACCCGACGGAAAAACAATGAATCAAATAGACCATATGTGCTGATTGAAGAAGACGAGCAAGCGTGTATAAAAAAGTGAGAAGTTACAGGGGGCCTGATACAGATAGCGACCATTTTATGGTAGGAATAAAATTTAAACCCATAATACCAATAGAAAGAAACAGAAGAAGAGAAAAACACTCACGGAAAGGACCAAGTAGACTGAGTAGTGAAAAAGAGAAAACCGATTACAAAAATATGCTAAATAAAGAGCTAACCGATCTTAATAATGTGGATGAAAGTGCAAGTTATGATCTGAACGGAAGGTGGGAATTATTAAAAGGGAAAATGAAATTATGCTGTGGAAAATGTACAAGGAACAACAAAGCAGGTAAAAATAAAAAATGATATGATGAAGAATGTGAAAAGGAGCTCACGGAAAGAAATAAGCGGCGTCTGGAAATGCTAAAGCAAGGAACGGCAGAATCAAAAAGTAGTTATGACGAGCAGAGAAGGAAGTGTAAGATTCTACTAAGAGACAAAAAGCGGAAATTACAATAACAACAAGTAAAGGAGATTGAGGAGCATTATAAAAGTAAGCAAATTAGAAACCTGCATCAAAGTATTAAAAAAGAAAGTAAAAGCCAGCAAAATAATATGACAGTCATCAAAAGCGAAACGGGAGAAGCTTCTCACTAGAGAAGAAAAAGTATTAGAAAGATGGAGAGAATACTTCGAAACATTACTGAATGAAGGAGAAGAGGAAGAAGATGAATTTGAATTTGTAGAAAACCAAATAGAAACGGAAAATGAGGTACCAACGATGGAAGACGTCAGAAACATCCTAATGAGCCTGAAAACAAATAAGAGCCCAGGAGGAGACGAGATAACCACTGAAATGATAAAGTATGGGGGAGAACAGTTAAAAGAAGAAATGTACAAACTAATAAAGGAAATCTGGGCCAAAGAAGAAATGCCGGAAAGTTGGAGCGAAGCATTGATTAGTCCCTTGTACAAAAAAGGTCAGAGAACTGACTGTCAAAATTACAGGGGGATAGCCCTGCAAAATGTAGCATACAAAATACTTGCAAAATGTATAAAAAATAGGCTATCCAAAGAGATGAATGACATAATAGGGGAATATCAATGCGGTTTTAGAGGGGGCAGGGGAGTTGTTGACCAAATATATACACTAAGAGAGCTGCAAGCGGAAAGTTACCAACATCAAAAACAAACCCACGTTTTATTTATTGACTTTAAAAAGGCATATGATATGATCAAAAGGCAAAAACTTTATAAAATCTTGGAAAAACTCGGGGTAGAACAAAAACTTGTTAGATTAGTCAAAATGACGTTACAGCAGACTGAAAATCGAATCAAAATAAATGGAGTGACCTCAAGTAAATTTAATGTGGAAGTCGGACTGCGGCAAGGGGATCCTCTTTCTTCTGTGCTGTTTAACTTTGCCCTAGAGGAAGTAATTATTAGAAGTGCAAATATTAACAGATCGGGAATGCTCTATACGAAGAATGTTTGGGTTTCGCTGATGATTTGGCAATTGTATGCAGAAGTAAAGCAGAGCTTCAAAAGGTTGTAGTAGCACTGGAAGAAGCAGGTCGGGATTTAGGGCTTGAAATTAATGCGGAGAAAACTAAATATATGGCATGGACTGACAGTGACTTTCAGAGAGGTCGCTATATAACGATAAGGACCAGGCATGGCAAAGAATATAAATTTGAATAAGTGGACAGTTTTGTGTATTTGGGTACGACGTTTACAAGAAAGTCTGATTCAAAAGATGAAATTAGGGCAAGAATATTAAAAGGTAACAGATGTCTATACAGTCTGAATAATTTGATTAGAAACAAATTAATTTCAAGAAAGTTAAAGATACGCATGTACCAGACTATGATAAGGCCAGTAGTAACTTACGCCAGTGAAGTGTGGGTCTTAAGAAAAAGCGATATTAGTATGCTAGAAGTATGGGAAAGGAAAGTGCTTAGGAAAATCTTTGGTGGCAAAAAAATAGATGAAGTATGGGAGAGAAGAACAAATCAAGAACTATATGAGCTTTATAATGAACCAAGTATAACGGCAGTCATAAAGGCACAAAGAATTAGATGGTTTGGGCACGTACTAAGAATGGAACAGGAGAGAGTACCCAAGTTAGTCACTGAGCGGAAGATAGGAGAAAAGATGAGAAGAGGGCGGCCAAGAGAGAGATGGAGGACTCAAGTGGAGCATGATATTGAAACACTAGCTATACAAGGATGGAGAAATAAAGTGATGGATAGGAAAAAATGGAGAAAAATAGTACAACAAGCCATGGGCCTTCTAGGCCTGCAGAACTAAATATATATATTTCTTAATTAGTATAATGATACATTCTCGATACTTTTGAAAGTGACATTTGTGCGAGAAATAGGCATCAAATGTTTGATATCTATATGACAGATAGACGTTTTTGACATCCTTAGATATATGACACTTGACAATTTTGGATTGACAGGTGTTAAATTAAACATTTTTACATTGACAGATCTCAAATATCTGTCAAATATTTGACACCTGTCAGATTAGAAGTTGTAGAAATACTAAATACAGGTAGGTGCCTACTAACGAGTTGAACTAAACTTAGATAGTTCAATTTTTACATTGACAGTTATATGACAATTATATATCAAATGCTTGATAACTGTATGACAGGTAAACATTTTTGACCTCCAAAAATATATTACACTTGACAATATTGTATTAAAAGGTATCAAATTAACGATGTTTAGTAAAATTAAGTAAGGAAATCAACTTAAAAAACAAAATTTCAAAAATTAAACATTTTTACATTGACAGCTGAAAAAATATCTGTCAAATATTTGACACATGTCAGATTAAAAATTAGTAGGTACAAAAACTAAATATACTAATGACACAAATTGAACTTAAACTAACAGTTTAATTAGGTATTAGATTGACAGTTGTCACATTAGAAGTTCACAATTAAATATTTTTACAATGACAGATGTCAAATATCTGTCAGATTAACGACTTAACATTGTCGTATTGACAGTTGTCCAATTCGAGACTTTAAGAATTTCTAGAAATAGAATAGAGGTAGGTAAACTTAACTCAAATGTATATTAAAATATTTGACATTCTTTACATATTAGAGCAATACTACAGCCACAAATTTAGATTTAACGCACCATAAAAAGTATCAAGTGTAACTTTGTGACAGTGACAGATGTCAAATAACAGTCAGATTACAATACAGTACAGTACAGTACAATAAAAATAATACATTGACAGATGTCATATTAGAAACATATTTTACAAGCACAATAGATTGACAGCTGTCAAATTGACAATTTTGCATAGTTCTTACTCAACTATCATTGTCAAAATTTAAAAATCTCTCTTTAAGCCAATAATAAATGAAAAGATCTTTCCTAAAATCTTAGATATAAACACAAAACTTTAAATTCAGAAAAATATTCCTTATAATCCATAACAACATAGGGATACCTTTCCTCTATACAAAGAAATGTGTAAAACTATTAGAAAAATTAACTCATTACTGTTAAAACAAACAATTTCAATGTAAATAGAAACAACGAAGAAGAAACTTTTATCTACACTTTTATTTAACATAAAAAAAAGAAGTAGATACACACTTCTTAAGTCAAGCTCGGGAGTCCTTGGTGGTTCTAGTCTCAAGGTAATCACAACGAGTGATCAATACTTACAAGACTCTTGGGTTAATGATCGAATTCGCTTAATTAAAATTAAAATACGAAGGTGCAGCTCTCTTAGCTTAAGCTAGTCTGACCACCAGAACCGAGAATTACGCGTACCGAATGAAAAGTTACGAGCTACATGTGCCATATCTTACAGACTAACATATTTGTTCTTGTCCAGCGAGAACGTATCATCAGTCAGATTTTTTCGAATCAGAGCGATGTACCATGCATCTCTGGGACTTTATGGGTACGAAACAGTCTTTCATTGTGGACTGAGGATGGATATCTGATAAGTAAACGCTGATTTTTAGTGTTTTTTTTTATTTATACAAACTAACAAGCTTATTAACGAGCTTAGTTCTCGCGTAAAATAGAAAGAGCAACCCTGAGAACAGTCAAGTTGGTTGAAATTTAGTTACCTACTAAGATAAAAATGTATACGGGGAATGAATAACTTAAAGTAAAAATCCCATTTTTTTAACATTCTTGGTTTTAAAATGATTTGGGAGTGCATATGTAACCAATGATACGTGAAATAAAATGTTTGTGATCAAAATATTTTTTGGTCCTCCGTCCAGAAACAATACTATTAATTACTTCAAAATCGTCCGGAAAATGGCATTTTCCGGCCTAAGCTGGCAAAGTAGCTTTTAGATTATCTAAAGAGATGGCGCTATGAGTTTAAATTTTAAGTCATCAAAAATACATAATGAATAATACAAATTTTAATTACATTTATTTAAAAACTGCGTATAATATACTAAACTTACCTATAACTTTTTCTAAAGATAAGCAGGATTCTAATTTACATTTAATTTCTCTCACAACTTGTATTTTAAAATTTGACATTTATGTCAGTTTATGAAAATAGTTCATTCTCTCATCTTTATATAAACATCTAATCTTGTATGTCACAAAGTAAAAAGTTTTTGAACTTGTTGTGTTTGCAACATATGTTAATTAAAACACTAATAACTGCTGAAGCTAAACACGTATATTAAGTATTAAACAAGTTATTACACAATACACAACAACACTACTATAATATATTTAACATCCAATGTGGCGCTTATATCTGTCGGCTGTCTTCTAGTCAGTGGTCTTAGTTCAGGTAGCACAATCAGTTAAGTCTTGAACATAACAGAACTTTTGAAAATATTAAAAATTAGTCGGACCAAAAAATAGTGTGTGTTACACGTCCGGGCTACAGATATGTTAGCCCTCGCCCGTCTACCAAGCTAACATTGTCCGCAGTCGTGGACCTTATTAAACAGCACTCTCACCAAAAATTTATACAGTGCTGGGATGAAACTACGAACTGTAGACTGGCCAGAGAGTTATTACCTCATCCTGGCGAGGAAACAGCAAAAAAATTTAAGGCATTGACCAAACAAAATCTCCGAACAGCTGTGGGATCCTGACAGGTCACTGCAATTGCGACAACATCTCTTTAGGATGAAACTAACAGAATCGCCGCTATGCAGAGGCTGCGAACAAGAAGAGGAAACAGTAGAACACATTATGTATGACTGCTCTGCTTTTTCTGAAATCAGAAGATCCGTGTTGGGCGAGTATTGGCTTACACCAGCCGATGTCAGGGAGATCCCCCTCGGGAGCCTCATCACCTATTTTAAATCAATAGGCCTGGTGACATCCTGAGGTGAGGATATCCCTACACACGGGAGGATGCACAATGGGTCATATGTGGCCTCAGTGCTGGCTGAGCACTAGCTTGCCCCTCCCAAATTTCCAGATCCAGATCCAGACGTCCGAAAAATATTTTGCAAGTGCTCGTATTGTTTCGCCTCGGTGCTACGCACCTCGGCTGCACAACTTTACTCGCTCTCGCAAAATGTCATTTTCCGTCATTGTGTCACAAATAACTATTAAATAAAAGTTGTTGAAATAGGTGATAATTATAAGTAATTTCATATTTACTTGTTTTTTCATGAAAATAGTGTCTGAAAAACAGATTGTTTGTTTAAACTTATTAGATACCAACTGTGCGATCTTACTATGGCGTAACTACGCTTAGTTACTCTATTATATATAAATATTTTTTTATAAATTAAGAACTATGACGCCAACGTAAGGTGGCGCAATTAAAATCTTATATATTAAGTTAGGTTTTATTTTCCCAAAAACGCCAATTTTGTCAGAATATTACAGATACACAACCTGGATTTGTGCCTGGTTAGAATTCCTAACTCCAGGACACATTATGCTGCGATAGATGTATAAAAATAACTCTAGGGCACAGGATACTACGACATAGATATAAATATTGACCAGTCTATACCAGGGCAAAACCACACTGCAGATATGTGTTTCGCTCTAGTTAAAGCTCGTCAGTACAGTATAGGTTTGTCTCTTCAGTCACTAAAGAAGAGACATCCCTGAACCCCTATTTTCGAATATGTGATGTGATAGATCACTGGTGAGAAGCCGTATTTTTAGACTATATGATAACTCACATCACACTTCACCTGGTCAGACCCAGTCGAAGCAGTGAACATGCGCATTATCGTTGTATTCAGGCGTCAGCGTATTGTCAAAATCACATGTTTATTAGAGTTGTTATTATAGTTTTGTTTTGAAATTTGTGTCTTTCATAAATAAAAGAATATAGTTATGCATGGTCTGATTCCTTATTATTGTGCAAAAAATGGAGTTTTTTAAAGAAGATGCTTTTGTAGCTAACAGTGCTACATTGCCAACTTTCTAATATGTATGTCATTCGTCAAAATTCTTTCATTTTTCATAAACGAGGCAACGCTGCAATATCGAAAATACGACCCATGAAATGTTCTGTCAGGGATCTATCACTTCCCGACTCACTTCACTATCACTTCACATCACACGTTCGAAAATAGGGATCCTGGTACCTATAGACTGGTGAAAATTTGTTGTAAAAGTTTACGAAAGTATAAAACGATCGTAACTAGTGCCATCTCTACTCCAAAAATGGCTCTCAAGTACTATGACGCCACCGTAAGGTGGCACAGATGATATATAATATATTTAGCTAGGTCTCATTTTTAAAAAAGTTGTTTTTGGATCCGAATTTGTAGGTAATGAAAAACTTCTACAATAAACTGAAGAATATGATTCCTTTTATAAGAGAACAAAATCTTATGATGATTTAGATATTTCACGAGCAAAACTCGTATTATTGCATTTTTTTAAATTTTTTTTATCAAAAATGACAACACTAACAAAAATGTGAATAATTGACGATCAGTAATATGGTGTTTATGTTTTAAGTGACTTAATTTAAAATTATATTGCTCAAATATTTTATATTAACTTTAATAGCCATATATAAGTATTGAAAATAATATTTCTAGAACATGTAGTAATAAATGTCATCTGTTTATTACTTTTCGATAACCGACATTATAGCATTAACTTTACTTGTTTTACGGTGATGTTTTAATTTGTTTTCGTTTTCATCCTTGAATGCATTCACACACAAGTTTAAGGTTATATAGTGATGACCAAGAATATTTTTCTTAATCTAACGTATAGTTTATTACTTTTATAACAGTTCGAAAACTTGCCTGAACTACGTCGATGTCAGATTTTATCGATTTCCTTTTTTTCATTCTCGAGAACGTTTCCATACTGATGCATTCGCAAGATAATTCTGAGAATGCTTGAATAGATTTTTTTCTGTGTAATTTCTTCGATATTGTCAACAACTAGTTTCAGTTCTAATTAAACACATGCATATTATTTAGGATTTAATGGTATAATGGGACTGGAGATGTAAATGTTTCCTGTCAGTTTGCAATAATAATTGTTTGGTAGATACATGCAACTATTTCCACTTTTTATATACCTACAATATGTGACAGTTTGAGTACTTTCTTTAACTAATATTACAGTTTTTATTTGGTTTTGTTTGTTTACCTTTATACTGTCACTTGTAATGTTGTTTCTCAAACATATTTCTCACAAAATTGTAAGAGGCAAGAATGTCATGTAATTGTTACACAGCAATCAATGTCAAAGTATTTTTCTGAAATCGCTTGGAAATGTCTACTTTCTCGGATCAAATTCAAGCCGCAAAATACACTATTCTTGTATTTTAGTGCGTTGCTGGGCAACGAACTTTTCCGTACTGTACGGGAATATTTTTTCTCCACGACCATTAATGAATGTAATAATTCCGACTTCATTTTTAATAATAGAAAGTGTTCATTCTCACTCTTGAGATAGAATATTCATTCTGAAACACTTGCTTCTTATGTGTTTTGCATGTATTTCCATTCTATAACTTGTGACGGAATAACATTCTGTAATTGCTCAACAAAAAACATAGATTGCCCTGCGAATTTCAAAACTGTCACTCAGTTTGTCAGTGCGACGTTCTAATTGTTTGGCTACATATTTCAATTTAAATAAACAGAATTATTATATGGTCGTGGAGAAAATACAGTCTGTTACACGGTTAGAATGAAAATTCGATTACTCGTGGTCCTCTAGCTCGCTACGCTCGCGTTCGGAATTTTCCACTCGTATCAAATTTTCATTCCAACTTTGTTACAGAATATACTCGTGGTTCCTCTCGCTCGCTACGCTCGCGTTCGGAATTCTCCACTCCTATCGAATTTTCATTCTAACCTTTTTACAGAATATACTATTCTCCACGACCATTAATGAATGTAATAATTCCGACTTCATTTTTAATAATAGAAAGTGTTCATTCTCACTCTTGAGATAGAATATTCATTCTGAAACACTTGCTTCTTATGTGTTTTGCATGTATTTTCATTCTATAACTTGTGACGGAATAACATTCTGTAATTGCTCAACAAAAAACATAGATTGCCCTGCGAATTTCAAAACTGTCACCCAGTGTGTCAGTGTGACGTTCTATTTTTTTTGCTACATATTTCAATTTAAATAAACAGAATTATTACTTGGTCGTGGAGAAAATACAGTCTGTTACACGGTTAGAATAAAAATTCGATAACTCGTGGTTCCTCTCGCTCGCTACGCTCGCGTTCGGAATTCTCCACTCGTATCGAATTTTCATTCTAACCTTGTTACAAAATATACTATTCCGTACCTGTGTACGGGAATATTTTTTCAGTACCTGTGTAGCGCCTTGATTTTATTTGGCAATAAATTTAAAACCACATTAGTAGCAGTGTTTAGTAACTCTGGAGGCGTTTTGCACCTCTGGACATCATCGTTACTGTCCATTTTAAATATAATTTAAAATATTTTAAGCAATATGTAACTAATCGAACTGACACTTTTGTGACACTAAAAAGCAATGATTAACAAACAATGTCAAGGAAACGGTTTCATAGAAAATACGATAATAATCAAAAACAGTTATACATATATAAAACTTTCTTAGTTTACGATTATATTTAATGCGATTTCAGAAAAAATAGTATGTGTATCTCGTAGTAAAAGCACATTCCCGGACTCCAATGTTTGTTGGCCTCGGCTATACGCCTCGGCCAACAATTTACATTGTCGTCCGGGAATGTATCGCTTTTCCTACTAGATACACAATATACTATAGTGGAAATGTAGATTCTCGATACTTTTGACATTGACAGTTGTGTAAAAACTGTGTGACAAATGGTTGACAACTTCATGACAGGTGTCATATATCTTTAAAAGTCAAACTGATCTTTTTATAAATTATTAGTAGAAAATTAGATTCTCGATATTTTTGATATTGACAGTTGTGTAAAAAGTGTATGTCAAATGGTTTATAACTTCATGACAGGTGTCATATATCTCAAAACTCAAAAATGTCGTCAAAGAGCTTTTTATAAAATACTTTTGACATTGACAGTTGAGTAAAAAGTGTGTAACAAATGGTTGACAACTTCATGACAGTTGTCATATATAATCAAAAGTCAAAATGTTGTTAAAGGGGAAGATCTTTTTATGAATTATTAGTAGAAAATTTGATTCCCGATGCTTTTGACATTGACAGTTGTGTAAAATGTGTATGTCAAATGGTTGATAACCACATGACAGGCGTCATATATCTGAAAACTCAAAAATGTCGTCAAAGAGCAAGAGCTTTTTATAAAATATTTTTGACATTGACAGTTAAGTAAAAAGTGAGTGACAAATGGTTGACAATTTTATGACAGGTATCATATATCTTTAAAAGTCAAAATGTTGTTAAAGGGGAAGATCTTTTTATGAAGTGTTAGTAGAAAATTAGATTCTCGATACTTTTGACATTGACAGTTGTGTAAAAAGTGTATGTCAAATGGTTGATAACTACATGTCAGGTGACAGGTGTCATATCAAAAATGTCGAATGTCTATTTTTCCAATTCGTTATACTTTTTGTAATTTCGTATTAGATTTAGTCATCATTTATTTGATAGTTATTTTATGATTCTGTTTTAATTTATAGCTTGTGTTAATAGGTAATATGGTTTTTATATAACCTACTATAATTTAAACATAGAATTTCTTATAGCTACTGTTATTACTTTTATGACTATTCGGTTTATGAATATTCTATATTATTTCTATTGGTGATTGTTTTATATAAATTCCAGCTATTAATATTTCTATAGTTGCTTCATTCGATAATATAAACATATAAGTTTATAAAAAACACGCCTCTAGGTGTTCATTTGCATTTAAACAAATTATAAGATTTTCATATTAAATTTACAATGGATTTAAAATACATATAATTAAACTACAACAAATTTAGATGAATTAATAATTAAAGTAAATTGGTTTCTAACAATTTCTGTTATGTAAATTTGTTACAAATTATAAAATATGACGATAAAAGCAACATCCATCACTGACTTCACAAAATTTAATATTCTATCGATGGTAGGTGTCAAATTTGACACTTCTAGAACGACAACACAAGCTTCAAAACTAAACCATGCTAAGATTGACAGATGACAAATTAGTGACTTGTAGAAAGATTAGATAAATAGATAACGTAAACTGAATTTAAATTTTACAAATTAGAATCACAAATGTCAGAAAAAAGAAATATATAGAATTAAAATATAGAAAAAACATGAAGTCCAATAAAAACTAAAAAAATAAACATTTTTACTTTGACAGCTGTCAAATCAGATGCTTAAAGACACTAAATAGAGAATACTGAGTTCAACTAATTGTAGAAAATACATTAAGTAAACTCAATTTTCAGCTAACTAATATTTTCTAATTGACATTTCAAGACAGACTAGATATAGAAAATTAAAAATTTAACATTCTTTCAGTGACAGTTGTCAAATTGATGACTTGTGAAGAATAGATAAACCAAAAAAATATTATTCTTAGATGGACTAGGGTTAATTTAAAGACTCATTTTGACATCTGTCAAATTATTGACATCTATCAGCTTAGATATAAAAATAAGGCAAGATCAAGCTAAAATTTAAAATATTGAAAACTTCTAAAGAGAATATTGCAATTTACACACTTGTATCGTAACTATATTAATAAACATTCCAAAATTGACATCTGTCCAAACATAGAACACAAATTATCGTAATAATTGTTAACTGGACAGTTGACTTTTATAGAGTGACATATGTCAAAACATCATTAAATAAATACAAATTTCATATCAACAGCTCTCAAATGAAATAATCTGAGGAAGACTAGATATATAGAAGCTGTAAAATCGGTGATTTCTAGAATAGACTTAATTCCTTATAAAAATATAGAGTATAAATAAGATATTTGTGAAAATCTGGTAGCTTTATTTTGCAGATAATATGAAAACATATAATGAAAATGAATAAAAGCGACACCGAATGAACTGATAGTGAAGTTAGTCGTGTAGGCAGCGACAACGCGACTATTCACGATTCAGCAATAATGTTGATGTAGAATCGTTGGTATCGATGGAACAGCACAGGATAACGATCCTTCGCATTGTAATGTCCGCATTTAACAAGTCCCGATAGCGTGGCATAGCATATACCAGCATAGTAATACTCTTCTAGCCGATAAATAAATCCTTATTGGTGGACGAGTGGAGATAACACTCAGCATCACCTATTTGTAGTCGAGTGTACATAGAGAACCGCACTGCCACACAACCACACTTTAGCTACTACATGAGATACCCATTTACTGCTTTTCTACAAATTGTTCTATAATCGTTATTGGATATTACATAACAATTTTCTCCTCATAATTCACAAAATCAATGAAAACGACAACAAACTTAAAACGAACTTTACATTTTGCATGTATTTTACGATATAAAATGCCAAAATACTATAATTAAGTCAGTATTTTAATATGTGGAATAAACACAGACACAGTTCTTATAGAAAACTGGCTGACCCTGCCAACTTTATACCGCCTAACATTGATGTATTTTTCTGAATTTCGTTTTTTTTTTTTATTTTTACGATTTTGTTTCGTATTTTTTTTTTAATTTTTGATGTGTTTTGTTGCTTTCATCATATTTTCTCGTTAGTTTCTATGTTTTTACTATTTTTTTTGTTATATTTTGTAACAGTAAGATAATATTCATTTGCATCATAACTGCAAGATACTCATTACTCCCTACAGTATACTGTTTTTAGTGCAAGTGTAAAAATGTCACATGCGACAGGACTCGAACCTGCAATATTTACCTACAGCTGGTTATGCCTCTAACTACTTCAACTATATAAAGATGCATTAGTAGTTGGTCCACCTTTGATCTTTTTGATTTAAATCATGTCAGAACTTAAGCTTACTCTTACTTTTTTTATCGATTTAATCTATTATATAGCAACAGCGCCACCTTACGGTGGCGTCATAGTACCAATTTAGTAAGAATTGCTGGTTTAAATATATGAGACATAAATTGCGCTCTCTTACGGTGACATCATATTACCAATTTAGTAAAAATTGTTTGTTTACACATATAAACGTCATTATACTTATTTATGTTAGAATTGCTCGTTTAATTATATGAAAAATCAACTGCGCCACCTTACGGTGGCGTCATAGTAGATTATTTAGTAAGTATTTTCTTAGTTTTCTTTTGATCCTCAATTTTTTCTGTTTCTTTTTATTTCATTTTACTTTGGTTTCTCGTTTTTCTATTAATTTAGAAATCGAAACACAAAGCCATCTAACGGGTTTTCCAGTAACCCAGAAGTAAAACGATGGTATAGGTAGATATTTTTTTTGATAGCTAATCAATTTAGGAATTTATAAAAGTCTTTCATGGCACGGCGTAGATCCGTGTTGGGCGAGTATTGGCTTACACCAGCCGATGTCAGGGAGATGCCCCTCGGGAGCCTCATCACCTATTTTAAATCAATAGGCCTGGTGACATCCTGAGGTGAGGATATCCCTACATACGGGAGGATGCACAATGGGTCATATGTGGCCTCAGTGCTGGCTGAGCACTAGCTCGCCTCCCCCAAATTTCCAGATCCAGAGATCAGATGGCACGGCGTACTTCATACCCCATAATAATAAATTATTGGTTTATTGGAGTTTTTAATGGGGTGTCAAATTGGAGATTTTTTGATTTTTTTTAAAATTCTATTCGTTTTTTTGATAATCTATGATTTTTACCTTTTTTTCGATTTTCTACAATATTTCATAATTTCTCTTGATTTTCATTTTTTTTTGGCCTTTTAAGATTTTTTCCATTTTTCATATTTTCCACAATTTATCTCGATTTTCTACTATTTTTGAGATGTTTCACAAGTTTTGGGCAAAATCAAACTGTAGACACTGTGTTTCGCTCTGTTGGAGCTCATCAGTGCAGTAAAGGTTTGTTTCTTCAGTCACTTGTGAAGAGACATCCGCGGTATAGGCTGACTGACCTCTACTGTACTGATGAGCTCTAACCGAGCGAAACACAGTGCCTACAGTTTGGTTTAGCCCTTGTATGGATTGATTAATTCTAAAATCTATGTCGCAGCATTCTGTGCTTGGAGTAAGGAATTCTAACCAGGCACAAATCCAGGTAATATATCTGGAAAACATTGACAGCATGGTGTTTGTATCATTTTTTTTATGATTTGATGTATAAGACTGTAAAAAAACGCTCTGTTCATTTAATTTTACTTACCTTGCTAAGGTTATACATGAGATGCAAAGCGACCACAAGAGTGCCATTTTTGGAGTAGAGATGGCGCTACTTACGATTGTGTTTACCTTTTGTCAGTAAAATTAACATATATTAGTCAGTTTATACCGGGGATATTTCTTCATTAGTGACTGAAGAGTACTGATGAGCTCTAAAAGAGCGAAACACAGTGTCTACAATTTGGTTTTTCCCTTATATGGGACTGATTAATACTTATATTCTGTGCTTAGAGTTCTAATCATGCACAAATCTAGGTTATATATCTGGAATACATTGACAGCATGGCACGAAAAATGTTTGTATCATTTTTTTCTTGATTATAGATATCGAATATCAAAAATGAAATATTCTTACATTGACAGGTGTCAAATATCTGTCAGTTTAGAAATTTGTAAAAAAAAACAAATATAGTAACGAGTCAAGCTAACCTTAAAAGTTACAATTAAAAAATAATAGGTACATTGACAGATGTCATATTAGAAATATATTTTACAATAACAACATTCTTAGATTGACAAGTGTCAAATTAACGATGTTTACTGAAACAAAATCAACTTAATCTACACAAATCAACACTCTTACATTGACAGGTGTCAAATATCTGTCAGATTAGAGATAAACAACATTATTAGATTGACAGGTGTCAAACTTGAAACTTAAAGAGATTCTAGAGATAGATTTTAGATTATATTAAGATATTTGAAAATCCTTAGATGGTGGAGCAATTTCTACGGTTAGGTTTAGAATGTTCATATACTCGTTTGTATGCTAAATCTCATGAAAATTGAAGTATTTACCATCATTGATATATTGTTACATTGTAACATATAATTAACAAGAAAAACCGTTCTCGGAACCATATTAATAAAAAATAACCTAATAAATGCCGTATCGACTCCAACTCCCTCACCTTGCCAGCCAGAAAACAATTTAATTTCAATTTATACAAATCAACACTCTTATATTGACATGTGTCAAATATCTGTCAGAATAGAGATAAACAACATTCTTAGATTGACAGGTGTCAAACTTGAAACTTCAAGAAATTCTAGAGATAGATTTCAGAATATATTAAGATATTTGAAAATACTGTGATTTCTACGGTTGGATTTAGAATGTTCATATACTCGTTTGTAGGTAAGCTAAATCTCATGAAAAATGAAGTATTTACCATCATTGATATATTGTTACATTGTAACATATAATTAACAAGAAAAACCGTTCTCGGAACGATATTAATAAAAAATGACCTCATAAATGCCTTATCGTTTCCAACCCCCTCACCTTGCCAGCCAGAAAACATTTTAATCTATCAAACGTGGATCTATATCAGGTAGAGAGGAAGGTGCGGTTCCATTTTATGGCTCATATACTGCAATGTTACAATGGTCCAGGTTTCTCCAATCACTAATAAGGACATTACTTTTTTCGATATCATAATACCGACAGCCGTACCCATAAGAATATAACAATAATTAAATAATATATCAACCAGCCCGAACAGCTATTTTAGTTATTTATTGCTTCTTTATGGCCGTTAGTTTGTCAGAAACAGATTCATTGGGTTTACCTTTTAGTTTACTAAGAGATTAATTTATTATTGTATTGATTCTTAAAAATATTAAAAAAAGGGGACTGATTTTTCACGGTTTTTAGAATTTTTACGATTTTCTGTGATTTTCTACGATTATTACATTTTTTTTCGATTTTCTGTATTTTTTTTTTCGTTATTTTCGATTTTCTACTATTTTTATGATCTTTTACCATATCTACGATTTGGTACGATTTTTTTGTGTTTAAGAATTTTTTCGATTTTCTACAATGTTTTATGATATTTTATTTCATCCTGTCCAGTAAATACACTTCAATATAATCAATTTGGCGCAGGTAAGTAAAACATTACGGTATCAGGTACTGTAATGTGTTGCCTAGCAACGCTGCTCTGATTGCTTAAGTGAAGACAATTACTTTTAATTTTTGACATTTAAAAATACTATAATGACTAGAAAATAAAAATAAAATAATTAATTACTTACTTTTACTGCCATATTTAAGAAGAAGTCAATGTTATTTAATTTTATATTAACAATTAAATCTTAATAATAAAAAAATCTAATCAAGTTACGAACTATTTTTAGTCAAGTTACGAACTACGTTAAAATTTTTATGAATTTATTAATTTATAAAAACGGGATGAAATAAAATATAATACGATACATGGTTGTTAGGTGTTATTACAGTACTCGTTTTTATTTCCGGACTTGGCTCCTACGTCGCCTCGTCCGTAAACTAACTCGTACTGTAATAAGTCACCTACCGACCTTGTAAGGTTATAATACTATTAGAATTTGCCCTACGATTTTTCTCGATTTACCATGGTTTCCAATATTTTTTTTGATTTTCTATATTTTTGAAAATTTTTCTAAGCTTTTTTACAGTTTTTCGATTTTTTACAAACTTTTTAACTTTTTTGATAATCTACGATTATGTTTTTTACAATTTTTAAGGTTTTGTCGATTTTTACAATTTGTACCTTCCGAACAGCAACGCTGTTAGAGGAAGGTATTGTGATCGCGAAAAATTTCGATCTCGGGTTTTTAGCGGAAATACGCGTTTTAGGGTTCCTTGAGCCTAAAAAACCCAAAAATAAAAAATGTCTGTCTGTCTGTCTGTGTGTCTGTGAATACATTTGTGGCTAAACGGCTAATCGGATCGGAATGAAACTATAAAACCTTACTTATAATCACCATCGGAGGAATCTGATAGAATTTGAGTAAAATCGGCCGACCGGAAGTGGACGTTTACTCTTATCAAAAAATGGAATTTTTTGAAAAAATTGGGTTTTCATATAGTTATTGGCAAAATATTTATACTTTGTGAAAAGAACATGTAATTTCCGACATTTTTGAAAGAACACATTTTTTGGATATTTTCATTAGTTTTCGAGATATTGACACTTTTATCAAAAACTGGAAATATGTGAAATAAAAATTGTGGATTCGCTCTTTCACTACTTGTTATTATACATGCTACTGTTCGGAAGGTCGTGTGGTGCCCACACCAGATGTTTACTAATTTGTTCATTTTTACCTTCCGAACAGGCAACGCTGTTAGAGGAAGGTATTGTGATCGCGAAAAATTTTGATCTCGGGTTTTTAGCGGAAATACGCGTTTTAGGGTTCCTTGAGCCTAAAAAACCCAAAAATAAAAAATGTCTGTCTGTCTGTTTGTCTGTCTGTGTGTCTGTGAACACATTTGCGACTAAACAGCTAATCGGATCGGAATGAAACTATAAAACTTTACTTATAATCACCATCGGAGGAATCTGATAGAATTTGAGTAAAATCGGCCGACCGGAAGTGGACGTTTACCTACTCTTATCAAAAAATGGAATTTTTTGAAAATATTGGGTTTTCATATAGTTATTGGCAAAATATTTATACTTTGTGGAAAGAACATGTAATTTCCGATATTTTTGAAAGAATACATTTTTTTGATATTTTCATGAGTTTTCGAGATATTGACACTTTTATCAAAAACTGGAAATATGTGAAATAAAAATTGTGGATTCGCTCTTTCACTACTTGTTATTATACATGCTACTGTTCGGAAGGTCGTGTGGTGCCCGCACACCAGATTTTTATGTTTTTTTTCGGTTTTAATAATTTTGATTTGCGACGATTTTCAATATTTCTCCTTTTTTTTACTTTTAAGATTTCCCCTATATTCTACCATTTTTACGATTTTTTCACCATTGCTTCGTTTTTTACGATTCTTTCATATTTCAGATTTTCTACTATTTTTCTTACAATTTTGCTAAATTTTCTTTGATTTTTCTCGATTTACTACGATATAAAGAATATTTTTTAATTTGCTACGCTTTTCTCGGATTTCGATGATTTTTAACAGTTTTTTAGGATTTTGTTAAATTATCTGAATTTTTATGTTTTTGTTCAACAGTCAACATTTTTTACAATTTTTTGGATTTTCGACGATTTTTTACTATTTCTATTTTTTTACTTTACGAATTTTTACGATTTTCTACGATTTTTCACAATTTTTACGATATACACTGAAGGACAAAAAAAGTGGCGCACCCAAAATTTTCAGAAAATATACACCTTTAAAACTTTTGTGTTGGTGGTCCGATTGCAATGATTCTTTTTTTATTTTAGAGAATGGTTCTTTGGTATTACGACGCGGTTACAAGGGTTGTTAATAATTTTAGGTTTGTAGCCAGTTTTGCTTAAATAACAAGTACAGGTTTTTTACCCTATTTTTGAAACACCCTGTGGACGTTGCTGTTACTCTAGTCGTACTAAGTCTTTTATGGGCATGTTGAGTAGAGCCTCTTTTACATTTTTGGTCTTTAAATCATGTCTCTATCTTAGATGGTTCAAAAGATAAAGGCTTTCAAGCAAAATTTTGCTTTTATTAGGAATTTTATTAAGTTTACAGAACAACAACAATAATAACGACAACATAACACAAACAACAATAATTAATATCGGGTATTGGCTTCGCTTGCTCTTTTTAACGACTCAATTCTTTTCGGCGTGCTATGAATTAGGTTTGCAATCCTTTCCTGAGGAATATTGTTCCACTCTTCAACAAGTGCATCACCCAAAGCAACAAGATTTTGTGAAACAATCTGACGATACCTAATTCGACGCCCTAAATCATCCCACAAGTGCTCGATAGGGTTCATATCGGGGCTCTTGGGAGGCCATACTATGGTTGCTATACCAACTTGGTTCAAATATTCACAAACAATTTGGGCAGTGTGTGGCCTTGCATTGTCGTGCATTAATAAAAATGCATCTTCAACGAATGGTGCAAATAGTACTACGTGCTGCTCTAAAATGTTCTCTATGTACATATTGGCCGTTAGAGCATTTCTTGGAAGCGCGTAAAGTTATGTACGGGCTTACATTGAAATTCCTTCCCAGACCATTACGGAACCACCTCCAAAACTCTTTCGCTCTTCAATCATATCCTGTTCATATCGTTTTCTAGGTCTTCTTCATACTCTTTGACGACCATTATGAATATAAAGAGAATCTCGATTCATCGGTAAATAACACACTATCCCATTCGGGATCACGCCAATCTCCATATTCTCCGACGAAGGGACGACAAGCTTTCCTATGTCTTTGAAGTAATCTTGGTCCTGTTGCTGATCTCCTAGCTCTTAGATTAACTTCCTTCAATCTTCGACAAATCGTTTTATCACTTACATGCGTTTCGCGTACCTCTCTTAATTGATCGTTTATTTTAACAGCAGTTTGGAAAGGATTGAAAGTTTGCAATCTAATAAATCAAACATCAATATTGAAGGTACTCCTAGGGCGCCCTGAACCAGCTCTTCTATAACCATGACCAGTTTCTTGATACCTCTGAATTGCTCGCCGTCCAGTTGTTTCAGGAAAACCAACCGCTCGTGCTGCATATCTTTTACTTTTACCATCCTCTAAAGAGCCATCATTCGTGCAACCTGCTCGAGTGTAATTTGTTGAACTATTATAAATTTTCGCGAAAAACTACTAAACAAACTACTGACAGTCAGAAGTTTAGCCAAAATGACACTGTCACAAATAAGCCGTTTCTCGGCCTACTTTTTCCTATTGAAAAAAAAATGGATTTTTGTGTTGGGAGTAAACCTTTGCTTGAAAGCCTGTATCTTTTGAACCACCTAAGATAGAGACATGATTTACAGACCAAAAATGTAAGGGAGGCTCTACTCAACATGCCCATAAAAGACTTAGTACGACTAGAGTAACAGCAACGTCCACAGGGTGTTTCAAAAATAGCGTAAAAAACGTGCACTTGTTATTTAAGCAATACTGGTTACAAACCTAAAATTATTAAAACCTCTTATAACCGCGTCGTAATACCAAAGAACCATTCTCTAAAATAAAAAAAGAATCATTGCAATCGGACTAAAAAGTTTTGAAGGTTTATATTTTCTGAAAATTTTGGGTGCGCCACTTTTTTTGTCCTTCAGTGTATTTTCGATTTTTCACGGTTTTTCTCAATTTTTACGATTTTTTTCGATATTCTACGATTTTTCATGATTTTCTCAGATTTCTACGATTTTTGTTTTTAATTTTTTATTATTGTTTTTAATTTACTACAGTTTTTACGATTTTTCTTAATATTTGCTCGATTTCTAACGTTTTGTTTTTTGATTTTCTATCATGTTTTCCGATTTCCATGATTTTTAAAAAAATGCTATAATTTTGCCAGATTTTTTACGACATTTCTCTACGATTTTTAAAATATTTTTAGATTTGCTTTGATTTTGACGATTTTCTTTAATTTTCTACTATTTTTTACGATATTTGTGATTTTTTTCTCTTCGATTCTCTACAGTTTTTTGTAATTTTTTACGTTTTTACGGTTTTCTTTATTTCTTATTATTGTTTTTAATTTTCTACAGTTTTTTTACGATTTTCCACAATTTTTCTCGATTTCCTACATTTTTTACGACTTTACCTCTCCGTTTTATTTGTACGATTTTTTTTTAAATTCCTTATAATACGAAAAAAAAAAGATGAAAAATTAAAACCAATAATAGAAACTCTTATCTAAACAAGTTTTTTTTTTTTATAAATCTGTGTTTAAAAATAGTAAAACGCATCATTAACTACTTTCCATATACCGATTCTCTTAGTTTTTTTAGATCTGAGGTAATCTATAATTATATTCAAGAAATTAGGCATATCTTGAGGGAAACTCACATTAAAGCGTGTGTGTCTACTTCTTAGGGTAAATGTCACAATGCTATAAGAAAATATTCTAAATGCTAAACACGTGCCAGAATTACCTCATATACAACTAAAATTAGCTGAAGAATGTTGTTTTATGGTAGAATTTCACATATTTCTCAAGAAATAAATACACTAAGATGACTTAATCTATGTTAAGGTTTTACTTTTAATGTAAGAAATCTTTATTCACCATAATAAATAAATAAGAAGGAAATAATCAGAACTTTTATAATAAAATATATCAATTACAACATATTAATATGTAAATATACTCAGTGACATTAGAAGTTTTACACCCAGAAGGAATAATTTCTTAACCTTAATTTTTTGGCAATATGGTAGATTTACATCGACAATAAAACGATTTTCAAGAATTTTTAATAACGTATAACAAAAAAAAATTAATAATGTGTTTGGCGACCCCATAATTGAATACACTCATGTACACGTCTAGGCATTGACAAAATGAGATGATCATTGTCTGCTTGTGGTATCTCGTTCCATGCAACTTGAACTTCATGGATTAACTGTGCCAGAGTTTGTGGAGGATGGTGTAAATTGGGACAGTCTTCTTCCAATAATATCCCACACATGTTCGCTGGGATTTAAATCTGATGAACAGGGTGGCCACGGCAAAACATTAACGCTAGCTTCTTGGAGAAAGTCCATAGTTCGACGAGCAATTTGGGGACGCGCGTTATCTTGCTGAAAAAGGACGTGTCGACGGCCATCTAGATAAGGCAGTAAAGTGGTTTATAAGACATAATCAACATAACGTGCAGCTGTCATACTGCCTCGAATGAACACAAGTGGTGATCGGCTACCATCTAAACCTAAACCATTACTCCAACTGTGTACATGTCTTTCAAGAACAAACCCGGTATCTCGTCGCTCTCAACGGCGGCGTCTTACCCTTCTACGGCCATCGTGCATGCCTAAACAACATCGCGATTCATCGCTGAATGCTACATTATGCCATTCTTCCAACCATTGCTGCCGTTCTCTGCACCAATTTAAACGTTGATGGCAATGGTCCTGGATCAAAGGTAGCATTAGTCGTGGGCGGTATGAAAACAGTCCAAAGGTTTGAATCCGACGGTATAGTGTATGCATAGTAACAGGTCTACCTTCCTCTCCAAACCATTGATCAGCGATTTGACGCGTAGTAGCAAAACGATCTCGCAGAGCAAGTAGTCTGAAGCGCCTATCTTGACGCTCTGTGGTACGCCTTGGATGGCCAGTTGGTCTTCTTCGTGTTCCTCTACCTTTGTTTATCAACACGAGACACACACGCTTACCGTCATTGCTGTACAATTAGGCAATTAGGGCAATTTGGCGATACGACAAACCCATATCTTTATAGGCAACAATTCTATCATTGTCAAAATCGCTAACATGGTGGTAATTTTGATGTCCTCGAACTTGAGGCATTTTGTTACACTGACTACAATTAGACTGAAGAACAATAATTAAAAATTTGTTTACCAACCGGTCTTCATAAATCGTTTTCTTTTAAATTTAAGATAAAATTTTATTTTTACAAAAACTATTAAAGATAAAACATTGATATTGTTATCATAGCATTGTTTAAATATAGTCATTCTATTGTCAAAAAATTAAGATTAAGAAATTATTCCTTCTGGGTGTAACATTTTGTAACGTTTGCAACGTTATTTTTTGGCCTGGCCTACGTACTATTTAATTTTTATAATTTCTCGGCTATTTTGGATTCGCCGCGTGGCCGGTTTCGGTGTTGAGAAGGGGAATGTTGGGTTCGATCATTAGAAATGTCTTATTTTAATTCTTTTCATTTTTGTGCTTCTAAGCAACAGTTTTCTTCGCTACATTCTCCCTTCGGCCGATTGCCAAATTTGAAGGGTCCTAAGAAAGGGCTGAAAACAAGGAACCAATTTTTTTGGGTAGAGAAGCTTTGGCCTAGCCGAATTTTAATTTGCTGCCGTATCCTGTCTGTGACCGCACCCAAGGTTTTTTCGCCGATGAATCTTCTGAAGATTTTTTATTGAAAACATCTTGCCATCGGCATCTTCAACCAGGAGCTAAAGTGGACCGAATTTTTCGTCGACCACGTCCTTTTCCGAGGAAGAAACCTTAAAGATAAGAAATTAGTTTTTCACTATTTTTTTTACTAACAATTCTTGAAAATTTTCAATTCAGAATTTTTGAATAAACAATTTTAAACTGATTTATTCTCTTTTATTTGTATGTCTGTATTTGGCGCCCTATTTTATTTGTTTGGGGGGAGTTAGAAAAAAGCCAGAAGGAAGCCACGAACCCTGGGAGCTAGCCAAGGGTATTTTCACGTTACAATTTCTAATGTCACTGAGTATACAAACAATTTCCCAAAAAAAGTTCTAAAACCAATTGAATAAGCTAAAAAGAAGTTAAATGGAAACTTTATTTTAACAAATATATTGTCTTCAAATCCAAGATCTGCATCGAAGTGCACTGTTTGATTTTGTTATTAATATTGAATTTTGTTTTCAGGTATCTTCAAAGTGAGAAGTGCTTTTTAATCCGTATTTCGAAAATATATTTGCAATACAACTTGCAATCGGGTAAAAGTTTAATTTATCAAAATTCAGTGCGTTTAATAAATCGAATTTATCGTATAAAAAGTAAATCGCGCGATAATTATAATTTTGATTACGATAAAATGATAATTATACCAATTTCTTCAGAATACCTTAAAAAAGATATACCCGATATTTATATGATTCCAATTAAATATTTGGATTTATAGATTTATTGGGTATATCTGGTTTTTGGTGTAGGGGAAATTTGGATAATTATTCTACAATAAAATACGTACAAAACGCGAGTAGTAAACGGGAATCGGGAAATATCGGAAAATTTTTCTTATAAATTATATAAATAATTATACAAATTTCCTTACAATATATATAATAAAGAACAGGTATACTCGATATTTATATGAATCCAATAAGTTATTTGGATTTATACATTTATTGGATATATCTGGACTTTGGCGTAGGGGAAATTTGGGTAATTATTCTTGAAGTAAATTCATACGAAACGAAAATGAACGTAAACCCGCGAAAATTCGGAAAACTTAGTAATTTTTATAATTCGGAAAATCGCGGGAATAATTATACCAATTTTCTCAGGATACAATAAGGACAGATATAGTCGATATTTATATGAAACCAATAAGATATTTGGAATTCATATATTTATTAGCTATGTCTGGACGAGGCTGTGGGATACGCTTTTATATGATTTTTTTTAAATCTATACGTTATCTATTTGTTATACGATTTTTTAAAAATCGTATAACTGTGTAGGGGAGATTTGGGTAATTATTCTAGAAGTAAATTCGTACGTAACGGGAGTGAACGTAAACCGGGAAAATTCGGGAAGTGTACGCGAATGGAAACTATGAAGAAAACTAGAAATTCTAGTTATGGAGGAGCCAGCATTAGGGAAGGAGAAAATAGGTAAGTTATCAAAATTATTCTTCTTTTTTCTTTCTGTAGTCCCTAACTGTCCACTTCTAGATTTAAGAATCTCCTTAATGTTTCCATTCTGTTGTATAATATCTTTATAGTTTCTTTTAGCTTTTTGACGAGTCTTACAAATCTTCTTTAATGCTATTTTATCACTCAGATCTTTAGAAGTGTGTTTGGAATCTTCGTTAAAATTTACTTTTTTCTTTAGTGTTTTTGGAGGTATTTTTAACCTCTTTATCTACTTCTTGCTAAGTTTTCAACTTCTATATTTACTTTTTTAACATCTTAGTACCTTTCTACTATTCACCGTTTTGTTAGAATTACTTCTAGAAGTGTTTTTAAGTTCTTCAGTATCTTTTTCTATCATTCAGTAAGACTTCTAGAAGAGTCTGCAATTTTTTCTTTACTAACTGTCTACTTGTTTAATATCTTCATATTTTCTTATAATTATTTCATCTACTTTTTGACAAATTTTACAAATCTTCTTTAATACTCGTTTATATTCACTTGTTGGTTTTCTTTTCTTAATTTAATTAAATGTTCGATGTTCAAATTGGATGCGAATTTATAAAAGAGAAAAAAGATACTAAAATTTGTTTTATTTTTTTTTTGTTTCAGGTAGGTTCAGTAGGAGCAGGATAGCTTTTTTTGGTGAGTTTTTTTGCACAAAAATTATTGCATGTTGGCAAATTCGAAATGAAATTTCGAATTTGATTTTATTTATTTAGCGGATTGTAGCAAAAGTTCGGTTCGCGTTTAAACTTTAAATAACAATAAATTTTTATACATAATAATGCATTTTTTATCATTATTGGAACGAAGTTCCCTTTCGACCGTTACGACCAGTTACGACTGAGGCTAGAGACTAGCCGAAAAAAATTCAGACCAAAATATGTCACGACACGACACACGCATTTTTCTCTGTCTGTCTGTCTCTCTCTCACAGACCAAGAAATAAAAAACTCTCTCTCTCATAGATAGATATATTACAATTAAAAAGACACTATTTTAAATTAAAAGAAAATGTACATTAAAAAGAAAATACTGTAGAAAAAAAATAATTACCTTTAATAGTATTATATTTTATTTTATCATGTTTTTATAAATCAATAAATTCATAAACATTTCAAAAATAGTTCTTAACTTGACTAGTTAGAACGTCAAATTACCTTAACTGTCAGTTACTGTCAAATATTTTAATTTTAAAATTTTGTATTAAATTGTTAATTCCTGTTTTAAATTAAATTGAAATAAAAAGTAATTCTAGGTAGATGCATATCATCTAAACCTCTGGTATTGTATAAATGGACACTTTTGTTAAAAGAAACGAACTGTTGAAAATAATGGATTTACTATTTTCTATTTTGCTTTGAACAGTGTAGTGTCGCGACTTTGTTAAGTTTATACAGGTTTTTTGTAGATAATAAATATTAAAATAATAGAAAATAATAACAATAATGTATCCTGACAGTGTTTCTGCACAAGTTCCGGATATTGCTGATAGAGTTAGGTAAGTAGAGATTTTGTACAGACAATAATAAATGCTTATGTATGTATAAACTCTCTGTTTTGTTTATAAATTACTAATTCCTTCACTAATTAATCGAAAGGAACTTCGTTCCATCCGGGTGTCCCTTGTCCCTTGACACCTCTCACTTTTTTTATTTATTATTATAATCTGAAGTCTTATTTTTACCCGAAGGTGTTAAGGTTTATAAAATTATTAAATAAATATAGTTTCAGCTTTAAACATATTTCACGAGTAGGTATACAAATTGTGCCTATTCTTTTTTATTTCTTGCTTTCTTCTGTGTTTCTATCTATCTTTTAAACATGTTGCCACTATGTCATTCCTAGTTTTCCTAGGTCTATCTTTCGTTCTTTTCTGTATCGATCTTTCTTGCCATACGCTTTTTGTTTATCTTCTATCCTTCATTCACAAAACATGTCAAAACCACTTTAGCTTTTTATAAAATCGGTTACAATATTTTATTGAATAAGTGTTAGTATTTCTAGTCCAAGTCTACTTTAGATTTTTAGCCATTTCTGATGTTATCTCATCCTCGCTTTATCAAATCTATATCCTTTTATATTTCATTTTGTTCTTCTAAATCTTCTATTTCTATAAGTTATTATACTTCTGGTTTATTTGTGTTTAATATAGTTTTTTCCATCTATTCATTATATCTGAGTTCTCTATTAGTAATGTGTTATTCTCATATTTTATATTGTTAGTTCTATTTTGTCTTCCAATTCTTAAAATATAAAATTTGGTTTCCTTTGCAGTCATTCTCCATCTTTTCCCAAAATCCTCCCATTGGTGTTGTTTAAATCTTTAACTTTTATTTTTTGCTGTTTTTGTTTCCGAAATATGATTTCCATTTTTGTTTCTATAGTTTTATTTCTGATTTTATTTCATTATTCCACTAACTTGTTTGATTTTTCGTTTTTACTTTTTTGTTTTGATCATTGTTTCTTTTAAGACTTTCTATAGTTCTTCTATCGTTATATCGATACATTTTAAGTTATTAATTATTTATTTAAAAACTTTTGCTACAATTCTGTCGTCTACAAACGGTAGATGATGAAGAGCTGCAGAGAATAAGAAAAAGAAGAAAAAAGTTTATTTTCCATTTTTTAAAAAAATTCAAGGGTAGCTTTCTTTCTATACCGAGTCAATGGATTTCTAAATTCTAAAAACTAAAAAGTTTAGTTTTTAATTCATTGAAAATCGCGAAAAATTTTCCAGTATAGTTTATCCAAAACCACTTGAATAGGCGTGGTCAACGCCCTTTTCGAATTTCCAAGAATTCTCTTCATGGGCGTACAGGTGTGAGTCGGGAAGTTAAAAGCAACATTAAATAGATATTTTACTAGGTTTGTTCATATAATGACGTTCTTTTGAGTTTCCCCTGGTAAAATCGTAAAAATAATTCCTTTTTATCGTTAGGATCAAATTTTCTTGAATATACCGAATTTCCAAAACTGATTTTCTTTATTTTTGAAAATATATAAAATTTCAAATGCTATGAACTGATAGGTAATGACCAAGGACGAATTTTCTTCTTTTTTTCTTTGTTTTTTTAGCTTTTCTTTTCGATTTCTACTTTAGCTTTCTCGTTTTCTATCATTTTATTTACATATTTGTAATAATTTTACGATTTTTACAAATTTTCTTGTTTTCTTATCGATTTTACCCATTTCTCTTTTTTTTTGCTAATTCAATCATTCTTTTAATTTTGCTAGTTTTTCCTGTTATTTATACTTATTTGTTCGTTACTTTTGTCACCATTATTTGGTTTTTCCTACATTCCGGACAAAGAAATACAGCAATCGAAATACAACGCCATCTAACAGATATTTTTCTCATTTTCTCAGGAACTTTTTTTATTTTCGTCGTGTTCTTTGTCTCTTTGTCATTCCGGATGGAAGTTTGTAATCGAATTTAATCCTATTTCCCGACCACCTAGAGCTCTAAAATTTTCAGGATAACTAAGAACTGGATGACAATGCATTTTTCAAGTGTGTTTAGCCATATATTTATACATAAAGTTTATATAATAGTAATATGACCTATAAATCAGTAAAAAACTTTCTACTATAAAAAGTTCTTTTTATAAATTGTGATTATTTCGTTTCCTATTTCGTGCTCTGTAGGTACCTCTATTACCGTGTGATCCTCTTCAATTATCATGGTTTGTTTCCATTTCAGCTTAATTTGTGTTTTCTAATTTCTCATTATTTTTTCAGCTTCATTTAGCAATATCCCTTCATTTTTCATATACGCGTTATTTTTCTGATATCCTCTTTCCAATTTTCTTGTTTCTTGGTAGAACGATCTTATTTCCTTTTTTTGGAATTTTTCTTCTATTTCTTTGAGGTTTTGCTCATTGTTTTTTGTTTTTATATGTTCTTTTCATTATTTTTCTTAATTATCTTTATTCTTGTTCAGTATTGTAACCATTCTCCAGAAACTTAGGTACATTATCAATTAAATAGTAGACATAAAAAAACGTACCTACATATCAAGTAGTAAGTACTTACCTAAGATTTAAAGATTCGTCACAGTTAAGAGTTAAAACATTTGTCGAATTGATAGTAAGGATAATAAAAGAAGAAGAAGTACCAATATCATGTGTCGGAGATACGGCAAGGGTACGCGCTAATTATTTGCAATAAATGTGCCGTAAAACATGAAGAGGAATGACGTTTGCCACATAGTTTGCCATAAAAACGACGCAGATCACTGAATATTACGATCAATGTTCATTCGCTACAGTAAAGGGTGCAATCTATATGCTAATGATAGCATGTCATTGACTGCTGGTTAAGAGGTTAAGTTGGCAACACTAATCGCCGACCGACCTGACCATAAGAAACAATTGAAAATGCTTCATTTGGACCGTACCGAATCGTCTCTTTATGACACAGGTAATGGGATGACTCGCTACCATCTGGGAATGAGAGTAATAAGTCTAAATAGTTTTTGAAACCCATTATAACGATATGTATTTTTGTATGGAGTCACACGGTCATTTATATACTCATATTTTCTCTAATTGTTTTTTTTCTTTGTAAAAACTTCTTACACTCTTAATGGGAACATTTTTATTATTATAAACGTGTGACACTACCTTTAATAAAACTTTAATGTTTCTGTTTGATGATATGTATAACTGTCTTCAATTTTGTCAGTACATATTTAAATGTCTCCTAGGATACATTTGACTAAACAAAATTTCACAGAAGATTTTCAATCCATAAAACATCGATTTATATTAAACATATTACGGATGCCTAAGGAGCTTTTAACAAGGCAAGTAGTACAAAACTCCTCGAGGATTAGAACTTGTACAAGTTCCACCTAATGAAAACAAGAAAGTCGTTAGACTAAGACAGAGAACGGCATGGAGAACTTATTGTGAGGAAATAGAGGATTTTTAGTGGCAGCTAGTCTCCAAAGGGTCCATACCAAGGAATTGGTAAACTTAAGAAACAGGAAGGTAGCCAAACAAACAACCTGGAAGAAAGTCTTTACCTTTTGCGAGAAATATTTTTCCACGATTCCGTTACCACGGTAAAGGTAAAGTGAGACGAGGAACATCAGATATCTTCAGTAGAGGTCTAGCAGATTGCCAGACTCATTGTTACCGAGTACAAAGTTAATAGGCACTATTTAACTTACTCCCTTCAAATCACTGGGACTGGACTGGACTGCACTACTGCAAGGGGGCTGGAGGTGCTCATTCCTCACCAGGTGCAAATATTTAGAGCTTCTTTAGCTCTGATTATATACCGAAGATGTGGAGGGAAGTAAATATTGTTTTCATACTAAGATTGTGCGGCCATTGGATAGGGAAGAGTCTACCCTGAACGTATTTATAGATATCGAGGGAGCTTTCGATAAAACCACGTTCCAAATCCAGAGGCTTACAAGATCTTTCCACTAAGTATGGATAATATATTACATTAAAAAGGATTTGTAGAAATTATGAGATTTCTTACCTTCTTCTACATCTTTTTGATAAGGTTTTTTCCCTTTTGTTATTCTCTTCTACCTAATTGCTGCTCATTGTTTGGTCTAGTTTAATTAACTGTTAGATAACAAGTACTGTAAAGCACTACAGAAATAAAAACACCATCTACTTAATCATCAGAAACTTCTCTAAACAAATATAAAATCTATTTGACACTGTTAAATATGAAAGGGCTTTTGGGTGTTTCGTTGATAATTAACACTCACCTCCAACCATACCCGACCCTAAATAATAATTCCCTTGCAAAATATTGTTTCCAGATGTGTGAAATATTTAGTTTAGTTTAGGGAAGTGCGCTGAAGTGGAATTAAATTAGCTAGCAAGGAGCTTTTGATTGAAAAGCTTGCGCGTGGGTGACAAAAGAAATGCAGCTGTCGGACATGTGTCCAAGAACTACCTAGATGGACATCGGACACACGTGCCTTTATCCACCCCCGATTTTCTCTACAAAAGATTGGATTTTAGTTACGGATAATAAACGCGGGAAGCTGACCTCTTACGGGTCAATATGTGTTTATTATATTCGGTATCGCTATGTCAAATAATAAAAGGGGGGTTAAATTTTGGGACAATTACTAGTAATCCTGCGTTATATATTGGTAACGGTGACTATTTAAAATTGTATTCGTTTGTAATTATTGTTAAATTTTTGGAAAATAACATTTTACAGCTGGTAAGAAGGTTTTATATGCTTTTTTTTTCTGTATTGTTCGAGGATTAGGTCACACATTTATGAGATTTTGTTGAATTCAAAAAAATGTAGGAAACTACAAATGTATATCGATATTAAGGACAACTAACTTATTTTTTAAACCAGCTAACCCGGCGAACTTCGCACCGCTTAACAATTAATGATTTTTTTACGATTTTTATCGTTTTTTCGATTGATTTTTAAGTTTTCTGTTACAAAAGGGATGAAAAGAACAATTCGTTAAAAAATCGATTTTTTCTAATATATATTTTAGAACTATTCTAGAATCAATACAAAATCAAATAATTTGCAAAAAATCTCGAAAGATTGTCATTTCATTATGTTATGAAAAATTGAAAATAAAAATAATTAAAGCGAGCTTTCAATCTGTCAATCTTTTATCAAATATTTTTTTATTATTTACATTTCCTACTACCTTCACATTTGTGTATCGGTTTCTAGATCATCTTGAACTATTGATCACATTTAAGAACCGGTCAAGGTTGTTTAGTAAAGTTTGGCAATTTAAAAATAGGTTCAGTCAATAGAAACCGTCTGCCAAGTAGAGTGGGCATTTATGTCATGAAGACATGTTTAAAGTGTAAACCATCAATAGATCGTATAGTAAGGTAGGTCAAGATATAACTACATGATCATTGTAGTATAAAGATAAAATAAATAAATAAATGATATATTAGGCACAAAACTCTCTGCTCCACGTATTGAATTAATCACATTCTTTGTGGAAAGGTTTAATACACGAGTCGAAGGCGAGTATGATATTTCTACAAGAAAATCTGATTTGTAACATTGGATTCCTACAAGAGTACGAGTCATTACACATACCTTTTCTACTTTTAGTACTGTGGTATAGAATTTTTTAAAATATTAGTCTACACAACTAAAAAGATAGTTCTTTTTAAAAAAGATTGAGACTCTATTTGGTAAAGACATTTTTATTACGTTTAGTTGCTATCAGACGGACTTTCAGTTACATAAATAAATTTTTGGTTTAAATATACATTCAAATATGTCAAAAGGTACAAGAAAAACTTAAAGCTGCCTCTGTACCAAAACGCGTTTTGTCAAAGTTATGGCTAACAAATTTTGCACCCCTAAAAATCGCACGCCCTGTTGATTATTAAAAAAAAACGAACTAAGCCGAAACGAATTTTTATCTTCTAAATGAGCTTTCGTTTGTGTTTTAGTAAAGAAATTGAAGCGATAAAAATTGAAAATAACTAACAAATTATTTTCGTCTACCTCTATACAACCCTCTTACGTTAACTTCACTCATTAGTAAAACGAATGCGTTAGAGATGGGCACTAATGTTTAGACAAAATTTTAAAAAAATCAACTGGAAATCCAAAAAAATATTTCGTTGAAATTTGAAATATAGTCCCGCACGGAAACATAAAATCAATCTAGCTGGGTACTCGTCTGAGAAAATTCGTTTTCACCAAAATCATTTTCCCACATAAGATGGTTTTTAGGTTACGAAAATATGAAATAGTACCAGGGCGGAGCTCGGTCTTCCAGGTACTATGTATTTAAAAGAGATATTCTTACCAAATTAAGTACTATGACGCCACCGTAAGGTGGCGCAATAAAGATCATATATATTGAAACGAGCAATTCTTACTAAACTTAGTACTATGACGCCATCGTTCCTAAGGTGCTACAGTTGATATCATATAAATTTAATCGAAAAATTACAAAATACAACGAAAAAAATAGTAAAAACCTGAAACTCTAAAAACTAAGAAAATATAATAGAAACGATAATAAACAAAAAGAAAAATGAGAAACTTACATCAGTGTTGGGCGGTACGAAGTCCGCTGGGTCAGCTAATTAATTTATAAATTCTAAAATCACGTAAGAAAATTAAAGTAAATGTACCTACTGTTTAAATTTTCCATTTTGTTAAAATTCTTATCTCTAGATAAGGCTTAAAGATTGTTTCATTTGATGTTTGATTAAATATTAATCGGTTAATAAAAGTAACACAACGATCAACACTAATGATCGAAACAAAGCCTTTACTGCAATATCCAGTAATTCCTTGCAGGATTGTCTGAATCAATTAGAGCCATTTACAATTACAAACTTTTAATCTGTTACAAATAAGGTAATACAGTCGATCGGGTTAATAAGATCTGCGTTTCTTAGTAAACGTTTTTCTAGCGCACTACTTAGCAAACTCGTCTCTGTTAATTAGTAAAACTCCGAGATAGAACGATTGCCACCATTGCCACTGTTCGATATATTCAACAGTAAACTATTCCTTAGTTATTATCACCGTGTGTATGTTCACCTTTTACTGGAGTTGGAGGCATGATGTCTCGACCGATATTGTAAAGTCTACTTTTAATTAAACCATATGTTACTTATACCAAAACCACTAAACATATGAGTTTCATCAAACGCTATTTTGATTCCATACTCATTGGCTGTCAATTGTCAAAGTTACATCTCGTGACAATAAATTAAAAATAAATTGTTATTAGATTTACCAATCTAGTAAGCAAGCAACAAAATTATAAAGGCGGAAACATACTATCAAAACGTGACACGACGCACGCCACCCGACGCATGTTAGTACCTCTCAATTCCATATATTTAATACAGTTAGAAGCACATAGACAACACGCTATGTGACCACACGCCGCAACATAAATATATGGACTAACATGCGTGGCGTCGTGTCACGTTTTGATAGTATGTTTCCGCCTTTATAAAGATGTGGAAATTGGTTAAAACATTATCCTACTTTCATAAATTGTAATCAAAACAAGAGTAGGATTAAAAATCCTAACCAACTGCTATGATCGAAGAAAAGAAAAGAAAATTAGAAAATACACATTTTCTTCATTTTTGCTTTTAAAACTTTTCAACCAATCTTTACGATTTTTTAAAATTCCTTCTAAATTTAATTAGTTGATTTACAAAACTTAAACCTAGAAAAAGAGGGAAATCGGTATATTTATCTCAGATTTTTTGGAATATTTTTTGACATTAATGGGCCAAAATCGTAATAAATAGTTGCGTACAGGTAGATTTTGAACTGATTATTTATCTTATTTGCAAAGAGCCGTAAAACCATGAAACGACTCCTAGAACTAGACCATTTTTTCTTCTCTCTAAACCCTGGTCAGTTTCTATTGTAAAATTTTCATAGAAACCAACCACTAGGCAATGTAGTTTTTGTATTCATCACAATTTAAATGTGAAACTTGTGAATTGCTAGGAATATAAAAATAAAAACCCTTCATTCTCTCTATTTACTGCGACCTCCAATTTAATTTTACACCTGTTTCAGCCCTAAACTAACTTTTATGGCACGGCATCTCAACGTATTTCTTTTGTTAGTTTTTTTTCATGTTATTCGAATAGTAAGGGAATTCGGAACATGAAAATATACTCTTTCGATTTTGTTGCCACAAAAGGCTTGTAAATTGTAAATGTCACTTTTGAACTAAGACGATTTTTCGTACAATCAAGAAGCTATTAATTTTTTAAACTTCATTACTAACACAGTGGGTAATATCGGTCATAATGGAAATATTTTTTGTTGTGTTTAGATTTAGATTTCACTTTTACGTTTATGTTTAATAATCAAATATTATATTAATGTAATTAAAAGTTGGCTTAATCTCAGATTCGCCAACAATGGCAATTGACAGCACTGCATGTCATTTTTATCAACCAACATTACCAACTAATTGTATAAAATGGAACAACCGTATCATATCAGTAAAAGTGTACTTCATAGACATTGACAAGAATGACAATTGACAGCTTTTAACAGTTTTAAACAGCTCTAAAACAGCTTTGGACAGCTTTTTAGACAGGTCTAAACAGTTGTCCAAAGCTATTTTAGAGCTATTTAAAGCGTTTTATAAGTCAACCCAGACAAAGATGATAGCTAACAACCATAGACCAAAATGACAGATGGCAACTATAGACAAAAATGACAGATGACAACCATAGACAAAAATGACAACTGACAACTTTAACAACACTGCGCTAAAGTAATATTATTTAATCAGTAAAAGAACAGTTTTAAAAGATGTAAATGGAATTTTATTATAATAATTTATATAATGGATGTATTTAGTTTTAAAAACCACAAAATTCTGTAAACAAAAATGACAGCTAACAACTATAATAAACAAATGATAACTGAAAGCTACAGATAAAAATGACAGCTGACAGTTATAACAACTGGCAGCAGTTGTGTGGATAACAAATATGTGCGTTATTAATGGGAGCTAATATCACCACCAATAATAATATAGTATTACCAACTATTATTCTAAAAAAATTCTATACATACATTTAGTAAATATTCTTGTCGAACTAACCTGTAACAAAAAATAGATTTATTAGTTTTTTTAAAAATTATGAATTTAGCTAATTATTCAGAAAATTACTACTAACATAGTGGGTCAATAAACAGCTTATTTTTATCTAAAATCAAGATAAGTTAAATATTCCAACTTTTGTAAAATTTATTTCATTATTTTAACAAATCTTTACAAAGAAAGATTTATTAAGGTGGGTTTCCGGTATGAGCATAAAAATTTAAATATTTATGACTTACAAAAAGTAAACACAAATAATAATTAAATCGCGAAATGCAATTTCTTCATAATGTTTTTGGTCCTTAACAACATAAGCGTACGAAAAAAAATGCTTTTGCAGTAATTATTTTACTTGATCTTAATTATTTTATGTTTTTCCTGGCTAAAATGGGTTTTAACAAATAGAAAATCGCATTAAAACTAATCTCTGATAGAGCCTATTTAGGTTCGTTTTTAACGGGTTGAAGCAAAAAAAAAACAACTCAAGTTTGTATATTTAATGTTAATTTGTTCATAAAAACGTAAACTTTACAAAGAAATTTCGTCATAACTTTAAAATACTGTCTGTTTAAGTTACAAAATAAGTATACAGTTGTTTTCGTCCACCTCTACACAACCCCTTTACGCCAACTCCATTCAATAGCAAAACGAATGCGTTAGAGATGGGCACTAATGTTTAGACCGGTATTTTGTAACTACACGCAGCAATTATAGTTTATTTAATTTAAATGCTTTGAATTTTTTTTTGCTTTAACCTGATTAGCCTAAAAAGAACAAATATAGGCTTTATCAAGTTCAAACAGTTCCTGTTTCATCCTGTTAGAGCCGATGTACGTGCTTTTCTAGACTAATTAGATTGAAACTATTTTGTAGATTATTTACTGTGTGAAATTATAAAACGGTCTAATCGTATTTCTTACAGATAAAGGTTTAAGCTGCTTATTAAATCCATTTAAATATGATTAATACAAAAATTGTTCTACAAGATGAAAATTTTTTTTCTTAAATACAACGCCTCTGTTTAGGTAAAATCACCCAATAAAACTTAACAAAACATAAGGGTTAAACTGTTGGTATCTGTGATAAATTACTGAACACAGACCTAATTAAACAAATATTTTAATTTTATTGCAATGAGTGTGAAGAAACAAGTTTTATGTGCTTTGGTCTGTTAGGTTTCGTTGTTTAATTGAAATGTTGGCCATATTTGAGTTGTATTTTCGCTCGTTTGTTTATATATGGCCTTATATGTTCGTGGTTACCGGAAACTGAAAATTTTGTATCGAATTTAAAAAGAGAAAATGTTTTATATTGATCAGTAAATGTTCTTTTGTTAAAATCTTAATTGGACTCTGCAAACGTTTTGATTAGAGAAATTAAATTCTTTATCTTAAGCTGGTTTGATTATATTATACTAATTTTTTAAGATTTATTTTATATGTATACATATAGCTTAAAGTAATAGATTCTTATATAAATGTGTTTTTAATGTCAGTCATTTTTTTATTATTTGACATCTAAATAACAAATGACATAGCATGAATTTTATGTCAACTTATATGCAACGATTTAGTTATGACGTTTAAAACATCAAATTTGACGTATGACATTTGAAAGATTTGATAACACATATGGAAAGTGTCTTGTTGTAGTTTCTGAGAATTCTTAAATACTGATTGTAAAAAAATGTGAAATGTTTTCTTTGAGTGTATCTGAGTTGTTTTGGTGGATGTTTGTTCTGATTTTGGGTAACTGTTACCAAAATGGTAACCGTCAAAGATATTTGCATACGGATGGATGGAACAATGGTGTAATAACCCGGCGAAAAGATCAAAATCAATAAGAGAAGATGGGCAGAAAGCGGGCAAAGCAAGACCAATCAACGAGTCGTCTCATGCCATGAACACTTTAGATATTTCAGCCAGATCCGGATAGTTTAAAACATATACTAATTGGACATGTGTCAGTTCTATGGCTGCCTACTCCTTTTTAAGTCTTCTATTCTGATTCATATTATATCAAATAAATAACATTGCATTTTGTTGATTTCATTCTGTCACATTGCTTTTAATAAAATGTTCGATTCAAGCGTGTGTAGAAAATTACTTACTTGGTAAACAACGAATAAAGATTAGTTTTAGAATTATAAATTTATTTTTCTATTTACATGGAAAAATAGTCGATTTTCTACGAAACTATCATTCTTATAATTTGGATTCATGTCTTTTAAGACTCTGTTTATATATAAATATCGCTGTCAAGCTAATCTACCAAACGATAGATTAAAGCATATGTATGTTAATTGAAATAATACTTCAGAGCGTATTTAAAAGTGATCACAACTGTTTAAAAGTGATTGCAAGTGACCACAGAAGTGATTGATTGCAAGTGATATCAAATGATCGAAAGTCATTCCATTTTTGTCATACTGTTAAATAATACTTCAGAGCGTTAAAAAAGCGATACTTCCCTTCCCAGAGTGTCACATCTCTATGGGTGTCCTTTGAGTCGAATAACCAACTTTTTTACTAAAGTGGAGTAAAGGCTACACATTGATCAGTACAATACTTATTAGATTGGTTCTAACTTAACCATATGACCGAAAAGTAATATTCTCATTGGTTATCGTTGATTCAAATTTGTCAGATTGCACAGAAAACACAGTTACAATCGTATAGAGAAGTTAGCGTCAGCACCATGTTAATGTGCATGATTGCCTCCGATTTATTTTTTGGATTATATCTTATAATATTAAGCGAGCAACTGTCTGAAATCTTATCATTATCCTTATCTTATTAAAACATAGATTACCTTCCTATTCGACGAAAAATGACTTTTCTAACCACTTTCGCATAATTTTTCTACTATAAAAGAATGTGTATATGTACGCTACTGAAACTGGTTACAAAATCTATATAAGCATACATCTGGTCGATATATATCTTAAAATGTAAGTATATAATCAATGTGGTTACAGTATTTGAACCAATTAGATTAATGAATATGAACATTAACAACCAGCACGGGATCATTTATATAAAGCAGCGTTTAAGGTAAAAATGATATCATTACACAGTGAAAGTATGTAGAGATTGTCACATTCTTCAGAGACTAAAAAGCAAAAAAAAATGTAGGTCTAGATTAGGTATTATCAGAAATCAGTTTTATTCGCATATACAGACTGGAATTAGCATAATAAACGAAGCAAACGCGTTAAATCCACCATATTACAAATTTAGTTTTATAGAGCTATAAATCATGGTAATAAAATGAAATTAACACATGTTTGGCATGAATTCACAATAACATTAATTTATTTTTCATACCGGACGAAATATCATTAGAAATTTACAACTATATAATGGATAATATCGATTTAGCCAAAATACTGAATGTTCAAAAACCCATTGCGGTGAAATGAATAATTTATGTATAGAAAAATAACCATGTTTATACCTAATTTCACATGGGATTTCTATAGGTGCACATATGGAAATTTTCGAATAACTTCTCATTAAGTAATTAGCTGCGTTTTCATTTTTAGACCCTCTCACTATACCCTCTCATTAAACAGACAAACAATAAATAATATTAAAGAAAAATTGAGAAAACAAGAGGCAGGAATCGAAACTGCAATTTCTATCTATAGCTGATAGCTTCTTAGACCGCTAGGTCACAAGTGTTTCTAGTCGAAATTTAAGTTATTTTACTCTTTTATTTGTTCGTTAAGTAGATAAAAGAATGTAAGGCACAGCAGAAAAAAATTATGTTACAATTGTCGATTTGACAAATAATTTATCTGTCAATAACGTCACACGTATGCTCAAAAAGGAATTAAGTAAGTGTCCTTCAGTTGAATCAAGATTTACTAAAAAAATGTTAAGTAATCGCTAGGATCATTCGTACCCAAATGGATAAATGGTAGTATTTAACGATCATAGGCCTTATGGCCTCTTGCTGTTGTTGTATCTATTCAGCTGCGAAACTGTCATTTAGACTAAAGCAAACTTTATGCTGTCGGTATTTCGTGACGTTGTCCCCAAATATCGTAAAAAGTTACTCTTTCCATTTTTCCTTAACACGCCAGAAGAAGTATAACTACAAAAATTAATGATATATGAAAATTAACAAAAACATATTTTACATCGAACCGCTTGTACCAAAAGCACTTTAAACCAATACCCAATACGAATTTGAAAATTGAAGAATCAACCAATAAATGGTAAAAAAAACAAAGAATTAAAACGATTTCAGTAATGGAGCGAATAAAACAATAAAACTTTGATTTTGAATTAATTTAATTCTGCTAAGAATTGAAGGTGTCGCTAACGTTCAATTATTTATCTTTTAGTTACACGAAGCCAGCTGTTGATAAAACGAGTGCTAATTGAGTTGAACCATTATCAAAGGCTGATGAAGAAGTTAAGTTGACAAATTTTCAACATTCGTGCATTGCTGATAAGAACCTTGAAAGGCATTGATGATAATTATCAGCAATTATTTCGGAATTCGTTCAAATCGTGTGGGTTTATTGGATAAAAGATAATATATATTTTTTTAATCTACTGATATAAAAGTAACTTTTTGAAAGCTTTAACTATAAACACATTCACCCTTATATTATTATAATTGTCTATTTTTAGTAGAAATGTTTACATATAGACTAATGTAAAACCATTAAGTAATAGACTTGAATGTTCCTGAACCATCCGTTACAAGAATATAGAAAGCATATCAGGCACTTATCTGATCTGAATCTAGAAATCTAACTCCTAAAATGCCCGCATTTTATTACCCTCCTGATTTTATCTTATTCAGATCAGCGTGGGTTATTTTTGACATCGTGAATAAATCTTTTTCTTTAATTAATGTCTATTTTCAGATTCTACTGTTTTTATAATTAGAAAAGGGCTTCCAACTCCAATTTTACATTTTCTAAAAAAGATCGCTTAAATTGTTTCATTCAATATTAGTTTAACCGTAGTAAAATTATTCTCTTTATAACTAAAAATTTATTTTTTAGATTAAAAATTAAATTAAGTAAAATAATTCGCAACATAATTTAGAAGACAAGAAAAAATGAGATTTGCACCAAATCTTACTTTCAATTTTGTTATATAAAGCTTAAACGAGCTTTTAAAATGTATTTTTTTTCGGTTCAGTAGGTATCTGAACCACTGAGACGTAAAAATGTGATGTTAAAATCAAGGCCTTCTCTTTCCAGTTTCTGACACCTAGGTGTCACTGCCGTCAACCATTTCCTTTTGGGTTTTTCTTTCTGCATGTCTCTTTCCCATGATAGAGCTTCTTAGATTTCTTGTTTACTCTCGTTTCTGGTTAGTCTTTCTACAAAATCTTTCTCTTTCCAGTTTCCAACACCTAGGTGCTTTAAATCTTCCTCTACTGCTGTCAACCATTTCCTTTAGGGTTTTCCTTTCTGTCTCTTTTCCATCATATAGCTTCTTAGTATTTTCTTGGTTACTCTCGTTTCTGGTAGTCTTTCTACAAAGTCTTTCTCTTTCCAGTTTCTGACACCTAGGTACGTTAAATCTTCCTCTACTGCCGTCAACCATTTCCTTTTGAGTCTTCCTTTCTGTCTCTTCTTAGTTAGTTTCTTGGTTAGTCTCGTTTCTGGTAGTCCTTCTATATGTCCTAGCCATCTTATAGTTCTATTATTTCTTTATTTGTTCTTCTTATCCATGTTTGGTCAACTTTTTTCCCTCCGTAGATTTTTTCTCTTCCAGGTTTCTTCTGTTTTATTTAATACCCATGTCTCACATCCATAAAGAGTTACTGGTCTAATAACTATTCTGTACAACCTCTCTTTTGCTCTTCTTTTTTTGGTATATAACAGGAAAATTGGATTCTTAAGAGAAAAGCATACTTTTGATAACTTTATTTACCAAATTAGCCATTTAAATGTACACGCAAAAATTATGATACATATCTACGTAATAAATTTAACTTTTTAAAAAGCATTGTTATTTATAATTTGAAATAATAAATATTGACGTACACGTATGTGGGAACTTTTTTATACTGTGTTAAAAATTTATAATGAGCATCCAACATTATTTTTAATGTTATTAAAGTTGATATAGGATATTAGTGATTCCAATCACCTACTGAACTTGTGTATGTATATTTATAGAAATACGGGTGTACATAACAGGGTCAGAACATAAAAATGACAAAGTTGAATTATTTGATAATCATTGAAAAAAACACCATTTGCTTCGATGGATATTACTTATTTGTTTTTTATACTGTCACCCACGTATCCATATTAATTTTAAACTACCCCAAAATGACAATCCTCTTATCTAAATAATAATATTTAAATATTTTAAAAGTAAATTATAGCAGCACTTTTCGACACATATGTTGCACTTTACAACCGAATAAAATTTCACTAAATTAATTTACCATCTCATTACACATAATCAATAGATTAGGGGAAACAGACCCTGCTATCAAAAAATGACGTCTACCGCGCCATGTGTGTCACATTAAAATTGACTCGTGACAATAAAATTTTTTTTTACAGTTTGTTGAACATCAACGATCTCGCTTGTATTTTGTCATAATATTTATACCGACAAAATTCTAGAATGCACTATACTATATAGAAAAGAGTCGTAAACACATCCCATTTAGAGTTTATTTGTTTATTCCATATATTAAAATTAAACATATCATTCTTATTTTATAATTTTGGTCGAATTTATGAAGTATGGTTACCATATGTTAACAGTATGTCTTTTAGTAATTGGATTTCATTTAATGTTTGTATGTATAACTTAAAGAAGAGCAATAACTAAAGTACTTAATTCTTTGTTACAATAACTTATTTCTTATTTTAAATACTTAATGATAGACTACAAAGAAATGGTTCATTTATATTTGTCTTCAATAAAATATACAGTATTCGAATCTATTTTTTAACATTTGAAGTTATTTCAAAATAACAGAAACTTTGTTTCTGAATGTTATTCAAAAGTTATCGAAGAGAAATATTTTATTATAAGTCATAACTGAAAATGTCAGTACTGATTTATAGAGTCTTTAAAAAATTAAGTAAATTAATAATATCTTGGTCCAATCTCATTGAATCTCGGTTTGATCTCAAACTGATCTCGGATTGATATCAATTCCATTCAGTCTCTATTTATTACAATACTTAAAATGCGTATAAAGCAATCTATCTATGTTAAAAAGTAACGAGTCTTTGAAAATTTAATTGAATTAATACTATGTTGGTCTAATCTGCTGACACTATTTTGGTCTAATTAGATGAGTCTCGGTTTGATCTCAAACTGGTCTCAATTCGATATCCTTTCGGTTCCGATTTAGTCTTCTGCTTCTGCTCCTATCCATTAATGAATGTTTGCAACCAGTTTTGACCATTCTTCTCTGTCTCTTGATGTGTGTATTAGGTGACCAATATTTCTTAATCCTCTCCATTGTCTGACATTACGGAGCCACAACATTTTCGTTCTTCCAACTCCACGTCTTCCTTCGATCTGTCCTTCTACGCGGCTTTTCTGCATTTTATTTTGTTTAAAAATTCTCTTCCTCTTCCCAATTTTTTCAATATCACCTCATTCGTCACTCTAGTCAGCCACTAAACTTTAAAAATTCTACGATAAGTCCACATTTCGAACGCCTCCAATCTGTTCATTGTGGCTAACCCATATAAAAGTACTGACCACACATAACGTTTTTCGAATCTTAACCTGAGGTTGAGGTCGAAGTTGGAGTTAGTAAAGACTTTTTCAAATTTAACGAATGAGTTCGGACCTTTTCTATTCGACATTTAATTTCCATATCCGATGTTCAGTCTTCACACAGCCACGTTTCCAAATAATGAAATTTATGTACTCGTTCAATGGGCTGGTTGGCGTGTGTGAGCTTTATGTCATAATATTGTTTTAGTGTACAGGAAACTAACAAGAATTTGGTCTTCTTCGTGTTAATATTTAGTCCCAATCACTTGCTGTGTTTTCCGACGAGATTAAGAAGACTTTAATGAACTTTATCATGTATTTTAAAACACCTATTCTAAAACACTTAAAAAAACAAGAGGTAAAGTTTGTCTTGTGTTAGTAATGGGAATCTGTGTGAATCAAGAGACAAAATAAATCTTTTTTGTATAAAAATTCTAAAAATAGTATTGATTATGGAATAAACTTTTTTATTAAATCATTGGAAGAATCACATGCTAGGTAAATGAAATACAGCATCTGTTTTTGTCTTTGTAAACATTACTCAGAGGAAATTGTTTCTCGCTTTTTAAAATAATATCTATAATTAGGGAAGTTTGTTTTCAAAGTCGTTAAACAGGAGGCCGGAATTTGAAGTCATAATTAATTTGATTATTTTTATACTTTAATTGTGTTTTTAAATCAAATACACTGCATCAACAGAAATTATGATCTATAAATTAATTAAATTTTGTTGATTTAAAAATAAATTGTTAGTGAATATCGTTTTCATATGTACGTGTATGTGTTTAATTACATCAAATAAAGATGATTATCGTTGGAATGAGTGGAATATTTTCCCGAAGGAATCCAGTTGCACGGAATACCAATTTGTTAAACAGTTTTTCAAAAAATTCAAATCACGACAATAGTATTTATATGTGCATTGATCGCCGTGAGATTTTACTATTCTAATGGTAGGTACTGATATATCTTCACAATGACTCAAAAGCAGAGATTTCTAGTGAAAATACACATACAAAGTATTATTTCGAACTTTTATTATATCTTCAACTAAATTTGATATAATTTACAACACCCCACATTTGATTTTATCATGTATAAATAATAAAATAATGTATTTAGAAATACATTTTGACACATTTTACATTCATGCTTTTAATACCTAGCAATTCACCAAAGGAAACCATAATTCAAAACCGTAACTTATTAGAAATTCTACATATTTGTCATCAGGAAACATTAAGGCAAACAGTTGCTCACATTATAATTTTCAACATTATTAAGGACAGTTGTTGCGAATAATTTTCAAGAGGGTTTACTGAGTTAGTATGGAAATAAATTATCAATTTAGTTTCTTATTTTCTTCAGAAACTCGTCTTATATAATTGTCTGTAATCTCCTCCAATGTTTAATTGTCAATTTTTCAATAAATCAATTGAATTCAGATTAATTGTAAATTTGTGAAATTTGTACTAGGCGTCCTATTTCCTTAAAGTAGACAATTTGAATTAAACCATTTGGGACTTATTTCCTATTTTGAAATAATTTAATGTTCCCTTAGATTTAGAAACTTCTACTTCTTAAAGCCGTTTTAGACTATCCAATTTCTTGTACAAGAAATATTGTACAAGATAAATTGGATAGTTTCAAACAAGAGATTGGATCAAATATTGTTTCTGTCAAATTATTGTACAAGAAAATAGAACATGCTCTATTTTCTACATAATATTGCATCCAAGAATTGCGCGCGCACATGACATTTCTATACGGCGCTTTAAAACTCTGCTTAACACGTATATATCCGCAATCGCACTGGCAACAGCTGCTTGCTTAATCATTTGAATTGCTTTTATATGAAAAATAATCAAAACATTTAATAAAACCGAACTTCTGCCACAAAGATCCAATCAAAATTAAATATAGGCCGAATAGCCTAGGTAGCTGAGGCCACAAACAGAAGAAGACGGAGAAGAAAATTAAGTATTATGTCTATTGCGCCGAATCCTAAAACATTTATCTTGCACAAGAAATTGTATAGTCTAAAACACAATTCAAACATGAGCATACAATATTTCTTGTACAATTTATTGTACAAGAAATTGTGCAAGAAATTGGATAGTCTAAAACGGCTTTTACAAGTTTCTAATATTCTCACTAGCTTCTTCCACTTCTCTTATAGGCATTTACAACTTCTTTACTATCTTTACTTATAAATTTTTTATTATTCTAAACAAATTTCTTCAAACTCGTTTATCATTTACCTACATCCCACACTCATTCAAGGCTTTTCAAATTTACCATTTAGTTTTTACACTTTCCTATTATCTTCAGAAGGTCATTCTATATACTTATCTATTAATCAAACTTTTCTATAATCTCTCAACCTCTTCACCTGCTTCTTAGGTTTTCGAACTCCTTTTTTCCCATTTTTACTTCTAGAATTTTGTATTATTTTAACAAGCTTCTTCCAACTCGCTTATCATTTACATCTCAAACCCTCATTCATTGACTTTTCAACGTTATCATTCACTTTTTACACTTTTCTAGTATCTTCAGAAGCTTTTCTTACGAACTTATCCATTTCCCGAACTTTTCTGTAATTTCTTCACTTCACCATCCACTTCTTGGGCTTTTTCAACGCCTTTAGGTACTTTCTTTACCTATAGCGTTTTCTATTATTTTAACAAGCTTCTTTAAACTCGTTTATCATTTACATCTCAAACCCTCATTCATTGACTTTTCGACGTTATCATTCAGTTTTTACACTTTTCTAGTATCTTCAGAAGCTTTTCTTACGAACTTATCCATTTCCCAAACTTTTCTGTAATTTCTTCACTTCTCCATCCACTTCTTGGGCTTTTTCAACGCCTTTACTTTCTTTGCCTATAGCGTTTTCTATTATTTTAATAAGCTTCTTCAAACTCGTTTATCATTTACATCTCAAAATCTTTTTTATTGACTTTTCAACGTTATCATTCAGTTTTTACACTTTTCTAGTATCTTCAGGAGCTCATCTTACATACTTACTTATCTATATTCCACTTTTCTATAATCTCTTCACCTCTCTATCTACTTTTTAGGCTGTTCCAACTTCTTTACTATCCTTACCTATAGAATTTTCCATTATTTTAACAAGCATCTTCAAAGTAGTTTATCATTTATATCTCAAACACTCATTCATCAACTTTTCAACGTTACCATTAAGTTTTTACACCATTAGATTATCTTCAGAAGCTCGTCTTACATTTTTATCTATGGTTAAAGAGTCTTTCCCGAAACTTTTCTGTAATCTCTATACCTCTCCTCCTACTTCTTAGGCTTTTCTAACTTCTCTACCATTTTTACCTTTTAGGTTATCTATTTATTTTAACAAGCATCTTCAAACTCGTTTAACATTTACATCTTAAACACTCATTTATCGGCTTTTCCACATTACCAGTTAGTTTTTACGCTTTCCTTTTATCTTCAGAACCTCGTCTTACATATTTATCCATTTCTCACATTTTTCTGTAATCTCTCCACCTCTCCACCTACTTCTCAGGCTTTTCCAATTTCTTTACTATCTTTTTCCAAGGTTATCATTTAGTTTTAACACTTTCCTTTTATCTTCAGAAGCTTATCTTACATACTATAATAATAATGTTTTTCTCACTGGCTTGGATCGACATCTCACGTAAGCCAAGCCAAACACGCTTGTGTTTGTGGAAGCTTACCGAGACTTGCCAAGAATGTAGATGTACCTTTTATACTTTATATACTTGACAAACTTTTTTAGAATTTCACACAATGTTTTTTCAATTTCTTTTATTTAAAAATCTTTTAACATCTTTTAAATGAATGCAATTTATAATTGAAATTTACGTATACAGTAATCGATATAGTCACCATATTCCCTTACAGTACAACCCTTTTATATTCATTTCAAAAAATGGTTTCTGATTGTCTCGCAGTTTTATTTACCTGCCATCTTGTTTATTCATATCATAATACATAAACCGGTATTTTTTTTAAACCCACATTCAGTATTTTGTTCCCGTTTTATTTAAAGAAGTGATCGTGGTATTTAATGTTGTAAAGCAACATTGAAGATCCTTTAAAATTCAGTTACTCTAAATGAAAACCGACATAATTTAAATATTTTAGACATCTGCTGACTTCATTAGCTTATTTAAAGAGATCCTTTCTGGTAATAGTTACATTTTAATGACATTATATTTGCAAAATTGTGCACAACATTGAACACAATAAATTTAGTATCTAGTTCATCCTTAATCATCGATATAAATTTTCTTAATAAGTATCTACTTGACATGATTGTACAGATAAATTTATTATCAAAAATAATGAAGAACATCTAATTAAATACCTGCAATTTTAAAAGTCTGGTAGGTTTTTAGCTATATTCAATGTGGTCTGGAACACGTTGGAATATTTGTTTTTATCAAAAAGAAACTGATGTACAATATCCAGACAGGTTTCTTATTACATGAGGCGTTCCTAAAATTGTAGATTTTCGAGTTGTGTTGCTTATGGATAGCTGCTCCCTAGAGTGTTTTGTTAAAAATATACTATAAAAACAAGTTTTCAAATGTCAAATGATAACTGTCAAATGCCAACTGTCAACGGCCAAATGTAAACTGTTACATATCAACTGTCAAATGTCAAATGTAAAAATATATTATAAAAACAAGTTATCTGTAGAAAATTACCCCTTTTCTCAAAGAGGGTACTAAAATTTCACCATTTTAAAGAGTTCTGAAGGCGAAGGCTGCGACCAAAAGTGTCTGGTTTAATTTTTTTAAACGTTAGAACCAATCAAACTGTAAATTTTAATATGGTTTCTCATCGTACATTGCACAATCAAAAATTGAAGACTTTGGTAAAATATTGCCTTTTTACGATACCCTTTAGGCCTTCCATTATTACTCATCGTCGACTTTGGGGTTGTCCGGCATATGGATAGCTGCTTCCTAGAGTGGTTTTTCATCTTTTATAAAAAAATCGAAAATTGGAGACTTTACGCTACTTCTTAGGCCTTCCAGACTTATCTTTACCGATTACTACCTTTTATAGCAAATTATGTTAAAAATGACAAATGGTTTCCTAATTTTTAAGCTGGGCTAACGATCTAAAATGTGTATTAAGAATATTGCTAAGTGTTAAAATACCATTTAGCCTTATTAATTGCATTAAAATTTCTAAGTATTCATATCAAAAGAACAGGTGTTGGTCCCGGAAATACGAAACTACGCGGGGGTGTGTATTCGTTGAATTGTATTTTGAGAATATTTAAATGAACTCAGGCCTAAGCAGCTGATCATTTACAAACTTAGACAGGTGAGAATTGACGATTTCTTTTTAAAATTATAAATAAAATTCGTTCTATATAACTATAAATTTTATAACTCTCACGATATAAATAAAATAATGTAACTCGCTTTGTATTTAATGACAATATAGATATCTGTGATATTTCCTTATTCGCATAAAATTTAAATCGACATGTGACTTAGGTAAGAATAGGAGACCTTTTATTAAATTATGCTCTCAACCCAGTTGCTGAGAATCGTAAACTCGTGACAACAGATTCTCTTTAGAGCGATAGATGCTTTCCGAATAAAAAAAATCAGTTACTAATGGTTTCTTGGGTTATAAAAGTAAAAAAATATATGAAAATGTCAAGAAAACAAGCAAAAATAAGTATCCATTTCATGCAACCCTCATGCAAATTTAAATTTAATAGAAATGTCTCTATTATCTATTTTATATTCCAAAGCAAGCAAAGAAAAATTAATTAACAAATAAAACTTGATTTGTACCTTTTTTTTGTTAATACAATCTTATGAATCCGTGAAAGAAAAAAATTTGAACACAATAAGTTCGTATAATAGCGTTCTTTTTTCTTAATGTAGGTAGTGGCGCCATATGGCAGTTTTTATTAATAGCCAGAGATATAGTTAATACAAATACGAAGCAAAATCTGTTAAAACGGCTTTGGCCACAAACGGAAATGACTTTAACCGCAGCACGCGAACACTTTCAAACCGAGTGATAAGCAAATGTTGGAAAGAATTTATCATAGTTTTTATGACAAGTATTTCAGGAAATAGCGATCTTTTTTATTTACGCGAAAAATTAACCACACAAGTTCCATCGCAAGTATTTTTATTTCATAAATAAACTTTATTAGGTTTTTTGTTAGTAAATCACCATATGTTTCAGCATGTTTATTCTACGTATGTATCAAATATCGAACGTAAAATTGATCAATTTTTGGTATCGCCGAAGAAATTCTTAAACCAGTATCAGATTTTTAAATAACCACAATAGACCAAAAAATAGTTGCAAATTTCCCTACAAACATATAAAAATCAGTAACAAAAAAGAATACCTAAACTATCTTCATTGTTACTAAAAATGTCTAACAATCACCAAAACAGTTAATGAATAGTTTGAAATTCTTTAAAACAGTTTAAAACCATTTAAAATAATTCTTAACTAGGGCTTCACACGAGAGCGAGATTTTTCTCGTCTCGTCTCGTTCTCGTCTCGCTTTTCCGAAACGAGACGAGACGTTTTGGAAAATACTATGGGCGATACCGAGACCACATACAGGGCAACCCAAAAGTCTCGTTTTTAGTCTCGTTAATTTTTTTTTATGATGTTTTTATTCAAAAAATCAGAAATGGCCTGTATAGAAAACAATATATTTTAGAAAATATAAAATCTGGTGACCATCTGTGATATATTTAATTGTAAATTTAAACAGAAATCACTAACCGAGTATGATTTTCGTAAAATTATTAAATTTGTCTGTGTAAAAATATTTTTTTTGGTCCTCCGTCCAGAAACAATACTATTAATTACTTCAAAATCGTCCGGAAAATGACATTTTCCGGCCTAGGCCGGCAAAGTAGCTTTTAGATTATCTAAAGAGATGGCGCTATGACTCATCAAAAATACATAATGAATACTACAAATTTTGATTAAATTTATTTAAAAACAGCGTATAATATACTAAACTAATAACTTTTTCTAAAGGTAAGCAGGATTCAAACTTACATTTAATTTATCTCACAACTTTTATTTTAAATTTGACATTTATGTCAATTTACAACTACGTATCATTCGATTATGAAAATACATATCTCGATTTTATTATTGCTCATTGAAATATAATAGTTCATCGTATCTGCTATTTTTATATAAAATTATTAGATATTAATAATATCAATGTAACAATTTTTACTGTGCTGCTTATTAGCACAGTATTCGTATGTATAAAAATTAAGGATTGTGAAATCGATTATCAGAAAATCGTTCCTTATTACTAATTCTTTTAATCGTGCAATAGATGTCAATAATGTCAATATACACCTAATCTTGTATGTCACAAAGTAAACAGCTTTTGAACTTTTGAAAATATTAAAAATTGGTCGGACCAAAAAATAGTGTGTGTTACACGTCCGCAAAATATTTGCAAGTGCTCGTATTGTTTCGCCTCGGTGCTACGCACCTCGGCTACACAACTTTACTCGCTCTTGCAAAATGGCATTTTCCGTCCTTGTGTCACAAATAACTATTTTGGTCCTCCGTCCAGAAACAATACTATTAATTACTTCAAAATCGTCTGGAAAATGGCATTTTCCGGCCTAGGCCGGCAAAGTAGCTTTTAGATTATCTAAAGAGATGGCGCTATGAGTTTGAATTTAAAGTCATCAAAAATACATAATGAATATTACAAATTTTAATTAAATTTATTTAAAAACTGCGTATAATATACTAAACTTACCTATAACTTTTTCTAAAGATAAGCAGGATTCTAATTTATATTTAATTACTCTTACAACTTGTATTTTAAAATTTGACATTTATGTCAATTTATGAACATCTTTATCACGGAGGCTATCTAGCCTCCGTGATCTTTATATAAACATCTAATCTTGTATGTCACAAAGTAAAAAGTTTTTGAACTTGTTTTGTTTGCAACATATGTTAATTAAAACACTAATAACTGCTGAAGCTAAACACGTATATTAAGTATTAAACAAGTTATTACACAATACACAACAACACAACTATAATATAAACATCCAATATGGCGCTTATATCTGTCGGCTCTCTTCTAGTCAGTGGCCTTAGTTCAGGTAGCACAAGCAGTCAAGTCTTGAACATAACAGAACTTTTAAAAATATTAAAAATTAGTTGGACCAAAAAATAGTGTGTGTTACACGTCCGGAAAATGTTTTGCAAGTGCTCGTATTGTTTCGCCTCGGTGCTACGCACCTCGGCTACACAACTTTACTCGCTCTTGCAAAATGTCATTTTCCGTCCTTGTGTCACAAATAACTATGTATTAGGTATAGCGTAATAAATATAGCATTAAAAAATTATTTATTATTTCAGTTTATATAATATTTATAATCATTATTTACAATCAAGCAAGACGAGACGAGACAACTAGTAACGAGACAAGACCGAGACTTGAACGAGACTCAATTTTTTTTGAATTGACGAAACCGAGACGAGATTTTTGTTACTCTCGTCTACTCTCGTCTCGTGTAAAGCCCTATTCTTAACGATTATTTGAACAGTCATAAATTTGACATTCTTGGTATACAGTCTAAATAAACTTGCGTGATTTGTTGTTTTTAACTTTTTTCCCTGCCTCCTAAAGTGAACCAAAACCACTCAAAGGTTCCTACAAATCTGCTTTACAAGATCGTTTCTATTGGTTATTGTACAAAATTTTTGCCCAAAACATACTATTTCTGCAGTGGACTACGAGATTTGTTCAGAATAAACGAGAAGTTTGAATTTCAGGGGCTACGTACATTCGATTCTCGATTTTTTCCCCTTATGTCCTTAATATATTTATAAGGATCTTCCTGCGAGAATATTCTCCAATCAATACAATTACTGATCGGGGATTCTACAATTTCCAAATTTATTGTCCTAACAAAAAAAAAATTATTTCTCTTCTTCCTACTCCACTTCTTTACAACTCCTGCTTTCAGCTGCCTATCTTTTTATCTATTGCTTATCTGCTCAACCTTTTTCCAGTTTTTCTTTACATGTAAGTTTCTTCTTTCTCTTTTTTTTTTGCTGAACATAACTCGTATTATTGAAGAAACATGGTTTCTTTGATTTATGATAATGTATATCAATTATTTTTTTACATTAGGTGTACATAATGTATAAATTACACATAAGATTAATATAATAGCATCAACAGTATATCAAGGTGTATAAATTACGAGTGTATGTAAGAAAAGTAGCGTGATCAAAAATATAAAATTGAAAAGTCAGTGAAAGACTAGCATTGAAACACACATTTTCTGTTTAATAACATTACGAATAGTCACGTGATATTCTTGTATTCTATCACCATCACTAAATTTACATTCGTATATATAAACAACATTCCATTTTAAAAATATCTAATATCTGTGTAATACTAATTATCAGTATTGATTCCTGATTTCTGTTTATCTGCTTAATAAATATATAGAAAACCTTTTAGAAGGGTTTTTGATGCTTTTATAAATACAAGATAAGTAATATATTTACAAAACTTTAATTATGGGAGAAAAATATATAAATAAATAAAGAAGTAGATTAATCGGATTTAACGTTTACTTTATATATTCTATTAATAATTTTATTACAAAATTTAGCTTTTTATGTAAATCTTTATATATTTTGATGAAATTTTTTGTATATGTTTATTAATTTGTTATTTCGACGGTAAAGTGACATTTATTGTTTAGTTTTATGAATTCCTAATAGATGGTAGTGTAAGTTCATTCACATAACTCTCTATCAATGTTTGAGGTCTAGGTTGGATTGAGACCGGGTAGATGGATCTCTGTTTTAATAAGTTGCGGGAAAAGCCAGTAGATGGTGTTGGATTTCGATTTATGTATGTATGTATGTATGGTGTTAGGGGTGACAGATACACTGCGACCTATAAGATCTATTGTGTCCCCCTCTTCTTGCTATATTTCTGATGGTTCCTCAGACTTATAGCAGCTCTTCTAGTCCTATCTTCCTTAAAAAGTTTAGGATATCATTGGGTTCCAAATCAGGTAGTTCTTCCCTTTCTATTTCGTATGACCCTAGGTATTTGACCCTATAATTACTTAATGCCATGCATTCTGAAAGTATATGTATTGAGGTTTCGTCCTCTACCTCACAGAATCTGCAGTTTGCTTCATCTACTAATCCTAGTTTCTTCATATGTCCTCTTAATCCACAGTGACCGGTTAGTATTCCTGTTATAATTCGGAGGTTTTTCTTACTTAGGTTAAGACAGCTGTGAGATCTCTTCTGGTTATAGTTTCCCAGGAGCGTCTTCGATTGTCTTAGTCCTTCTAGATCATTCCAGTACTTGGATTTTTCGCTATCCATTTTTTTCTTTAGTTTTTCTAGGATTGTACTACTGCTGATCCCACATGATGGTTCTGGTCCCAGGTATGGGGTTTCAGCTCCTTTTTTTGCCAGCTTGTCTGCTGTTTCATTTCCTTCTATTCCTACGTGTCCTGGAACCCAAAGGAGGGTAACAGTGTTATTCTGTCCTAGTTCATTTAATTTGCCTAGGCATTCCCAAACCATCTTTGAATTGATTGTATCTGAGTTCAGAGCTTTGATGGCTGCTTGACTATCTGACATGATTACAATCTTCTGTCTACGATAGTTCCTTTCAATGTTAAATTCTATACATCTTTCGATGGCACGAATTTCCGCTTGAAAGATGCTTGGGTACGTACCCAAGCTTTCTGAGTATTTGGTTCTAGGTCCAAACACCCCTGCTCCTGTTCCTTTATCTGTCTTGGAGCCGTCTGTATACCATTTTATGGCGTTTTGGCTTAGCCCCAATATGGTGTTTTCGTCCCATTCAGATTTGCTTCCCAGTTTAGTGGTAAATTTCCTTACAAAGTTAAATTTCTTTGGCATGTCATCTTGGGGCATTTCCCAAGTTTGATCAAGTTGAAGTGATCGAGGTTTTTCCTTGATTATTCCTTCTTTGATCATTCTATACATTGTTTTCTTCCTAGCATTTTCTACTTGAATATGCAGTGGCGAAAGATTTAGTATTACTTCCATTGCAGCAGTGGGACATGTTCTCATTGCTCCAGTGATACATGCACAGGCTAGTCTCTGAATCTTTGAGAGGTTTGTCCTCGTAGTGATCAGATTAGCTCTTGTGCCCCAAGCTACTGCCCCATATGTGATGATAGGTCTCACTATTGCTGTGTACATCCATTGCAATGTCTTTGGGTTACAGCCCCAATTTTTCCCAGCAATGTTTCTGCACACCATAAGGGCTTTTGTAGCTTTGTGTATTATTTCGTTTTCGTGTTTGTTCCAGAGTAACTTATTATCTAGGATTAGCCCTAGATATTTGACCTCTGTCTTCCACTCAACGGTATTTCCACCTATTTTTATAGTTTTTAGTTTAGGTTTCTTTTTCCTTGTAAAGGCTACTAACGTGGTCTTGGTGGGGTTGATATTAAGTCCCACTGAATCACACCACTGCTTTGCTGTGTTCAGTCCTCTTTGCACTATGTCGCAGAGGACGTTTTCATATTTCCCTCTTGCGAGGATAACTACGTCATCAGAGTAACCCTGGCAAGGTATACCTAATTCGGTCAATTGCCAGAGTAAACTGTCTACGGTGAGGCTCCACATAAGTGGGGATGCAACTCCCCCTTGCGGACAACCTTTGGTCGTATTGATGGAGATAGTGTCTTGGCCTACCTTTATTTCTGCGATTCTTGTAGACAGTAATTGCGACAACCAGGTGGAAGTCGTTCTATCTACTCCTCTATCACTGAGTGCTCTTTTGACAGCCTCGTGTGGAGTATTGTCAAAAGCCCCCTCTATGTCTAGAAAGGCACATACCACGGTTTCTTTTGTGTTTAGAGCGTCTTGGATTTCGTCAGTCAATTGTATCAACGCGGTCTCCGTAGATTTGCCCGTTTGATATGCATGCTGACGAGGGTGCAGTGGCACCTGCTCCAAGACTTCTGTTCTAATATAGTTATCTACAGCTTTTTCCATCGTCTTGAGAACAAACGATGTGAGGCTGATTGGTCTAAGGGATTTAGGGTGTGTAGTGTCCCGTTTCCCTGCCTTGGGGATGAAGGTGATTCTTGCCCTCCTCCACACTTATGGTATATATCCCAGTTCAAAACTGTTCCGACTGATTCGGATCACATGAGGAATGATTGCCTCCTGCCCCTGTTGTAGTAGGGCAGGAAATATTCCGTCAGTTCCAGGGGTTTTGAATGGCTGAAAGGTGTTCATAGCCCATCTCAGCCGTTCTTCACTGCATATGTGTTTTGCCATTGCAGTGTCTTCCCTGGTTGGTCTTCTAGTTTTGTACCTCGTATTTCCTGTGGTGTTTATGCCTGCAGGAAAGTGGGTTTCTAGCAGGAGCTTTGCTCGTTCTTTTTCGCTTTCTGTAAAGCGTCCATCTGGCTTTCGCAGTGCCATTACTGTATCTACTCTTCCTTTTGCTAAGACTTTGTGTAGTCTTGCAGCAGAAGGTGTAGAGTCTATTTCTTCGCAGAATTTCCTGAAGCTGTTTCTTTTGGCTTTTCTAATTTCTTTATTGTAAGTTGTGAGTTTCTCGGTGTAGCTCTGCCAATCTCCGTTACATTTGGCTCTGTTGAAGAGCTTCCTTGTTTCGGATCTTAGGTTTGACAGATGACTATTCCACCATATTGCGTCGTTTGACTTTCTAGTCCTTTGAAGAGGACAGCTTGATTCATAGGCATCGAGTATTGCCTCGTTTAATTCTATGAGATCATTTTCCAATACCAGGTGGTTTTTGGCTTTCCCTGTGGCTCGAAGGCCTGCAAGGTTTCTGTTTAAATTTCGATTTATAAATAAATAGAAAAACGAACAACTAAACTAATATGAAAAATAGTAAAAAAGAAAACTACCAAAATACTTACTAAATTCTCACTAACTTAAGTACTATAACGCTGCCGTAAGATGGCGCTCTTAATAAATAATATATTTAATCGATAAAGTAACAAATACAACGATTAACTATAAAATCATACGAGTACTTTTTGATATTTTCTTTTATTTCACAAACTTACATAACATGTTTCGATATACAATATCTTTATCAGATGTAAAATAAGTACTTATTTACACGATTGGGTTTGTGGAAGCTTGCCGAGACTTGCTAAGCATGTAAACTCAACATTAGAATTCTCATTTTTCAATACATGAAAATTCTTTGTCATGGTTCAATATCGTTTGGTATATCGAGTATAATTAGCGTCAACTATCTAGAGTTGGTTATTAAGGATAATATTAATTTAAGCTTCACTTTATTACAATTGGAATTAACTAGATTTGAAAACATTAAAAATCTTTTTCTATTATTATTCTATATTCATACTATTAAACAGACCAGAGTCCCATTTATGACTCTGTCCATATAAATTTGATGTAGTTTTGCATGATGGAAATAAACATCGCACAGGGAAAGCTACAATCAGGATATTTAACCTTTTTCCCAGGACAATGGTTGTAACGAGTGTAGGCATGCACATATACACAGAGTTGTTTAATTCTCTAAGTCCGAGCACCAATTAACTTAATCATTCTGGGGTAATGACTGTCTGTCGTGTTGCTTGTAATGCAGAAAAGCATTTTGTTACAATTCTACTATAAACTATGAACGTATTAAAATTTCATGTTATGTCACGTTAGTTTACAACAAATTTATACTGCTAATGCGTACAGGCTAATTTGAAAAATGGATAATTTGTAAATCTTCATTAAATGGATTTTGTGTAAAAGTTTTGATACTTTGGTCTTTTGACAATAATTTTGTGATTGTTTGTACGAAACTTGAGACTGTTTTATGAACAATTAACATTTTATATGTTTTTTATGGTTTTAAAAACAATTTCAGCGATTTTTTTATAGTTGAAAATGTTCTAATACCTAATCCAAGTTTGTTTTTGTGATTGGTAAGACTTGTACAAAACTTGAGACTGTTTTAGAAAGTGATAAAGATTCGAAATTGTATCTTTGATTGATGTATGTGTTTAGAGACTGTTTTAGTGACAGTTTGTTCATAGTTGATACTGTTTTTATATCGGTAAAGACTGTTCTAATAATCAACCTCTGTTGTTGTGATTGATGAAACTATTTGTATGATAGTTAATACTCTTTTAGAAAGCGATAAAGATTTGAAATTGTATTTTTGATTGGTGTATGTGTTTAGAAACTATTTTAGTGACAGTTTAAACAGTTTGTTCATAGTTGGTAGTGCTTTTATATACGTAGAGATTGTTCTAAGAGCCCATGTCTGTTTTTGTAATTTATGAGACTGTTTGTATAAAATTTAAGACTGTGTTAGAAACCGATAAAGATTCGAAATTGTATTTGTGATTGATGTCTATGTTATACAGTTTTAGTGACAGTTTAAACGGTTTGTTCACAGTTGAAACTGTATTTAAGTCTGTTGAGACTGTTCTAATAATCCAGGTCTGTGATTGATAAGAGAGTTTGTACAAAAATTAAGACTGTTTTAAAAAGTGATAAATCGAAATTGTATTTCTGTTTAATGTATGTGTTAAATCATTAAGAGACTGTTTTAATTAGAGTTTGAAGGGTATGCTCATGATTGATACTGTTTTTATATCTGTTGAGACTCTTCTAATAATTCAAATCTGTTTTTGTGATTGATTACACTGGATATATGTTAATTTTATTTGAATCAAAATGTATTAAAAAACAAGAACGTCACAAATAGTTATAATTAATATTAAATTTCAATTGAAAGCGAATATAAACGATTCTGACGTGTAATTCTTCTTCTAGATTCGATATCCTGGATGGAGATTAATCAATGATAAGTATATTTGCAAAGGAATCTTTTCTGAATTTAATGAAACTGTATAAATTGAATTAAGATCAGATCGACGCGTAGCAGAGGGAACTGGAAGAAATTCAATGAAATTATATATTTCTGTTTGATGAAACTTTTCCATTGAATAAACTGATTTTCAGTTATCCCATCTTGATAATTCTGTAATATTCGTTTCTGTTTGACGAAATTATACGGAAATTGAAATTGCAAGTATGCGATAGTGAAAAGAAAATGATATAATGTTTCCATTTAATCAAGAAGTAACTTTTTTTTAATCTTTAGCACGGTAGATGCGGGTAATAAGGTATTAAAAATACAAAAATAAACTGGAAATTATTAAATTCTGGCCGGTTTAAAAAAAATAGTGTACGTAATACGTCCCAAAAGTGCTTTTACTGGACTCGCAGGCTGGCAGGACTCGCCTGTGGCTCGTCCTGCAATTGCCCACTCGTCTAGTAAGAGACCACTTTCGGGACTTGTTACGTAAACTACTATTATCGACCTGTTATGTCAAAAATTTGATTATTAATCAGTTATTCTACTTTTTTAATGCACGGTGCTAATTAAAACGAATTAAAAATGAAACAAAATATCGGTTTGTTTACTGTATATTATAAAATGAAATATAAAAAGCTTGAGTAAAGCTATAGCTTATAGCAGCTATTTAAAAATATAATAGATATAAAAGATAAAATCCATTACTAATGAAGGCGACAAAAGGGGCAATCACAGTGTAAGAATTTCCCCTAACACAACTGCTTAAAGAACCGAACCGAAAAACTATAATAACATAAACCTGAATGACACTAATAACTTTAGAACAGAACTTAAATACACACAAACATTCTTCCATTCAGATTTTATCATTTGTAAATCTAAGAACTCTCGAATTCTTATGTAAACGAAATCTATACGTCCTTAAGTATAAAACCTAGTTACGCCTTATTGGTCTCATTCTGTTCGTCAACTTTCTTTAGAAAATTCCATATTTTGCGACAATAAAGATGACAATGCCGCAATACAAGCTTGTTTTGTTATAAAAGGTATACTTGGAGACATATTGAATTACAAAGAAATGCCATACATTGAAATTTATGAATAGAATAGATAATAATACTTCGATATATTAAAGGCAAATATTTTTTTTTTCTATTGAAGGTAGAAATTGAAGAGTGCACTAAAGTATTATCCAAATTTTTTAATAATTACTGATATAAAACACATTGTAATCAACTAGTTGTACTCTCAACGTCGTTCGCGTGGCGTGTGATTGTTGTATAAAAATTTCTTACCCCACCCCATTTAAGGAATGGGAGAGAAATTTTTATACACCAGATGTTAAGTTGAAAGAAGACAAATACATCTGTGAAAACCGCATTCGAATCGGATCAGTAGTTTTCATGTGATGCGCGCACAAACATACAGACAGACAGACAAAAAAATCTAACCACATTATTGGGTTTTATTTCGATGTACCCGCGACGTCGTTCGCGTGGCGTGTTGATTTTTGTATAAAAATTTCTTTCCTCATCCCGTTAAAGGGGTGGGGAAGAAAGTTTTATACACCAGATGTTAAGTTGAAAGAAGACAAATACGTCTTTGAAAACCGCATTCGAATAGGATCAGTAGTTTTCATGTGATGCGCGCACAAACATATACATTTCTACAGTTTTATTATATGTATATAGATAGATATATAGATATATAGATTATGTACTTTAGTTCTACGACGTCACGTATAAGGTGCAGTTGTTATCTGAAGTATTTAAACCAGGAATTCTTACTTAATTAAGTACTATGACGCCACCGTAAGGTGGCGCAGTTAATATATCTTATATGTAAACGAGAATTCTTACTAAATTAAGTACTATGACACCACCGTAAGGTGACGCAGTTAATATCTCTTATATTTAAACAAGCAATTCTTACTAAATTTAGTACAGCAGCATCAGTTGATATATTATATATTTAAAGGAGCAAATTTTACTAAATTAGTACTATGACGTCACCGCGTAGTTGATAGCTCATTCATTTAATTGATAAATTACAAAACACAACGAAAACATACTAAAAACTGAGAAACTAACGAGACAATATAAAAAATATGATAAAAATGACAAAACAAAAACAAGAAATAAAATGTAAGATAAAGAAATTAGATTTAAACGAGCAATTCTTACTAAATTACGTACTATAGCGCCACCGCAAGGTGGCGCAGTTGACATATCATATATTTAAATGTGCAATTCTTACTTAACTACAATAACGCCACTGTAAGGTGGCGCTGTTGATATTATATATATTTAATACAACGAAACAAATAGTAAAAACCTGGAAACTAAGAGCAAATAAAGTGTAGAATTTACACCCAGAAGATTTTAATGATTGGAAGTTGTCTAAATGGTGGAGTTCTATATATATTCCAACGAATATACTTTTTAAGTCTTATAACTTAAGTAAAGAAAAACGATACAAACGTATTTCGTACCATGCTGTCAACGTGATCCAGATATAAAACCTTGATTTTTGAATGGGATAGAATTCCTTACACTAAGCACAGAATACTGCGACATTAGATATAAGTGTCAATCATTCCATACAAAGGCAAAACCATCCAAACTACAGACACTGTGTTTCACTCTATTATGTCTGTTCATTAGTACTGGAGAGACATAACCTTTTATGGGCTGTTATCTATGTCACAGCATTCTGTGCTTAGGGTTAGGAATTCTAACCCTTGCACAAATCTAGACAGCTTGGCACGAGATATTTTTGTATCATTTTTCTTTACTACATACATATATAATTATGTTTATATAAATAAATAATAGTTATTTATGATATAAGTGCTAAAAGTGAGATTTTATTTTGTGAGAATGGAAGTTTGAGGCACGACGCCGTAGGCGGAGTGCCTCATCCCTTCGAACAAAATAAAATCCCTTTTAACACGTATATCCTACAATATTTTTTCTACGAACGCTAGTAATAGTCCAAATTAACGCTTATTATTATTTTTAATAAATAAATTGATAAAATGTATCTAATTTCATCTAACTTACCTACGAAATACGTTGCTAGGACGAAGAAAAAATCGATTGTTGATTTGTTTTTGACAGCTTGCGTCAAACAAATGTTATAAATTCTTATTCGATGATGGAAAGTGATCAAGAAAATGAATTTCTCCCGGTGGAAATTGAAGAAGCTGCTAATAAAGCTACCTTTGAATTATGGCCTAATAAGTCAAAGCGACAGTATGAGTTTTCATACGATCGTTTTCTGAAGTGGTATGATCAAAAAAATGTTAGAGGTAGGGAAACCAGTGAAAAAGTGCTGCTCGCTTACTTTGAAGAAAAGTCTAAAATATGGAAATCATCGACGCTTTGGTCCAATTATTCTATGTTGAAAGCGATGATGAATATAAATAACCAGGACATAAGCAGGTATTACAAGCTTTTCTTAGCAGTGCTAAAAGTAAATGACATTTAACACCAGTGTCGTAATAGTTATTTACGTAACGAGTTATGAAAAGTCCAATTTTGTTTAACGAGTGTGATGTTGCGGCAAGAGCGTAGCGAGTGCTGCAAATGAACACGAGTTAAACAAAATGACGTTTTATAACGAGTTCCGTACAAGATTTTTTATAATTTTGACGAAATTCCATAAATAAAAAAAATCATAATTATCTAATAATAATTAAAAACAATACATCTAGTTCTCGTGTTTATTTTGCATTGATAGCTTTCTAATGACAATTCTATTTAATACAGATATAATTAAAAGGTAAGTTTCTGACTTAAATATTAAGTATACTTATTTAATTTTTTGTTTAAAAATGTCGGCTTTTAAATATTTCTTTAATAAAGTTAGTATAAAATAGTTCTTAGTTGTTTATATTTGCTTTATATTTTTCGTAACTTGTTTTGAAATGAAGTTTTCAAAAGTAGTTACGTAAAGTTTTACTTTTCAAAACTAGTTATGAAAAGTAATGACTTTCAAAACTGACAGCAGTTTTGAAAAATGTCACTTTACTTGTCAAAATTATAAAAAAAGACATTTTAGACACTGACAGCACGCGTTAAAAATTCCACTTTTAGTGACGTTTGTAGAAAAAAATATTAAGATTAACGCCCACATTTTTAATTGCTAATTTCTGTTAAGCAACGTAATTATTATTTTAATTAATTATGACTACTTGCCTGCTTAACAATCTCCATTAATCTAAACCAGTGGTTCCCAACCTGGGGGCGATCGCCCCCAAGTGGGCGATTTGGGTTCTAAAGGGGGCGATAAATTTGTGGGGGGCGACAGGGGGGCGGTGAGTATTAAAAGGCAGAAAAAATATAACTTTAGTGAAGGGTAGAATCTTTACTATCGCGGATACACGGTAGCGTTTTACAAACAAATAAATTCGTTTTTGATTTAGTTATGAGGAAAAAACTATAATCTGCATAAAATATGCGGGTGTGAGAGAGTTGCGTAACTCTACAGTGATTGTTGATTTTAGCTGGCAAGGTCACTGCACTTCCCTCTCCACCGGCACCACGAACCACCCCTACAACCCTTCAGTCCAGTGAAGCTAAAGAGCCTGTGCACAATTAGTTATTGTGTGTATCTGTTTTTTTAGTGTTTAGTGATTGTACGTAGTTTTGAAGTGCAGAAATCCGCGCACGATGGAATCTAAGAAAAAGTGTCGTCAGTACTCAGCTGAGTATTTAAAATACGGTTTTATTGTGTCGCCGAAAAATGTGCAGTTTCCATATTGTCTTTTATGCGATAAAACATTTACCAGCAATGAAGCCATGAAGCCTTCACGAATGAAAGAACATTTATCAAGAGTACACAATGATAAAATGAATAAAGAACTCAGTTATTTTCAAGAGCTCAAAGCTAAAGCAGAAAAACGTCCTAATGTGAGTGAACTATTTAAAAAGCGAATAACCGATCTTGACAAAGGTCTTCTTGCTTCTTACGAGGTATCCTTATTGATCGCTAAATGTGGTAAACCTCACACGATTGGCGAAACTCTGGTTTTACCTGCTGCAAAAAAAATTGTTGAAATTATGTTAGGTAAGGGCTCTAGTAATAAGATAAGTCAATCATTGCCTTTAAGCAACAATACTGTTTCCAGGCGAATTGATGAAATGGCTACAGACGTTGAATCCAAACTTACCAATATGCTAAAAAAAGGTAAATTTGCTTTACAGATAGATGAAGCAACTGTAATTGATAACAAAGCCATTTTATTAGCCTATGTGAGATTTGTCATTGACCAGAAGGAAATTACTGAGGAAATGGTGTTTGCAAGAAGTTTGATCACTGATGCGAAGGGGTCATCGATTTTTAATGTGGTAAAAGAGTATTTTGAGGAAAAAGAGATTCCCCTATCAAACGTAAGCGCCTGCGCTACAGACGGTGCTCCTGCCATGACAGGTCGCCATGCTGGTTTTCTAGCCCACCTCAAGAAAGAAGTTCCAGACGTCATCACCATACACTGTGTGATCCATCGCCAACACTTAGCGGCGAAAAAATTAAGTGGTATTCTGCATGAAACCCTACAACTTGTCATTAATGGGGTAAATAAGATAAAGGCTAATTCCCTAAATGACCATCTGTTCCGACAACTTTGCCATGAAAATGACGAATCGTTTGAGCGATTACTTCTTCATACGGCCGTGAGGTGGCTTTCCAAAGGAAACTGTTTGCGCCGTTTCTTTGAATTGTTTGAAACAGTAACGGAGTTTCTCGACTCATGTGATCCTGGATTAACTTTGAGACATCACAAATTTGAAATTGCATACCTTACTGACATTTTCGAAAAACTCAATCTTAAGCTTCAAGAAAATAAGATGAATCTCATTAAAGCCAAAGGCATTATAAGTTCATTCATTGCCAAGTTTGAAATTTACAAAGTTAATATTGGTCGTAACGAACTGAGTCAGTTTCCTTCCCTAAAAAAATGCTCAGAATCTCTTCACCTTCAAGATGAACAAATCTTTACTTTCACGGACCACCTTGATAAGTTACAATGTGACATGAAATCAAGATTTGAAGACATGACCAATCTTCAAATTCCGGATTGGATTTTAGATCCATTTTCGTTTGAAGCAGTGGACACTCTTGAAAATCTTTTGCAGACAGAGTTTTTGGACCTTAAATATGACTGTGAGGCAAAGATAGTTTTCAAGCAGTTCGGTTACGAGTTAGCCTGGGTAAAACTTATGGACACTTATCCACAACTGTGGGGAAAGGCTGAATCCCTCCTCATCTCATTTCCATTAACCTATTTAGTTGAAAAAGGATTCAGTTCTGTTGTCCAGCTCCTTACCAAACAAAGGAATAAATTGGATGTTTGCACCAAAGGAGACTTGCGCCTTCACTTGACGAACATACAGCCGGATATTCTGGCTTTGACTGCAGTCCACCAAGCGCAAGGGAGCCATTGAAAAGGTAAATAAATTAATTTAAAACTATAAATATTTTTAAATTGGTTTAAGGCACTTAATGACGCAACATATATATAAAAAAAATAACGAATTACTTTGAACTGTAATTTTTTACAGAGATGATGGGTGTGTAATTTTCTTGAGGATCAAAAGCACAATAACATACTAAAATTTCATCAAAATCATTAAAGCAAATTTTAAGATAACTGTTTTTTTTTCTATTTTTTTCTACACATACACAAACCCAAATGCTTATATACTTTTTTTATGTAATATAAAATAACTCTCTGAAACTATTTATCTTCAACAGGCTTACAAGATACCCAATGTTTATGGTTGAACACCAACTCATGAGATGAAGTATAGTGAGATGAAGAATTCTGGACACATCTGATTTGGCTAATTATTTGTTGTAAATATTAATAAATCTTTTAAAAGAATAAAATACTCTATTATTTGTATAACGACCTGTGACTTAAAATTACATTAGGTAAAAAGTAGTACTAAGAAAAGGGGGCGACAGGTGTGAGTCATCTTCCACAAAGGGGCGATGCCCCATAAAAGGTTGGGAACCACTGATCTAAACGATTAAAAAGAATCCCATCGTTGGATACAAATCACATAATAATGACAACTACAAACCGAGAAACAGATCAAGGTATGCACAAAATGAGGTTCATTTATTAAAACAAAAAGAAGGTTTGACTGAGATTAATTTTGAATATTTTATTTTATAATGCCATCCAATAAAACTGGAGTTTTGTATATAGTTTTTTTTAGTTTATCAGGTTTATAATTTTATTATCCGGTCCGTGTTTCCAACCTTTTTTGAATACCAGTCAATTAGTGGAGAATAAGAGCAGAGCAAACGTTTTTATGGTCGAAAAATGATAATTCGAAACCTTGGGATACCACCAGTGCCAGTATTTTGATAAATAACTTATACACATCCATTCCAGGTAGACTTTATAGGCCCACTGTCAATAAAAATCAATAAAACGTATGTACAAAGTAAAAATCATTAACCAATCGTTTGAATAAAACTGCATTATATGGTAAATCAATTATAAATATTAAGGTCTTGTATTCTAACAAAGTTTCACAATCCTATTTGAATTAGGTATTGGAAAAATTGTTCTTACTTGATTTTACTTGTAATGCTAATTTATCGTGAGTTAAATTTTATGACAACAAATAATGTTGCTCAACTAATGAGAACTTATTACCAATATTTTCCTTTTTTGTCTTACAACACCAAAGTGTTTATTTACACTTTCCTGCAGTCGGATATTTAATTAAACAGTATTACTAAGTATAGTACTAACATTAAACTTTAGATTATCGATCAATAATTGGTTTATTTTTTTTAAAAAAACGACCGATTAAGATTCACAGTTAGTGACCACCTACTGATTTTATAGTTAGCATCAATAGTAATTACAGTTTCTATATTTTAAATAGAAAGTTGTAATGAATTATATGTTCGATAAATTATTTAGTTTATTACAAATAATAGCTCCAGTTTTTACCGATAATTATCAATGTTATTTATCATTTTATCGCTGTCACTTCATCGAAGCCACATCATCGCTGTGACTTTACATCTATTATTTAGTTTTCTTTAATTCCAATTTGATCAATCCTATTTGTAAGACAAAAAAAACTTTTCTATGCTTTTTCACTGTCACTTCATCGGAGCCACTTCATCACTGTGACTTTATACTATCACTTCATCGGTGTCATTTTGCATCTGTCACTTTATTGTTATGATTTTACAGCTGTCAAATCATTACAGTTGATTTATCGCGTCTAAATGTTCACTTTTAGTTTTAATCAGTACTTTTTTATCAAAAGCAAGATATAATGTCAGATTTTTGTAGTTTACGTCAATCCCAGTTTGAAAGTTGTCACTTCATTGTTGTCATTTGACATCTGTAACTTTATAGCTGTCATTTTACATCAGCACTATTGATTTATTGTTGTCACTCAAACGTTGTCACTTTGCAGCTATCACTTTAAAGCTGCACATCATAGGTATTGATTTATCAATATGTTTTTTTTACTGTCATTTCATTGATGGCATTTTATCGCTACGATTTTATAACAATCATATCATTGATGAAGCTTTACAGTTGTCATTCATTGATGTCATTTTATATCTGTTACTTTATTCCTGCCATTTTACAGCTGTTATTTTATCTCTGTCATGTGTCAGCGCTGTTAATTTATAGCTGTCACATAAATGTTGTCATTTTGCAGATGTCACTAAAAACATTTTAATTTTCGAGGGATCATGAAATGTCAAACAGTATTTAACATCATTTTTAATTATTATAAGATATAAAGAAAATTGTGTAAAAGAAGAAAAAACTATGAAGATAGGTTCGAGAAAATATTTTTTATCATTCACGTTCACAAAGTTTCTATTTCGACACTAAAAACAGTATCGAAATAGATTCATTGTAACACTGTTTTTGGTAACTTTTTGTTTTACACAATTGGTTGCACTGCACTGATTATAAACGAAAGATGAAAGAGTTCAGGTAGTAAATCAAGAATTATGTTGTATTAACTACATTATCAGCGATATTGCGAAATTCAAAATATTTGACAAACATTCAAATTTAAAATCGTTAAAACTGTCAAGTGTTAAAAGTGTCAAGATCGCCAACATAAATAAATATTTCGAAAAACTCTCATTTTATTTATTTTTTATACTTTTAAAAGTTGATTATAAAAAATAGTATGTAACACTCGAATTACAATGACGGTTTGTAGTACTCGTTCTTTGCGAAACTCACCGCTTCGCGGTTCGTTTCACAAACTGCACTCGTACTACGAAACCTGTCATTGTAACATTTGTATTACAATATACTATTGATTATTAACAATTCTATTATCTCCACATACATGTGCTATATAGTATAAGGCCAATGGCTCATGGATGTGAACTTTTATACCAAAGCAAATTTCAGTGCCATTATTATTTCTATTAATATATTTTTTTAATAAAAAGGAGATCTGATCTAATTTTTATAGTAAATATTGTAAAGTTACTTAATTAAAAACAAATAGACTACCCATATTAAATAATAGAATCTAAATTTAAAATAAACAAGTAAATAAATGTCCATTACCATAAATATGTAAAAATTATTCAATTCATTTATAAATATGAATATTACATACATTTTAATCGAAATAAATAAATTTTGAAATGTTTATGTTAAATAGAGGTGACTTAATCAATTTTTAAAATTTTATTTATTTAAATTTAATTGTTTTTACGTCAACAAGTAATAAATATTATATTTATTAATAATATATTTTATATTTATTATTATTATTATCTAAATTAAAATGATTACACTTTTAATCTTTTTGACCTTTAGAATTAATTATCATTACTTACATTTGTTGAGATTTCTTGTAAATGCACTTCAATCAGACTTACCTAAAACAATAGAATATAATAATTAATAAAAAATATCAAAAAATAAAGACATAAAAAGATAAAAATAAATAATTTCGTACTATAAGAGTGGGATCACTCTGCGCGTCACTTCGGTTTGCCGCCTTTTTTTTGGAGCGTTGTGAGAAGTGGTGCCTACTGTACCGATTTTTCGCACTGTTTTAGCTCTTCTATTCAATATACCTTGTTTAGATTGTTTGATCAGAAATGTGTTCCCAGTCATAGTCCTGGCTTTTAACCGTAGGCACTGTTTTGGTACTCCTAGAGCTACCCCTAGAACTTAAACTGATCCTTCTTTAATATCGTGCTCGCTGCCTCTTATATCCTGACATCTAAACTATAAGCCATTAACTTTTTATTTCCATCTCAGTAGGCTCTGTTAGTTACATGAAATTCGCCCAGTATAATACACGTCTGTTCATATTGTTCTGTGGTCTTATTAATTGTAAATACGATGTTGTCACGTCTTCAATAAAAATATGTGTATTCATTACAAATATCTTAAGTAATTAAATCTGCAAACCAAATTTAAAACTTGCCGAAAATAAGTCAATGTATTTAATATTAAATTGAATAGGTACTAAAGTAGATACGTCAGTTTTCGCTGCAAGTAGGTACTATTAATATCCAAGAATGGTCTATTTAAATTCACATGAATTTTGACTGATATTCAAAATAACACATTCCTTTGCACAGAACAGATCCCTGTTTATAGTCAATTATCATATTATATTATTGATCTAGAACGAAAATAGTTATTATCCTATCAAGTGCGGAAAGTTATACTTTCCCGCAAGAGTAAGGATCAATATTTTTTCTACAAGCATAAAAAAGATACTTTATTCATTTTTTAAATTTTATTTTCAACTCCTAACAATGTAACAAAATTTTAATTTGTGACAATTAAAGTTTGTTGTTGCTTTGAGTAACGTTTACAGAGGTGTTTTAATAAATTAAGGTTTTTTTAAGAACAAACATTTTAAAAATCTCTATTTTTATGCAAAATAATCTTTTTTTTACTATTTGTAACATAAAAGTAATAATACAATAATTTTCCAAAAGGTTATTGAAGGACATATTCATTTAATAAAAAAAGAGAAAGAGATATTTTTTGAATTAAAATGCGTGCGGAAAAGTGTTGTTTTACGCATGCTTGTAGAAAAATATACTTTTATATTTACATTTTATTACAAATAAATAATATAAGTAAAATTCAAAATGTAGCACATATACATATATTAATAAAAACGTTTAATACAACTTTTAAATTACTCAAGCAATAGTAAAAGATCCTTTTTACAAATGTATAATAAAACTTTTAAATTATTCAAGCAGTGGTAAAAAAAATTATTTCATCAGTTTTGAGTTTAACATAAAAACACAGTACTCAAAGTCTATAGGTATCCATCTTTTTTAAAGTCTTCTATTTTACATCCAAATGGCATCGTAGTGTAACATTATTGTATTAGTGGCTGTAGGATAATAAAATTTCACATCCAATGGGTTAATTGAGGAAACTATACTCCAGTAAAAATTTTATTTTCCTGGTCCGCCCCAGGTGGTGTCGCATTTGACTTAAATATGCTGATGTTTTAATAATGTTCTTTATAACAGAAATTTTTCAGAAAAATTAAGATTTGTTAGACATTTCAAACCGATACAATGAAAAAAATATTTTAATAAATTACATAAAAGCAAATAAAAACAAATACAGATGCAGATTTATATGTAACATGTAAATGTTGTCGGTGTATTTGTATGATCAATCCTCTTCCATTATTTCACTGGAAGAATCAGAGTCACTATCAAATCCAAAATCGGAATCGTCAGAATCTGATTCCTCCAATGAAATAATTAAAGGAGGAATATTGTCATGTGAGCAGTTTCCCATGTAAGTAGTCCAATCTGCCAAAATAAGTTCGTCTGTATGTCTACAAAAATTTTGCCACATGTCTGGTGTACATTTAGTCAATGCTTCTGTCCAAGTTTTTTTAACTCTTTCCTGGTCAAGATAAGTAGATGTAATATGTTTGTTATAATATGTATTAGTAAACCCCCATGCTAGTTCTATTGGATTGTAGTGACAATGGTATGGTGGTAGTCGAAGTACTTCATGTCCTCGTTGTTTTAAAATTTCATCCACTACATATGTCTTTTCGTCAGTTTTATAAGGTAAGATTATAGAGTACAGTTGTTTCTTTGTCATTTTTGTGTCAAACCTAATGTTATTGTTAATCAACCATTCCTGCATCATTGCTTTTTTCGCTGAAAAAGAGGGTGGTTTGTTAATTTGAACTGAATGGTATGGCGCGTTGTCCATGACCACCACACATTTTTCTTGAAATACAGATAGAGCAGGAATGAGTTGATTAACAACCCAGTTTTTAAAAAGGTCACCATTCATACTTTTGTGATAGTCAAGGTCTGTATTCGAAGAGTCTAGTAACAAGTCACATCCTTCCAAAAATCCAGTATCAGTCCCTGCGTGTAAAATAGTAAATCGCTTTCCTTCGGATTTTACACGAGCTGGATTACTTTTTAGGTCAGAATCGTGCACCCACTGACGCACTGAACTACCATTTTGATAGATCCATGTTTCATCTAGGTACACGAATCTAACTCTCTCAGCAAGACTTTTTAGTTGTTTATATTTCCGAATGAAAGCGATCTTTCTAATTTTAACGTGTCGTTGTTCACATAAAATATGTCGTCCATTTATTTTTTTAAATTTGTATCCCATTAATTTTATAAGTTTGTATAGTGTCGTACGTCCCCCTTTAAAATCAAAATTTTGTTTAGCATCAGTCAAAAGTTTGTCTAAAGTAAAATGTTCAGTTTTAGCATGGTACATCCAAATCTGTCGCTGTAAGTCTTTTTTTAAAATAAACTTCTCAAATGTATCAGTTTTACATCCTTTATCTGCGACTTTCTCATTATTTTTCAATCCTTCTTTAATAATCTTCCGTATTTTCGATACACTGATCTAAAAAAATTAAGCATTTAGAATGTTTGTCATATTAATTAGATTCAAAAAATATACCTCAGTTACACAACGGTAGTTAAGGGATTTAAAAATATTTAACAAAATTTTGAATTAAATTATAGTTACAAAAATGTATAATTTCGAAATTTGAAATCTGACAACATTGTATATAATTTATTATGATATCTGTCAAAAAAGGTTATGTGTTCTTTTAATAATATAAATTTTATTTAAAAAAGTGATACATATTTATAAATTCATTACAAAAACCTCTCTCAATTAATCTAATGCAAAATATATAAGTTTATGTTAGCGACTAGCATTGATTTAAAAGAAATACACATAAAATCGTACTTACTTGAAAAACCTCGGCCAATTGATTTAAATAAACACTCTCACAGCTGTTAGCTTGTTTCCTAAACATACCATAACATCTAACGATGCTGTTGTGAATTTCTGTACTTATTTTTTTTTGGCATTGTATATTGAATCTAAGAAAGCATCAAATATTTCGTTATTGAATCTTCAACAATTTTACCTTTGACAATGTGCTGTCAATATTTCGACAGTAGGTACCAACCCAACAAATTGAAGTGCCAATCCAAGAAATAAAATGCATAGTCTACTGAGATTGAAATAAGAAGTGAATGAATTATAGTTCCACCAGAAATCCAGTTCTAGTATATACTTCTATACTTCTAGTCCTTTTTACGTCTCTAATGCCTCACAATGGCACAGCAAGTACATAATCTGCAGTTGAGTCTCCATTAAACAGCCTCATGGTTTACTGGTATCCCTTTACCAATGCATGGCCAGTAAGGAAACCTTTAATGACTCCTAACTTATTCCTACTTGGTTTAAATAGTTTTAGCTCTTATATTACAGGTCTACCTTCTCTTGAGTGTTTGATAAGATATATGTGATAGATCAAACCGTATTTTTTGATACTTTTAGAGCTTTCTCTGAATCTTAGACTGAACTTTCTTTAATACTTCTTTATAACCTGATATCTAAACTAGTTTTAACAGAAATACACTCTAGAGACTATTATAAAGAAAGGAAAATAAAATCCTATCCACAGAAAAATATCTACGTAATGGTAAATTATTTAAAAAGTACTAACCAAAGTAAACAACAAAATAAAAAATAAGTTAAAAAATACGAATTCCAAGTTTCATATAACCAATGGATATCATTGATTTCAATAAACACACACTGTTTATATTTCTTTTTTTTTCTGTTAACATATCAAGTATCATTTTCTAACATGTTTCATTACTTATGTCTTTCAAATATTGTCTCGTGCCTCTATACTTCAACTGAGGATTTAATAAAACACCATATGGATGTTTTAACATCAGTTTCAGTTTACAAACCAAACTTTGACAAACAAATAACACCAGGAGGAAGAAATTAGAGAACTTAAATATATTTAACATGCTTTTTTTATAAATAAATATATTAATTACTGGAGAGTAAAAAAATCATAAAAAAATGTGTAAATATTGTATCGAAAAGTATGTTGTTATAAGTTAAATTCGATTGCATAAGTTTGTTAAATGAAGACATAGTATTTTATATAACTACAACTTCTGAAGTAAAGATACAAACTTGTAAACGATGTGTAAGTTTTAGTTATCTATGTATATGTATATTAAGTCTTACTAAAAAGAAGGAAAATTAAGAGACGACTATGACGTCTGTGACGACAAGACAGTTTTTAATTATTAATATCTTATTTTTGGGAGTTAGATAGACATTAGTTAAAAAATTTCATAAAATTAAATATAAAAATGTAAAATATGGAATAGAATTCAACGTTAAAAAAAAATTTTGATAGATATCAGAATTCAGTAGTATGACGCCACCTTAAGGTGGCGCAGTAAAACTCTTACATATTGACAAGGAATTTTTACTAAATTAATAGTATAGTCCATTTCATCATTTTTGGCCGATTTGATATTAGAAACCACTGAAATAAGATTAAACTGTCATCCAAGTTACCAATGGCGGAGAGTTTTTTTTGTCTAAATAAGGTCGTAAGTTTCTGAAACTATCAGTGTGGTTTGACAACTACAAAAATATGACATTGTTAATTATTAAATTCAACCCTTCAACAACGAGCCGTACGTGAAGGTTACTAGGAATGTGAATTAAGTCAAGACTTCCGTATTGAATACTTTTTATCTACCGGTGAAACAAGATGCAGTTACGTAAGTGTTGTATTAAAAAACAAACGTCCTCATTTAAATTTCTAACTTGCCTGTATCTGAGAGAGATGTAACTCTAAATTTACTTCGAGTATGATTTCTGTCATCGGCCAAAAACGGTGAAATGGACTATATATTACTTTACGAGTGGAGTAAATTGCATATTACAGCGAGTGTGTTTGGCCCATGAGCGAGCTTGCGAGCGAAGGGGCTAAAGAAACGAGCTAAATATGCAATTTGTTCCTCGAGTGAAGTACTATGCTTTACCCACGACTTACCAAATGGTTTTGTATAAAACTGAAAATAACAAATATAAAATTTAAATTTTGGCATAAGTTGTCAAAAATATTCGATTTTGCAGACAGTTCTGTCTGAGAAATGTCAAATGTTAGTTTAATTTAATGAAAACTGTAGGTAACCAACATAATAATACAGGTTTCTATTTACTTACGCCACTAGTTTACTAAATGAAACTATAACACAACTCCTCAATAATTTGACACTTACTGACAGAGTTATAGGTTAAAAAATACTTATGAGTCGTGGGTAAATATTTAAACAAACATTTGCTAAGTAATCAAGTACTAATTACATAGTTAAACAAGCATTTCTTACTTAATCAAGTACTAGGACGCCACCGCAAGGTGGCGCAGTAAACAAGAGCAATTCTTGCTAAATTAAGTACTATGACGCCAACGTAATGTGGCTCACTTTATATCTAATATATTCAAGAAGTTCACTGTGTCAGCTAGTTAAATAAGTACATAGTGTTTCACATTAATTAGCTGATTGTTACCATTAGATATACAGTTGACATTTGACATATTACCAAATTTTTGACAGTCCACTCAATTATTAATCAAAATATAGTTTCGATTTGTTTCTCAAAAGAACTGAAATACTAAACAAGCAATATATTATCAATAACCATACGTGTTCAATTCCCTATAGATGTAAAAGTTTTTATAGTGTTCGAAAGAAATAAAATACATAAATATTTTACGCTCTGAAAGATTTGCTATGGGTTTATCCTTCTATGTTATTACTAAATCAAGTAATCTCTTCATATTATGATTGGTTCTAATAATTTTAATCAAAATTTAGCAGTCGAGTCGACTCGAGTTTCAACGGTTCACGCCTCATTGAGTATTTCTGTTCCGAGAGCGCACAAATCGCTAACTTACAACTTCCACTTCGTTTTTCTATTATTATTGGATGAAAAGAAGCGTATATTAACATATTATATTGTTTAGGAAATTTATCGATTTTATAATTTAAACGTTACTTTTTCCGAAAAAACTACTTGAATATAGACCAAACTATTAAAGTTTTCAAAAAAACTGTTAAATGATTTAAAAGACAGCACTCTTCTATAAGTAAACTAAAAATTTCATTTAAATTGAATCACGATAAATTATTTTAAAATGAAGGAATCAACAAAATATCAAAGATGACTGGCTTCTTTGTATATAAATAACATAACCGTATTGTAAGTCTACAACTTTGTGTAACATCTAACCACGAAGACTAGATACTAGGAGTCTAAACGGTATAGGCTTTTCCATAATATTTCTTTTCTCAATAATCAACCCAGATCATAGTTCTATTTTTTGCCACTGGCGGCGAGAGTAACCATAAGAACTTATAGAGCCTTATAAGAACCGATGTTTATGACATTTATGACATTTAAATTTCGCGAAATTAAATTCAATATATAATATTAATTTATTTATTTAAAATTAGTTGTCATAAAAGCTGTCAATAGTAACAAAACTTCCAGCGTAAGGATTTAAACGAGTATCTTAGGAACACGAGCGCACTCTACCAGCAATAGTTCTGTCCCCTAAATTGAGACCATTTTTTTAACATTACGTTTAAACTCCTGGTATCTATACTTCGTGCATGTAACCTTGGTGTAACATAACTTAACTGTTAGATGCTTTTGTTGCCAACTATTTAAAACAAATTACGGTAAAGTAAAAAGCACGAGTGCGTAATAGTACATTCTGTAACAAGATTAGAATAAAAAATCCGATACGAGTGGATAATTCCAAACGCGTGCGTAGCGAGCGAGAGGAACCACGAGTAAATCGAATTTTCATTCTAACCATGTAACAGACTGTATTTTCTCCACAACCATGTAATAATTCTGTTTATTTAAATTGAAATTTGTAGCAAAACAATTAAAACGTGACACTGACAAACTGAGTGACAGTTTTGAAATTCATGGTAATCTGTTTTTTGTTGGGCATAATTACAGAATGTTATTCCGTTACTAGTTATAGAATGGAAATACATGTAAAACACATCAGAAGCAAGTGTTTCAGAATGAATATTCTATCTCAAGAGTAAGAATGAACACTTTCTATTATTAAAACTGAAGTCGGAATCATTACATTCATTAATGGTCGTGGAGAAAAGAAACTTTTACGCTCTCCAGCGATACCTCACTGTAAAATACACATTTAAAAGCAATGAGTACAAAAAATATTTTAAAATTCAAGAAAATTTCAACAAGGTGAACTGGGAAACAAAAAAAAAGGGTGTGGCAGTCAGTGGGACTGCCGGCAGAAGTTATACTTCTATGCACTGTTAACTAATAAAACTTAATAACTACAAACACAGGCAAGTAGAAATAATTTTTTTTTTTAAATTAACTGTATTCAATTAAATAAATACTTAGAAAAATAAGACCAGTTGATGTGTGTCCTTACTTCAAACACGAAAACCAAACAGTAAAACGATCAATGTACAAAAAAAGTGTTTACAAAACCCCATAGTGCAAAATATAATGCAAATTACAGAATACATATTATGATTAATATTATTAATATAAAATACTAAACTTTATATATGTTTACTTACGTGACAGAATTATAAAGTAATCTGTCAAACACAATTTAATACGTCACTATGATATTCCAAAACATTAGCTCAAATTGTTTTTTGTATATCTATCTCTTTTCAATGTACTGATACCTTATAATCCTTATATGTGTTTCTGTCTCTCTCTTACTCACACCATTACATATGTAATGATTTTTGCCATTTGACCCCACACAAATCAAGTCCATGATAAGAAGTATAACTTCAAAAACACTGACATACTAGAAGATTATTAAAGTCCCATATAATAAGTAAAAGTTCATATACAATGTACCGTTTTCGATTCACATCATCAGCTGTATCTTGGTGACATATGTGTAGGGACAAGATATTTACTGATAAGATCAGATCCGGATCGCAGCTGGTTGTGTTATATCCGAAATTTAAAGTAACATCAAATACATCAGATATGAACCATTTATTAAGGCTTAAAAGCAATCCCCTTCTATTCTCAACCAGCTTAAATATGACACATCTACAAAAATGACTAATTGCTGCATGTCTTTTACACAATTAATTGTTGGGATATACGATATTTTTTATTACCAAATTTTGTATGATAAATGATAGCTTAGTTTAGTTTTTTTTTTGAGATATTAATCGTTTCTGTTAAATTTTTAATTGCCATTTTATTACCTACGTGTTTCGTATTACATATAAAACTTTCTAACCAGGTTTATTTTTGGGGATATTGAAGATGAGGTAATGAGATTTAGGTAACAAACACTAATCCTATGTTAAGATGAAATAAAATTAAATATCTCTTAGGCAAAAATCTGTTCGACACATTGAAAATTAGCCCCTTGAACGATTTTTTATCAGTTGTGAAAAGGGCTTAGAAGGGGGCACGATGACATCTCTATCGAACCGGTAGAACAACAATATGAAGATAATGTAAACAATATGACAAGCGCCTAATATGGTATAGGGTACCGACCCCCATACATGGTCGATTTCATGCACCAAAAATTTTGAATGCGATCCGCCTATTGAAATACTTTTTTGTCTGGTTTGATGACATTGCACTAATGTAAACATGTTACATAGACTAAAAGATGGGAGATACATTGAATTCTTTCTATTGAGGACATGTAAACTTTTTTTGTTGGATTAAAGGGAATAATTTGATGTATTTTACAAGATTGGAATTTTTGATTATCGTCTTTGTATATATATATATATAAATATTCTGTTATGGATTGCAAATAAACTATTAGTTTATCATATAGAAATTGCGCAAAAAAATGATGCTAAAAGAAGCCAAAGATGACTACAAACGATCAAGAGATATAAAAACAAAATGTCATAAAAAAACTGATAAAGATTATAGTCGATTTGGCAAATAATCTCTCGCTCATTCACTTCATGCTTGATAGTATAGGATCACGATAGAGAACGACCTTCACCGAGCTGGTTAATGGACCAAACATATTTTTTATGTAATTTAATATATCAAAAAATATATTGCATATGGGTTGCCTATCGAATTTCAGTCCAGGATATTTTTAATTAATTTAAAAAAAAAATTGTGCGACTGAGAGGTCCCTACCAACCGTTCCATGCGATAGAAGAGGACACAACATAACAGCGTTTGTATCCCGGCCTTTTAAAGAGAGGAAGCTCTCTGCTCTTGAATACAAGAAGGATAGCGAGAGACATTCTGAGCATTATTTTGGAGTAGTTTCATATTCAAATAAAGGATTAGTTTTTAATTTTTTTCAATCAATTAAATATATATGTGTATATATTTTGTTACATTAAAGTATATATAAATCTTTAGTTAATAAGAAGTTTATAGCAATATATATATAATTTTAATCTTGCAAATTTAATTTCTTTTTTTTTCCTATTTAAACATATTAACTGAAATAAATTAAAGCAATTTGCTCTATATAATTAATGTATCTATCGACATATACTGACAAATTAAAATCAATTGAAATTATTGAAAACAATTCAAATCCCAGCTGTTATGTTGTGTCCTCTTCTATCGCATGGGACGGTTGGTAGGGACCTCTCAGTCGCACAATTTTTTTTTTAAATTAATTAAAAATATCCTGGACTGAAATTCGACTGGCAACCCATATGCAATAAATTTTTCAATATATTAAATTACATAAAAAATACGTTTGGTCCATTAACCAGCTCGGTGAAGGTCGTTCTCTATCGGGATCTTAGACTATGAGTAAATGTTATATGTGACATATGACGATCAAAAACACTGACTAACTATTAATGCATCAGTAACTGAGAGATAGTGCGGGAACCTTGACAGTTGTCAATATCCTGGTGTTTTCAACTTCACAGTCCACTGTTCTTTTTTCCAACGGCCTTTGACGTTTGGTCCAAGCAACCATATTTTCAAACAGTTTTTCTGCTATTTTCAACAATTTTTTACGATTTTCAACGATCTGTCACGCTTATTAACGGTTATTCCCGATTCTTACAAATTATGTTAACCATTCTTACCAATTTTCAAAATTTGTTTACTATTTTATACGGCTTTTCCAATTTTCATAGGTTTTCACAATTTTTACAGTTTTTTACATTTGGTAACGATTTTTATTTATTATTTACTAATTTTATCGGTGTTTCCCAATGATTAACGATTTTTCATCATTTTTAAAATTTTAATATAAACTCACTTTTGTAATGTTGTGAATCACCGAGAGAAAATGCGATCTACAGCTGTCAACATCGCAGTGTAGGTCACTTCACATTTCACTGTTTTTTTATCGGCCTCTAACGTATAGTCCAAACAACCAAATTTTTTCAAACTTTCCCGCAATTTTTCATGACGTAGATTAATACCTTCACATATTAAGATTTAGATGTTATTACTGTCATTCAATTTATAGCTTCGAACATTCTAACCTGTTTTAAAATTATCAGAAATTTTTTACAATTACCAGTGGTGGAAGATAGATTAGTAAAGAAAATCTTGCTTTAAGTTGGATAGTTATCGTCTGGTTATAAATGTTAAAGTAACAAAAAAAACTTAAATCCCCGGTATTCATATACATAGCAGATGTGGTAGTAAAAGAGAATAATGATAAACGGCAGGTCGGTTATAAATCGGTATGCAGAAAAGTTGAAGTGCTTAAATAACCACTAGGAGAGTTGTAAATTGGTCCTTTCGCAGTTAATGAAGTCAGGATGATGGATATGCGCCATATTAATTACTAAAAGAATGACAAAACGTCGCGTATGCGACAAATGACTCTGCCTAACGCTTATGACATGTTAAAGAAGTAATTAGAGCGTCTGGCGCGAGATATGATACTATTACAGAATATAGTACAGTTACTTTCTTAAGAATTAATAACTGTACAAATAAATCTAGATTCTAGTTATATCAAAACTTGTTTTTATAAATATATTCCATTTTTAGTTAAGTTTACTACTTTAACAATTAAAATTGTTTCAAGAAAAGTTCTGTATTGTAAGTAACTGTATCACTACATAGTATAAAACAAAGTCGCTTTTTCTGTCCCTATTTCCCTTTGTATGCTTAAATCTTTAAAACTACCCAACGGATTTTGTAGCGGTTTTTTTTAATAGATAGAGTGATTTAAGAGGAAGGTTTATATGTATAAAAACATCTATTAAATAGTGGAGAAATACTGTTATTTTTAAGGTTTCTAATCTAATGTCGTTAAATATTAATTTTTTTCCGCTTACATTGCAAACGCAGGCTGAACCCTACGAGATTTATCAAAATAATGTACTAATTATTTGTACACATTGAAAAGGTCTACAAAAAACTCCGCGATGGTATATGTCTATCTCTTATGGATAGCCCACAATAACATTTTTTTGTCATTTACCTTTTTCGACAAATAATGGCTAATTTTCGAAGCGATTTTAACCAATACAGCATTAATCCTTATCCAATTAAATAGCTTAAATACATTGTTGATTTAATATAGATCTATATGGACCTTTACAGCACAAGATTTAAATCAATATTTTCCAAGATATTGCAGATTTAAAATTGCGGGACGTATCGCTTGCGGTGGTACTGGCCGGCAGGGGCGGCGGCAACGGAGGCTGCGATTTTCCTTATAGCACTTTGAATTTTGCAGCGATGGGACACGTTTATTACGAAATTAATCATTATGACGCTACCCTAAGGTGGCGCAGTTGAGATGTTATATATTTACATTGTAATTCTTACATAATTAAGTACTATGACGCCACCGTAAGGTGGCGCAGTTGATATCTCATATATTTAAAAGAGCAAAACTTACTTACCTAAGAACTATGACGCCACCGTTAGGTGGCGCAGTTAATATATAATATACCTAACCAATAAATTACAAAGTACTATAAATAATAGTAAAAACTGGTAATTAACGAGAAAATATGATAAAAAATACAAAAAATTAATCGTAAAAATAAAAAAATAAAATTGAAAAAACATTAGTGTTAGGCGATGCGAAGTTCGCCGGGTCCGCTAATTTGTAATAAAAATCTAAACGAACTCATCGACTCAGTGAAAAGTTTACCATTTATGTGAAAATGTCATAATAATTATGTAAATTTTCATTTCAAGATTGTTTTTTCTTCGCATTTCTTCATATGTCTCTGCCTTCTTTCTAGAAAATTGTAATTCAGAATCTTATGCTTTGATTTCTATTCTCTTTTGTTCTATTGGGACGGACGGTAATTTGCTTTGCTTACTTAATTTTTCTTTTGCTTCAATATATTCTCGTGTCTGATTATCATTTGCATCTTTTACTAAAATAGCGCTGTTCTTTAATCATACCTTCACACTGTCTGCGAGACCAGGCGAGATTGAGAGTGTGGAATGTGCGCTCGGTCTTCCTCGCGTCGTCTTGGTCTGCTTCTAGTTTTTGTAAGCTTTTCAGTCGCGAGTCAAAGGTACCACGAGGCGAGGTGATAGGTCTATTTACTGTGTTTTTAGTTGTTTTGTTTATTTGGTTGTCTATATTTTCAAAGAAAACTTCCACTTTGTCCATCTTGAAATTGTACTGAAGTGTGTATGCCCTTTCCAGCAACTACTAAAATGTTTTGCCTCGGCGAAAGTGTGAAGATATCATTTTTTTTGTGTACCAAAATCTTCTGCATTCATATTTGTTTTGTTTTGTATCTACGTTTCATCATTACAGTTATTTGTTCGTTTCACTAAATTCTTGATCACCTTCAAAGTGTTTTATACATCTGAATAATCTTTCTGTAACAAGTCATCTGCGTTGATTTGTGTGTCTATTTCCCTAACTTCATCCGAATTCTTATACGGACTAAATATATTTTTACAATTTCTAGGTCCATTTGATGTTATAATAGTTCCATTTTCTAACGACCTAGACTAGTTGTGTTTGAATTGGACGATATTGTGTTAATTTGTATATGTTTCCGAATCTAATTATAAATCTCTATTTAAAGTTTCTAACTTTTTATAATGCAATATAAGAAAAAGTCACTTAGTGTTTCTTGGAATAACTCTGTTTAAGTATAATTTAACAAGCTATTGTTTAAAATTAAAAATTTCTATTGTGAGTATAGTATAATAAATTTTTTGTAATGATATTTCAATGGTGATGAATAATTCAGTTATAATTGATAAAATTTTGAAAATTAATACATTTCTCATACTATAAATAATACTAATAGAGAAATAGTCAACGCAGGTGGGCCCGTATGTTACCCTGCGTAACACAGTTGAATACTAATATTAGGAAAGCCAGCGGCAGCCGCGCATTGTCACCATGGAATGACACTTATACTCAAACACAGACCTTCGAAGACATGTTAAGTTCTTGGAACGAGTATATTATTATTCTGACTGATTGTAATGACATATTGCCGTTTAAATAACATGTTCAACGACATCGCAGGGTTATAAATAATAAATATCAATGCCTGTTGTGTCTCGTATTATCGAACAAATCGATTAGATTCAAGTAGTTTCCAAATACACCAAACAGATTTCTAGACCACTGATTTAAATACAGTCTTTATTTTCCTAATGAGGAGCATGGTTAAGTTGACATTTGATAGTTGATATTTCACAGATGACAATTGAAGCTAGCATTTAACACATGACAGTTGACATGTGATAGTTAATATTTTACAGTTGCTGTTTGACAGTTAATATTGGATACTGGATATTTGTAATTTTTAGTACTTGATAAATACGACAAATTTTTGAAAATTGACAGTTTCTACTTTACATTTCTGTCGAATATAATTGTTAGTTTACAAGTGACGTTTGATATTTTTGCTGTTTGACAATTGACATTCAAAGTTTAACAGTCGACATTTAATAGTTGACGTTAAATAGTAACTATTTAGCAGACAAGTGTTTATAGTCGATTCAGATAGAAGTGTCATCAAGTGGGCTGGGTACGTGTGAGATCATCTTTAACTTTATTACAAGATTCAATGGAAACAGAACTTTAGTTAGGGAATTATATGTCATTGCGATGTTTCCAAATGTTTATAGTTATATTGAGCAAGCAATCTGATCACAAGCTGACTATAATTGCGATTCAAATTTCACTAAACGTGGGTGCTGCCACTACAAATTTGAATTTTCCAGAGACTACTTGATGACACTTCTATTTGAATCAACTATATATTTAATATTTGAAACTTGGCATTTGGCAGTTGATATTTAACAGTTAACGTTTGATACTTGTGGATGTTTGTTATTTTTGATACTTGATAAGTTGACACTTGACATTTGACATTTTCCAGTTGACATCTGATATTTGATATATTAACATTTGACATTTAAAAATTAACTTTAGACACTTGATGTTTCACAATTCTTGACAGTTTCTACTTTACATTTCAGTTGATTTTGACAGTTGACATCTGATAGTTAATATTTGATATATTAACATTTGACATCTAACTTTGACCCTTGATGTTTCACAATTGTGGATATGTTATTTCAATTCTTGACAATTTCTACTTTACATTTCTGTTGATTTTAATAAATAATTGTTAGTACCTATACAAGTGGCGTTTGATATTTTTGTTGTTTAACAATTGGCATTTGATGTTTAACAGTTGACATTTGCCAGTTAACGTCACTGCTTATCTCACGATTTAATTTGGTTTGGCCAAGTTGTACTTTCAAGAAAGATTGCTACATCATATTAGCATTTTTTTTATTTTTTTTTTAATTAATTATTGTATAAGAAACCATTATAAAAGACAAAAACTTAAATTCGATGAAGAAATGTATTTTCTGAGTGTAATAAAATCGGAATATTAAGTAAGTTATTCTCACCAGACAGGGTAGATATTAGCATGCTGGCAGGCATCCAAGGGCGTTTTGAAATATCATATTTACCAAGAGTTAACATTGGTTCGCCACCTAAGAATGACGCATAAACTGTAGTCGTCGCGACGCTACAGCTTCCTTCTCCTAGGGGCGTCACGACATTGTCACTTTCTGTTAGCAACTGAATTGAAACGATGAAACCAGTACAGTTTAATTTAATGGACTTACTGAACCGGAATCACACTGACTTCGGTGGTCTCTTTTCAGAATTAGTAAACTGAATGGAGTCGGTCGAATACTAATTTTGTGTCTTTTGCTTTTTTCAAAATGGTTGACTACACGACACCAAAGCCTAATCGAAGAAGACATTTAATTGGACACGATTCGAAAATATGCAAAGCAATCAATAAATACACGATACTTTTATATAATTACATATAACCGAAATGTAAGTAGGTATGTATTTTACTACTTCTATGAATTTTATATACCTACGTCAATCCATTTGTTTGCTACGTGGTATTATAATAATAATAAATAATAAACCTACTATCTGATTTAAATAGATTTAATCTAAACTGTACTATATATTAAAATTTTTAACGCTTCAATAAAAAATCGGAGAAGTACGCCTTTGCTTTATACAGAATTTCACGAACTAAATATTCCTCTGCAAATCGTAATATTGCCTCTAGAAAGAGTAAGTATACCCTAACGCAGAAGCATGAGAATATTGCCAAAGGATAAAATGGGAATCATCAAGTTTAGAAATTGTATTTATCTAAAAACTTCCCTAGAGTTATAATAAATATTAGAATAAGGTTTTTAATACAACAAGGTCAATAACAAAAAGTAGGTATCATGTATTAAAAATTATATAAAAACACAACAAAAACAAGGGTTGTAAAAAATTTTCAAACCAATTTATCTGAATCGTATCTATTTTTACGAGGGTGGTCTAAAAAATTCGCGACCACAATATGAAGATTGCACTCGTCAATAAAGTCTAGTGAATTTCTTTGTTTATCTGTGGTATGAGAGGTTTGATTTGAGTAGTTTTGTAAAAATGTCATTAAATATTTGGTTTTAAAAGGTAACCCTTCTACGCATATCACATATGAGTTGGATTCTGTGTATGGAGACTCTACATCATCATTTACCTACCACAATCAAATTTTGGGTATTTAAAAGTGGCTATAAGAGCTTGGGAGACGATGAACGTTCAGAACGTCAGAAAAACTACATCTAAAAAACATCGCCAAAGTTCTCTTAATGGTGCTAGAAGACCACTGAATTAAAGTGAAAGAGATGGCAGAGGTTATGATTATATTAACGGAACGTGTTTGTCACATATTAAATCAACTTTAGGCATGAAAAAGCTGTTCGAATGTTGGGTCCTGCGTTAGACTAAACACGTGTTCGAATGAACATTTCCAAAAGCTCTGTTGGCACAGTTTAGTCGTAATAAATTCGAGATTGGGGCCGATTAATTACTGTAGATAAAACCTGGATACACCATTATACTTCCGAAGCAAAAAAAACAGTTCAAACAGTGGACTGCAGTTCCAAAAAATCAAAAATTGTTTTTTTTGGCTATGACAGTGAGTGGAATTGTTTTTAAGGATGGTCATATAATTTTATTTCAATCGATTATTTTCATTAACAGATAAAACGTTACAAAAACAGTCCTAATTGCAAAAAAGGTTATTCTGTTTTATCAAATAAAACCACCGTCTAACATTTTAGGGAAAATCCATAAATTACGGTTTATACTGCTTGACCATCCGACTTATTTACTAGATCTAGCCCTTCTTTCTGTTCCCTCATCCAAAAATTGCGCTTGGAGGAAAGATTTTCATTAAATGAAGAGCTAAATCATCTTCCTGAACAATTATTCAATAGAAGAAAACGCCAAGTAGTATTTGGGCAGGTTACAGATATGGAAACATCACTGGGAAAAATGTGTAGAGTTACAAGAAGACTATATTAAAAAAACGTGTTTTTGTTAAGTTACAAACTTTTGAGACTACCCTCGTAAGTACTCAAGATTGCACTCATAGGCCACTGTCTTATTTATTGAAATTTACACTTGAATTAATAAAAAAATATAACATTTTAAGTTTATTTCTGTTAGTTCCCTCGTAATCAATTCTCAGAATGTCACTCAGATTCTCAAGTATAAAATTTAGTTTTTAATATTTATGAGCTGTCTCGAAGAGATGTAACGTTGAATACTACCGTTTTTATTAGTTACATTTGGTTTATATCGCTATGAAATCTCGCCGGATTGCTACAAGGTGCATAATGAGTGCATGTATATGACACGATACATACCTATTCTAAAAATAACTGACTATTTATTTAAGGAATAGGTATTCAATCTTTCGGGAAGATTATAATTATAAATATATTTAGTTTCTGTTTTTCATATAAATATACTAAAGCGATATCAATTAAAAAGTTAGTAAAACAACTGTGTTATCAAAATATATTAATAAATTTTTTATAAAACCAATAAACGGAAAAATTGCTTTTAAAGCGATCCTGTTTCACTCCAGTAGAGCCTACCTAAGTTCATTTTTAGACTAATCAAGTTAAAACAAGCTTTAAGCAAAAAAATCGACTTATTTAGATTAAATAAATTATAATTATTGCGTATAGTTACTAAATACCGGTCTAAACATTAGTGCCCATCTCTAACGCACTCTTTTTACTAATTAGTGGAGTTGGCGTAAAAAGGTTGTATAGAGGTGGACAAAAATAAATGTAAGTTACATGTTTTCAATTTTGTTACTATAACACAAACAGTATACTCATAATGAAATTCCTTTATTAAGTTTAATATACTGTCCTGGTACGTTTTTATGAACCTTAAACAATTAAGGCCGATTCTCACATAGCAGCGCCGCAGCAGCGTAGCGTGGCGCTGCAAATGCGGCTCCATAAAATATTCATCATTTTAAATGGAACAGTTCCCACATAAGCAGAGCAGTGCGGCAGCAGCGCAGCACGTCAACATCCAACGCCTTCGAGAGCGTTGTATGCTGCTCTGTGTCGCATCGCGCTGCCAAGTGGGTATTAGGAAGCAGCAAACACTGCTGAGGTTGATGTAATTTGGTTAATATTTGCCATAGACTACAGAAAGCTACATAAATAAAAAATAATTTTTATGAAAACAACTAGATGGATTTGGAACAAATAACGACACCTTTTATAGATTTTTGTAGAATAGATACACATTCTATATTTGTTTAGTGTTAATATTATTAAGTAGATGTCGTTAATTTATTAGAATATTCGTTCGGTATTTCACATAGTCAGCATTTATTAGATATTTCCTTTTTTATGAAAGGGTGCGGTTTTATTTGTGACATTCTCATGTATTTATAAAATTTAACTTCATCTTCCACCAATCTTCCCGCAAGTAAATGAAACTGACCTTCCTCCATCCTGTGTTTCCACAACTCGTGCACCCAATAGCTTCTTCTTTTTCTTTTTTCCTCTTCTGATAACAATACGGCTACAGCAAATACATCATCACTAGACGAGGAGCTCGACATTTTAAAAATCGTTTGTTCTTTTAAATAGTCTGAACAGTACTGGGACAAATGTTTCGCAACCGCTACGCTCGTGATTCTGCTGCGGCTGCACTGCTTAGGTGGGAATGCCTTCATGGTTTTTGCATCACGGCGGAGCTGTGAAGCGCTGCTGCCGCGCTGCTGCGGTGCAGGTGTGTGAGAATCGGCCTTTAGTGGAGTTGGCGTAAAAAGGTTGTATAGAGGTGGACAAAAATAAAAGTAAGTTACATGTTTTCAATTTTTTTACTATAACACAAACAGTATACTCATAATGAAATTTCTTTATTAAGTTTAATATACTATCCTGGTACGTTTTTATGAACCTTAAACAAGTCGACTTTTTTCTGATTAAACCACGTTTCAACCTGATTGTTATAGAAACAAACGTATGTATATATGTTCTACCAGGATAGAACAGGGATTAGTTCTAATGTCATTTACCATTTTGTTTAACCCCATTATATCCTGGAAGTACCTAAAAAATATCAAATTATCAACCAATAAAAAATTTGCAATTGTGATTAAGAGCAAATAGTTTATAATAAAATCTATCTTTTCTTAAACAAAATGTAGAACACGTTACTGTTATCTACCAATTTTTAAATAAAATTATTGATAAAACTATTTAGAAAGAAACAGGGAATATAGGGATCCAATTCATAATAAAGTACCGCATGTAGAAGATAATCCCAAATTTTCAATTTGTCATATTGAAAAAGTCGCAAAATACACAAAGAGGATTAAACTTTATTTTGAATCATTTGTAATATCCCTACGAACAAAATGTCAAAATAACCGTTACTTATTTCTCAGTATGTAACCAAATGTTACAATTAGAATGAAAAAATTAATCCGTTGATACAATAGGCGTAACCCCAGGAATAAGGAATATATTTGTTAGATTTGGAATAAATTTAACATTTTTTTTTATGTCAAAGGTAATTTTATATGGGACAGATGTTCGATTTTTGATTTTTATTTAATAGGAGTGAATTTTTTTGTACGCAATTTTCGTGTCTATCTTTCAAATCGACAGTGTTCTTATTACTCCTTAAAAACAGTGAGGTATTACCTTTACTATTCTAAGTCAATTTTTTTATTGCTTAAACCGCATTTCGATCTGATTAATCAGAAAATTAAGGTACGTAAGATCTGCTAGGCTAAAATGAGTTTAATCAGATTGGGATCTATAAATTCTATAAACAAACAACAAAAATGTTTACATGTTTGGCAAGTCTCGGCAAGCATCCACAAGCTCCAAGCGTTTACAAACACTTAAATGCCATTTATACACGCTTGCAAGTGCGCTAGTGTGTTACGAACAGGCAAACATGGCAGACGTAGACGTCGAAGCTCTTCCCATCTCACGCAAGCCATGTCAAACACTTCGTTTACACGCTTGTGTTTGTGGAAGCTTGCCGAGACTGGCCAAGCATGTAAACATACCAAAAGCTTTCTTTGATTTGTATTCGAAAACCGACACTGGTCTGGAACGGCAACAAGGTCTTCCCATCTCACGCAAGCCAAGTCAAATACTTCGTTTACACGCTTGTGTGTGTGGAAGCTTGTCGAGAGTTGCCAAGCATGTAAAAATACCAAAAGCTTCCTTTGATTTGTATTCGAAAACCGACACTAGTCTGGAACGGCACCAAGGTCTTTCCATCTCACGCAAGCCAAGACAAATACTCCGTTCACACGCTTGTGTTTGTGGAAGCTTGCCGAAAATTGCCAAGCATGTAAAAATACCAAAAGCTTCCTTTGATTTGTATTCGAAAACCGACACTTGTCTGGAATGACAACAAGAACATTTCGTTTACACGCTTGTGTGTGTGGAAGCTTGCCGAGACTTGTCAAGCATGTAAACCTACCATAAGAAATACCAACTGTTCTTTATAAATCAAGATATGCAATGAAAATTAATGTGTCAAAAAAACTAATTATTTTTTTGTATATTAAAAACAATAATTTGTTATAAAAACAGCTTCAATTATAATACTCGCTACTTCAATGCGGGTTATTTTTAACAAAAAAAGTTTTTATGATTGCGGCGAATTGGACTTGAAAGTTATTGTAAACGATTAAAAAAATGCATATATTCTATAGATTTATGAAGACTAAGCAAAAACAAGTACATTAATTTTTAAACAGATACAAGTTTATTATTATTAATTAATATATACTGTCATTTCACGGTACGTAGTAAAGCCATTCGTTCTGAGTAATTTATTGGTTGTCCTTTACAACTCATTATTATGGCATAAAAATCTGGTTTGACGTTATGTATATTCCACGTAATAAATAATACCTTATTATCTTCAAAGATAAAGCTTACTGCTTTTAAAAATTAATTGACCGTAAAAAAAACAAAACGCAATGAATTTTATATTATTAAAATATAATGTCAACGGATATTGTTCATTATCGAAATTTAAATAATATGATAATAGCCACTCTATTTTTCATAATTCATATATTTCTATTCTAAACACTCGCTATATTCTTGATGGAGTTTAACATTATTATCGAGGTATTTTTCATATCACTTGTGAATTATACATATTAGTTCTGGTTCTAAATTTAAAAAATTAGGAAAATTAACATGCCGTATCTTAGTAGGGAAATAATTTTTGTAAAAAAGCATGTGTTTTATGTAAATATGCTGTATTTTTATAGATAACATCGACTATTATTAGTGAAATAACTTAATGGTTATGCCCTAAAAGACATTTAAAGGACTCGCTTGTTTTGAAATCACTAGCGTAATGAAATCCTGCCCTTGTGCTCTTTTGAAGATAATTCTACACCTTCCACTCTTGTATTAACATGTAGGTATAGAAAATGCTCTATAAAGTGCCTCTAGGTTAACAAGTCTCTAGAACTTAGCGATATTACAGGACATTTTGGGATTCTAAAGATCAGAGCAGCCCAAACCACGAAGATGCTTACAGCTCTGGGAAACACTCCTACTATCTTTTAAGTGGAGTTTTAAGCAATAGACTTCTGTGCTCAAGAGTGCGCAAAAAATGCCAATTCAACTGATCTATTATGTGCCTCTAGGTGCCTCTGGAACCTGGTGATCTGACAAGAGATCTTGGGATTCTAAGGATTAAAGCAACCCATTCCACGAAGATGCTTACAGCTCACTCTTACTATCTTTTAAGCGGAGTTTTAAGCAATAGACTTCTGTGCTCAAGAGTGCACAAAAAATGCCAATTCAACTGCTCTATTAAGTGCCTCTAGGTGCCTCTGGAACCTAGTGATCTGACAAGACATCTTGGGATTCTAAGGATTGAAGCAGCCCAATCCACGAAGATGCTTACAGCTCTGGAAAACACTCTTACTATCTTTTAAGCGGAGTTTTTAGCAAAAGACATCTGTACTCAAGAGTGCACAAAAAATGCCAATTCAACTGCTCTATTAAGTGCCTCTAGGTGCCTCTGGAACCTAGTGATCTGACAAGAGATCTTGGGATTCTAAGGATTGCAGCAACCCAATCCACGAAGATGCTTAAAGCTTTGGAAAACACTCTTACTATCTTTTAAGCGGAGTTTTAAGCAATAGACTTCTGTGCTCAAGAGTGCGCAAAAAATGCCAATTCAACTGATCTATTATGTGCCTCTAGGTGCCTCTGGAACCTATTGATCTGACAAGACATCTTGGGATTCTAAGGATTGGAGTAGCCCAATCCACGAAGATGCTTACAGCTCTGGAAAACACTCTGACTATCTTTTAAGCGGAGTTTTAAGCAATAGACTTCTGTGCTCAAGAGTGCGCAAAAAATGCCAATTCAACTGATCTATTATGTGCCTCTAGGTGCCTCTGGAACCTGGTGATCTGACAAGAGATCTTGGGATTCTAAGGATTAAAGCAACCCAATCCACGAAGATGCTTACAGCTCACTCTTACTATCTTTTAAGCGGAGTTTTAAGCAATAGACTTCTGTGCTCAAGAGTGCACAAAAAATGCCAATTCAACTGCTCTATTAAGTGCCTCTAGGTGCCTCTGGAACCTAGTGATCTGACAAGACATCTTGGGATTCTAAGAATTGAAGCAGCCCAATCCACGAAGATGCTTACAGCTCTGGAAAACACTCTTACTATCTTTTAAGCGGAGTTTTTAGCAAAAGACATCTGTGCTCAAGAGTGCACAAAAAATGCCAATTCAACTGCTCTACTAAGTGCCTCTAGGTGCCTCTGGAACCTAGTGATCTGACAAGAGATCTTGGGATTCTAAGGATTGCAGCAACCCAATCCACGAAGATGCTTAAAGCTTTGGAAAACACTCTTACTATCTTTTAAGCGGAGTTTTAAGCAATAGACTTCTGTGCTCAAGAGTGCGCAAAAAATGCCAATTCAACTGATCTATTATGTGCCTCTAGGTGCCTCTGGAACCTATTGATCTGACAAGACATCTTGGGATTCTAAGGATTGGAGTAGCCCAATCCACGAAGATGCTTACAGCTCTGGAAAACACTCTGACTATCTTTTAAGCGGAGTTTTAAGCAATAGATTTCTGTGCTCAAGAGTGCACAAATGCCAATTCAACTGCTCTATTAAGTGCCTCTAGGTGCCTCGGGAACCTGGTGATCTTACAAGACATCTTGAAATTCTAAGGATTGAAGCAGCCCAATCCACGAAGATGCTTACAGCTCTGGGAAACACTCTTACTATCTTATATAAGCGGAGTTTTAAGCAATAGACATCTGTGCTCAAGAGTGCACAAAAAATGCCAATTAAACTGCTCTTTTAAGCTAGGTGCCTCGGGAACCTGGTGATCTGACAAGACATCTTGGGATTCTAAGGATTGGAGCAACCCAATCCACGAAGATGCTTAAAGCTCTAGGAAACACTCTTACTATCTTTTAAGCGGAGTTTTAAGCACTAGACATCTGTGCTCAAGAGTGCACAAAAAATGCCAATTCAACTGCTCTATTAAGTGCCTCTAGGTGCCTCTGGAACCTAGTGATATTTTGGGATTCTAAGGATTATAGCAACCAATCCACGAAGATGCTTAAAGCTCTAGGAAACATTACTATGTTCCAAACGGAGCTTTAAGCAATAGACTTCTGTGCTCAGAATGAATTAAAAAACTCAATAGACTATAGAATAAAAACGCCTCTATTCAACCAGAATACTTATTCAATCCGATAGCCAAGCTGCGTTGAAAGCTCGATCTACCACATTCAAGTACACAACAGTCTGGAACCGCAAATAGTCTTATAAGCAACTGACTAAACACAACAAAGTAACTTTGCTATCTGGATTGTTGGAAATGAGATTGCTAATAGTTTCGCAAAAAATGAGATAGTACTCCTTTTATCAAGCCTGAACTTTTGTGTGGCAATTTAAAATGCCTCATTATAATGAACTGAACATGCAGATGATCAGATTAGCTATCTCTGCAGAGTAAATGTTCATATTAACGACATGAATATCTGGAAAAGGACTTCTTAGAGACTGATCAATTTACAAATGTACACCTGAAGCATATAATCGACTTTCTCAAAAATCTAAAATTTACGTTGTATACATCTACAATATAGATCTACTATTTCCACCTACAATCTACAAATGGAGTCATAACTCTTTTGAAATTATTATTAAAATTGCAATAACATACTCGTGAATTTTGTTAGAATAAAGTATTCTTGTTAGAATAAAATCTTCAGATGTTAATTCCAACCTTGCCACTCTAGAAGAAAGTTCAGAGATTAAATTCTGGATAGAAAATGCAAAGATATTCGTGGTACTTTTTTCCACTGACAACGAGAAATACCATCAGGTGCAGTAGCCTGAAGGGATGGAACTATATTAGGAACGTTTGACTTCGTCAGTTGTTATTGTATGCTAAATATTTCTTCAGGTTGTATAGGAAGCTTCAAACACCAATCCAAAATTTATCATTGACACAATTTCACCACTGTTTTTCGATCCCATCCAAGATATTTTTTGTGTATTTTTGGGACCTGGAATGCCGTCTGTACTCTTCGGTACTTCGCTGACTTCACTCTAGTTCTTTCAACCAAAGAAATGTCTTTCTTTAGTCTGTGATGTTCGCGTATTGGTTTTGACTAATGCTTATTCCCTACCCCGAGGTCGTTACTCTGGGGTTCAATTCATTTAAGGCTGCTTCTAGTTAGTATATGCTCGAATATTTAAAGTGAGAAAAATATTTTTAATTGTAAAGAAGTTTCTATTGTAAATGACACAATTTCTTGTGATTTTGTACGAGTTCTTAATTTTACAACAAACTTTTTGAAGTTATATTGATGATAGGTGTTTTGATAATTGATAAATTTTTTTTTACCAAGCATCAAGCATGTCACAATTTTGTTAAACGGAGATTTGCATTTATTTGTGATTAAGTAGTATATAAAAAAATTGTTTAATAATGTTGCAAGACATTGGGCATTTAATCACTTTTTTAATAGCCATAAATCCTCTAGTCAAGAACCAAGTGTCGATTGCTGGTTATGGTTTGGTGGGCGAGACGACAAATTTATTAAAAGATATCGGAGTCAGTGGTGATCGTTCATCCGTGATTTCCTTTAGAGTTATTTTTTTATGAAATGTATTAATTGTAAAACAAAGTTAAATTTGTCATGTTCCTGAGTGGGTAAAAAGAAAAAGTGACGATTTGTAACTGGAATTCGTCACAGCGTTCATTGCACCAGGTCAGTAAACTGATCCGTGTTTCTTATTCGGTTCTTTTTACATCATTTTATGCAGACAATATATTTTTAATCCTTAAAAAATTACTTTCTTTTTTAAACAATGCTTCGAATTCATTAGAAAAAAAAATGAAAATGAAAAGTTTAATTGAGCTTCAATTTTCAAAGCGTTAAAAAGTATTTAATTTTTGACAGTTTCAACCGAATTAACCGTTAACTTGATTCTTATAGAAAAACATTTAAAAACATTATTATATAATAACTAGCTGCACCCGGCGCGCGTTGCTACGCCAGCAACTAAAATAAATTCAAGGAAAATAAAAGAGAAGAATAGATAGAGAAGGAAAGAAAGTTTATAGTTTTGGTTTTACTTATCGCACCAAAAATATATTTTTCGAACTTATATTTATACGAATTCGTGTAGATATCTATTAATCAGTATTGAATTTTATATATGGAAGCGCCATCTGGTGGTAATTTCCATTAATACGAATATCATATTCATCTTACCCGTAAAAATACATCATCATACTGATTTTCCTGACAATAGGTTGAACGGGACAGAAGTTGCTAGTCTGCAGCGCCACCTGGTGGCGAGTGGCATCAATGAGCATATCATACAAACCTTCTCCGTGGAAAAATACATATACATACCAATTTTCATGACAGTTGGTTGAACGGGACAGAAGTTGCTACTCTGCAGCGCCACCTGGTGGCGAGTGGCATCAATGAGCATATCATATAAACCTTTTCCGTGGAAAAATACATATACATACCAATTTTCATATTAATCGGTCCAGTAGTTTTTGAGTTCATTGAGTACATACAGACATACAGACATACATACATACAGACAAACATTCATTTTTATATATATAGAAGACTAGCTTTTGCCCGCGACTTCGTCTGCGTGTAATTCGAATAAAAGCAAGGTCTTTATGTATCAATAACTGGTGCCCGCGACTTCGTGTGCGCAGTATTAGTATTTCGAGTAGCTTATATTAGCGTGAAAAGAACTAACATTATGACATTAAAATTATAACATACATAATTTTTGGGTCGTATTTGAAAAATATAACAGTCTGACAATATTGAGATGTTACATTCGCACTGTAATAACGTAACAATATTGTCAACATAAGAAATACAGTAATTTTTTCAGACTTAAATGACATTTATCGTTATATTTTGGACAATTCACACAATATCTTTATAAATTATAGCCTATATGTTATTCTGATCTATAAGCTACATTACTGTAAAGTTTCATTAAAATCCGTTTAGTAGTTTTTGCGTGAAAGAGGAACAAACATCCATACATCCATCCAAACAAACTTTCGCCTATATAATATTAGTAGGACTAGCTGACCCGGCGGACTTCGTACCGCAAATCATTTATGTCATTCTTTTTCGTTTTTTCAATTTATTTTGATTTTATCCTTTTCATCATATTTTCTCGTTAGTTATCAGGTTTATACTATTTTTTTTTTGTTTTATTTTGTAGTTTATCGATAAAATATATAAGATGCATAACAATACTAAATTTAGTAAGAATTTCTCGTTTAAATATAAGTGATATTAACTGCGCCACCTTCCGGTGGCGTCACAATACTTAAGTAAGGATTGCTCGTTTAAATATATGTGATATTAACTGCGCCACCTTACGGTGGCGTTATATAAAGTAATCAAATAAGTAGTGGTTGCTCGTTTAATGGAAGCGCCATCTGGTGGTAATTTCCATTAATACGAATATCACATTCATATTAACCATTAAAAATGCAGCATCCTACTGATTTTCATGACAATCGGTTGAACAGGGCAGAAGTTATTACTCTGCAGCGCCACCTGGTGGCGAGTGGCATCAATGAGCATATCATACAAACCTTCTTCGTGGAAAAATACATATGCATACCAATTTTCATGACAATCGGTTGAACGGGGCAGAAGTTGCCACTCTGCAGCGCCACCTGGTGGTGAGTTACATCAATGTGCACAGCATATTCGTTTTTTCCGTGAAGAAATACATATACATACCAATTTTCATGACAATCGGTTGAACGGGACAGAAGTTGCTACTTTGCAGCGCCACCTGGTGGCGAGTGGCATCAATGAGCATAGCATGTTCGTTTTCTCCGTGAGAAAATACATATATATATATACCAATTTTCATAATAATCGGTCCAGTAGTTTTTGAGTTCATCGATTTCGTACATAAAAACACATCCTTTTTTATATATATAGATAAAATTTTGTTTTTGGCGCCCGGACTATGTTCGGATCACATCAACTGCTCTTAGTTTTAATAAAAGATCTTTCAAATTCTGTTGTAATTAATTTTTTTTTTTAATTGCTGAATAAATTCAGTGTTTAGCGTCTGTACTATTGTGGGAGCACATCAATTGCACTAAATTGGAGCTTTAATAAAAATCTTTCGAATTCTTTAAAAATTCAAAAAGAGTAGAAATTAATGAATAATTTAGTGTTTAGCGTCCAGACTATTTTAAGTGTGCATCAATTACACTTAATTGAAGTTTTAATAAAAATCTTTTCAATTCTTTTATAATTAAAGAAAATCTAAATCTTTTATAAAAACATTAAATTTTCGATAATTTTTTTTTATTATTTTTATACAGTTGATCGTATAAATATAAATAAAAACTTCTCATTTTTTTGTTAAAGTCATTTGCATACAACTCGGTTGTTATGTTTTTATTGACTTTCTTTACGATTTGCCCGTACAAATTGTTTTTCTTGAAATAATATCAAAAGCGTATTCAAACACGGGGCAAAGGAAACGTTTGTTTTATTGTTAAATTTTACATTGGATTTACATAATAATAAGTTCGTATTTCAGTTGAGCGTATATAAACTCTATTACCAAATGAAATGCAGGAAAAATAAATATATCTACTTATAAATGAATAAGTAAAGACACGTTGATGAAATTGAATTATTTGCCTATGTAAATTTTAGAAATTTATATTAAGGAACTTCTTATGTAAACTAGAATATGTTTAATTAAAGAACATAAGATCTTTGTTACTTACAAGCGATTTTTAAAATTTAGTGCAGTCGATGTACTATTATAGTAGTTCGGACGTTAAAAACTAAATTTAAACTCCAATTTCGTGCAATAGATATGCTTTCATAATAGTCCGGACCATAAAAACTTAAAATTTTTGATTAATACTCATATTTAGTGGAATTGACAATCAGCTTTCCATAAAAGTTCTTTAAATATTTTGAGATAAAATTGGGGAATAAAAAAAATTGTAACAAGAACTTTTGATTTAAAAAAATGTTAAAAATGACAAAAAATATTGAAACCGTTTTCTACCCTGACGTTTGACAGACACAAAAATGTCAACTATAATCGGCTACTCTTCAAATAGTAAACTGTCCTAACTTGTCATAAACTGAAAGTCAAGTAAAGTAGTTTTTAAATGTCACATTTGACGTTTATCCAACTTGTGTGTTAATGTCTTAGACACAAGTGTCAAAATCCGTTTTCAATTTTTTTTACAGCCTAATTAACTGCAGAAAAAACAAAATTATCATTAACTGTACTGTCATTAAACGCAAAATGTCAGTTGATGTCAAATTTGACGTGTGCCATTTTTTACCTTGACATCTGACAGACACAAAAATGTCAACTAATGGACTACTGTCCGATTGGTGAACTGTCCCAACTTGTTGTAAATTGACACTAAGGTAAAGTAGTTCTTAAATGTCAAATTTGACGTTTATGGTTTTTTAAATTGACATTAGGCAGCACTTATTTAAAAATGCCAAGTACCTACGTGTGTTAATATCTTAGAGAAAACTGCCAAATCCCATTTTAAAAATCTGTTTTACGGTCAAATATCTCATTAACTGCAGATAAAACAGAATTATTGTTATCATTGTCATTCAATGTCATCAAATATAAAATGTCAGTTAACGTCAAATTTGACGTGTGCTGTTTTCTACCCTGACGATTGACAAACACAAAAATGTCAACTAATTGGCTAACTAGGTACTCTTTAAAGGGTGTACTGTCCTAACTTGTCAGAAACTGACAGTAAAGTAAAGTAGTTTTTAAATGTTACATTTGACGTTTATCCAACTTGTGTGTTAATGTCTTAGACACAAGTGTCAAAATCCGTTTTAAATTTTTTTACAGCCTAATTAACTGCAGAAAAAACAAAATTATCATTAACTGTACTGTCATTAAACGCAAAATGTCAGTTGATGTCAAATTTGACGTGTGCTATTTTTTACCTTGACGTCTGACAGACACAAAAATGTCAACTAATGGACTAATGTCCGATTGGTGAACTGTCCCAACTTGTTGTAAATTGACACTAAAGTAAAGTAGTTTTTAAATGTCAAATTTGACGTTTATCGTTTTTTTAAATTGACATTAGGCAGCACTTATTTAAAATTGCCAAGTACGTGTGTTAATATCTTAGACAAAACTGCCAAAATCCATTTTAAAAATCTCTTTTACGGTCAAATATCTCATTAACTACAGATAAAACAGAATTATCGTTATCATTGTCATCAAATATAAAATGTCAGTTAACGTCAAATTTGACGTGTGCTGTTTTCTACCCTGACGATTGACAAACACAAAAATGTCAACTAATTGGCTAACTAGGTACTCTTCAAAGGGTGTACTGTCCTAACTTGTCAGAAACTGACAGTAAAGTAAAGTAGTTTTTAAATGTTACATTTGACGTTTATCCAACTTGTGTGTTAATGTCTTAGCCACAAGTGTCAAAATCCGTTTTAAATTTTTTTACAGCCTAATTAACTGCAGAAAAAACAAAATTATCATTAACTGTACTGTCATTAAACGTAAAATGTCAGTTGATGTCAAATTTGACGTGTGCTATTATTTACCTTGACATCTGACAGACATAAAAATGTCAACTAATGGACTACTGTCCGAATGGTGAACTGTCCCAACTTGTCGTAAATTGACACTAAAGTAAAGTAGTTTTTAAATGTCAAATTTGACGTTTATCGTTTTTTAAATTGACATTAGGCAGTACTTATTTAAAATTGCCAAGTACGTGTGTTAATATCTTAGACAAAACTGCCAAAATCCATTTTAAAAATCTGTTTTACGGTCAACTGTCTCATTAACTACAGATAAAACAGAATTATCGTTATCATTGTCATCAAATATAAAATGTCAGTTAACGTCAAATTTGACGTGTGCTGTTTTCTACCCTGACGTTTGACAAACACAACAATGTCAACTAATTGGTTTCCTAGGTACTCTTCAAAGGGTGTACTGTCCTAACTTGTCAAAACTGACAAAGTAGTTCGTTACAAAGTGTTTTTTGTCAATTTTGACGTTTTTTGTTGAAAATGGGTCAATTTTCATAAAAAAAAGGGTGTGGCAGTCAGTGGGACTGCCGGCAGAAGTTATACTTCTATGCACTGTTAACCAATAAAACTTAATAACTACAAACACAGGCAAGTAGAAATAATTTTTTTAAAAAATTAACTGTATTCAATTAAATAAATACTTAGAAAAATAAGACCAGTTGATGTGTGTCCTTACTTCAAACACGAAAACTAAACAGTAAAACGATCAATGTACAAAAAAAGTGTTTACAAAACCCCATAGTGCAAAATATAATGCAACCATGTGACGGTAGTATGGACTACAATACACTACTCATTACTGAATATTATCATTAATATTATTAATATAAAATACTAAACTTTATATGTTTACTTACGTGACAGAATTATAAAATAATCTGTCAAACACAATGTAATACGTCACTATGATATTCCAAAACATTAGCTCAGACTGTTTTTTGTATATCTATCTCTTTTCAATGTACTGATACCTTATATGTGTTTCTGTCTCTCTCTTGCTCACACCATTACATATGTAATGATTTTTCCCATTTAACCCCACACAAATCAAGTCCATGATAAGAAGTATAACTTCAAAAACGAAATTTTTCTTAAATCAAAATGACGAAGAACCATAAATTTCAATTAGATTAAGTAAACTAAGTACAAAACTGTATGTATAAGATTATGTAATGTAATGTAGTGTAATTTCCATTAAAACTAAACTATATTAAACAGAATGAATTTGTTGCAAAGTATTAACAAATAAACAGTTAATTACCGGATATTTTAAAACGTCAAAATATTTCCAACCTGTATATCTTAAAGCGACTGGTCCATGAAGTTATTGCTATTTTATGCAAATCATTGCACCTGGCAGACCATTTCAAAGTCAATAACTACCTTTCAAAATCAATACAAATAGACTAAAATGATTTATAGAATAGAAAACTATTCATTCACTAAATTACACTGAAAAACAATATCGTTTTGGGATAAAAAAAACCAAACATATAGAAACACAAAAATTTATGAATCTTTAAACTCAACCTTGTAATAAATTTGTTTGGAAAACATAAGGCCGAGCCGCAAAAAGCAAAATCTGATATTGCAATATTTCTTTTTAACGCGTAGGCCTCTTTTAAAGTTCATAAAATTAATAAGCCCGATAAAATCTATTTAATACCATCCGTTTCATTTCTCGTTTTGTTTTTATAAACACAAAAATAAAATCTTTACCTGTTCCCACAAATGTAGATATTATGTTAAGGCACTAACAAATAAATGGCTTCCCATATACATTAATAAAATGCTGACCTGCTATCACTAAGGCGGTTAATATTGCAATAAAAATTCTATAAATATAAAAATGGAATAAAAAAACATAAAAAGGGTTGGAAATTTAAGTATCATGGGAATAATTGAAAAAATATATATACCTATTCGAAAGAAATCGAACCTGCGATATCTATCTAAAGCCGATCACGCCTTTTATCACTTGCCAACTTAGAGTTTCTTGGGTTCTCTACGATATTCTTCTTCCATTTTTTTTTGTATTTGTGCATATTTCCCTCCAATTTCTAACTTTCATTGCTTTAATACCTCTATCTACCTGATCCTCCCAACTTTTTTTCGGTCTTCCTTTTTCTGGTTTCCATCTAATGACTTTTTTGATCAGGAGGTCGTTTTATTTTCTCTCTATGTGTCCACTCCATTTCAGTCTTTGCGCTTTAATGCTCTCCTATTATTGTATCTTTAATTTCATGATTCATTCTACTTCTCATTTCTCCGTTTACCATTTTTATTGGGCCCGCGATTCTACAAGTTCTTATGCGACTTGGGTTTCTCAACGATCTTCTTCCACTCTTTTCTATTTTTCTCTAACTTTTATGGCCATAATAACTCTATCTACCTGGTCCTCCCATCTTTCTTTCGGTCTTCTTTTTTCTGGTTTCCATCTAATGACTTTTTTGATTAGGAGGTCGTTTTATCTTCTCTCTACGCGTTCTCTCCATCTCAGTCTTTGCGCTTTAATAAATAATTTTATCTATTATTCTATCTCTAGTTTCATGATGCATTCTACTTCTCATTTCCCTCTTTACCATTTTTATTGGGCCCGCGATTCTCCTTATGATCTTTTTCTTAAATATTGTTTTTACAAGTTCTTATGCGACTTGGGTTTCTCTACGATCTTCTTCCACTCTTTTTTATTTGTGCATATTTCCCTCCCTAATTTTCATGGCTTTAATATCTCTATCTACCAGGTCCTCCCATCTTTTTTTCAGTCTTCCTTTTTCTGGATTCCATCTAATGACTTTTTTGATGTCGTTTCATCTTCTCTCTCTGTGTCCTCTCCATCTCAGTCTTTGCGCTTTGATAAATATGACAGTAATTTCACCTATTTATTGTATCTCCAGTTTCATGATTCATTCTACTTCTCATTTCCCCGTTTACCATTTTTATTGGGCCCGCGATTCTCCTTATTGATCTTTTTCTTAAATATTCTTTTCACAAGTTCCTATGCGACTTAGGTTTCTCTACGATTTTCTTCCACTCTTTTCTATTTGTGCATATTCCCCTCCAATTTCTAACTTTCATGGCTTTAATATCTCTATCTACCTGCTCCTCCCATCTTTTTTCGGTCTTACTTTTTCTTGTTTCCATCTAATGACTTTTTTATCAGGAGTTCGTTTTATCTTCTCTCTATGTGTCCTTTCCATCTCAGTCTTTGCGCTTTAATAAATCTGACAATATCTTGTCATATTATTGTATCTCTAATTTCATGATTCATTCTACTTCTCATTTCCCAGTTTACCATTTTTATTGGGCCCGCGATTCTCCTTATGATCTTTTTCTTAAATATTCTTTTCACAAGTTCTTATGCGACTTGGGTTTCTCAACGATTTTCTTTCACTCTTTTTTATTTGTGCATATTTCCCTCCCTAATTTTAATGGCTTTAATATCTCTATCTAGCTGGTCCTCCCATCTTTCTTTCAGTCTTCCTTTTTCTGGTTTCCATCTAATGACTTTTTGATCAGGAGGTCGTTTTATCTTCTCTCTATGTGTCCTTTCCATCCCAGTCTTTGTGCTTTAATAAATATGACAGTATCTTCACCTATTATTGTTTCTCTAGTTTTCATGATTCATTCTGCATCTCATTTCCCTGTTTACCATTTTTATTGAGCCCGCGATTCTCCATATGATCTTTTTCCTAAATATTCTTTTTACAAGTTCTTATGCGACTTGGGTTTCTCTACGATCTTCTTCCACTCTTTTTTATTTGTGCATATTTCCCTCTCTAATTTTCATGGCTTTAATATCTCTATCTACCTGCTCCTCCCATCTTTTTTTCGGTCTTACTTTTTCTTGTTTCCATCTAATGACTTTTTATCAGGAGTTCGTATTATCTTCTCTCTATGTGTCCTTTCCATCTCAGTCTTTGCGCTTTAATAAATCTGACAGTATCTTGTCATATTATTGTATCTCTAATTTCATGATTCATTCTACTTCTCATTCCTCCGTTTACCATTTTTATTGGGCCCGCGATTCTCTTTATGATATTTTTCTTAAATATTCTTTTCACAAGTTCTTATGCGACTTAGGTTTCTCTACGAACTTCCTCTACTCTTTTCTATTTGTGGATATTTCCTCCCTAAATTTCATGGCTTTAATATCTCTATCTACCTGGTCCTCCCATCTTTCTTCTTCCTTTTTCTGGTTTCTATCTAATGACTTTTTTGATCAGGAGGTCGTTTTATCTTCTCTCTACGTGTCCTCTCCATCTCAGTTTGTGTGCTTTAATAAATATGACAGTATCTTCACCTATTATTGTATCTCTAGTTTCATGATTCATTATACTTCTCATTTCCCTGTTTAACATTTTTATTGGGCCCGCGATTCTCCTTATGATCTTTTTCTTAAATATTCTTTTCACAAGTTCTTATGCGACTTAGGTTTCTCTACGATTTTCTTCCACTCTTTTCTATTTGTGCATATTTCCCTCCAATTTCTAACTTTCATGGCTTTAATATCTCTATCTACCTGCTCCTCCCATCTTTTTTCGGTCTTACTTTTTCTTGTTTCCATCTAATGACTTTTTATCAGGAGTTCGTATTATCTTCTCTCTATGTGTCCTTTCCATCTCAGTCTTTGCGCTTTAATAAATCTGACAGTATCTTGTCTTATTATTGTATCTCTAATTTCATGATTCATTCTACTTCTCATTTCCCTGTTTACCATTTTTATTGGGCCCGCGATTCTCCTTATTATCTTTTTCTTAAATATTCTTTTCACAAGTTCTTATGCGACTTGGGTTTCTCTACGATTTTCTTCCACTCTTTTTTATTCGTGCATATTTCCCTCCCTAATTTTAATGGCTTTAATATCTCTATCTACCTGGTCCTCCCATCTTTCTTCTTCCTTTTTCTGGTTTCTATCTAATGACTTTTTTGATCAGGAGGTCGTTTTATCTTCTATCTACGTGTCCTCTCCATCTCAGTTTGTGTGCTTTAATAAATATGACAGTATCATCACCTATTATTGTATCTCTAGTTTCACGATTCATTCTGCTTCTCATTTCCCTGTTTACCATTTTTATTGAGCCCGCGATTCTCCATATGATCTTTTTCCTAAATATTCTTTTTACAAGTTCTTATGCGACTTGGGTTTCTCTACGATCTTCTTCTACTCTTTTCTATTTGTGGATATTTCCTCCCTAAATTTCATGGCTTTAATATCTCTATCTACCTGGTCCTCCCATCTTTCTTTCGGTCTTTCTTTTTCTGGTTTCTATCTAATGACTTTTTTGATCAGGAGGTCGTTTTATCTTCTCTCTACGTGTCCTCTCCATCTCAGTTTTTGCGCTTTAATAAATATGACAGTATCTTCACCTATTATTGTATCTCAAATTTCATGATTCATTCTAGTTCTCATTTCCCTGTTTACCATTTTTATTGGGCCCGCGATTCTCCTTATGATCTTTTTCTTAAATATTCTTTTTACAAGTTCTTATGCGACTTGTGTTTCTCTACGATCTTCTTCTACTCTTTTCTATTTGTGGACATTTCCTCCCTAAATTTCATGGCTTTAATATCTCTATCTACCTGGTCCTCCCATCTTTCTTTCGGTCTTTCTTTTTCTGGTTTCTATCTAATGACTTTTTTGATCAGGAGGTCGTTTTATCTTCTCTCTACGTGTCCTCTCCATCTCAGTTTTTGCGCTTTAATAAATATGACAGTATCTTCACCTATTATTGTATCTCAAATTTCATGATTCATTCACACATAAGAAGCAAGTGTTTCAGAATGAATATTCTATCTCAAGAGTGAGAATGAACACTTTCTATTATTAAAAATGAAGTCGCAATTATTACATTCATTAATGTTCGTGGAGAAAACATATTTTAACTTTTAAAAACTTTTGGCAAAATTTAGTTTAAATCTATAAATATTTGTAGTTATTTATCATAATCTAGTGACAGTTTCAATACAATATTTACTATCAATTCTAAAAAAGAATCTATTTACAAATTTGACAAGCTTACCTATTATTAATAATTATTTATGGTACCTATTTACAGATAACATTGTCAACATTTAAAATATTTCATAAACTATATACTTTTTAGTTGATTTTACGACAGCATAAGGTAATAAATTAAAATTTATAACCAGAAACAAGTCATATTTCAATAGAGGATTTGGTGTAGTTATTGGTTTTTGATATGCGTTTACATTTTGAGAGCAAGGATTTCAATGTTGGTAGGTTATAAAATTATAATGATCCTATAAAATTTTGAGGTATGATATTTTTTAATTACATTAATCTCGAGGTCCAAAGGGGGTTTCATTTGCTTTGAAGTGGTCCATAAATTATTTTTCATATCACATGCATTCAAACAGCTCTGTTTTGCCACTCGAATTAAGACAATTTCAGACCAATGCAAGTGTCAGTAAGAAACAACGTTGTTTCTACCCTAGGGCAGAAACAAATGTTCTTATTTCTAATCTGTCAGAATGTTTTTGACTGACAGTTGCATTGGTCTGAAATAGTCTTACTTCGACTGGATACAGAGATCAAAACTTGCTGTTTTAATGCGTGTGATATGAAAAATATAGTGTGTGGCACGGGATGAAACAAAGACGATTTCTGACCAGGGCGATGACAGCCCTCGCTCGGGCAGTCAACTCTCGCCCTAACTCTCACCCCTTGCCACACAATATACTATTTGCTTATAATTTCTGCACTATTTTGTGATTTTCTTAACGTATACGAAACCATCTATACCTACGCGTTCGGAGTAGGTACATGTAAAAAGTCACTTAAGTCACAGTCTTTAATATAAAATTTAAGAGATATTAGTAAATGTAAGAAATTTGTTTAAATTTGTTGATCTGAAGATGTAGATTACAACATTACTTTGTGAAAGAATTTTAATGGGAATATTAATAATTGTAAATCTCGAAACAAACAAAGATATCATGTATGTTTTATTAATTAGACAAGAACAATAAAATTAGAAAGCTGTTTTGTTTAATAATAATAAAGCATAGAACGGTATTAATTGTGCCTAACCAACATGTTGACGGCAATTGGATCTGAGCCAGAAAATACTTTTTAGCGGATTTCGACCTCAGCCAGACAAAATTTTGCATTCCACATAAGATTTAACAAGTAAATTTTTATTTTATTATTCGCCTTGTTTCTCTTTCGAGCTTATGTTAAACATTTCTGTTGCTAACACAAGCAACAATGGATTATGAGTATGTGGGTCGTTTTACAACCAAATTTTCACGCATTTTCGATTTTTTTGTCTGTACTTCCGATTCTACATTTACAGTTTTACATTTTTTGAAGTTATACTTCTATTCATGCACTCGGTGGAAAGGATTTGTGTACAGTTAAATGGGAAAAATCCGAGGAAAAATCATTACATATGTAATGGTGTGAGTAAGAGATAGACAGACACGCTTATAAGGTATATTGGTTGGTAAAAACAAAGATGAAATATTTATCACATGTTATTAGTCCATTGAATACCGTTTCAAGATTCAGTACATTGAAAAGGGATAGATATACAAAAAACAGTCTGAACTAATGTATGAATATCATAGTGACGGACCACATTATTATTTGACAGATTATTTTATAATTCTGTCACGTAAGTTAACATATTAAGTATAGTATTTTATATTAATAATAATATTCAGTAATGAGTATTGTATTGTAGTCTAAAATACCGTCACATGGTTGCAGTATATCCCGCACTATGCTTTTGAGGTTGTTGGCTACGAATAGTCGAGGAAATGAAGCACCAAAACCTCCGAATTTTGTAACGTAAGATGGATCGGAATGCGTTTTTTTGCATTGGATTCGTTAAAGTATCAGGAAATTTGTCCGTAAATTTTATAATGTAAAAATGGAAATTGCATTTCTGCATTCGAAAAGTACATTCCGAACAGACAATAGAGAGAAAACTTAAAACTCGGTAGGTATTGCTGAAAATGAGTTCAATTTATATACTCTGGGTTTTTGGAGTCGCTGAACACGAATATCACGATTCCGAAAGTCTCCGCGGCACTTGGTGTCTAGGGTATTTACCTCTTCTCCTGGGGTTTTATGTAAATTCTGTACGAAATCAGCGCACACTAGGTACTCGGTGGTTTTTTGAGTCGCTAAATACGATTATAATAATGGCAATGGTCTTCGAAACACCTGGTGCATAAGACGGACCTCGTCTCCAGGAATTTTATGCAAATTCGATACAAAAATAGTGTGCACACGGTACTAGTGGTCGCTGAACATGAATATCATATAATGAGTTTGATAAATCACTGCCACACTAGTTTTTTTTTTTCGTTTTTCAGATTGTTTTTTTAATGTTGTCACGTTCTTTTGTAAAATAAATTTAAAATACCAAAAAAAAATGAATTTAATTTCCAACTTTCACCCTATATACAGAAATCCGTACCTTCTATTACATCCAGTCGTCAAGTAAAATATCAGTGATTCATTATCTAGCTTCACCTAAAGCTGGGTACTCACATGCGAACTGTAACTGTAACTGCACGGTTGCAGTAACCGTATGTTTATGTGTACGTAGACTAAGTGGGCTCGCACACCGGAGCAATAAGCAACTAGCAACATGCAATAAGCAATATTATCGCCAATGTGTTTTTCCATTACATTTTTATGGATCTCGCACACCGACGCAATACGATATCGCTATCGCCTTTCTAGAGCAACATATGTTGCTAGCGACACGACGTGCCGGTTGAAAAGCAACTATATTGCCCATAATTTGGCAATATTTCGTTCATCAAGCAGTGTTAGATCATTAAGGGTTTTAATTTTACACCCAACATGTCAGTTGATGACAATAGGAATTCGTCTTTAACAGAACAATAATATAATTTTTTTATATTTTTTAGTTTTTTCAATAAAATACTTTTTTATGTATTTATTTAATTTAATGTGATTAAAAGTTATTCCTGTCAGCTGATCGCATATCTGTAATTGGTGTCTTGTTTAGTAATATGACGTGTTATCAGCTGAACTAACGTTTCAAAAGTACTCGGACTTCGTCTTCATCAGACGACATTTTCAACAAGTGATTTTTTATTGCTTTGGGGTGCGAAGTACAACAAAATATGTTGCCTGTTGCTTATTGCTTGTTGCTAGTTGCTAGTTGCATATTGCTCCGGTGTGCGAGCCCGCTAACGCACGTGCCTCGATCCGTCTATGAACCAACTAAAAATTTCTTTGTGTTCGCGTAAAAACCGACAACTGAACTGGTGGATCGCCTCGAACCGTTCGACGATTCCTTACATACCTGATGTGCTACGCGTCTTCATTTACAATTTTTGGTTACTGTAACCTCAATGATATTTTGTTATTTTTTTCGGTATTTTTCTCATTTTTTAGTCGCTTGTTTAACTTTTGAAGTTTATCGATTTCCTTTTTTATTTCTAATTTTATCGCTTTCCGATTTTTTTTATTTTAATTTATTTTTTTATTGCTTTTGATTTTTTTATCCGTTTTATTTTATTTTTCTGCTTTTTTTCGTTTTATTCTTCTTTTTCAATTTTAGTTTTTTTACCCATTTTTACTATTTTTTTTTTCATATAACAACATCATCAATAACAGTTTCAAAAGAAAAGATTTATTTTAAAACGTTGCTGGAAGATAAAGACTAAAGAGACATTTATAAAACAAAGAACTTAAAAGAAAAAAAGCATTCAGTTAAAAACGAGGGATAAAGTAATCAGTTCAAGTAGTATCAAAATAAACATAAAAATACCCAAAAAGTTACACAAACTTTAAAAGAAACATTAAAATTACTGTTCTTTTAAATGTCGTTATCCATTTAAAATCTGACTGGTTGGAAAATGAAAAAAAAATAACCATCAACCCCAAATAATTTTTGCTTCAGTTGAAAACGCTGTCGGCCAATGAAGGGAATTTCAGATTAATATCATGGTGTCTGTGTTTTAATTTGTAAGAATTAATAAAAGGGATAAATTCGCCATTTTGTAGCCTAACCCTTCCATATAATAATCTCATTAAGCGGGGTGCCTGTGGAGGTAAGCCAAGCGGAAGAAACGGGCTTTTAAAAGGGGTGAAACAAGCTGGAGCCGCCTTTGATATACCAAATATACAACTGGTCATAAGACAGTGTTGCCAAATATTGAAATATATCCTTAAAAAAATGTATAAAAAAAGTTATAATGGTGTCGTGGGACACCAGGTAGGAACTAAGTTCCTTCGGCTAATGTAGAATCGACACTACTCGATTGTGTATACGACTGTAGCGCCTGCGCACGTCTCATTTTATTCCATAGACTTTTTGTTACGGTTTTACTATTACATTTTTTTCAGTTCGGTCGCGCAGCAACATCCCTATCTCCTTCAAGCCTTGGATTATACTACGTTATAGATTAATAATTACATTTCTTTTGGTTGTACATATTTTCATAATTTGTACTTTTCGTCTGGTCAGCTTATATATCAATAAATTCTCTAAAGATATAATTTTTATAATAATGATCGGAATATATATAGTACAGTACTGCAGGCCTTTGAGGCCCATGACTTTTTTTCTTTATCGTTCTTCAACTGCCTTAACAATTTCTCTCCACAGGTTGCGATTCTGTACTTTTGCACCCCAGTTTGGTTCTACCTCTCTGATATCTTCCAACACCGCGTCCAACCATTTTTTCTTTGATATCCCTCTTTTTCTTGTACCTTCTTCCCTTTCTTTAATGACCTTTTTTGCATATCTATCTTCTGGCATCCTCCTAGTATGCCCGAACCATCTCACCCTTTGAGCTTTTATGAAGCTTGTTACTGATGGGTATTTATAAAGATCTTTCAATTCTTGGTTAGTTCTTCTTCTCCAGAGTCCTTCATCTGTTTTTATTCCCCCCAGAGTTTTCCTTAGTACCTTCCTTTCCCATATATCCAGTTTTGTTTCTTCCGCTTTTGTTAAAACCCATGTTTCGCTTCCGTATGTCACTGTTGGTCGTATTATTGTTCGATAAATTTTAATTTTGGCTTCTCTAGATAACTCCTTTGATCTTATTAACTTATTTAAAGATCCCACAGCTTTACTTCCTTTCACTAATCTTTTATTTATTTCCTTCCATTCTTCGTTTTTATTTGTCAGCGTTGCACCCAAGTATACGAATTCACAGACTTTTTCAATTTTATATCTTCTGTCCTCCCCCGCTTTAATCTCTATATAATTAATATTCTTTTCTACCGTCCACATTCTGATGGTTTAGCACCATATATTTTGATTTCTTCTGATTTATACTAAGTCCGTAATTTTTTGCAGCCTCTTCCAACTTACAGAACGCTCTTTCCAGTTCCTTCCTTGTTCTGGTTAGCAAAGCTAAATCATCTGCATATGCAATTATTTTTTCCTTCTGTTGTTTACCTTCTGTATTCTTGGCAGCTGCTGCTTGACGTTTCCTACCACCAAAAAGTGATCTGTATTTGCGTCTGCACCTCTGTAGCTTCTAACATCTTTCACTAACTTTTGATGTTTTCTTTCTATTAGAACATGATCAATTTGATTCTTGGTTCTTCCATCTGGTGAAATCCATGTCATTTTATGTACTTCTCTATGATCAAAGCTTGTGTGATCGGAATAAGATAATTGAATTAATTTTATTTAAAGTTAAAATAATATTTATAGTTTTCTGTTTAACACTGGAAAAAAAACTAAAAAAAAATACCATCCCGCGTATTCGATCCTCCAACGATATCCAATCGTGAAGAGTTATCATATGCTAGTCAAATTATTTTTATGTATTTACTGCATAAATTTTGATCATATTAATAATAATAATTTATTATAAATTTTGAGATTAACATTAGTAACAGGTGTAGATAATACAATTAAATAAAATATTACAACATTATTTACACATTTTACATTTAAAAACCAATGATTTTCATTAATTTATAGGACATCACAAAAGTTGACATCGTTGGATATTTCTATATGGTTTACAATGTTTATATTATATTATTAAACTTACCTTTCGTTAGGATATTCTGTAATGAGAAGATCATCTTTTGCTTGATTCATTATATATTTGTAAACACTTTGAAGAAAGTTTCGGTGACAGTTAAAAATTATATCATAACAAACTGTCAACATTATGTCTATCGTATACTGAACACTGAGTAGAGGCTAGCGTAGTGTGGAGGCTGGAGGTAACCTGCCTACTAGATATAGTGGCACTATTACAAGCGTTACGGTTTTATTGTTACGGTTTTTTACTATTACATTTTTTCCCTATCTTATCCAAGCCTGCCGTAAGGAACATAGTTCCAATAAGTTTATCGCGCGCGTTTTAAATAACCAGATTTAATATAAAATGAGTAAGGAGTGTCCCCCTATGCATTATTAAAATATATAAATTAAAAAAGATTAAAAGAATCACTTTTAAAAAGTTTTATTTAAATTGAAAAGGTTTCATTAAGATTTTTTTAAATTTATTAGATTTGATAAAAATGGAGCGAGCGGTGTCCCCCTATGCAATTATTACATTAAAAAATAAATAATTAAAAAAAATTGATAGAGTTTTATAATTTTTTTTATTTTTCATATTTGATGATAGACGAGTGAGCGGTGTCCCCCTTCGCCATAATTTTGTAAGGAATTGAGTATTAAAAGAATAATATTTTTTTAAAATAGAATCATTTTCATTACCTTTCTGTAAATCATAGTACAAATTTCGTGGATTTTTTTTTAATATACCAGATTTGATAAAAAACGAGCAAGCACGGTGTTCCCCTTATCCATAATCTCGCAAAGATTAACAAAGAATCATTTTTATACAGTTTTGTACAAAACGAACTATATTCCACAATATTTTTTTATATCACAAAATTCGATAAAAAACGTCCAATTGCATGTTCGTCAATGCGATAATCTAGCTATCTTTGATTCCATTTCTGATAAATTTATTGTGAGAAAAAAATATAAGGTTACATTACTTTTTCGAAGTTTGATATAATTCAATCCATATAATTTCGAAAATGATAAATTGATATCATCATCACGCGACGTGACGCTTGAATTAATCGCTGTTGAAAAAAAGTAAGATTTTTACCTTGTTTTGCCAAAGAAGTATTTTTTTTTACTTTTTTAGATGTGGCAATCTTGCAAAATATTTAGGGCCCTGTACATATGTAATAATATGTCTCAAGCCAGGCAATTAATCGGTAAGGGGGAGCTTTGAAATTTGATTTTTCCGGATCGAGTTGGGCTGATCGTTGGTGTATAATCAGTAATCACAGAACAAGGCAGGGTCGAATCATAAAACGCAAAAGTGCGTCCCTCATTCCGCTACAGTTAACTGGGATTTTATCACGTTTCATTAATTCGATGAACTCAAATTGAATTTTGTGAATTTTAATGTTCCACGCTTGAAATTTGCATATATATATATATATATATGTATCTCATCACGATTTATTAGTTCAAATATTAAAAGAGTAATAGATTTATAAAACACTCGGATTTTTATTTGTGTGATAAAATTTATACTATATATAAAGGTATATAAAAAAAAATTGAATAAATGTGTAGACTGCGACGATATTAATCATCGAGGCTTTAGTCAGCTTTTTCAACGTAGAGCTATTTATATATTTAGTTGTGTTTAGATATATCAGACATTAAAGGATATCTACCATTTATCTAATTTTTTTTAACCGTATCTAAATATCTTGAAAACTGTGGATATTCAAAAAGAATAATGGGTTTTTTGGAGGGCAACTTCATTTTGGTGTATCTTTGGCATTGTTATGATTGAGACTATCAGGAATTTGAGGCTTCTTGTTGCGAATTTTGGTTTGCGATTAGAGGTGAAGATGTCACTACTATCACGACGTTTACACTTTCATTACTGAAAGTAATATATCGTTCGTGATTTTAGTCAAATTTTCAGTCAGCGATTATGCCTTAAGCTCGCTGACGGATAACATATACCTTGTACTGACGAGACCCAATAGGTCGAAACCGGTCTGCAAGTTATGTTGTCCCTTCTAAATGCAAACTAAAATGGTTGGTTTAAATTATCTGTTAGATATGCCAACCCCATTTGACTTTGAAGTGTAATTCAATATCCGTCGAGGCACATAGCCAGGGAAGTAGTTGTTTCTTCTTAGTTAAATGGTCAATGTTTTTTGAAAATATTTTTCAAAACTAGTAAAGCGATAGAATAACTAATATTCTGCATTTTGCAACATTTGTTCATTAATAACTCGCTTTATAAAGTAAGACACTATTACAGTTTTCTGTAATAACACTTTTTAAGTTAACTTTTATTAAAATCTTCGATGGTTCGACTATTATGGATAAGCTTTAGCTAAATCAAGAGAGAATTATCGTCGGTATGATCAAGATAGTTCAATCAAGAGCGTAGATTTGGTTCCTAGCTATTTCGTAGTAATTCACGAGTTTAAAAAGAAGAGATTGAGACTTAAGATCGTTGGTTATGTTTCTTCTAATTATCATCTTCTGATTTAGAGAGTTTATCGATAAAAATGTGGTGTTTTTGGGCATTATGGAATGAATTGAAGCTTAAACAAAAATATATTAAAGCTGTTTGGTGGTTTTAAGAGTGTTTAGGAAAAGAAGACTGGATGAAAAGCGTTTTAGACTTCGTATTAGAGGAGATACTCGTAGAAGTAGATTTTATTGATTCACTAGAATTGGTGGAGGAGCGTAAGATTGAGATGTAGAAATAAACGTGTGTAATCAGGATGTTGTACTGGATGAGGCCTAAAGACAGTGGGAAAAGTTAACTTTTGTTAAATTCCTCGATGGTTCGACTATTATGGATTAGCTTTAGCTAAATCAAGAGAGAATTATCGTCGGTATGATCAAGACAGTTCATCAAGAACGTAGGTTTGGTTCCTAGCTATTTATTCAGGAGTTTAAAAAGAAAAGATGGTAATGTTTCTTCTAATAATCATCTTCTGGATTTGAGAGTTTATGTGTCAAAACGTGGTGTTATGAGTATTATGGAATAAATTGAAGCTTAGTTAAAGAAAAAGGTGTTAAAGCTGTTTGGTGGATTTAAGAGTGTTTAGCAAAAGGAGACTGGATAGAAAGCTTTTTAGACTTCGTTTTTGAGGAGTTACTCGTAACAGTAAATTTTATTGGTTCACTAGAAATGGTGGAGGAGCGTAAGATTGAGAAGCGGAGATATACGGATGTAGTGAGGAAGTTCACTTTTGCTACATTTCCGACCATTATGGAGAAGTGTAAGTTAAACCAAGAGAGCATTATCGGTCGGTTAAAGCAAGAGCGTAGATTTGGTTCTTAGCGTTTTCGTAGCTATTCAGGAGTTTAAAAAGAAGAAATTGGGAGTTACGTTCTTTGTAAATATTTCTTCTTGTTCTTATGACAAGTCACTATATTGTTTACAAGTCTTTTTTTTATTGAATTTACTAAGAAATTTTATGTTTTGGATATAAAAATTTATTATAGAGAACTGAAATCAAGTTTTAATTTTTTTTAAATATATTAAAGAAAATGATTTGCTGATTAGTCAAGTTGATTGACTGATCGTATAACATGATTACCATAAATTTTCGTTTTATGTTAACACCAGTAGCTTCTGTTTAGAAGATTTCGATTTACTTACAAAGTGGAACGGTTTTTTGGCCTTGCCGACGGCATACCAATCAATTGGTTACGTAAGAAACCGCTTTGATGAATTGTAGAAAACTGGTCGATTTTTAATGGTCTAATCGAACTAACAGGCAGGTCTACAGCAAATCTTATTCATCATATTTTCATTAAATACAATCTTTCTTAACGTTCTTCTATTCTTTACAAATAATTTTTTTTTTTTTTTTTTAGAAAGGTTAATTGTTATATTATAACACAAAATATGAAATTCATCTAAACATAAAATACTCATTAAAATGTCAAATTCAGAACGTTAAATAATAATTAAAACAAAATCAGACATGTCAAAAGTCATTTACATATAAAATAATTGTCATGTAGATGTCATATGTCATAATATGTCAAAAGACATTTTAAACGTCACATTGTATATGTCAAGTTGTTAATCTACATAAACTACTAGAATCCTGAAATAAACAATGTTTTCTTCACGGTTATTTCTTGGGCTATATCTCTTGAAAGGAAAGTCATAGGGTCATGAAATTTGGTATATAGAATCCCAACGGTAAAATTTAAGCAGTTATCCGAAACTTAAGTATAAATAATAATACATAACTTATTTATTGTGAGCAATATATTATTTTGAAAAATTGAACGTATTTCTATTTATGTGTTAAAATACGAAGGTATTTTCTTATTTCTTACATTAACGTTGTTTTTATTTCTATTGATAAAATTAAAAATAAAATTTTGATCGAAACATGCATACCTCTCGTTTTTTTTTATTGTTGATAATACCGGCTATTAAAATCCGAGTGACGAAGTTTATCAAATAAAAGAAGACAGATTTACTTGTCCATTAATGATTCTGTATAACTAAACAGGTTTTGTTTTCTCGCCCACATTTTGTTTTAGTGCGAAAGAAAAAGTATGCTGGATATGACAGCTGCTCACAATGTTTGACTCTGTTTTGTAATTTGTAGCATTAGACAGTTGGCAATGTTTAATTTTTTGAAATAAATATCATCGTTAGGTATCATTACTCATCAAAAACGATTGAGAAATCCGCAGTTGATATTTCCGTTAAATGGTAATGAAATTCGTTGTGGGAAAGTTATTGAAACATTTTTAACTTTTTTTATTTTACGAAATCGCAAAATGTAAATAAATCTTTCAAGTCATCGATCATTTTTTGAGACCACCAATCGATCAAAATGAGTCAACTTGGACAAAAAAGATCATTAAATGGCCCCGGGATTCAATAAAAAATTGAGTGCGCTAGATCAAAACGGCCGCATTACAATTATAAACGTCAGCATATCCAGAAATTGACAACAAATTATGGTCCTTTGTGTAAGGCCGATCGTTTATCATCAATTAAAAAAGGTAGCCCAGTTTTTCTTACGCAGTTATGATTTGATGTACGCTACACGCATAGCTGTCAACTGAGCATTCTCTGAATCCTTTCATTTCAGTGGATATTTTCGGACATATCATTTTTATTCACATACATTTTAAAATCATACCTACCACAGTCGACTCGTCAAATAACATATACAACAATTAAACAATCTTTTAGAACAATTTGATTATTAGGTAAACAATTTACGATTTCCTATTGGTTAGAAAGTATGTAAAAAGTTTCTACTACAAAATACCTGTTACTACAAACACAACAAGATAACACCAATTTTTGTTTACATCAGAGATTGGTAAATGGTAAGAGACGTGACTAAGGAGTGCATTGAAGAAGATGAAGAATGGAAAGACGCGTAGGAGCAATAGGAGAAGTATAGAAGTTGCTTAATGAGGATGGAGTAGATGTTCTGTTCGACCCGATTTGAAAATTATTGATTCAAGAGTGAGTGGAGAAAAAGTGTGTTTGTGAAAATATACATATAAGGGAAAAGGTAATGTGAACAAATGTGGTAACTATAGAGGCATTAAACTGTTGTCGCCTACTTTGAAAATTTGATAGAGGATAGTGAAGAAGAGGCTGAGAGAAGAGCAATTTGGATTTATGCCTAGGACAGAAGCGACTGATGCTGTTTTGGCATTGAGAAGAATGCTGAAGAGATATCGTAATATAGAGGGTAAAAGGAAGAAAGGACGACCAAAAATGAGATGGATGGATAGAATAAATAAGAATCTGAAGAAAAAAACATAAAGAAGAAAGGATTGAATTGAAGAAAAGACAGCATTAAATGGAGACAGGTAGAAATTAATGTTAAAACAGACAAAAGTAGATCTCAACTAGGCTTGAGATAAAGAAGAAAAGGAAGAGGAGAAAAAGAAGATATTGGTAAAATTAATGTTTCACTACAACAAAATAATTTATAGCAGGTTACTCAATCCAATCCGTTTAGTCTAAAAACGAACGAATCTCTGCTCTATCAAAATGAAAGAGCCGAGGAAAGTCGAGATTAAGTCACGAACAGAGATATAAGAAAGATGCAAGATGTATTCGTTTTTATCTTGTCCATTCTCCAAGGTTACATTCTGTCTGTAAGCAACTGTTAGTTATTTCTGGATGTGGATGATACATCCAGCTTCCCAACACTTCTCATTTATCCGAGTTTAGGAACAGTTATGGTGAAGATGTCTTCTTAGCTGCTTAATCTACCCAGTTAGCTTCAACTTTACAAGCTTAGAACTGTAATAAGAAAGACAAAACGAGATCGAGCCTGGAATTTGGACGTAAAAAATTAATGTAGGGATTGTAGGGTATAAGATATAGTAAAATAAAGAAGAAGCAGTTGCATATTCTTATACAAAAAACACTCCTCCTTCATCCGAGTTTGGTAGCAGCTATGGTTAACTGTAATAAGAAAGACAAGACGAGATTGAATGTATGCCAAAAAATGTAGTAAAATGAAGAGGATAAAAGAGAAAGCAGTTGCACAGTCTTATATAACAAATGGAGAAAAAAAGTGCTAGAAGGAAAACCAGCAGGAAAGCATCTTTTTAGAAGAGCACCAAGGAGATGGATGGATATATCACAAGAAATGAAGAAAATGAAGAAGAAAGGGACAGTTTTCATTTGAAAATTATGGTGGAGACGGTATCTGAGCTTCTCGATTTATCCAGTTAACTGTAATAAGAAAGACCAGACAAGATTGAATGCATGGCAAAATGTGTAGTAAAATAAAGAAGATAAGAGAGACAGCAGTTGCAGAGTCTTATATGAAGAACACTCCTTCTTTGTCCGAGGTTGGTAGCAGCTATGGTTAACTGTAATAAGAAAGACAAGACGAAATTAAATGTATGGCAAAAGATGTAGTAAAATGAAGAAGATAAAAGAGAAAGCAGTTGCACAATCTTACATAACAAATTTAGGAAAATATTGCTAGAAGGAAAACCAGTAGGAAAACTTCTTCTTAGAAAAGCACCAAAGAAATGGATGGACATCTTACAAAAAATGAAGAAAATGAACATAAACTAAAATGATTGTATCTTTATAAATACTCTATTGGTATTTGTTAATTTGTTTCTAATTGAAATAATAAAAAATGTAGTGAAAAAGTGCTCATTTTAATAATTTATATATAAAATGTATTTTAATTAATAAATAAGAATATCTCAACCAACTAATCTTCCGTTTATACGACAAGTCTTATGCTGGTATACTCCCAGGAATTACATTCCAAGTAAATTACCTACTTTTATATAGTGAACATTAAAAATAATATCCACAATAAAGTTTCAATAATTGTACGATATGAGTGACACAACTTTCCGACGGACTCAACTAAATGATGCCCATATCATCGTACTGACATTATATGTTGTTTTTTTACTTTTATAAATATTATTGGCCTATAAATTGTGTATAATTTGTTCTTATTACTGCAATTTTACTCAGTTTATTTGAACGTACGACTGTGTGGTATTTGGAAAATTGAAATTCTTTTATTTCAGTTCAAACAGACCGACAATCTCGTTTATTAGGACCTTATTGCAAATATTCGTTTTTAAAACTGTCCTCATTCCAAGTCATTTTAACAAAGAAAATATTAAACTTGTGGAAATCAATATAACGCCAAACCAAATTTCTACAAAAAAATAATGTTGGGTGACTTTACTATAGGAAAATAGGAAAGTTTTTATACTGATAAAAGTATCTAAAAAAGTTATCACCAACCTGATCAATCAATCTAATGTTGTGTTGTTCTTCGAGCCGGATAATCTATATTAATTTTTAGGTAAGTTTAGGTATACATTAAAGTTAATCAGATTGATATTGAAATTATTGGACACATTTTCTAATCCTCTATTACATTTATCAGCTAAAATATTCATAATTGTGGTAATTGGAGGAAATTTTTTTTCTCAAAATAAAGATGGTCAAATATATTTACATAATTTTCTTTTGTATATTGTAGTTCTGTAGATACTGTAGATAATCCATCTTTTGATATAAATTAAAGCTTTTCAGACTGATTTTCTTATCTTCTTTAATGTTTCTATCAGCTAAAAATGTCAAATTTAAGCAAATTCTTCTTCTCGAAAAAACATAGTCAAATATATTCTCATAAAAAGTTTTTTTTAGATATTGTAGATGTAAATAATGTTGTGTTGCTCTTCGAGCCGGATACCATCTTATTTTTCATTATAAGTTGAGATAAATTTAGGTCAGGTTATTAAAGAAAATTTTCAATCAACCAATTTGTGCCAGATTGGTAAAATTGTAGAATACATAGCATATAAAGTACTTCAAAATAGTTTTTTGACAATTTTATTCCTTATTCGTTAAAAATATACGATTTTCCAGACAATTATGAAATTTGAGAGTAGAAAATTGTAAAGCATAATATGTCGAATAAACATCAAAATTGTAGATATGAATGTCAATAATATTTAATCCCTACTAATATTACCTATAAATGTGAATGTAAGTTTGTTTGTTACGCTTTCACGCGAAAACTACCTGCTCAACCGATCATCATGAAACTTTGTACACATATTCTTGGAGGTATTAGAAGTAACATAGGATACTTGTTATTAAAAAAAAAGGGTGTGGCAGTCAGTGGGACTGCCGGCAGAAGTTATACTTCTATGCACTGTTAACTAATAAAACTTAATAAATACAAACTACAAACACAGGCAAGTAAAAATAATTTAAAAAAAAATAACTGTATTCAATTAAATATATAATTAGAAAAATAAGACCAGTTGATGTGTGTCCTTACTTCAAACACGAAAACTAAACAGTAAAACGATCAATGTACAAAAAAAGTGTTTACAAAACCCCATAGTGCAAAATATAATGCAAATTACTGAATACATATTATGATTAATATTATTAATATAAAATACTAAACTTTATATATTTACTTACGTGACAGAATTATAAAGTAATCTGTCAAACACAATGTAATACGTTACTATGATATTCCAAAACATTAGCTCAGATTGTTTTTTGTGTATCTATCTCTTTTCAATGTACTGATACCTTATATGTGTTTCTGTCTCTCTCTCTTACTCACACCATTACATATGTAATGATTTTTCCCATTTAACCCCACACAAATGAAGTCCATGATAAGAAGTATAACTTCAAAATTTTTTTATTTTTTACGGAAACTAAAAAAAATTGTTTGTCAAAAAATTCAACGCCATCTAGCGGTTCAGTAATGAAGTTTCAACCCTGAGTAGGCCACCGTAAGGTGGCGCAGTTAATATCTTATATACCTGTATTTAAACTAGCAATTACGACTTAATAACGTACTATGGCACCGCAGTAAGGTGAAGAAGTTATATAATATCACATCTTATATTTTAACGAGCAATTCTTACTTAGGGTTTATGACGCCACCGGAAGGTGGCGCAGTTTATATCTCACATATCTCAACAAATTCCTGTTAAATTAAATAATATGGTACCTAATTAATATATTTAATCGATAAATTACAAAATATAATAAAGACATCAGTTTTATGCGGTACGAAGTCCGCCGGGTCAGCTAGTATTTGTATAAAATATAAATTAAACGGACTTTTTATAAATAGAGCTGTTAATGTCACTAGTGTCAATAATATTTTATAAATGATTTTATTTACTGTGAAATGTCAACAAAATCGTAAAAGCCAATAAATCTATGACATTTGACAGATGCCATAAAATGTCAAATATGTACATATCAAAAGTGTAGATGTCAATGTCAATATTGTTTTTTTTACATTTAAATACAAATTAAAACGACTTTATTTGAATAGAGTTGTCATTGTTACTAGTGTTAATAATGTTTTGTATATAAATTGATTTAATGTCAAACATCAAGAAAACCATAGAATTTTAATAAACTAAAAATGTTAAAACGATCAAATTTGACAGATGTCATAAACTGTCAAATAAAGACTAATCAAAGTTGTAGATGTCAATGTCAATATTGTTTTTTGACATTTTAATACAAATTAAAACGATTAGAGGTGTCACTGTCATTACTGTCAATAAATTTTGGTATATCCAATAGAAAGTAGATAACTAATATAGGCATATAAAAACTAATCTAACATTTTATGAAATACCATAACAACTTAGATTTACATTATTTTAAATAAATATGGAATTCCTTTAAGGTAAATATAGTCCATTTCATCGTTTTTGGCCGATTTGATATTAGAAACCACTGAAATAAGATTAAACTGTCCTCCAAGTTACCAATGGCGGAGAGTTTTTTTTCTAAATTAGGTCGTAAGTTTCTATAACTATCAGTGTGTTTTGACATCTACAAAAATATGACATTAATAATTATTAACTTCAACCCTTCAACAACGAGCCGTACATGACGGTTACTAGGAATGTGAATTAAGTCAAGACTTGAATACTTTTTATCTACCGGTGAAACAAGATGCAGTTACGTAAGTGTTGTATTAAAAAACAAACGTCCTCATTTAAATTTCTAACTTGCCTGTATCTGAGAGAGATGTAACTCTAAATTTACTTCGAGTATGATTTCTGTCATCGGCCAAAATCGGTGAAATGGACTATATAAAACATGCAAAAAATTTGTAGTGCATATATTTCTGATATAAAAAATTTATGCTCACGATTTATTTATCATATAACCAGATTTAATATAATGTTCTGATCTTCGAACCTCCATCAAGGTGGCTGACCCAAAGTGGAGAAATTTGTCAAAATTTATTTCAAAATTAGGTGCATTTTAGGTGCTATTTAGGTGCGCAAAACAAAAATTAGGTGCACTAACTGTTTTTGAAATATTTACGAAAAACCATGGGCCAGCCAGCCTTTAACAACCTAGCTGACCCATAAGAAAAAAAAAACAAAAAACAAGGATTAAATAATCTTTAAATTAGGTGCTAATTAAGTGCTTTTTAAAACACGAAACATAAAATAAAAAATTTAAAAATTAAACGTCTTAAAATTGAATATATTGATTGTGTATGGCAAAATGCCACATTTCTTCTTGCACTTTGAACCAAAATGGACATCGGCAGTTTAAGAACAGTTAGAAATCGGTAAAAATTTCTTGTCCTGTAATTTTTTTAATGGATAATTCGGAAGGTCACCACAAATTTTTTTTTTTATTTTTTTTAACTCGGACCGCTGAGCGAGACTTGCAACCGGTCATTTCCGGAAATGATGATTAATATAAAATTCACTTTGTCAGAGATTTAAGTGCTTATTAAGTGCAATAGTTTCACGAGCAAAATAAACTGCTAATGAGCAATTTCAACTGAAAATATTTGTCCAAAGTTTTCTTGCGTCTCAATTAAGGGTGTCAATCTGCACTTTTTAAGCACATGATCAAGATCAAGATCATTAAAATTTTCTTGTAATTCTATTACTTAATAATTCTCTTCTCCGAAATAATTTTTCTTTTATTCGGTTTATTTTTGTTTTTTTTTTCTGTCAACTTTAAATCTAAATTAGCGTCGATCAAATTCTCATTTGCATCTTTTGTAGGAAATTGTTTAACTTTAATGCAAAGTTTTTGATGAAAATGATAATAATCAGGATTTTCTTTGAAATCTTCGGCTTTCTTGTTCGATATCAAACCTTTATTTATATTTTTGCTTGTTCGTAGGATGTGCTCAGGTAGTTTGAACAGGAGACCCTTATTTTGCCTATGTTTATGAACGTTTGCAAAACGTTTTCGCATGTTATCAAACAAACTGAATATGATAAAATCACTCGTCCTACGGACTCGTGATTTTATCACATTTCAGTTTGTTTTCGTATTTTTGCCAAATAAAAAAGTTTTCGTGGAAACTAAAAATTTATCGATAAAATTTTAAGGACTCGTGGTATTACCTTTGATAAAACATTTCTAGCTAAAATTTAAATAAAAAAAATAATTACCTATTGAGAAGTTTTTTAATTGTTCGAATTTTTTAGTTGAAATGTCTTGGAGGAGAAAAGTAATGGTATAAATAATTTTTGAGTAATTCAAATAGGTGCGCTTCATTTTGAGTACAGATAAAAAACGGCAGAGAAGTTTTAAGTCCAGATTAAAGTCAATTAATTATCGGAACTACGCGCAAAAAAACTATGGAAATTTTATGGGATTATTTCGTAGGTATTTGTACCAGTTTTTAAGTGCTTGGAAAGTGCAGAATGACACACTTGGTTTAAGACTTAGGCTAAGAATTTCAAGTTGACTTGTCTCATCAGCGGTTTGTTCTGTTATTGAGTCTGTTGCCCTTACTGAGCACTTAAATATTTGACAAAAAGTTTTTTATAATAATTATTATATTTGGAAGTGACCGGTAACAAGCTCAGCAGTCCCAGTTAAAAAAAAATTAAAAAAATTATTTCATTTCGGACGAGAGAATTATTAAGTAATAGAATTACAAGAAAATTTTAATGATCTTGATCTTGATCATGTGCTTAAAAAGTGCAGATTGACACTCTTAGTTGAGACGCAAGAAAACTTTGGACAAATATTTTCAGTTGAAATTGCTCATTAGCAGTTTATTTTGCTCGTGAAACTATTGCACTTAATAAGCACTTAAATCTCTGACAAAGTGAATTTTATATTAATCATAATTTCCGGAAATGACCGGTTGCAAGTCTCGCTCAGCGGTCTGAGTTAAAAAAAATAAAAAAAAAATTTTGTGGTGACCTTCCGAATTATCCATTAAAAAAATTACAGGACAAGAAATTTTTACCGATTTCTAACTGTTCTTAAACTGCCGATGTCCATTTTGGTTCAAAGTGCAAGAAGAAATGTGGCATTTTGCTATACACAATCAATATATTCAATTTTAAGACGTTTAATTTTTAAATTTTTTATTTTATGTTTCGTGTTTTAAAAAGCACTTAATTAGCACCTAATTTAAAGATTATTTAATCCTTGTTTTTTGTTTTTTTTTCTTATGGGTCAGCTAGGTTGTTAAAGGCTGGCTGGCCCATGGTTTTTCGTAAATATTTCAAAAACGGTTAGTGCACCTAATTTTTGTTTTGCGCACCTAAATAGCACCTAAAATGCACCTAATTTTAAAATAAATTTCGACAAATTTCTCCACTTTGGGTCAGCCACCTTGATGGAGGTGATCTTCGATAACATTCAACTTATTTATTTTAAAACCAAATTTAATCAGTTCTTTAACCACCTGGGCGGTTTTGTTGGTCTTTACTTTTTTTTCTAAACGTTACTGTCATTCTTAGAGGTATTATAGTGTGTATAATTAAATTAATGTTTACCATTAGATATCATCTTACTGAATAGTTCTTTCAAACAACAACAGATGTTCAGGTTTTCGTATGCGTGTCCAACATTCAAATTTATATTTGTTCCTATAAATGTGATTTTGTGTTGAAAACGTTTATAATATCAAGTTACTTTTTAAATATTTGGTTTTTAAATGATTAATTTTGGTAATTATCATAATATTTTGATTAAATTTTACATCTAAATAAACAAATTCTGGTATTTTTAATAAATTCTTATAGTTTGACCTACCGGACGATTTGGTAGATATTGCTAAAGTCGCTTATGTTGAAAGCATAGATTTGTTATAAAAAAGTTTGACATTGAGAGGCTGAATCGTGTATGAATGAAGAACTATCGAACCAGTTTTGACTCATAGCTGCATCCTGTTCATACTTTTTGATACCTCTAGAGCTAGTTCTGGACTATACGATGATTATCTTTTTAATTTTGCATTTTTTTGTGGGTATAACAACTATAATGTCAACAGGATCATATAATAAACGGTAACACGGTATAAAAATTATTAAGTAGATAAATTATACATTCCACTAATTTTTTGCTTATCTAGGTATATGGTTTTTGAAATAAAATAGTTTATTGCCTATCAAATTTTTATCACTAATAAGCTATTTAAAATAAAATTTTGATAGAATCACACCTTGAATACTGATTGATATATCAATATTTAATAGTAAAAACTTAATGGAATTCATAAATTTTGTTTTATTATAAATAAAAATAGCTATTTCAATGGATATAACCGTAAAAATACCAAAAAATGATAAAACCAAATTCTCGTCTTAATATAAAAAAGTTTTTTAGTAGGTAATATGAATAAATGAATAATTGTATAGATAACTAAGGCGCACAGGTAATTTTAACTAATTAATAATATTTCGATGGAGTTAATTAATTGGTTTCTATAAAAATCTTGTTTGTTATTGCTTCTAGACATAGAAAAAAATGCGAGTTTTTAGTAACCAATTAATAATCACCTACATTCCGTTATAAAACGTGAGGATCTGAAAAATTAGGAAGATGTTTTGATTAAACTTATAAAAATATCACTATTTAAAATAGCTATATAGTGAAGGTATCTCAAAAATTTAAAAACAGTTTGGGAAACTCTTTAGATTTTTTATTTTATTTAAATTGGTTTATTCAAAGTTTCTACAGTCCAGAACTAGCTCCAGAGTGATCAAAAAATATGAGCAGGATGCAGCTATGAATGATAATTTGTTCCATCAATCGATCGTTCTTTCAGTTACCTATCCGAAATTCATACGCAATTTAACCGCTCAATGCGCAACTTTTCGTAACAAGGATTGTTTTTTTAGTTTGGAATATAGCCGCTTAAAAGGCGCCACCAATGAAACCTTGAGACACAAATCCAACCTTAATGTTTTGTTGACATAAATCCAGAGTTTCTTTGCGTGATTTATGAAGTTAATAAATCGGTCAAAAAATGGATCTCTACAATTTTTGAAGAGTATTATCCCAACCTTTTTTCCGCTGGTATTGCGAATTTCAACGTGGTCTCTCTAGTCTCACCAATGAATCCTGGCTAGGTACATCCAAAACAGCAATCACACAATAAAACACAAAAATCAATAGACTTCTTCATGTTCCCAAAGATCAAGACTTCAATGCTTGGGCAGAGATTCCAGTAGCCAGAAGAAGCAATCGATGCCTTTAAAACAGTGATTTTATAAATGTCAACTGAAGACTAGAATAACTGTTTTATATACCTTACTTGATCTCGCTTTTTCGTGCATATTACAGATCTTCGAGTGTAAACTTCAAGGTTACTCGATGAATTGAGCAGGTCAAAAGCCTCCACCATAGCTGGTCCCAAAATCGGACAAAGAAGGAGTGTTCGGAAGCTGGATGAGCTATCTACCTAGCAATTGCTTACGTACCCCAGAAATTGGACAAACGAATACATCCTTGCATTCTTCTTATGTCTCTGTTCCTAATCTAATCTAATCTAATCTAAATAACCTGGCATGGTCTCTCTGCGGAGCCCCCTGTTTGTACACTGCTTCCTGTGGGAATATTGTGACCAGGTTCGGCACCAAGAGTCTTACATGCACCCGTGCTTGCAGGACTCTAGTTTGTTTAGCTGCAAATCAGCATCCCGCTGATCCCCAGGAAGGCTAGAATCCAGGTGTCCTAAATTCCTTAAGTTACTGTTGCCACAGGGCTGTTCCCTTTATAAGAGATTTGAGTCCTGTGACTAGCTCCTCAAGGTGGTAATAGGATTCAGGATTCGTGTCGCCGAAGATGATGAACCGTTTATAGTCCAAGGCCCCACACTCGAATAGAATGTGAGTTGCCGTTTCATCGTCCATTTCACACAGTCGGCACAAGGTGGGTTCCTGTGTCAGAATCCCCATCCTCCGAAGGTGTAGTCTGAATGGTCCATGCCCGGTGAGCAGGCCCACTAGTACTCTGATCTGACTCCTGCCAAGATCCAGTATGTCAGACGTGAGTTTTTTGGAGTATCCTTTGAGCATCAGCTTCGAGTGCCTCAGCCTACAGTGTTACTCCAGTGTTTGGTCGACTCTTCCCAGACCCAGTTCCTGACTTTGGTCCTTACCCAGGCTCTAGGCAGTCCCAATACAGGTTCTGGACCAGTAAATCGTGTATCCGCTCCCTTCTTGACCAGAAGATCCGCGGTTTCATTTCCTTCAAAACCTTTATGCCCTGGTATCCACTCCAAGAGGACACTGTTATGTCTAGCCAGTTCATTGAGGTTTTGTATGCACTTCCAGATCAGCTTGGAGTTAACCCGGAATTGTTTTAAGGCCAGCAGTGCAGCCTGGCTGTCTGAGAAGAAAGTTATCCTCTCCCCTCTCCAGCCACGACCTCGGGCATGGTCGGCAGCCTTTAGTAAGGCGTATACCTCAGCCTGGTACACGGTTGACTCCGCTCCCAAGCTGAAGTGCTGCCTAAGGTTGCGTGGACCACAGACCCCTGCACCGGTTCCTTCTGACGTGCGAGATCCGTCAGTAAAATACTTGATCCCTGCGTCGTCAAATATTCTTTGAGAGCCGTCCATAGTCCACTCAGCTCTGTCTCTCAGCCGGACTTGGTATCGAATCTCAAAGTTGTAACAGGGGATCATCTGGTCAGTCGGCAAGCCTGTCAACAGGACCTGACAATCTCCAGTGAACAGTGTGCGATGACGATGCAAACCATCAACATCGCACCCGTTAACTTTCAGCCTGTAAGCTCCCGACATCGCCTCCCCTTTAATGTAAACATTGAGAGGTGGCAAGCCCAGGATAACTTCCAGTGCCGCTGTAGGTGCTGTCCTCATGGCCCCAGAGATCTGCAGGCATGCAAGCCTCTGAAGCGAGTCCAGTTTCCTCTGAACAGTTGATTGCTCAACCTTGTTCCACCATACGCATGATCCGTAGGAGACTATGGGTCTGACAACCGCCAGGTATATCCATCGGACGACCTTGGGTGAGAGTCCCCACGTCTTCCCCACAGACCGCCTAAGCATGTTTAGAACACGCCTAGACTTCTCTATAGTGTCTCTGTTCCTAACTAGATCTCGTTTTCCTTTGACTGTTATATATAGTCTTTCACCTCGATAGAGCCTAAACTTGTTCACTTTCTAATTAGGCTGGATTGTATAACCATCTAGAATCTAACTTATAGGAAACCTGCTTTAGAAGATCAAAGAACAGTTTCTTCCGATTGGTATGTAAACGTTTATTTACCAGAAGGTATCGACAAACTTCCACAACCGCAAATTATCCCATATCAGGACAATGCCCAAAAGACAATTGAGTTTTTGTAGCTTTAAAACATTGAATTGTTAGACCATTTACCGTGACTTCTTCACGTTTCCAAAGATAAATAATTCAATTCCATTCCAGTAACTATAAGAAGCTATCGATGCCTTTAAAACAGTGGTTTTGCAGGTGTCAAATTGCTAAGAACTTAGTACCTTAAGTACATAAACTTTTTGTCTTTTGGCTTTAAACTATTTTATTTCAAAAACCATATAGATAAGCAAAAAATTAGTGGAATGTATAATTTATCTACTTAATAATTTTTATACCGTGTTACCGTTTATTATATGATCCTGTTGATATTATAGTTGTTATACCCACAAAAAAATATATCTATGTAAAAATCAAGTTACGTGAAATTAAGAGGGTGGAAAGTTACTACTTTTCACCACGGTTTAGAATTTTCTACTTTCCAATTTTATAATAGACTGGAAAATCGTATATGAATAACAATGATAGCACTATTTATATGAAAGCGGTTTAATTTGTTGCCACGTACTTTTAGTAAAAATAAAATAAAATCAAATTTTGAAAAATTAAACTTATGGTTTAAATTGAAATCTCCAACTCCAGTTAAGATGGGTAAGTGGTTTCTCTACTGGCAAATTTGTGAGTCGCGCCACCGATTTTAACGGTTCAAATCGGAAACCCCTGATGTTCCAGGCACTGACCTATCTTACTGGAGATAAATAATGAATTTAAGAATCTTAATTAAAAAGAAAATTGATTGAGTAACAAATATGGTGAGTGGGTGATGATCTGAGTAAGACACAACAAGAAAGTTAATAATAATAAATATCAGCAAATAATGCCAAGAACTTGGCAGTTTTAATATTGAGTGATCACCCAGCGCAATAATGAAGATTCAAAATTAATATAACCTATGAAATAAACAATATTTAAAAAGATTAGGCCAACTCTTTACAATGCCTTAACTTAAAATTAGATTTTTGGCTTATCTGTATATCCGCAGATCTGAAGTGTGACTTTCGTTAATAGCCTGCTGCTCGGTGGATGGTGAGGCTCGGTGTTGACTCCTCAGTAGTGAGCTGATCTCACAATTTATCCTTTTATATTAAGATTTGGGGTTAAGCAGTTAATCTGCGATGTTATTTCGCTAACAACCAATAGCAAATTTCGATTCTTAATCGGATGTCCACGCTTCTTCGTAACGAACTCCTTAGCAATCACACGAAGAAAGCACCATTTAATTATATCCCAAAAATATGGAGTTATCTATACGCCTACTCAAAAATACCACAAAGGAATAACCAAAAATGAGGCTTAGATAAAATATATTGAAGTGAAGTTCAAAAACCCATACGGATGGCTTGAATATTGCCAAAAGAACTTTCAACTTCACAAAATGGCGTCACTTAATTCGATAGTAATACCGATGTGTTCGTACAATTGTTGAAATGCAAAAAGGTGCGCTAAAATCACGATATCTCCCTCATACCTTACCGCGATGACACTTGTGAGTATAGAAGGGGAAATAGTGTGTTCCGTTGTGCAAAAACGGCTTGTTAGATATTAATTTGATTTCCGAAATGATGTTAAAATTAAATCGAATTCATTAAACTAAATGTATTATTAATATCAAAAGGAATCGATGCACTTATTTACTTAATTTAAAATTTTAGCTATTAGCTTAAACAGTAAAAACCCGATATGTTTTCGACCTAACAATCAAATTCTCTACTCTCCCCACGGGTCAAGTCAATAAGATTCCTACCACACGGACCAGAACCCGTTTAGAGGCTAACAATCGAGCTGAAACATTAACTTAACTTTTAAATATATTGACGCCGATTTCTGCACGTGACATTGTATTTTGATAGATGCATTAAACGTCAAATAACAATATTGACATCTATAATTTTGACTTTTACTTGAAATTATATGACATCTGTCTAATCTGATCAATTAATTCATTTTAAAATTTCTAGTTCCCCTTAAATTTCACGATTTTGTTGACAGTAATGACACTTGACAGCTCTATTTAGAAAATGTCATTGTAATTTGTAAATTATACATACATTAAACGTCAAATAACATGATATTGACATCTACAATTTTGATGGTTATTTGACATCTTATAACATTTATTAATTTCTTACTTGATTAAGTTTTTGTACAAATGTTATTAAACAACTTTTATTAAAAGTTAAATGACACTTTTGACATTAACAGCTGTCACGAATTTTGATGTGTTTTTGACATTTGATATTGCTTAGTCTAGGATAAAAAAATTGGGTTTTTTTTTTGACAGTTGACAGTGACAGCTGTCTATAATTTTAACGTCTTTTTGACATTTGGTTGATATTTAATAATGGTTAAAATGTGATTAATAACATTTATTTTTCATACCTATTGTTTTAAGATATTTGATTAACTACTTTCTATTCTATGTAAAAAACCATTGGCACTATTGACAATGACAGTATGACAGAACTATGTTTTATATAAAATTGTTATAATTCGACATTTGTATATCAAACGTCAAGTGACAATATTGACATTGACATTTTTCTATAAATTTGACATTTATTTATTTGACACTTATATAAATTTTTAGACATGTCTATGATTTAGACGTTTTTTGACATTTGATAGAAATAAAATGTTTAAAATATGATTAAAAAATTGTATTTCTTTAAAAAAACATTTTTAGGTATTTGGATTAAGTAACTACTTTCTATTGAAAGTAAAAAAATATTGACACTGTTGACAATGACAGATCTGTTGTTACAATTCAACTTTTATATATTAAACGTCAAATAACAATAATGACATTGACATTTATCTATAAATTTGACGTTTGTATAAATTTTATGACATCTGTCAAAACATGTGCTTAAAGTTTTTTATGCATTCGAATATTTTGTTGTCATTAAACAATTTTATATCGTTGCAAAATAAAATCAGATCAAAAGTTTGACTTTCTGATTTTCTATTTTGTAGAACATAAATAAAAAATGTGTTGACATTCATAAACTAATTTTATTACAAAAATAAATGACTTTTGACAATGACAGCTGTCTAATAGTTTGACGTCTCTTTGACATTTGACATTCTTTATTAAATAGCGAAATAAAAAAAATAAAATTTAATTAATTTGGTAATAAAAAGAGTGTGTGCGTCAATTTGTTTTTTTTTTTTTTCGAAATCGTAACCATTATGACAAAAGTTATAATTTACTGATTGGTAACTATTTAAGTACAAAATAATAGATTTTATAAAACAATTACTAATTTTCTGCTTGTTAATTATAAATATTACACTTTCAAATTAAACAATTCAATTTCACTGTGCTAGTTTTTATTAAAACATTTAACAATACCTACTTTTTTAATATACCGATTAATTTCTTTAACCGAAATTAAATTTTTTCAAAGGTAATACCACGAGTCCTTAAAATTTTATCGATAAATTTTTAGTTTCCACGATAACTTTTTTATTTGGCAAAAATACGAAAACAAACTGAAATGTGATAAAATCACGAGTCCGTAGGACGAGTGATTTTATCATATTCAGTTTGTTTGAATAGTTTTGCCTAAAATAAAAAAGTTTGAGTCTGGAAAATAAAAATTTATTTAGTAAAATATTACAGGACGAGTGGTATTTGAGAAGATTATTTTTTGAACCATTCTGTACAAAAACTACTTTATTTAAAAAAATTCCTAGAACAACTTATATTTCATAATTAACACAAACGAAATGCCGTTACCCTTCCTATTAACTTATCCTGTACACTAGATAGTATTGACAGTTGTCAGTTGTCGTGAGCGTCGTGAAAACAGGGTTATAATTTGAATAAATATTTATTTTTATACCTATTTATACAATTATATTATTAAAGAGAAAATTACCAAAATAAAAATTATTAGGTATATCTATTTAAAGTTTACCTACAAGTCCACATTTGCCTGTAGGCATATAATAGTTATTTATGCAACTAGTGCGTAAAGTGACCTTTTTTGACGAATGTGAATGTTGTCGCATGAGCCGCAGGCGAATGCGACAATCACATGAGTCAAAAAAGGAACATTTACGCACGAGTTGCATACAATATTTTTTCTACAACCGAAGTTCTTTACAAGAAATACAAGTATAGGACTGATTTTTTTTAACGCACTACTGCAAAAAAAATATTATATTTAAAACATATTTTAGATAACAAAATATTTATTTTCTAAATTAATCTTACCTATAATACCGGTACATAGAAACGCGAAATGCTTGAATTATAAATTAATTGAAATGTCAATCAGTCAGACCCTACGTATATTTAAATAAAAATACTTAGGTACCCTTATTCATGAACTGATATTTCTGTCATATTAAAAATCAAATTAAAAATTACTGAATATAATATCTAGTTTTGTATGTATTAAACTGCAATAATTTAACAATTAAATATATTTACACAAATTTACACAATTAAATAATAAAATAAAGTTTCCTTACCCGGAATTGAACCCGAGTCAGCTGGGTAGAAGCCAGACACCTTACGTTCTCGGCCAATAACACACTTAAAAATCTTTGCATAATCTTATAAAAGACGGTGCTTATTTTACTTTTTTTTACTAGTTAAAAAATAGTTATTTATGCAACTAGTGCGTAAAGTGACCTTTTTTGACGAATGTGAATGTTGTCGCATGAGCCGCAGGCGAATGCGACAATCACATGAGTCAAAAAAGGAACATTTACGCACGAGTTGCATACAATATTTTTTCTACAACCGAATTTCTTTACAAGAAATACAAGTATAGGACTGATTTTTTTTTACGCACTACTGCAAAAAAAAATATTATATTTAAAACATATTTTAGATAACAAAATATTTATTTTCTAAATTAATCTTACCTATAATACCGGTACATAGAAACGCGAAATGCTTGAATTATAAATTAATTGAAATGTCAATCAGTCAGACCCTACGTATATTTAAATAAAAATACTTAGGTACCCTTATTCATGAACTGATATTTCTGTAATATTAAAAATTACTGAATATAATATCTAGTTTTGTATGTATTAAACTGCAATAATTTAACAATTAAATATATTTACACAAATTTACACAATTAAATAATAAAAAAAAAGTTTCCTTACCCGGAATTGAACCCGAGTCAGCTGGGTAGAAGCCAGACACCTTACGTTCTCGGCCAATAACACACTTAAAAATCTTTGCATAATCTTATAAAAGACGGTGCTTATTTTACTTTTTTTTACTAGTTAAAAAAAAACTTTTTTTTTCACTAGTGAAAAAAAGTTAAACTTTACGAACCTTAAACCGTGCGTAAAGATAATACTTTACGCACGGTTGTAGAAAAAAACTTTTTTTTTCACTAGTGAAAAAAAGTTAAACTTTACGAACCTTAAACCGTGCGTAAAGATAATACTTTACGCACGGTTGTAGAAAAAAGTTTTAAATGCATGCAGAACCAGGAAGCAGGTTAGTTTTAAAGTACCTACATATTTGATTTTTCATTATCGTTTAGATGAATTGAATTGTGATAATAATAATAACAAAATATATTTCAGAATATTTAGATAATATAAATGAATGTTGATTTATAGTGCTTATAAACAAGAAAATTGATTGTCCAATATTGTTATTGAATTTTTGACAGTTCTATAATTTTATCAATACTAGTAAAACCACTAAGTGGTTTTATCAATATAAACCTGAATGATTGGCTAGATTTAGCATAAAACATTGAAGATTAAGCGTTTTCATTGGACGAAATCACAAAATTGTGATATTTTGACAGGTGAAAAAAATAATGTAAAAAGATAATTATATTTAATTTTTTAAATTACATTTAAGTAGATACTAATTAAATTTAAAACATTTCATTATTACTTGAAAACTTTAATGATTTTCTATATAAATCCATCAAACTGTCAAAAAATAATACATACAATTTCACATATATGAGCGTATGATCTTTTACTATATATTACATAAGATACTTAAAGTTGACAAACGCCTACAAAAAAGCGCTGAGAAACTTATATTTAAATAAAGTGTATTTATACCAAAGTTTAGTATGAAAAAAGTAAAAAAAAAATGCGTTAAAAGTGATGCTAAAACTCATTATTTTAATATTTATTTCCGTTAAAAAAAAAGAGAAAAGTGTGATCGTCTATATTATCTTAAAAACCATGAAACAGTTTTAAATTAAATGTTGTTGCTGTCAATCACAAGAAACCAGAAACAAGAAATTTTTTTTTTTTCAGTAAATTTAACACTTGTGAATAAGATATTTATATCGAAAGAATTGTGTATAAAATTTTGATAAGATGAATTAGATCCGAGAATGAAATTATTTTTTTACCCACGACTCATAAGTAAATTGCGTATTTTTTAACCTATAACTCTGTCAGTAAGTGTCAAATTATTGAGTAGTTGTGTTATAGTTTAATTTACTAAACTAGTGGAGTAAGTAAATAGAAACCTGTATTATTATGTTGGTTATATACCTACAGTTTTCATTAAATTAAACTAACATTTGACATTTCTCAGACAGAACTGTCTGGGAAATCGAATATTGTTGACAATATATGCCAAAATTTAAATTTTATATTTGTTATTTTTAGTTTCATATAAAACCATATGGTAAGTCGTGGGTAAAGCATAGTACTTCACTCGAGGAGCAAATTGCATATTTAGTTCGTTTCTTTAGCCCCTTCGCTCGCAAGCTCGCTCATGGGCCAAACACACTCGCTGTAATATGCAATTTACTCCACTCGTAAAGTAATATACTATTACATAAAATTTTAATTTTAAATAAGTAATTCTTAAATCTGCATTTAAAAAATTGATACACACATTCATATTAGTTATACAAGAGTACCTAATTTCATTTGTAAATATACTGAATAAATACATCAATGATTATTTTACACTATAATAAATACGAACTAAATATCTTATATGCTATATAGTAAAAGGCCTTACGTTCATAGATGTGTAAAAATATTGTTGTTATCATTGTTTTTGGTCAGTAATTAAATTTAAACTATCTATAAAGCCCTAACTAGTTTTTATATTACGTTTTTCTTTGACACAATTCAAATTTTGTTTGATATTCTTTAAAAATGTTTGTTTTAACAAAATATGATTTATGTATTGTCAAAAAACGTTTTAAAATTTGTGAAATTTCGTATTAATTTTATTAGTATTCTAATAAAAAGTGTTATGAAGAAAAATGCATAAATGAGCTTAAGATGTATAAACCACAGAAACTTGAAAGAACGCTCAGAACGAGATAAACGTAACTAGTAAGCTTATGTTAAAAAAATGTTAAATATAAATACTTGAAAAATTGCGTATTAACTGTATTAGTAGTCAAATAAAATGTCTACTTAGGTGTAATAGTATATTACTTTACGAGTGGAGTAAATTGCATATTATAGCGAGTGTGTTTGGCCCATGAGCGAGCTTGCGAGCGAATGGACTAAAGAAACGAGCTAAATATGCAATTTGGTCCTCGAGTAAAGTACTATACTTTACCAACGACTTACCAAATGGTTTTGTATAAAACTAAAAGTAAGAAACATAAAATGTAAATTTTGGCAAAAGTTGTCAAAAATATTCGATTTCAATGAGAAGTTCTGTCTGAGAAATATCAATTGTTAGTTAATTTACCCACGACTCATAAGTAAATTGCGTATTTTTTAACCTATAACTCTGTCAGTAAGTGTCAAATTATTGAGTAGTTGTGTTATAGTTTCATTTACTAAACTAGTGGAGTAAGTAAATAGAAACCTGTATTATTATGTTGGTTACCTACAGTTTTCATTAAGTTAAACTAACATTTGACATTTCTCAGACAGAACTGTCTGCGAATTCGGATACTTTTGACAATTTATGCCAAAATTTAAATTTTATATTTGTTATTTTTAGTTTCATATAAAACCATATGGTAAGTCGTGGGTAAAGCATAGTACTTCACTCGAGGAATAAATTGCATATTTAGCTCGTTTCTTTAGCCCATTCGCTCGCAAGCTCGCTCATGGGCCAAACACACTCGCTGTAATATGCAATTTACTCCACTCGTAAAGTAATATACTATTACATAAAATTTTAATTTTAAATAAGTAATTCTTAAATCTACATTTAAAAAATTGATACACACATTTATATTAGTTATACAAGAGTACCTAATTTCATTTGTAAATATACTGAATAAATACATCAATGATTATTTTACACTATAATAAATACGAACTAAATATCTTATATGCTATATAGTAAAAGGCCTTACGTTCATAGATCTGTAAAAATATTGTTGTTATCATTGTTTTTTGTCAGTAATTAAATTTAAACTATCTATAAAGCCCTAACTAGTTTTTATATTACGTTTTTCTTTGACACAATTCAAATTTTGTTTGATATTCTTTTACATCTTTAAAAGTATTTGTTTTAAACAAAATATGGTTTATTTATTGTCAAAAAACCTCTTAAAATTTGTGAAATTTCGTATTAATTTTATTAGTACTCTAATAAAAAGTATTATGAAGGAATATGCATAAATGAGCTTAAGATGTATAAACCACAGAAACTTGAAAGAACGCTCAGAACGAGATAAACGTAACTAGTAAGCTTATTTAAAAAAATGGCCCTTGGTAAGCCAGGCGCATCAGTAGATTTATATTAATTGAATATATTAAAAGTATACGTTTTAGAAAAAAATGTTTTAGATAAAAGTTGTAGGTCTCTTTAAGACAAACAAAAAAGTCCCTAAACATTTTTTTGTACAGGGTGAAATAAAAAAGTTACGAATTTTTTTCCATTTTGATGTGATGTCACGCCCAAACGGCCTTACCGATTTGGCCCATTAACGAACTCGACCGAGATTTTGGGACGATTGATTTTTGTATCAAATTTCATTTCGATCCGTTAAGAAATGCGACCGCTATCGTGTCCACAGATTTCGTTATATCGGAACTATACATATATATATACATATATATATATATATATAAACTTTTGAACGGAAGGTGTTTTTGAGGTCAGGGGGACCCAAAACGAAAAACTGTAGTGAAATTTTCCCGAAGTCGTGACTTGCGAACCAGCTGAATAGTAGATATAAATCTACTAAAAAATGGTTTTGTATAAAACTAAAAGTAACAAACATAAAATGTAAATTTTGGCAAAAGTTGTCAAAAATATTCGATTTCAATGAGAAGTTCTGTCTGAGAAATATCAATTGTTAGTTAATTTACCCACGACTCATAAGTAAATTGCGTATTTTTTAACCTATAACTCTGTCAGTAAGCGTCAAATTATTGAGGAGTTGTGTTATAGTTTCAACCTGTATTATTATGTTGGTTACCTACAGTTTTCATTAAGTTAAACTAACATTTGACATTCCTCAGACAGAACTGTCTGCGAAATCGGATATTTTTGACAACTTATGCCAAAATTTAAATTTTATATTTGTTATTTTTAGTTTTATATAAAACCATATGGTAAGTCGTGGGTAAAGCATAGTACTTCACTCGAGGAGCAAATTGCATATTTAGCTCGTTTCTTTAGCCCCTTCGCTCGCAAGCTCGCTCATGGGCCATACACACTCGCTGTAATATGCAATTTACTCCACTCGTAAAGTAATATACTAATAAGTCACAGAAACTTGAACGAACGCTTAGAACGAGATACACATAACTAGTAAATTTTACCCACGACTTAGAAGCAAATTGCGTATTTTATAACCTACATCTCTGTCAGTAAGTGTCAAATTATTAAGGAGTTGTGTTATAATTTCATTTACTCCACTAGTGGAGTAAGTAAATAGAAATCTGTATTATGCACTGAATGAATTTGACATTGGTCAGATAACTTATGCCAAAATTTAGATTTTATGTTTGTTATTTTTACCATTTGGTAAGCCGTGGGTAAAGCATAGTACTTCACTCGAGGAATAAATTGCATATTTAGCTCGTTTCTTTAGCCCATTCGCTTGCAAGCTCGCTCATGGGCCAAACACACTCGCTATAATATGCAATTTACTCCACTCGTAAAGTAATATACTATTTTCTATACGGTTATTATACAAATGTATCATTTTTTGACAGTAATCTCTAAAGAAATGGGGTACGTTGTTATATCAAATAAATAAATAGGTATCTCATTTCTTTATCTGATAACACAAAATGTTCATTTCTTTATTGTTTTAACTTAATCAAGTATACTGTGACAATTATGTATTCATATATTTGACTAACAGTACAGATTGACAGTAATAAAGTAGTGGCAGGTAGGTATAGTCCATTTCACCGTTTTTGGCCGATGACAGAAATCATACTCGAAGTAAATTTAGAGTTACATCTCTCTCAGATACAGGCAAGTTAGAAATTTAAATGAGGACGTTTGTTTTTTAATACAACACTTACGTAACTGCATCTTGTTTCACCGGTAGATAAAAAGTATTCAATACGGAAGTCTTGACTTAATTCACATTCCTAGTAACCTTCATGTACGGCTCGTTGTTGAAGGGTTGAATTTAATAATTATTAATGTCATATTTTTGTAGATGTCAAACCACACTGATAGTTTCAGAAACTTACGACCTTATTTAGACAAAAAAAACTCTCCGCCATTGGTAACTTGGATGACAGTTTAATCTTATTTCAGTGGTTTCTAATATCAAATCGGCCAAAAACGGTGAAATGGACTATACAACAGATAGTTTTTAATACATTCTTTAAATTAGATTGTTATTTAAGTAAAAATGTTAAGTAGTGATGAAAATGAATTAAAATTAACTCCTCCTGAAACTAGAGAAGCGGCAAACGAAGCTTGTCAGAATTTGATTCCCGAAGTTTCAAAACATAAGTACCAGAATGCATATGAAAGTTTCGTGATCTGGCAAAAGAAAAAGGCAACAAATTCCGTTTCAGAAACTGTGCTTTTAGCTTAATTTTCTGAATTAACAAATAAATTTAAGGTATGATAACTGTAAATATTGTAAATAATAGTTAATTTTACTTAAATAATATAACTTATATCATTATGTTTTGTTTTGTATTTGATTTATTTTTGAATTATTGTATTATTTTGTGGTATAACCGTAGAAAGAGTATAGTGTTTGACTCGCAAGGAATAACTCATTTCCCACTCGTACGATTTGCAGCATTTGCCTGCGGCTCTTGCTGCAAACATCGTACTCGTGGGAAATGAGTATCATTCCTTGCTCGTAAAACAATATACTATAACATGTATGAATAATAAAAAATGTTTAATATTAATACTTGAGAAATTTCGTATTGGTAGTCGAAAAATGTCTACTAAGGTGTAAAAACACATTCTACAATTTTTTAGAACATTAGATTTCTTATGACGGATTAGGTATTCATAAAGGAGCTAAAGACAGCGGAGTCGGACAGTTCGACCACGGGCCAGGTACTTGTTTTAAGTACAACGATTAGTTGGACCACGACCGCTCTTCGAGCGGATTAACGTTGTATTCTAAGAATTAAAACAATCACTATTGACTTGACATATTATTTATTATTAATGTGAATTATAATAAGACATAATTTTTACAAAATCTTTTTGTGATATCTTAGATTTAATAAAACCATTTTTTTTCTGTGTTGCACTTTTTAGTTTTTTGGTGGAACATTTTACAGAATTTATTTTAAAATATGTTTCTGCTTAAAAGATTTACAAAATTAAACAAACTTGGGTGAGAAATATAAAAATTAGAATTACAATGAGAATGAAATGATTCACACGCGTTTGTGGTCCTGTAAATACTATCTGTAGTACAAAGCTCACATACTTGAGGGAAAATTACTTTCTGCATCTATATAAGTTTCCACGATATAATCGCAGAATTTTGAAAGACTCGGATTACTGGGTATTATTAAATGAATTTCTTTAGAAAAAAAGTTTCCTGCTTCATGAGGGTCTAAAAATTGAAGTTCAAAAAATTGTTTAAGAAAATTGACTTAAATCCATTTTTCGTGGAGTTACACTTCTTAAACAAACTAAATTAGATACTTATAAAGGATAATGATGCTTACTAGAAAGTTGCTGGATTTAAACTAATATTTTAAAATTTGATAGAAATTTGTGTCGAAAACTTTATTACTACTCTACTACATATAGTAATTGTTTTAGAAGAAATCAATTAGAAAATAAAATATTATCCTGGTCGAACTGAAGGGTGGGCTTAATTTGACCTTTTTCAAAAAAGGATTAATGCAGGTACTCGTGGTCCAAGAAAACTGTTTTTTTTAGGATAATGAAGTGTTTTTTATTAACCGTAAATTCTTATTTTTGTTCATAGTTTTCGTGTTTTTAACTATAATATGAATTGTCTTAGTGATGATTTGTAGATACATTTACATACAAAAAATAATTCTTCACTTTAATTTAATATTGGAATTATATTAGAAATTTAGTTGCTAAGTTAACGTGCCAACCATTGAGTCAAAATGTTAGAAATTTTGTAACTTTTAAATTCTTTAATTTCGGTTAAAAGTTGTGTTGGTATTTTTGGCTGAAACTTACTTCTGAAGCTCATTTTTGAATTTGTTAATTTTTTCCATAAGAATTCTTTGTTTTAAAGGTTTGGTTTCTTTAAAATTGTTATTGGTATGTTTCAAATTTTACGCATCTCCTAACTTTTTTTTCCAATTGTACGTATCTCCTGACTATTTTTTCAAATTTTACGTATCCCTAACTTTTTTATCAAATTTAACGTATCTTCTAACCTTTTTTAAAATTCTACGTATCTTCCAAGTTTTTATCTCCTAACTTAAAAGCTCTTTAAGGCAACTAAAAATTGAGTGTGTAACAACGAATTTCTTAATAAAACTTCGTTTTTTAGTGTTTTTAGGAAACATAGTGTTTTAATTGTTAAGTTTTTATTTTTTGTATTATTATTATTCGTAGTGTTTGTACTTTCAGCTTTAATTTTCTTTGTCAGAATGTTTACGTAGGTACTTTGGTAGTTAACAAAAACCAATTTTTAACACTTTGCACTTTAATAAAGTCCTAATAAAACTTTTTTTTCCAATTTTACGTATCTCCCTAACTTTTTTTGCAATTTTACGTATCTCCTAACTTTTTTTGCAATTTTACGTATCTCCTAACTTTTTTTGCAATTTTACGTATCTCCTAACTTTTTTTTGAACTTTTACGTATCTCCTAACTTTGAAGCTATTTAAGCCAACCAAAAATTGAATGTATTGACAACGAAATTTTCAACTAAAGCATTAATTGTTTCATTGGAACATTGGTATTAATTTCCTTTATGAGAATTTTTACATGCTTTTTAACACTTTTTTGGTATTAAGAGACCAATTTTTGAACGCTTAATTAACACTTTAATAAAGTCCTAATAAAACTTTCACGTTTGTGTGTGTGTGTGTGTGTGCACTGTTTTTGATGTAGATGGTAAGTCTTTTTTGACTTACCGTTAAGATTTGGTTGTGGATTCGTTGAGGAAAAAACAACAGGAGTTGCAGTATTGGTAGCAGGTTGTGGATCCTCATCCTCCAAAAGTCGAATAGGCCTGGCCTGCTTCCTTCTGGACATTATCACAACACAAGTCACAGTCCACTATAAAAAAATTCTCACTTTTAACTTTCCGCACTCATATTATCAGTTATGATCGGTTTGATTGGTGCAGGTAGCATACGATCTGATCGGCGTCACGATGCTGTCTAACGAGCGCCGATCCGCGTGGAGGGGGTGCAGATAAGGGCGGTGCGTCCGTTTCACCCTCGTCAAACTTCGAGCGGATTCGGATAGCGCTCGCGTAAAGGAATTTTTGCGAATGATAACAACACTGAAATGATAAGGGACCACTGTGGCACTTTTCAAATTTTACTCTTATACTGTCCAGGTGGCTGGGGGCGATGTTGTGACAATTGTATGTCGGCGGTGTGTGTGTCGAACGGTCGTCCAACTCTGCGATCGGCATTTGACTAAGTGACTATCTCGGGCGGCACAGTAAGCACCGCCTTCTAACTTTACCTGCTGCTTTGGAGAGGGGCTAAATTCACTCATTCAGATGATTCGCCTTGCCTTTAACCGATTCATAAATCATCTCTCTACCTCTACGATTTTTATTTTTTTTTTAACTTTTCAGATATGATGGGAGAGAGAAATCATCACGGTACGCGATGCATACTATCTATAGTGTTAACAAGCCTTAACTTTATCACTACGCTCATTATAACAATTTTCTTTTATGAGTAACTCTTTGTATGTTAGTACAAATAAGTGGATTTTTCATAATCTGAAACAGATTAAAATTGCGGTAGGCAAACTTATCTACTAGTTACTTGTGAAAAATAGGTTGATTCATGAGAAATTGGAAAAATCAGAAAACAATGGAAAAGAATAATGAAATACTTGGAATTCTTTAAAAAAAATATCTCAAATTCCTAAACAATAGAATCATTTAAAAAAATGTTCAAAACTGGAAGATATCGAAATAAATTGACAAAAATTGTTAACAACTGGTACCTAGATATCTTAAATAGCTTGCAATAAATAGGTTGATTCATGAGAAATTCAAAAATATTGAAAAGAATCGTAAAATATTCGAAAATTCTATATCAAATTTTTTATCTATCTATATATTCTATTCTTTACTTATAATAAATCTGTAGAGAGGTCAATTCTGTACATGAAATATATTTCCAAAATAACTATCAGGGGGTGATTGGGGATCGATACTGATGGCAAAAATGAAATCAGTAAAATTTTTGTCTGTCTGTCTGTCTGTCTGTCTGTCTGTATACCTAACCGTTATAGAAACAAAAACTACTCGACGGATTTTAACGAAACTTGGTACAATTATTTTTCATACTCCTGATCTGGTTATAGGATACTTTACATCACGCTACAATCAATAGGAGCAGAGCAGTGAAGGGAAATGTTAGGATAATCACTTTTACGGTGTAGGGGGAGAAATTTTTATACAACAATCTATACGTCACGCGAACGACGTCGCGGGTACATCGATATAGAACTCAAAAATGTGGTTAGATTTTTTGTTGTACTTACGTCTGTCTGTTTGTCTATATGTTTGTGCGCGTATCACATGAAAACTACTGATCCGATTTGAATGCGGTTTTCACATATGTATTTGACTTCTTTTAACTTAACATCTGGTGTATAAAAATTTCTCCTCCCACCCCTTTAACCGGGTGAGTGAAGAAATTTTTAAACAACAATCAACACGCCACGCGAACCACGTCTCAGGTAGTGGATAGTGGGGCAAGTTATTTTCTAAGGAAAATTATTTTAAATTCTAAACGTTAGTGCAGAAGAAGTACAACCCGGCAACAATGTAATATTCCCAAACTGAATCCAGTCGTATTGTTGGTACGCACGCTAGAGCATTTTGACAACTTACACAATTGTACCTATGGTTCTAATTATTTTCTAGTTTAAATAAGGTTTACCAAGGAAAAAAGAAGTAAGTTCGTTAATATTCATAGGTACTTATATCGTTTTTATAGACCCTAAGATGTAAAACTTTCAATAAATAAAACGCCTAATGTGTTTTTTTATTTTTTATTTTTCTAAAATAATGTTTAGGTTATAACGGGGCAGGTTGGTGCGGGCAAGATGACGAATTCGTCAACTTGCCCCTGACGTAGGTCTATAATATTATAACAAAATCATTTGATCTTTTTAGATGGTCAGAAACTACATAAAAAAAACTGAGCGGCGCAATTGGTCAGAAGACAATCTAATAGCAGCTTTACATGCCGTTCAACATGATAATCAATCTGTCAATTCTGCAAGTATCCAATACAATATTCCAGAAGCCACACTAAGAAGATTCGTTAAGAAATAAAATAATTTGGAAGATCTTCCAACCTCTGGTGGTCGTTTTAAAAGAACTTTTAGTAATGAACAGGAACGCGAATTGGCTAACTATTTGAAAGAATTTAATGTGATAGCATTTGGTCTTACATTAAAAGAATGTCGAAAACTAGCCCTGGACCCAGTGGATGTCAATCAAAGAAAGAAGAAACACCTACAATCGTAAAAGAAACTATCGAACAAGAAGTCATAGCTGGTCCATCTGTAGTGCCAAAAGATGCAAAACAAAATTTCTGAACCAGAATGTAAAACTAATAAATCTCTCACTGATATTGGGCCACCTCTAGCCATAGCTGGTCCATCTGGAGTGCCAAGGAAGGAAAAAAGTGGAACTTTGACACAAAAGAGAGAAAATAACATTTCTGAACCAGAATGTTCTAAAGCTAATAAATCTTTGACTGATATTAGACCACCTCCAGTCTATCAACGTTCCATCAACCATAGCCAAAGACGTTGTCAGAAGACGACAATTTTAACGTCTACTTCCAATAAAGAAGAGCTTGAAGAAAAATACAAACAACTATTGGGAAAAAATTTTAGAGGTAAGAAACAAGTAAAGCAAACGGTTTTTAAGGATAGAGCGAAATCAGAATCTGAAAGTATTAACATTTTCTGCCCTGGTTGTATGGAGCACTCGAATTGCGGATAAATTGAACCAGGTAGCATTTTTTGTAAGGGTTGCTTTTAATCCCATACTGAATTGCGGATTGCAATATTTAATAGATTTTTAATGACCGCTTATAGATATTAAAATAATATTAAGAAAAAAGATTCAAAACAATTTCTAGAAATTATAATTGGCTAGAGCATTTGTAGGTATCGATGCACCCGATAATTTATTTCATTTAGTCTTTAAATTTAAAAGTGTCCAGTTGATATTTTCGGTTATTGTGAGTAATATGGAATTTAAGCAAATGTTAAGTGAAAGAGGACAAACATTAATAATTTTTGAAAATTTTAAATTTCGGAAACATCGTGTTCTAAAAATTAGTGAAGAAGAAGTGTGGTGTTGTACAGTAAAAAGCTGTAAGGCCAAAATTTATTTGTTAAATTCTGTGATATCAAGACTAAGTGTGAAACACACTCATAGTGCAGACGTATTATTGCTTAATCGCCAAAAAATTAATAACGCTGTAAAAAGAAAAGCAGAACAAGAACTTTCTGAAAGACCTCGTAAGTTGATTAGAACTGAAATTGAATTACAAATAGATACAATTAATACAATTACAGAAACAGATATAAAATGTATCCGTAATAATATTAACCATACAAGGTTAAAACAATATCCAAAATTGCCTAAAAGTGCAGCTGAAGTGCAACAAATTTTGAATACAATAGAAGTAAAAACTACCAAAAATGAAGATTTTTTATTTATTAATAATATGACGGAAAACATTGTTGTATTTTCCACTAAACAGAATATAAACTTTTTATGTAAACAGGAAACTATTTTTCTGGATGGAACATTCAACTATTGTACCAAATTTTTCTTACAATTGTTTACCGTCCATGTATTTGCAAACAATATTTATATACCTGTCGCATTTTGTTTGCTTCAAAATAAATTGAAATCATCATATATCAAGTGTCTCCAATTGATAAAATTGAAAATTAATGAGATAGGGTTAAATTTTACCCCAAAAACTGTCGTTATTGATTTTGAGCAAGCTATTCATGCAAGTATAGAAGAAGTATTTCCCAATGTATCGATTGTTGGATGCAGGTTTCATCTTTCTCAGGCTTGGTAAGTTTACCAAAATATTTTGTTATTTCTCATTTTTTTATTAATATAGGTGGCGAAAAATTCAATCACTGGGTCTCACCAATGAATATAAGGATTTAAACTCAACAATAGGGAAGTGGTTGAGACATTTTTTTGGACTTACTTACCTCACCCCCGAAGATGTTGGTGATTGTATTGTGGAGGATTTAATTTCATGCAAGCCAAATGATATTAGAACAGATCAATTTTTAGACTACCTGGTAGAAAATTATATTGATAATAGCGCACTGTTTCCACCTTCGATTTGGGCCGCTGCGGATGCTAGTTTCGCTAGAACAACAAATGGATGCGAATCGTTTCATTCAAAATTTAATTCGGAATCACAAAATCCCCATCCCAACATTTACTTATTTCTAAAGACTTTAAAAAACATGCAAACAGACACATACATAAAAATAAATTCAGTTTTAAATAACGAACATCGAATAATTCGTAAAAAGGTTTTAAAAAAACAGAAATTTATTGAAGATATAATTATTCGATATAGAGAAAAAAAGTTATGCCGAATTGATTTTGTGACATTAGTTTGCCATAAATTTAGCAATATCTTAAACACTTGTGCATAAAACAATATATTTTAAGTTTAAATTGTATCATAAAATTAATAAAGATTGTTGATTAAATAATTTTATTTTTATTTAAATACATCATAGAAAAACAGAAAATCTATTAAAATAAATATTTATTTATCAAAGAGCACAATCAAATTATTCCGCAATTCGAGTGGAGATTAAAAGGGCAATAAAAGTCCCAAATTTTTCGTCCGCAGTTCAGGAGTAGGATTAAGAGTCTAATAGATTTTATCCGCAGTTCGGGTGCACCGTATGGAGCAATATGAAGACTGGATAATGTGTGGTCAATGCAAAAAGTGGTGGCATGAGTTATGTAGTCAATTTGAAGGAGAATTTGAATTTATTTGTTAGTTATCTTGCCCCAATATGTTCGTCATGTTACCCCACTATGGGGCAAGTTGTAAGAAATGTTAATTTTTTGTTTATATGCTCTGCTATTTTATATGATCATTTTGATTTAAATTTTGAAATATACGTTCGATTATTAATATATTAGTGTGCTTGAATTTCCATAATTAGAATAAATAGAATTGTTGTACAATAGGTATATTTTTACGTTATTTTCCTTAAAATCGTCAACTTGCCCCACTCTCCCCTACACCTAGTACATAATAAAATTTTAATTTCTACAATTTCACATCTATGATTTTACAGCCTTTTACTATAAAGGATATCAGATAATCTCACAAATTTTGGAAAATCGTAAGCATAGGAACAACTTATAGAAAAATTGTTAGAAATAACCGTCAGGTATCATCAAGTTCTTGTTTGATTCATGAGAAATTCAAAAAATCTGAAAAAAAAAAACGTTTTTTACATACTTGTAATAACAAACTATATCAATTTTAACATCAAATAACATTTCTTTTATTTTTCGCTTTTCCTTAAACCAATCCATATCACATCTATTTAGTATTTTTTTAAACTTTTTAGATGTATCTACCCAATAAGCGAATTCATCACACCCTGTAAGATTGCTAACTAGTGTAAACAAGGCTTAAGAATATCACTGAGCTCATTGTTTATATTTTGAAAACTAAAAATCATGTGCTGTTCCAAGTAAGTGTTTTTGAATATGGTCTTTCCTCTTAAAGATCTTGAAACAGATCGGGTAAGTGTTATTTGGAAAGGACATTCTTTTTAAAAGTGAATCTTAATGTGTAGGTACTAACGGTCTTTTGTGTGGTCAGAAATAATACATTTTGTCTTTGGTTTCCCGTATGCCCAGCTCATCTTTAATTCGTTCGTTCTACCGCATTTCTATTTGTTTTATATTATCGTCATCCATTGTTAAATCCTCAATATTATCCTCATCCATATGATCCTTTACTTTCAATATCAGTTATGTATGCCTTTCAATTTTTTTTTTAATAATACGAACTTGTGACATTTCATCGATATGTTGATGCCTTCTAAGTATCTTAAATTTGTATTTTAATTCTTTAGGTACATTGGTGATTATCCAATTCCTCGCTTATCGCTCTTCCTTCGCATTCGTTTCTTTTTTTGAGGTTGTAGCCCTTAAATTACCATTTTAGAATCGTGGATTCCTTCTGAGTTTCTTATAAATTCCTTCTCAACAATTATTAATGGGCGCAAAGTACAGACAGACAAATAAAGGTGTGAAATCCGTTTTAAATTGTTAATTCAATGATAAAAATTCTAATCGGAAGTTAATTAAAAAAAAAATAAGAAATTAATTATTTTCTTATCTTTGAATTAAGTGAAGTTTTCTGTCGGAGCTTTCGGAAGCGAGTGTACAATCTGTAGAACAAATTTTGAAGACCTCAGGACTGCAGTACTGATGTTTTCTTATAATAAACGGAGACCACTGGAAAATTGGTTCGATTGGCAAAACTGATGTTTTCTTATAATAAACGGAGACCACTGGAAAAATTGGTTCGAATGACCCTGAACTGGTGTTATAGGTGTTTTCGAAATGAAAGCTATGTCGAGAATCACGTCCTCTCTAGGGCCCGTCTCAAGATGGCAAAAGCCCAAAAACGAAGGGTGCAGAGAGTTAAGAAACAACTTATAATTAACAAATTACCATATGAAATGAAAGAATTTAGCATCGAATCTCAGGGAGAAACCAAATTTCTCCTACCCAAATCAGATAAAGTAATCGAGTCGACGCAAATAACATTGATATTTTTAAAATTAAATAGTCGAGGAGCTAGGCCCACAACGAACGTTACAAGGTCTCGGTAAGATATGTTCTTCCCTGGAATTGTCACACGTTTTTTGCTCCTTTTGTCATTTTGAACTTTTGGTAAAGCACTTAATTGAACTTCACATATTTTTCCTTTACCCTTATACCTACATGAGGTCCATTATCGCTTTCAGTTCTTGGCAGTTTAGATTCTTTAGGATGAGGATTATAACACTTTAAAGTAAGGAATATATGCTGATAAAACTACCATGTATCCGTTGAGATATTTTCCTTATGCTTCCAAATATTATCACTCTGGCGTTTTCCAATAACGTATCAAAAAAGACTACCAATGTTGAATCTGAGTTCCAGCTGTTATACCATCTCTCGGGTGAACAATTTAACAGTCTTCGCGTATATGGTTTCTGCAACTTTGTCCAATTGGCCCATTTTTCTTCTGGTATCCCTAGTTTTTAGTGTGGGTACACGCAATTATGTCAAAATTGTTATGTTTATCTTCCTTTTAAGCTCTTTCCTTTTATCATATCATCTTTTAGATGATTTTTGCTTACTTGATTTCTGCAACTTGGTCCAATTTGCCCATTTTTCTTCTGGCTTTCTACGTTTTTATTGCACTTTCAAGATTATGATCTTCTTCTAATAGGATAAAATTATGTTGAAATTGTTGTGTTGATCTTCCTTAAGTTCTTTCTGTTTTTTTATATCATCTCTTAAATGGTCTGTATATGGGTCTTCAAGTGTTTGTTTTCTGCAACTTGGTCCAATTTGTCCATTTTTCTTCTAGCATCATAGATTCTGTGTGCGCTTTTAAGATTATGATCTCTTGCTTCTGATATGAAGTAATTATGTTGAAATTTTTATATTGATCTTCCTCTGGATCTGGATCTGGAAATATGGGGAGGGGCGAGCTAGTGCTTAGCCAGCACTGAGGCCACATATGACCCATTGTGCATCCTCCCGTATTGTAGGGATATCCTCACCTCAGGCTGTCACCAGGCCTAGTGATTTAAAATAGGTGATGAGGCTCCCGAGGGGGATCTCCCTAACATCGGCTGGTGTAAGCCAATACTCGCCCAACACGGATCTTCTGATTTCAGAAAAAGCAGAGCAGTCATACATAATGTGTTCTACTGTTTCCTCTTCTTGTTCGCAGCCTCTGCATAGCGGCGATTCTGTTAATTTCATCCTAAAGAGATGTTGTCGCAATTGGCAGTGACATGTCAAGATTCCCACAGCTGTTCGGAGATTTTGTCTGGTCAATGCCTTAAATTTTTGTGCTGTTTCCTCGCCAGGATGAGGTAATAACTCTCTGGCCAGTCTACAGTTCGTAGTTTCATCCCAGCACTGTATGAATTTTTTCTGAGAGTGCTGTTTGATAAGGTCCACGACTGCGGACAATGTTAGCTTGGTAGATGGGCGGGGGCTAACATATTTGTAGCCCGCAGCCCTCCTTGCTAAATAGTTCGCAATGCGGTTGCCTTTAGAGTTCCCATGTCCTTTGATCCAGCTGAGAGTGACCACGTTAATCTGGCTAGCCTCAGTTAGAGATTGGTGACATTCTAGTACTAAACTTGAAGTGAAACGTGGTCTATTCAAGGTCAGTAGTGCTTGTTGGCAGTCTGTGTATATATTTATATTCCTGCCGGTGATGTTCCTATTGATTAATTCTTTTGCAGCTATGGTTATGCCTGTTGATCTTTCTTTTAAGCTCATTCTGTTTTGTTATATCATCTTTTGGGTGATCCGTCCATCGGTCTTTGCGTGTTTGGTTTTTACAAATTGGCCCATTTTGTCTATCTTATATTTTATATTTTGTGTGTTTTTAAGATTATGAAGTCTTCTTCTAATAGTAAGAACTGGTTAACACGTTATGATCAACCTTCCTTTAAGCTCTTCTTACGTTCTCACATATTATCTTTTCCATTTAGTCTCTCCAACACAGTTTGCCTATGACAACCTCTCCGACCACTATTTCTATCTAATATTCTGGTTTCTTAGTCTATCCGTAATTTTTCTTTTTATTTTGACTTCCTTGGTTCTTATTATTTCTTTGACCGCGGTTTGCGTTTGATAACCACAATATCGTCTTCTCCTTCTTCATTTTTGTTTTATTGCTATTGTCCAAAATTTCATTCCTTATAATATTCGTTATAATTTATGGTAGGGGAGACCAGGGAGGCTTGAGACAAGGGAGGAATGAGACACTACATTTATTTCCTGAAATCGGTTAAGCAAAGCCATCTAGTGGTTACTAGTTCATAGCTTTAGTCAAATCTCTTCTCCCTTTGCCAGCGAACCGCCGTCAGTTATTAGTAAAACGTTGTTATCAGTGCACGTGCAAAATTGCTGCCAAAACTAAAATTTTATTTTGTGATTTCGTTGTAGTTTGGAGCAAGTTAAAGTGAAAATTGACGTTGATTCCTTAAGCGTAGTGACCACAGGTATGTTTTGAATTAGTTATATAGTGATCCAGTGAATTAGATTTTTAACAAGAATTTTAGGCTACATTCTTTTATAAAACGCTACATAGGGAGACATGAAACAGTTGTTTTGGGGAGCCATGAGACGTCTCAACCCTCCCTATCTAATATTTTCAAATAATTAAAAAATGCTAAACTGATTAAAAAATGATTTGATAATATTGTTGTAGATACAATATGCCGCATTTCTGGATTAAAAAGACGAAACGAGTAGTTCCTCCGCCTGATGTTATGAAAACAGCTGTGGAAGAAGTTCTTGGGGGAGCGAAATTACGCGCAACTGCAAGGAAATATGATATAGACAAGGAAACCCTTAAGAGATATGTAAAAAAAAGAACCTTGGATGCCCCTGCAGTTAACATTGCTTATTCACCTGATTTCAAAACTGCATTAGTGTTTACCCATGAAGAAGAGGCTCTCCTGTCGGATTATCTAATCCGTGCTTCGCAAATGCATCATGGTTTAACAGTCACATGTGCACGTGAACTGACCTTTCAATTTGCTAAGGCCAACCATAAAAAATATCCTAAGAAATGGGATGAAAAATCCATTGCTGGCTACGATTGGTATCGCGGCTTTAGACATCGTCATCCAGAGTTATCGCTGAGGACTCCATAGTCAACCAGTTTATATCACGATGTACGAGTTTCAACCGCACAAATGTTACCACGTTTTTCAACAATTTGGAATCAGTCCTTAAGCGCGAAAAGTTTGAACCTCATCAGATATGGAATATTGATGATACACGTCTTACAACCGTACACAAACCACCCAAAGTCCTGGCAGCGAAGGGAGTTAAGCAAGTTGGAAACGTCACGTCTGCTGAACGAGGCACATTAGTTACTGCCTGTTGTGGTATTAGTGCTGGAGGGACATTCATCCCTCCGTTTTTCGTCTTTCCACGAGTACATTTTAAGGATTATATGTTAAGTGGTGCTTTCCCAGGAACTGCTGGAGTTGCTCACCCCAGCGGATGGATGTCTTCCGAAAATTTTGTTGTTTTCATGGACCACTTCATAAAGCACACTGGTTGTTCCATGGAAAATAAAATATTGCTACTAATGGATAACCACGAGAGCCATATTTCCGTCGATTCTCTAAGGAAAGCAAAAAAAATGGGATTGTGATGCTCACGTTTCCGTCACACTGCAGCCATAAAATGCAGCCCTTGGATGTATCAGTTTACTTCCCATTCAAAAATTTTTATAATTCGCAGTGTGCATCATGGATGGTTTCAAATCCAGGTCAAACCTTGACGATTTATAATATTGCTTCTTTAGCTAGTCGAGCGTTCGAATTAGCTTTCACACCAAAGAATATTGTATCCGGTTTTTCATCGACCGGCATTTGTCCTTTAAATCGTGACGTGTTTACCTTGTTAACCGGCATGCAAAAGGAAATTTTAAAGCCTGAAAACAATCTAGAATGTAAAGCCTCAACGTCAAAAGCCCACGTACAAGAAAACAATTCAAACATTACACATAATTTTGTTAGTCCTGAAATTTTGCGACCACTTCCGAAAGCAGGTCCACGAAAGCGGATTACAAGGCGAAAACGTGGTTCCTCAAGAATTCTTACCGACACGCCAGAAAAAGACGCTATAGAGGCTGAAGCAAGTGCTCGAAAAAAAAAAAATTGTTCCGTTGAAGCATGGCAACCTTCTATCACAAAAGAAAAAATCTGTACAGAAACCTGCAACTCCACCTCACTCTTCTTCGAGTGATGAAGAGGAACGAATCCAGTCGGGCGGAAGTAGCGAAGATATTTCAGATGTTGATAGCTACGAAAGAGAAATGCTTTAAATTAAAGCTCTTGAGGATGTCAAGACACTCCAAGTGGGAGACTTCGTTTTAGTCAAGTTTGTCACAAAAACTTCAATTTTGCATTATGTGGGTCAAGTAACAACAAAGCAAGATGATGAATACGAAATAAAGTTTTTGCGTCGTCACGGAACCACCTGGAAATTTGTTTATCCACCAATTGAAGATTTATCTTTAGTTCAAGAACAAAACATTATTTTGAAATTACCGTTTCCAAAAAATGTAGGTGGAACAGAAAGAGCCAAATCTACACTGACATTTGGTTTAGACTTCCGTTATTATCAAAATGTTCGTTGACTTTCTTTGTTTTTGTTTTTTTTCAATAATTAATAAACATTTTCCGAAAGTTTACAACGTCTCAATGCTCCCTATAACCTGTCTCAACGCTCCCTTACCTAGGGAGCGTTGAGACAATTTTCACCATTTTGTAGAAATATACCTAAACAATTAAAATAATATTTTGGAAGCATAAAAAAATATGGCAAGTTTAGCTAAATGGCACACAATTCACTTGCAATATACATTACCTTTAAATTGCAAATTGTAAAATTTATAATAAATAAAATTCATTTTTTGTCTCGAGCCACCCTGGTCTCCCTTACTACTTAAATTATACAAGTATTGTTCTAAGACCAAAAAAAGCTTCATAAGTATTCTCATGCGTTGTATAATAAAATTCCGAGACCAATTATTCAAAGACGCCAAATTCCTACCTCAGAATCTCACATTCGAAATGTCTTGAAATATTTTTGCGACTCGAAGACACGTCATAGCTATCGTTGGATTTATGCTTCCTTTATATTCTCGATTCTATATTAATATTTCCATAACAATATTATGTATCTGTCATCGAGAATGTCTGGGCGACCTTTTATAGTAGCCGCTGACCATTTATTTGCCCCATATCCAGCCCGTCCATCTACACAACGACAGCGACAGCGTCAGCTAAGAGAATGGATAAAATGCTAAAATATCCAAATATCATACAGGACGCATTTGCATGCCGTACTTGCTGTCCGATTTGACAGATTTATTGGAAACCTTCCCCAGAGGGCTTAACAGTTGATATTAAAAAAGCTTTTATTGTTATTCCATCAACTTGCTAAACCAAATATTTAAAAATTTGGTTGAATATGTAGAAATTTTCCATTTAAATATGTAAAAATTAAATTTTCAATTTATATTAAACTTAATTGAAATGCTTACAATCGTTTTACTATTTTTGTTTAAATTTGTTTAATTTTTACATTTTTTTAATTTTTTATTATTATTCTATGATTTTTACAATGTGCATCATTTTTTTAATAGATTTTATCATGTTTTCAAAAATTTTGTATATCCTAGCTGTCATTTAAAATTATCATTGCAAATGATCATTCTCAACTTCAAATTGTCATTTTCAACTATAATTTCAAATCGTCATTTTAAACTGTTATGTCAAACAGTTATTTCAAACTGTAATTTCAAATTGTCATTTCAAAATATCATTTCAAACTTTTATTTCAAACTGTCATTCCAAATTGTTATTCCAAACTGTCATTCCAAACTATCATATCAAACTGTTATTTAAAATGGTCAATTTGAACTGTTATTTTAAATGATGATTTTAAAGTGTTATTTAAAACTATTTCAATGTGTCTTTTTAAGATATAATTTTAAACCGTCATTTTAACCAGTCATTCCAAGCTATCATTTTAAACTGTCAGTTTAAATTATAATTTCAATCTGTCATTTCAAACTGTCATTTCAAACTATCCTATCAAATTGACATTCCAAACTGTCATATCAAACTGTCACTCCAAACTGTAATCTAAAATTGTCATTTTAAACTCTCATTTTAAACTGTAGTTCAAAACTGTCATTGCAACCTGTCATTTAAAATGCTCATTTTAATCTGTTTCAAACTATCATTCCAAATTGTTATTCCAAACTGTCATTCCAAACTATCATATCAAACTGTTATTTAAAATGGTCATTTTGAACTGTTATTTCAAATGATGATTTTAAAGTGTTATTTAAAACTATCATTTCAATGTGTCCTTTTAAGATATAATTTTAAACCGTCATTTTAACCAGTCATTCCAAGCTATCATATTTAAACTGTCATTCCAAACCGTTTTTTCAAACTGCCATATTAAGCTGTCATTTAAAATAGTCATATTAAACTGTCAGTTTAAATTATAATTTCAATCTGTCATTTCAAACTATCCTATCAAATTGACATTCCAAACTGTCATATCAAACTGTCACTCTAAACTGTAATCTAAAATTGGCATTTTAAACACTCATTTTAAACTGTAGTTCAAAACTGTCATTGCAACCTGTCATTTTAAATGCTCATTTTAATCTGTTTCAAACTATCATTCCAAATTGTTATTCCAAACTGTCATTCCAAACTATCATATCAAACTGTTATTTAAAATGGTCATTTTGAACTGTTATTTCAAATGATGGTTTTAAAGTGTTATTTAAAACTATCATTTCAATGTGTCTTTTTAAGATATAATTTTAAACCGTCACTTTAACCAGTCATTCCAAGCTATCATTTTAGACTGTCATTCCAAACCGTTTTTCAATCAAGCTGTCAATTAAAATAGTCATATTAAACTGTCAGTTTAAATTATAATTTCAATCTGTCATTTCAAACTGTCATTACAAACTATCCTATCAAATTGACATTCCAAACTGTCATATCAAACTGTCACTCCAAACTGTAATCTAAAATTGTCATTTTAAACTCTCATTTTAAACTGTAGTTCAAAACTGTCATTGCAACCTGTCATTTAAAATGCTCATTTTAATCTGTTTCAAACTATCATTCCAAATTGTTATTCCAAACTGTCATTCCAAACTATCATATCAAACTGTTATTTAAAATGGTCATTTTGAACTGTTATTTCAAATGATGATTTTAAAGTGTTATTTAAAACTATCATTTCAATGTGTCCTTTTAAGATATAATTTTAAACCGTCATTTTAACCAGTCATTCCAAGCTATCATTTTAAACTGTCATTCCAAACCATTTTTTCAAACTGTCATATCAAGCTGTCATTTAAAATAGTCATATTAAACTGTCAGTTTAAATTATAATTTTAATCTGTCATTTCAAACTGTCATTCCAAACTATCCAATCAAATTGACATTCCAAACTGTCATATCAAACTGTCACTCCAAACTGTAATTTAAAATTGTCATTTTAAACTCTCATTTTAAACTGTAGTTCAAAACTGTCATTGCAACCTGTCATTTAAAATGCTCATTTTAGTCTGTTTCAAACTATCATTTTAAACTGTTTTTTAAAACTGTCATTAAAAGCTGTCATTTCAACCTGATTAAATTGTGATTTAAATGGTTTTTCTAAACTGTTATTCCAAAATTATTCCAAACTGATGTAACCTAAACTGATTTGATTTGAATTTGTTATAATCTGATCCTGATCCACTTCATTTGCTTCTTTACTGTCATTTCAAACTAAAATCCGAACTGTCAATGCAAATTCTTATTTAAATGTTATTGGAAATTGTTATTCATTTAAACTATGATTTTAAACTGTCATTCCAAATGGTTGTATGTATGTATGGTGTTAGGGGTGACAGATACACCTGCGACCTATAAGATCTATTGTGTCCCTCTTTTCTTGCTATATTTCTGATGATTCCTCAGACTTATAGCAGCTCTTCTAGTCCTATCTTCCTTAGAAAGTTTAGGATATCATTGGGTTTTAAATTAGGTAGTTCTTCCCTTTCTATTTCGTATGACCCTAGGTATTTGACCCTAAAATTACTTAATGCCATGCATTCTGAAAGTATATGTATTGAGGTTTCATCCTCTACCTCACAGAATCTGCAGTTTGCTTCATCTACTAATCCTAGTTTCTTCATATGTCCTCTTAATCGACAGTGACCGGTTAGTATTCCTGTTATAATTCGGAGGTTTTTCTTACTCAGGTTAAGACAGCTGTGAGATCTCTTCTGGTTATAGTTTCCCAGGAGCGTCTTCGATTGTCTTAGTGCTTCTAGATCATTCCAGTACTTGGATTTTTCGCTATCCATTTTTTTCTTTAGTTTTTCCAAGATTGTACTACTGCTGATCCCACAGGATGGTTCTGGTCCCAGGTATGGGATTTCAGCTCCTTTTTTTGCCAGCTTATCTGTTTCATTTCCTTCTATTCCTACGTGTCCTGGAACCCATAGGAGGGTTACAGTGTTATTCTGTCCTAGTTCATTTAATTTGCCTAGGCATTCCGAGACCATCTTTGAATTGATTGTATCTGAGTTCAGAGCTTTGATGGCTGCTTGACTATCTGACATGATTACAATCTTCTGTCTACGATAGTTCCTTTTAATGTTAAATTCTATACATCTTTCGATGGCACGAATTTCCGCTTGAAAGATGCTTTGGTACGTACCCAAGCTTTCTGAGTATTTGGTTCTAGGTCCAAACACCGCTGCTCCTGTTCCTTTATTTCTTTATTCCTTTATGGTTACTTTAAACTCATTCCAAAATTATTTAACCTGAACTGATTTAATTTGATTTGGTTGATTTGGTATGACCTTATCATGATGTCTTTCATTTGTCTCTTCAGCGTGTCTTTCCAAACTGTCATTCAAAACTATCAATCTAAAATGTCATTCCAAATTGTCATTTTAAACGGTATCGCCAAATTGTCATTCTAAATTCATTTTAAACTCGTCAATTTAAATCAGATTCGATAAGAAAATAGTGATGTTTTCGAATCTTTTCGTCCAACTTTCTGGATAGATATTTATTTATTTAGTATACTATACGAATTACATATTTTCCCCATTTGTTTACTTTTCCTCGGTAATAATGAACGTGATATTGGACACCCACTTAAAATAAAAAGTAAACACGAAAGTGTGATTGTGACGACTTGAATATCCATATATTGACCCCAGCCCTTTACTGTCCTCAGGGACCTACTTTTATTTTAGGGCCATGCTATTAAAAGGGTTGAAACATATATCTTACTGGCATATCAGACTCTAGATATTGTTATTGTTCAATGTTCACCATTCATTTAGAACAGAATGTGAATATAATTAAGATTAATCACATGAAATAATGGTTACGTTTGGGAATTAGTATCTCTGACGTCTTGTTGGATTTGATAACGCAAGGAAATTTATTTTATACTTTTTTATACTTTTATTTGTTATGCGTTTAATTTTATTTAATCAGTAAAAATTTGGTTAAAGCACACAATGTTACTCCTAAAATATAAAGCTTAATTTTTCACAGTTTTTCCAATCTCCTTAAAAAATATTTCAATTATTTTTTATTGGGTTTCTTATATTGATTTATGGCACTTTTTCAAAGATTTGTTTGTGAGAAGTATAACAGTTAGAAGTGTTTTGCGCGCTTTTCATTTTTCTGCTGTCGAAAAAGATGGATCAAAGATTTTCCATCAAATTTTGTGTAGAAAATGAATCAAGTGCTCCAAAACAATTGAAATGATGGTGAGTCTACTGTAAGTAAAAAGAAAGTGATTTAAACTCTTCCAAAAGGCCAAGAAGACATCAAGACATAAACCTCTTTCTGGACGTTCTATATAGCACGTCAAAAAACTGATGGGAACGCTGAATACGTGAAGAAAATAGTGTTAGCGAACAATCGCATTAGAATCGCTCAAGAACAATTTAATAACGTCAACAAGGACCTAGATTTACTTAAAAGGGTCATAATAGGTAAGGAAACATGGGTAAATGGTTATGATTTCGAAACTAATAATCAATCATCCCAGTGGAGGCATTTTGGTGCCACGTACTTTTGATGTAATAAAAGAATTAAAAATAAAGCAATAAATTTTGAAAAATTTATCTATTACTTCAAATAGAAGTTCAACTCCAGCTGAGGTCGGTAAGTGGTTTCTCTACTGGCAAATTAGTGCCCAGCTCAGCCGTACAGGGTAAGTACAAAATAATAGTGAGTCGCGCCACCGATTTGAACGGTTAAAATTGGAAACCCCTGTTGTTCCAGGCACTGACTTTCCTCTCTGGAGATAATTAAAGAAATTAAGAATCTTAATCAAAATTAATTGAGCTGAAAGTTTAAGAACGTTAAAGTGAGCTAAATAAAACGAGAATCTTAAACTAGTCCCTTCTTTAATAATAAAAAAAAATATAGTATGGGTTTACACTACTGGCAACCCTAGCGCCTTACAATGGTATAAATATGAAAGTAAAGAGGAAAAAAAATATCTGAAAAGTGTGATCACACGCAAGACTTAAAATTAAAATCTATAGTTACGTCTTAAAACTACAAGTTACAATGGCTTATAGCTTATCTGTAATCCAGCAGTCGATTTCCTCCAGCCCTTGGCTTTAAATGCTTCAACACTAATTGGCCAAAAATTATCTAGGCCTGTACCAAAATTAGGCCCGTACCAAAAATTAAGCCTGCACCAAAAATTAAGCTCCAAAACAAATTAGGCTTGCTCCAAGCAAATAAGCCCGTACCAAGAACTTAAGCCCGTACCAAGAACTTAAGGCCCGTACGAAGAACTTAAGGCCCGTACCAAGAACCCCATTGTAATAGGGTTTATTTTCTCTAAAATCGTGACACTCTCAACTGGTATGAATGTGCGAAGGCGTGAACGCTGCTAACTGTACTGAGATTTAAACCACGCCACTCTAGACTGCAATTCGCTGGCCTGAATGGTATTGAATTAATCAACAATTCGCTGACTGTACTGTAATCCTATCCACCAGAAGATTTCATAAAATCCCGATACACGGTTTGTCCATTGAATCACTACAAAAATAACTATAGAATTTAACTCCCACAACGATTCGAATGGACCCTAAGGTTTAGTTTCAAAAATCCAAAATCAATTGTTACGGATGCACCGTGATTTAAAACTTAAACCGAAAAATCTTCTGACTTCCTCAAACAAGTGATCAAGTCGAAGGCAAATAGCAAAATGGCTAAGGCACTCGTTTCCTCTCGACGAAATATGACACAACCGGAGAAGGCCTCTAACCGTTCTATTCTTAACTCCTAAACTACTGTACGAGCAGTAAAAGAAGAATTGTCAGCCAGCGATTTACAAACGACAGCGGTAATAGTTTAATAACAACAAATCCTATTACTGGTCATAGTAACACCAAAATTCTCAATATGTACTCAATTTCTCGTTCGTGTCCAAGCTTTAATATATCAGATGCCAATATAACTAATCACCTGACTGTAGACAACAATATGACGAGTTATACCAACAGAAGAAGAAGTGACAACCACCTGTCTACAAATGACAGCGATAATAATTTAAAGTAAACAACAACCACAATTTGTGACCTAAATATAATAAATAGCCGATAATTCAAAGTAGTATTAGTGACAATTGTGGTCAGAATATAATAAATAGAAGGTGATTACCTACAACAACCAAGAATCAACTTATTTTCAAGTCTGAATGTTACGTTTAACCCTAATTTTGGTGTAATCGCATCACTGTAAGTAGATACTAATTTTATCTTTTAGAAATTTTTATTCTTAGAGCAATTTTAGCCCGTGACATTGGATCACCAAGACCCAAAAAACTCCCAGTTCAATTAAATGTGAAGGTTTTACTTAGAGTTTTCTTCGATTGCAAGGGCGTGGTGGATCATGCCACAGGGTAGAATGGTCAATAAGAAATATTAGATATGCGCAATTAGCATAAAGCAATCCGCTAGAAACACCCAGATTTCTTGAAGTACAAATGGCTTTTGTACCATGATAACGCTTCTGCTCACATATCGTTGATTGAGCGCGATTAGCAAAAACTAACAATGATGATGCGTCAGGCACCGTATTCTCCAGATCTCGCTCCCTGCGACTTTTTCTGGTTCCCGAAACCGAAGAGGTCCATAAGAGGATGGCGTTTTGCAACATTGAGAAGATAAAGACGGCATCGAAGAAGGAGCTAAACAAGTTTACAAAAAAATGACTTTTTGAAGATACAGTAATGGTTTATTAACCAATATTTCGTCTAAGTATTTTACATTTTAGAGAGCTATCTTCTTGGATCACGTAATTTAAAAACTTTTAATTTTCTTCAAAATTAGTTATTTATGTATCAAGGGCGTAAAACAGGCGTTTATGGACGGCAACGTGTAAATAAGAGCCCGAGCCGCAGGCGAGGGCTATTAATACGTAAGGTCCATAAACGCTGTTTACGCCCGAAATACATACAAACTTTTATGCACGACCGATTTAATAATCATTTATAAAAAAATTGCACTGTCAATTGAAAAAAGTTAACTGTCAAATGGCAACTGTCAATTGACAAAAGTCTACTGTCAAATATCAACTGTCAAATGCCAACTGTCAAATGTCAACTGGCAAATGTCAGCTGTCAAATGTCAACTGTCAATTGACAAAAGTCTACTGTCAAATATCAACTGTCAAATGTCAGCTGTCAAATGTCTACTGTCAAATGTCAACTGTCAACTGTCAAATGGCAACTGTCAAATGGCAACTATCAAATGTCAACTGTCAAATATCAAAAGTCAACTGTCAAATGCCAAATTTGAAATGTCAAATCTCTACTGTCACATGTAAAATATTATCTGTCAGCTGTCAAATATCAACTGTCAATGTCAACGATTCTTTTAATAATAATACTTATAAAGAATATTTTTTATTTTTATTTTTTGTGAACAATTTAATATAAATGCCATTTCAACTTGCATGAATTTTATACCTCAAACCTCGATATTATTAACAACTTACCCTGTATAACCAACCATTCACCTAATAATTTGTATTGATTCGTTATTTAAAATAAATAATTTGATTGAAAGTAATATGCACAGAGGCTAGAGATAATATTTTAAAACAATAATCTATATACCTATGTTGTCGTTACCCTAACAACAAAGTCAAAATAGGTGGTGGCCATTTTTATTTAGACTCGTCAGTTTGGATGATTGCAAGTATTTCAATATTTAAGACAAAAAAATTACTTTACCGCCCGCCATTTACACTTTATCGCCCGGCGGGCGGTAAAGTAGTCCACGGGCGCTAAAGTGGCACTTTACGCCCGCTAAATGTATGTAATAATCTGTACTTTACCGCCCGGTCGTGCATAAAAAAAGTTATAAAGAAATAATTTTTAAAAAGTCATGTAAAATATCTAAAAAATAAAATTTTAACTGAAAAATGTTGGTAAAACACAATATAATTTGCTATTTTGTAAAAACATGATACATTTATTAATCTAAACCTTACCGAACTAATGGCAATAACTCAAGAATGATAAACGAGTTTTTAGACCACCTGTTGTGGGGTAGCTTCCTTGTGTTCAGATCCATTATAGATCCTTATGCTATATCTCACACCCTAAAATTATGGCACGATTTTTGCAACATAATTCTCGAAAGGACGTCAATATATTCATTTTATCTGACAGTTCGAACAATGAGAACATTTGCCCTAGAAAACCAAGAAAAGAGTCAAATTGTCAAAGAGATATTTGCTAGGAAAAGGGTGTATTTAGACTATTTAGAAACGCTTTCTAAAAGGGGTAATAACTTTGTTTGAAGAGTCATAAATTATTTTATACAATATTAATTTTTTTCTTTAGTGGTACAGCTATTTTTAGAAATATTGACAAGGGATATTTTCTATAGGAATAAACATAAAAATTCCAAAATTAATAACAGAATTGTGCATAACGGTATTCAATAAATCGGTGATTAGCGAAATCCCATATAGTGTGTGGAAATATGATAGGTGATGTTACATGAGTAATATCTTAAATGAATTTAAGTTTGTAACCAGAGTAAAGCAACAAAATTTAAATAAGAAGGATTTCGAGGGGCGCTGAGGATTTGATCTCGTGGGTACTTACGTAATGCACAGGAAATCTACTTTTTACATCGACTCCTGGAGTTTTCCAGGTATCCTGAAGACCGCTATCGATACTGTATTTGTACTTACGACCCCAAAAACTTATTGAGATTTAGCTAATTTTATAAGAAATTTAGAAAAAAAAAGTCCAGGAGAGGACGTCAAATGTAGGATTGGTCTTTTGGATGTACCCCGAAGACCGCTGTCGATATTATATGCATCCTCACGATTCCAAAAATCCACAAGCAGTGACTTTTAGCTAATTTCATAACCAATTTACAAAACACTTCATAAGAGAATGTCAAATGTAGGATTCGTGGCTACCAGGTGCCCTGGAGATCGCTATCTATATGGTATTTGCTTTCAACACTCCAAAAATTCCTGGAGTATCGGGTTTCACCTAATTTCATGAGGAATTTACAAAAATCTCTAGAAGACCACGTAAAATGTAGGTTATATGTCCACCAGGTTCTCCAGAGATCGCAATCGATGTCATATTCGTTCTTAGCGTTCTTAAATACAGTAGGTACCGAGTACCTACCGAGTTTTATTTAAATTTATTACATATTTACAGATTTCTGTAAGACGATGTTTAATGTAGATTTTCTGGACACCAGGTACCTCGAAGACCGCTGTCGATGTTGTATTTGCTCCCACAACCGTAAAACTAGAGATTTGGCTAATTTCATGATAAATTTACCAAGAACTACAGGAAAGGATGTGAAATGTAGGTTTTCTGGACCACAGGTACCCTAAAGACCGCTGTCGATGTTGTATTCATCCTCACCACCCCAAAAAAACACGATCATTGAGTTTTGGATAATTTCATGACAAATTTACCAAAAACTCCAGGAGAGAATGTCAAATGTAGGTTTCATGGGCACCAGGTATCCTTATTGATCGCTATAGATGTTCTATTTGCTCTCACGGTACTAAAAAATACCGAGCAACGAGTTTTAGCTAATTTCATGTCAAATCTACAGAAAAATGCAAGAGAGGATGTCAAATGTAGGTGGGCTTCAGGTACCCTGGAAATCTTTGCTAATGTTATATTTGCTCTCAATTTACTGAAATCTCTAAAGGAGACCTTGAATGTAGGTTTCCTAGACACCAAGTATCCTCAAGGTCGCTGTTGATATTGTATTCATTATCATGACCCAAAAAACCCATGAGTATCGACTTTAAGCTAATTTTATGACAAATTTACAAAACACTCCATGAGATGATGTTAAATGTAGGCTTCGTGAGCACCAAGTACCTTAGAGATCGCTGTCAATGTACGTGGGCATACCGCTGATGTCCTTTTATGGGCAAATGTAGTCTACCGAACAGAAAACAAAATAGTACGGTGCCACATCCAGAGAATATGGTAAGTGGTTGATGGTTAAAATACCATTTTTTGACAATTAATTGGACACAAGTGTCGATTTTTGTTATGGTGCATTATTGGCAACAAGTCAGCTTCCTTCAGTGATATTCTGGACGAACACGACGAATACGCGAGAGAAACACCTCATAACACCAAGATAACCGTTTGGCCCACTGGAACAAATTCTTTGTGCATAATTCCCTTCTAATCGTAGAAACAAATCAACATTTTCTTCACTTTTGACTTTTCCAAACGGCCTTTTTTAGAAAGTTTTTTATATTTTCGCCGTGTTCTGTGTCTCTGTGTCATTCCGTGGAATTTGCAATCGAATTTAAACCTATTTCCCGACTACCTAGAGCTCTGAAATTTTCAGGATAGCTAAGAACTGGATGACAATGCATGTTTCAAGTGTGTTTAGGCATATACACAGATTTCGAAATTTATACTGAATTGTTATTAAATTAAATATGTATACATATTATCATTTTGAAAGACTTCATATAAGTTTGCGGTGGCCTATTTGGATAAGGGGTGAAGCGGTAGATTGTGACAATTCTGTTGGGTTATTGTAATAGGATCGAACTCGCGAGAGAGAAGTTTTTTTTCTTTTTTTTTTTTGTTTATACATGTGAAAACAGTAATTATTATTTTAACTGGTAATAAAATAAACTGTTTTAGAAAGTTTTTAGATACAACTACCCTTGATTTTGTTAACAAGGAAACAATCTTCTCTATGATCAATCACAGCGTTGTATGACTTAATCTTTTTACAATGTCAGGGATGCTGTGCATTGTTGAGATGACACAAAATATGACCTATAAATCAGTAAAAAACTTTCTATTATAAAAAGTTCTTTTTGTAAATTGTGCTTATTTCAGATTTGGCTCGCTTGGGTGCTTCCATGTGGAACTTTGATACTTGGGTTCGGGATCGTATTGAAAACATTACGTTTCGTCACCAGTCACAATGTTGTAAAATAGTCTTTAATGATGTCTCTCGAATGTTGAATCTTTGTAGATATTTAATTCCATTTGCATGTATTTAATAAAGATTTTTGGCTCATCTATCTATCTATCTATCTATATCTTAATATATATAAATTACGTGTCACGTTGTTTGTCCGCAATGGACTCCTAAACTACTTAACCGATTTTAATCAAATTTGCACACCGTGTGCAGTTTGATCCAACTTGAAAAATAGGATAGCTTACATTTTAATTTATAGTTGCAATATTATTTTATTGCAAATTAATTGTTTATTGAATTGTTGTTATATTAAATATGACATTATCATTTTGAAAGTTTTCATGTAAGGTCTTAGTAGCTAATTTGGATCAGCGGCTGATTATGACATTTCGCTTGGGTTATTGTAATGGGATCGATTACGCCAGAGGGAAGTTTTTTTTTTGTTATTTTTTTTTGTTTTTGCATGTCAAAACAGTAAATATTATTTTAATTTTAACTGTTAATAAAATTAACTATTTTAGAAAGTTTTTAGATACAACTACCCTTGATTTTGTTAACAAGGAAACAATCCTCTCTCACAGCGTTGTATGACTTAATATTTTTGCAATATCAAGGATGCTGTGCATTGTTGAGATGACACTTATATAAATTCAGTTTAAATTATTAAAAAGTTTTAACATAAAAAGTTGTAAACATGCGCGTACGATTGCAAAATGATCCATCAGCACAAATATTTTCCGAACAATTATTAGATATTGGGAACGGTAAAATAGAACTGCAACCAAATACGCAATTCATTAAACTGCCAGACAATTTCTGCACTGTTCTTCAGGAAAAAAATGAACTGATTCAGAGTATTTTTCCGAAAATACAGAATAATTACTTGAATCATGACTGGCTCAGTCATCGGGCGATTTTGGCAGCCAAAAATGTTGATGTTGACGAAATTAATTTCCAGTTACAACAGTTGTTACCAGGCGATCTGATGTCTTTTAATTCAATCGATACTGTTGTTGATGAAAATCAAAGTGTAAATTTTCCAATTGAATTTTTAAATTCACTAGATATACCTGGAATGCCACCACATAATCTTCGATTAAAGATTGGTTCCCCTATTATTTTCCTACGTAATTTGAACCCACCTCCATTATGTAACGGTACGCGTTTGGTCATCAAAAAGATCACCGGAAATATTCTTAAAGCAACCATTTTAACTGGGAAGTTTAAAGGAAAAGTGGTCCTGTTGCCACGTACCTATATTCCGTATATACCGTCAGATTCTACTATACCCTTTAGAAGGCTACAGTTTCCAATTCGTTTAGCTTTTACCATGTCGATAAATAAGTTACAAGATCAAACAATGTCCATTTGTGGTTTAGACTTGGACAATCAATGTTTTTCTCATGGGCAACTATATGTTGCATGTTCACGTGTAGGGAAACCGTCGAATTTGTTTGTGTTAGCTAAAGACAGGTTAACCAAAAATATTGTGCACCGATTAGTGCTAAATTAAATTGAAAATAAAAGTAATTATAATTTAAAATAATAAATATTATTGTTAAAGACTTAAGACTATCTAAGACTATTTAAGACTATCTGCCCTCATTCATAAGTTAAAGTGTTACATGTTATTTACTTTGTAATGTCACATAGGTGATAGGGTAGTTTTGCCCTACATATTAATTTATTAGTTTATATTTTACTGTATTGTTATGTATTACATTTTACTAGGTCAAAGTCATTACGTTAGATCTCGGCACGTGTTTAAATAGTTTAATTTTTATTCTCAAGTAAAATATAAATTGGCTATAAAAGCTGGTTGTTGAGGTCAGACACCAGGAGTTTTTAGTCTGAGGTTGTCTGTAAGGGTCGCCCTTTGGGGTGTCCCTAAAACAGACCCTTGGGTCAGGGCCATTGTGCCTCTTGACGTATTTTCGTGAGTAAGTGTGACATGCCACCATGTAGTTTATTTGGTAAGATTAGTAAAGATTATTGTATTCAGTTATTCCCTAAGTATTCGTAATGTTTGTTAGTCATTCTTATTGCTTATTTATTCGTCAATATATTTGTTGTTTGTTTCCTGTTGTTTATCTCATCTTCCCCTTGGTTAGTTTTTTCTGCCTTCAGCAGGATACCTAGCCGGGAGTGCTTTTAGTAAGCTACCCCTCATCCTATAATACTAAGGAACATTCTCCCAAATATCTCCAGGCGTGACAGTAATATACTCATTTGTTAGAAACTTGAATAAAAATTTTAAAATTCTTTTATATTGATTTTTGCTTAATATCAATCCAGTGAATTTTTATACCCGCTTTAACGTTTCCGTCTTCATTCGTAAATAATAATTTCATTGTATTAAGAGGTTGCAGTAGTAGAAAATCTGTCATGAAGGTCGCCATATTTTTTGTAAATGGCATCTATGTAAACAAGCATGGTGGTCCCCATGACTGATGTTCTCCTACTGTTCCTCTTAAATAGATTACTACAATGTAATATAACAAAAACCTTAGCCACAGCAACGCGTGGCCGGGTCAGCTAGTAAATATATAAAAATAAATTTTTGTCTGTATGTCTGTATGTCTGTATGTACTCAATGAACTCAAAAACTACTGGACCGATTATTATAAAAATTGGTATGTATATGTATTTTTCCACGGAGAAGGTTTGTATGATATGTTCATTGATGCCACTCTCCACCAGGTGGCGCTGCAGACTAGCAACTTCTGTCCCGTTCAACCGATTCTCATGAAAATTGGTATGTATATGTATTTTTCCACGGAAAAGGTTTGTATGATATGCTCACTGATGCCACTCGCCACCAGGTGGCGCTGCAGACTAGCAACTTCTGTCCCGTTCAACCAATTGTCATGAAAATTGGTATGTATATGTATTTTTCCACGAAAAAGGTTTATATAATATGCTCATTGATGCCACTCGCCACCAGGTGGCGCTGTAGAGTAGCAACTTCTGTCCCGATCAACCGATTGTCATGAAAATTGGTATGTATATGTATTTTTCCACGGAGAAGGTTTGTATGATATGCTCATTGATGCCACTCGCCACCAGGTGGCGCTGCAGACTAGCAACTTCTGTCCCGTTCAACCTATTGTCAGGTAAATCAGTATGATGATGTATTTTTAACGGGGAAGATGAATATGATATTCGTATTAATGGAAGTTACCACCAGATGGCGCTTCCATGTATCAAATTCAATACTGATTAATAGATATTTACACGAATTCGTATAAATATAAGTTCGAAAAATATATTTTTGGTGCGATAAGTAAAACAAAACTATAAACTTTCTTTCCTTCTCTATCTCTTCTTCTCTTTTATTTTTCTTAAATTTATTTTAGTTGCTGGCGTAGCAACGCGCGCCGGGTACAGCTAGTTTTTAATAAACAGAACTTTTTAACAGTTTCTGGAGTACTCACATATTTTGGCTGGACAACAAGTTCGTCGTCTTCCAGCGACTCACGACCCTCTTTGAAGCGTGTAAACCACTCGTGGACTCGGCTACGAGATAAACAATCATTATTGTCATTTTATTTCAACAATCGATGTGTTTTACCAAGTTTAAAACTGAACTTAATATTGGCTCTTAGCTCGATGCTCACTTCTTTTCGGCCGATGTTAAAAAAGGAATGTCACTTTAAGTGCGATAACTTGGGTTAGTGTGGTTTGATTGTTATAAAATTTTGACAGAACATCAATAAAAGATGTGCCAATCGAATACTAACCCCAATAACAGATGGTGCTACTAGTATCGGATAAATCTTAAAAGTCCTGTTTACTTTGCGACAGACCTCGTATATTAAAATTAAATACCTACTATTTTATTAAAAATCCTAGACAGACGCACTAATTCCAATAATTAAAAAAATAAATAGATATATATTTTTTAATACGTGTATCTAATAAACATATACAAACACAAATAATTAATTGCCAATATAACCTTCATTTGGAAAAGTGAAACATCATATATTTGCATATTTTTTGTAATATCTAGTTATATAAATGGGTACACAGTGCAAATAATTAAAATTTATCTTATACATAAGTATATTTATGTTAATATGAACATCATTTTTCAATTTTCTAATAACATTAAAATATTTTAATAGTGTAATATAAAGCTTCCTAAAGTATATATGCAGATAAAAAAATATTGTTATATTGTTTTATAACAATAAAATGCTCTTTTAAGCTGTACGTCACACATTTAATTATAATAAATATCTTAATTTGACCTTTGTTTTTTTACATATTACATATTAATGTTGTTTATTTATTTAATAATATAATAATCATGCAGTAAACCATTGTAAAATTAGTCATAGATATAAGTGTAAAGAATAATGTATGTCCTAAAAGTTTTAGAACAAAATATTTATTTTATTAATAAAAATTAGTTACCAGTACCTGGATGACCGAGCTTTGCTCGTCAAACATCTACATCATAGAGCTTTCTGTTCATATGCTAGTCAAATTTAACAAACATCTTACTTTAGCAGCGCGGATTCGACGAGCATAAACCTGATCATTTGCATTAATGGATTCTTGAAATGATTCTTGATACGCGAAGTTTGATAAACCTAACCTGTTTGTATTTGTTTGATGAGGATCGGCTCTTGGATTAGTCCAATACTTTGCTGAATGTGCTACCTGAGCAGTTATGCATTATTTCACAGGTTATCTTACCCTAACAATCATGTTATGTGAAAAATGGAAAAAACGAATTTTCCTAGACTTGGCACCTGCTAGATCGTCTTTTTTTCCTCCGTGTGCACCTATATTTCAAATTTCAACGAAATCGTTAGATCCGCTTTCGAGAACCTATGGCAATACATGCAGACAGTTGCTCACTTAATATTGATTATCAATAAAACACGAATAAAATGATTCCTAGCTAGATCGATTTATCGCCCCCGAAACCCCCTATATACTACATTTCATGAAAATCGTTGGAGCCGATTTCGAGATTCCAAAAAATTTTCTAAATTAGTTTATTTTATTAACAGTTATAACAGTTAAAATAATAATTACTGTTTTCACATGTAAGAACAAAAAAAAATGTTCTCTTTCGCGTAATCGATCCCACTATGATAACGTAACAGAACTGTCACAACTAACAGAACTGACGCTTATCCAACTGAGCCACCATCAACTTATATGAAACCTTTCAAAATGATGTTATCCATACACAACTTAAATTAATTTCAGTTTAAATTTCGAATAAAATGACATTTTCTAACAATGATTCCTAGCTAGATCGATTTATCGCCCCCGTAACCCCCTATATACTAAATTTCATGAAAATCGTTCGAGCCGATTCCGAGATTCCAATTATATATTATAACATATATAACTTGCTAAGTATTTAATATATAAGAATATATGCTATAATTCAAAATTTTTCCTTTTTTATTAAATTTAAACTTTTTACAAGATATTTTAATTAAGGTAAATGACTTTTATATATGATTCCAAATCTATATTTTATATTGCCCGTGTTACTCTTACCTTCAGAGCAGAGTTCAAAATTTAGAAAAATTAATTATTGAAATTTAACTCTTAATTTTATTATAAACAGAATTTTAATTTAATTTTAATTTAATTTTAATACCTTATTTGGAACGTCAATGGTAAGAACAGACGCGTGGTCGCGTGGATTATCAATTTTTAACTGAACTTAACCTTAAAAAATTTCTAAATTAATATTTTGTGACTGTGAATGTGAAAATTAATTGTTTTAATCAAATTTTAAAGTGAAAATAAGAAATTCTAAATGTTCTTAAGTCTAGTGATGTGCAAAATACTTTTTTAAATGAAAGTGAAAATGAATTTAGTTTATAACACAAGAAATTAAACACACAATTATTTATTATTATACTAAAATACCGTATAACTGCTGCTAATTCAATTCTCGAAGTCTTCTACCATATAAGTATATACTGCTCAAACCATATAAATGAAGAATTTTCTTTAATTCTTGAGAAAAACTGCTATATTTAGAACTGGTAAGTATCTATTTTAATACTTCTCTTCTTAACCTGATGATTTAATCTTCTTAGCAATGATAAATATTTTTTCTAGTCCAATATCTCTTCTCGTTGACTTTTTCAATCATTTAAAATATCTTTAAATAATCTTTCTTCTTACCAAACTCGTACAAACTCCTTTTATTCAACTTTAGTACCAATATTATATTATTCAAATCTCTTTTAACTTATAATTTTATCAAAAAACTCAATTTTAATACTGCATAACATTTATTACAACCATTCTCTTCAAAAGATCCAGGGAAAGAGAAACAATCTCCAAAATCAACAAACTAACAAAAGCCTATCACTAACCATCTAAATCCTATATAATTTTTTCCAAAACAAACTTGATTCTATACAAATAAAACAAATCAGCCCTACTAGATTACTTATCTTAATTTCTTTAACAATTTCTACCATCACACATACTAGATTTATAACATTATTTTGCAAATTTGTATTATAACCCTACATACTAGATTTCTAACAAAAATTATAAATTTTATTTCCTATTATGTTTTAATATAAATTTAATTTTTTTAGAATTTCTCAATTTCTTATTAATTTTATAAATGACAAATATGAATATTATGAAAATAATAAATATGGAAATTATGGAAGTGAAAATTAAAAGTAAGTATTCAATTATTTATTTGACTAATTAAATTATTTTAAACTAACGCATGTATTTTAATATATAAGTTTTAATTCATCTTTTTTATTTTATTTTTCCTTTTTTTCAGGAATGAAGAGAATAATTTTTAATATACTAAAAAATGAAACTAAATTATACAAATATCAAAGCTTTGAACTCTATCCTGGGATCAAGAATATTCTTTTTAATCATTTTATATTTAATTTTACATATTATATAATATATATCATAGAATCATATTTCATCTTAAAATATATATATATATATATTTTTTTTTATGGTCAAGCACAAGCACTGCAGGAAAAATCCTTTAAGGCGCTCTGAGAGCGGTGCGTGTGCGAAGAAAGCGATTCACGTTGTTCTTGAATCGTTGAAGGTTATATTCGGTGGGAAATACGGCCTCAGAAAGGCCGTTCCACAAAGAGGATGTCCTCCAGAAGAAAGAGTTCTTAAACAATGATGTTCGAGGAGTATTAAGTTGAACCACATAGGGATGGGCGGAAGTGGTTTGTCGTGTATTTCTGCTATGAATTGCTCTAGGTGGAATCAAGCGGGCAATGTCAGTAGAACACTTGCCATGGAAATATTTGTAAAAGAGGGTCAAATCACCAACCTGTCTTCGATGTTCTAAGCTGTCGAGGTTCTTGGTTAGCTCGTGGTCACCGATCAGGCGAATGGCTCTCCTTTGGATGGAATCCAACAACCGAAGGGTATGCTTCGGTGCAGAACTCCAGACATGAGAGCAGTATTCCAGTGATGGTCGAATCTGGGCTTTGTAGAGTGTGAAAAGTTGTTGTGGTGTATACAGCTTTTTGGTACGGAAAAGTACACCGAGTTTCTGAGAAGCTGTCCTGGCGATTGTTACCACGTGATTATGCCAAGACATATCTCCTCCCAGATTGACACCCAGTAAGTTAATAGACGAAGCCAGTGGAATTGCGTGTCCTGCCATGACTATATCTGGTTCTGCAATGTTAACCTTCTTAGAGAAAACTGCTGCCTGGGTTTTTTTTAGCGTTAAATTCGACTTGGTTAATGTCACCCCAAGACAAAATTTCTTCCAGGTTTTTATTGAGTCGTGATACTTCATGCTGTCTGCGAAGATGTGCGTCAGCAGCCGATATTCGGGATTTCAAAGTAAACGATGAGATAAGTGTGCTGTCGTCAGCAAAGCTATAAATTGGATTTTCTGTCTTCGCTAGAAGGTCGTTAATGTATAGTAAGAAGAGGGTTGGGGATAATATGGACCTTTGAGGAACACTAGCATTGATGGTAAAGGTGTCCGAGAGAAACCCGTCAATCGCCACTTGCAGAGAACGGTCCTGAAGAAAGCTAGAAAGCCATGAACAGAATCGACCGGGCATACCGTAGGATCACAGTTTACTTAGGAGCCCCTCGTGCCAGACACGATCAAAGGCTTTAGAAATGTCTAGTGCAATAGCCCGGGACTCCCCACGATGTTCGACTGCGTTGCTCCAAAGATGGGTGACATATGCTAGGAGGTCTCCTGTTGATCTGAACTTACGAAAGCCGTACTGATGGTCGCTGATAATATTAAGGCCCTCTAGGTACTTTAGAAGTTGTTGGTTAATAGCTTTCTCCATCACTTTTGATATAACTGAAAGCAATGCGACAGGTCGATAGTTGTTTGGCATGGTTTTCTTGCCTTTCTTTGGTATAGGCTGAACTCTTGCCTTCTTGCAGCAAGATGGAAATATTCCTTTTTTGTAGGATAGGTTAAAAAGTCTACAAAATATTGGTGTTAGCTCATCAGCGCATTCCTTATATATATATATATATATACAAGAATTGCTCGTTTAAATATATTAGATGTATTACTTAAATACGAGGTGTGTCCCAAAAGTATCCGACCTGTCCCTATTACTCGGTGCTTGGCTTATTCTTGGGGGCATCCTTCGAAGTAGTCCCTATTTCCATCTCCCAAAGCAGTTTTGAAAGTTAGTTGTAAAAATCGCCTTTAGTGCACTTGTCGCTTTCGTTTCAACAGTATTCTTGTTGTAAAATCGGGTGCCCTTTAAGCTTATCCTCAGCGACCCTAAAAAACCCCCGAATCAAAATCTTCTTTTTTAATTTTATTGCATGTCTCTGATTACAGACAAACTTTTTTAAATTTATAGTGAGAAAAATGGGTTCTAATATAAAATAAACTTGTTTTTATTCTTTCGAATTTAAATTTGATAAGGTGAAGATTTCTCAAGAGGGTAATCATTCAAGTCGCATTAGCAAAACGGTCAAAACGTTCGGCCCTCACCTGTAAATAATATAATTTAGCTGTCATTTGGTAGGCGGAGACAAACAAATCAATGAAGATCCAGTTTTAGTCCCAAAAGTCAACATAAATCTATATTATATCGGACGTATCCAATTAGATGAAGTTCGGACCTGTGACTTGTTACGAAAGTGAATGGTGGATGTCAATTTAGTTCTTTATTCTTTTAACTTTTGTCACTACAAACGAATTTATTTTAAAAACTTTTTATAATAGAACTATTCGTCTAAAATCTTTGTAAATTATTAACTAGATTTAAAACTAATTTACTTATTTGAGATATTTCTCATAGGATGGATGTTTGAAAAATTAGACAAACCAACTTGAGCATTAAACAACCATACTTGAGTATCAAGTAATGGTAGAAGAATATTTTAAGCTTTAGAAACTGGCTTATAGATTCATTTATTCATTCATAATAATGAAAATGAAATCAATTTTTCTACTGAATAGTTTAAAGAAAATTCCTCATAAAATTCTTGTTATTTCGGTAGCTGAATACAAATAAGACGTCGGCGATCCTCCACAAGGTACCTGGTGTCTGGTAATTACGTTTTTCGTAAAGTTTTATAGAAATTCATTGTTAAATTCGTTGAAACTGGTTACACTAGAGTTTTATTTTTATTTTTAATTGAGAACTACCCCGAGAATATGATATTTATTTGCAGTAATCTCAAAAACGTCGAAAAACAAGTTTCAACCAATCTTTTGACGAATTTTCATACAACTCCTGCAAAAGACTTGGAAAAAGAGCACCAGGTACATCCTGTAGGTACTTAGCGATTCCAAGAGAAGACGTAGATATCGGGCACAAGATATCTATGTTTACAATCCGTTTACGGCGCTCATTACACCACTTCCACGGACACCCAGAAAGCCTGCTAACACCAGTCTTCCCATGAAGACTTCTAACATCATCAATTCCGAGCATCACTAGAGCATCACTTTCTACGAAGACTTCTAACTTCATCAATCCATTTGGCATTATCAATCCAGAGCTACGCCCTTGAAGCTCATACCAGAACTCCTATCAAGACTTCTCACATCATAAATCCTAGACATTACCAGAGCTACGCTCTGGAAGCTCATACCAGACTCCTATAAAGACTTCTCACATCATAAAGCCCTCTGAAATTATTAATCCAGAGCTACGACTTGGAAGCTCATACCAGAGCTCCTACGAAGACTTCTTACATCATAAATCAGAGCTACACCCTCGAAGCTCTTTCGAGACCTCTCACGAAAACTTTTGACATCATTAATCCATCTGGCATTATCAATCCAGAGCCACGCCATGGAAGCTCCTACGAAGACTTCTTACATTATAAATCCTAAACATCACCAGAGCTACGCCCTGGATGTTCATACCAGGCCTTCTACGAAAACATCTGATAATCACCAGAGCTACGTACCTACTGGAAGCTCGTACAAGACCTTCTCATACAAGAAGCTCATACCAGAACTCCTACGAATACTTCTCACATCATAAATCCTAAACATTACCAGAGCTACGCCCTGGAAGCTCATACCAGACTCCTATAAGACTTCTCACATCATAAACCCTTCTGACATCATTAATCCAGAGCTACGACTTGGAAGCTCATACCAGAGCTCCTACGAAGACTTCTCATCATAAATCAGAGCTACACCCTCGAAGCTCTTTCGAGACCTCTCACGAAAACTTTTGACATCATTAATCCATCTGGCATTATCAATCCAGAGCCACGCCATGGAAGCTCCTACGAAGACTTCTTACATTATAAATCCTAAACATCACCAGAGCTACGCCCTGGATGTTCATACCAGGCCTTCTACGAAAACATCTGATAATCACCAGAGCTACGTACCTAATGGAAGCTCGTACAAGACCTTCTCATACAAGAAGCTCATACCAGAACTCCTACGAATACTTCTCACATCATAAATCCTAAACATTAGCAGAGCTACGCCCTGGAAGCTCATACCAGACTCCTATAAGACTTCTCACATCATAAACCCTTCTGACATCATTAATCCAGAGCTACGACTTGGAAGCTCATACCAGAGCTCCTACGAAGACTTCTCATCATAAATCAGAGCTACACCCTCGAAGCTCTGTCGAGACCTCCCACGAAAACTTTTGACATCATTAATCCATCTGGCATTATCAATCCAGAGCCACGCCATGGAAGCTCCTACGAAGACTTTTCACATCAAAAATCCTAAACATCACCAGAGCTACGCCCTGGATGTTCATACCAGGCCTTCTACGAAAACTTCTGATAATCACCAGAGCTACGTACGTACTGGAAGCTCGTACAAGACCTCCTCATACAAGAAGCTCATACCAGAACTCCTACGAATACTTCTCACATCATAAATCCTAAACATTACCAGAGCTATGCCCTGGAAGCTCATACCAGACTCCTATAAAGACTTTTCACATCATAAACCCTTCTGACATCATTAATCCAGAGCTACGACTTGGAAGCTCATACCAGAGCTCCTACGAAGACTTCTCACATCATAAATCGGAGCTACACCCTCGATGCTCTTTCGAGACCTCCCACGAAAACTTTTGACATCATTAATCCATCTGGCATTATCAATCCAGAGCCACGCCATGGAAGCTCCTACGAAGACTTCTTACATCATAAATCCTAAACATCACCAGAGCTACGCCCTGGATGTTCATACCAGGCCTTCTACGAAAACTTCTGATAATCACCAGAGCTACGTACCTACTGGAAGCTCGTACAAGACCTCCTCATACAAGAAGCTCATACCAGAACTCCTACGAATACTTCTCACATCATAAATCCTAAACATTACCAGAGCTACGCCCTGGAAGCTCATACCAGACTCCTATAAAGGCTTCTCACATCATAAACCCTTCTGACATCATTAATCCAGAGCTACGACTTGGAAGCTCATACCAGAGCTCCTACGAAGACTTCTTACAACATAAATCAGAGCTACACCCTCGAAGCTCTTTCGAGACCTCCCACGAAAACTTTTGACATCATTAATCCATCTGGCATTATCAATCCAGAGCGACGCCATGGAAGCTCCTACGAAGACTTCTTACATCATAAATCCTAAACATCACCAGAGCTACGCCCTGGATATTCATACCAGGCCTTCTACGAAAACTTCTGATAATCACCAGAGCTACGTACTGGAAGCTCGTACAAGACCTCCTTTAAAGACTTTTGACTTTATTACACCATCACCAGAGCTTATCAGCAACAGACAGCATATTCTGTAAAGACGTGGACTTGATTGAACCACACCCGGAAGATCCACGACAGCATTGACTTCATCACGAATCGACGCAACCTTCTTATTTACTTTTACACATTTTATAATTTGTATATAATTATTGAACTTTAATTAATTATGGAAAACTATTTTTTTCCATAAATCCATTAAAAAGATCGGCTGAAAGAAAAATTTAGAAACTTTAAAATATCGTAAAATAATCAAGAAGTAATGTACATTTAGTTTACACAATTTATTCACCCTGTACGTTGATTGAATTACAAAAAATTTATTCCTGAAAATGGCGTTCAATCCAAAGCGAGAGTAATAATGAAAATATGCTACAATAAAATTGTAAATTTCTTTGAGTTTAACTCTTTGAATGTTACCGCTTTGTATGCCTATCTGGACATTAATGGAGGCTACGAGACAAGCACGTTAATAATCAATTTAATGACTATTTTAAAATGTTTTTTTATTTATTTTTTTTTTATTTTATTCACTACATATTATTATATCTTGTTTCGTATCAGATGAATATTAAATACGTTTCATTTACAGCAAGTACAGAATTTGTAATTGAACTGTGTGGATATAGGTATGTAAATATAAATCATATTATAAAACATTATTTATTTAAGTTTTTAAAGTGAAACTTTTATTACATCGTGTTTTGGTTTGTGTTAGTGCATGTCGCATGTCGGTCGACATGCATGTCGGTCGACCGCCGAGTAGGTATAAAGTATAAAGTAGGCGGCGCCTATAGTTTGCAGCAGCTGACCGTGTAGTGTATAGTATTACTTTTTGCTGGTGCATGTTGTTGTTTATTTTTGATTTTGATTTCGATTTCGATTTCGATTTCGATTTCGATTTCGATTTCGATTTTGATTTCGATTTTAATTTTGATTTGATAAAGCGATTTTTATACCCTTAATGGAATATTATTCGAAAAATTTTTAGTTGAATGTCTATAGTGTGAAAAAAAGTTTCACTTTTACCGTGGTTTCATAATAATTGTGATCTTGGTACCATTATTGAATAATAACCATAAATTCCTTCAAACGATAGATAATCACTAAAAGAAGTAACTGATTACATCGGTGTCTTTGAGGTGTTCCAAAACCAGTTGATCCTGGAGGACCCATGAAAAATGCTAAATTGATGCCACAACGTTCCTTTTTTTGATATGTTGTAAAAGTTTAAATCCAAGTTTGCAACCTGAAGCATCAATGGAAAAACTTTTGGTGGCCGACAAACTTCAAATATTTCAGTTTTTAGTCTGTATCCCCTTATCAGTGCCATTTTGGAAACAAACATGTTTCATATTTTTTAAAGAAGATTAAATTGGCAACATTGAGCCTTTTAGGTCGATAGAATTTTTGTAAATTGGTCATTTTCTTTCTTGTTTTTACTGTTTACTATAGCTGACCCGGTGGACTTTCTACCCTCCTAACACTAAAGTCTTTTTATCGTTTTTTCAAATTTTTGAAGTTAAACTTCTATTCATGCACTCGGTGGAAAAGATTTGTGTACAGTTGAATGGGAAAAATTATTACATATGTAATGGTGTGAGTAAGAGAGAGACAGACACACCTATAAGGTATATTGGTCGGTAAAAACAAAGATGAAATATTTATCACATGTTATTAGTCCTTTGAATACCGTTTCAACATTCAGTAGGACCATTGAAAAGGGATAGATATACAAAAAACAGTCTGAACTAATGACAGATTATTTATTTTATTTTATAATTCTGTCACGTAAGTTAACATATTAAATTTAGTATTTTATATTAATAATATTAATAATAATAGTCAGTAATGAGTATTGTATTGTAGTCTAAAATACCGCACATGGTTGCAGTATATCCTGCACTATGCTTTTGAGGTTGTTGGCTACATAAACAGAGTTTATACGAATAGTCGAGGAAATAAAGCACCAAAACCTCCAAATTTTGTAACGTAAGATGGATCGGAATGCGTTTTTTTGCATTGGATTCGTTAAAGTATCAGGAAATTTGTCACTATATTTTATAATGTAAAAATGGAAATTGCATTTCTGCATTCGAAAAGTACATTCCGAACAGACAATAGAGAGAAAACTTACAACTTGGTAAGTATTGCTGAAAATGGGTTCAATTTATATACTCGGGGTTTTTGGAGTCGCTGAACACGAATATCACGATACCGGAAGTCTCCGCGGCACTTGGTATCTAGGGTATTTACCTCTTCTCCTGGGGTTTTATGTAAATTCTGTACGAAATCAGTGCACACTTGGTACTCGGTGGATTTTTGAGTCGCTAAATACGATGGTGTTCGAAACACCTGGTGCTTAAGACGGACCTCTTCTCCAGGAATTTTATGCAAATTCGATACAAAAAGAGTGTGCACACGGTACTAGAAGGTTTTTGGGGTCGCTTACCACGAATATCATATAATAAGTTTGCTAAATCATTCGCATACAAATTTATGAATCCATGCGCGTGCATAGAAGTAGTCCCACTGACTGCTACACTAGTTTTTTCGGTTTTGTGTCGTTTTCTTTGATTTTGACGTTTTTTTGTTAGTTTATAGATGTTAACAATTTTTTTCGTTGTATTTTGTAATTTATCGGTTAAATATATAAGATATAAACTGCGCCACCTTTAGGTGACGTCATAGTACTTAATTTAGTAGCATTGGTCGTTTAAATATATCAGATAATAACAGCGCCACCTTAAGGTCGTGTCTTGATACTAAATAAAGTGAGAATTGCTCGTTTAAATATTTGATGATCAACACATAACAATACTAACAAAAACCTATCTTTTACAAAACCAAAACTAGAAATCGATTTTCTTAAGGGTGGCTTCCACTAGAAGAAATCTGTACCCAACACCTATAAACTAGCTATATATGTATAAAGAATAAAAAATAGAAGCCATAATCAAATGAGATTTTAAGATTTATTGGTTATTTATTTGAAAATGTAGTGAATCTCAATAACATTAAAGAAATATTTAAAACAACGGTACATTGTGAATGAGCGTATCATTGATCAATTTCTGCAAAAGAATGCCCTTGACGACAAAGACAACACTAGTAATTACGTGCATGGATTGTAGAATGTATGTGTAAGTTCTAAGAAGAAAGGAAACAAGCTATAGATTTCTGTATTTGTACATTAATTATAAATCTCATAAAGTATCATGATTTAAGGCACCTATGCGTTTGTCAACTGGTAATAGTTTACTGGAATTTCACCGCACACCGTTCGATCTATTATAGAGTAGTCTGTTAGTCTGTAGATGCACGTGCGTTTACTTATTTGGGAGAAAATATTATGTTTTTATCGATATCTAGTCCTTTATGGAAGTATTCACCGTAATGTAGGAGGATTATATATTAGGTAAAAAAACTCTGTCGTCTATATGAAAATCGACTTCTCTTTTGACACATAAACACATTTTATATGGAGGGTAGAAGGTAAGGAGCATTATCTAATTTAAGAATTCAGCACAAAAAGTTTCTGCTAGTAAACAGCAAACTACATGTCAAAATTCGACCGAAATGGATATAAATGCATGAATTATAGAGAATGTGAAGTATGCAGAGTTAAGTAAATATAATCTAAAAAGTTACTGTGAGATCATAAGTTGGCATGTTAGTTTAGTTGGAAAAGCGTTCGTTGAAAGTTCAGTTGGTAGAACGTATCTTAGTAGTTCGTTTAGTAGAGCGTAGCTTGATAGTTCAGTTGCTAGAGCGTACCTTGGTAGTTCGTTTGGTAGAGCGTACCTTGTAAGATCAGTTGGCAGAGCGTATTTTGGTAGTTCAGTTGGTAGAGAGTTCCTTGGTAGTTCAGTTGATACAGCGTTTATTGGGAGTTCAGTTGGTAGAGCGTACCTTGGTAGTTCAGTTAGTAGAGCGTCGCTTGGTAGTTAAGTTGGGAGAGCGTACTTCATTTAGTTCAATTGTTAGATCCTTTGACCAAAAACAGAAGATTGCAAGTGTAAGCGTTGATCAAGGTACAATTTTCTATAGATTTGCTTGTATAACAAGTTACTGTGAGATCATAAGTTGGCATGGTAATTTAGTTGGAAGAGCGTTCGTTGGAAGTTCAGTTGGTAGAACGTATCTTAGTAGTTCGTTTAGTACAGCGTAGCTTGATAGTTCAGTTACTAGAGCGTACTTTGGTAGTTTGTTTGGTAGAGCGTACCTTGTAAGATCAGTTGGCAGAGCGTATTTTGGTAGTTCAGTTTGTAGAGAGTTCCTTGATAGTTCAGTTGATACAGCGTTTATTGGAAGTTCAGTTGGTAAAGCATACCTTGGTAGTTCAGTTAGTAGAGCGTAGCTTGATAGTTCAGTTGCTAGAGCGTACCTTGGTAGTTCGTTTGGTAGAGCGTACCGTGTAAGATCAGTTGGCAGAGCGTATTTTGGTAGTTCAGTTGGTAGAGAGTTCCTTGGTAGTTCAGTTGATACAGCGTTTATTGGGAGTTCAGTTGGTAGAGCGTACCTTGGTAGTTCAGTTAGTAGAGCGTCGCTTGGTAGTTAAGTTGGGGGAGCGTAATTCGTTTAGTTCAATTGTTAGATCCTTTGACCAAAAACAGAAGATTGCAGGTGTAAGCGTTGATCAAGGTACAATTTTCTATAGACTTGCATGTATAACAAGTTACTGTGAGATCATAAGTTGGCATGGTAATTTAGTTGGAAGAGCGTTCGTTGGAAGTTCAGTTGTTAGAGCGTACCTTGGTAGTTCGTTTGGTAGAGCGTACCTTGTAAGATCAGTTGGCAGAGCGTATTTTGGTAGTTCAGTTGGTAGAGAGTTCCTTGGTAGTTCAGTTGATACAGCGTTTATTGGAAGTTCAGTTGGTAGAGCGTACCTTGGTAGTTCAGTTAGTAGAGCGTAGCTTGATAGTTCAGTTGCTAGAGCGTACCTTGGTAGTTCGTTTGGTAGAGCGTACCTTGTAAGATCAGTTGGCAGAGCGTATTTTGGTAGTTCAGTTTGTAGAGAGTTCCTTGGTAGTTCAGTTGATACAGCATTTATTGGAAGTTCAGTTGGTAGAGCGTACCTTGGTAGTTCAGTTAGTAGAGCGTAGCTTGATAGTTCAGTTGCTAGAGCGTACCTTGATAGTTCGTTTGGTAGATCGTACCTTGTAAGATCAGTTGGCAGAGCGTATTTTGGTAGTTCAGTTGGTAGAGAGTTCCTTGGTAGTTCAGTTGATACAGCGTTTATTGGGAGTTCAGTTGGTAGAGCGTACCTTGGTAGTTCAGTTGGTAGAGCGTCGCTTGATAGTTAAGTTGGGAGAGCGTACTTCATTTAGTTCAATTGTTAGATCCTTTGACCAAAAACAGAAAATTGCAGGTGTAAGCGTTGATCAAGGTACAATTTTCTATAGACTTGCTTGTAAAGGGGTTACTGACGCAATGGGATCGTGTCATAATGCGACCTTGGAAGTAACTCTAGACCTTCTCTCCTTGCATAGTAAATGTTTTTAAAAACCAAATAAGAGTTAACAACAATCACAATCGTAAGCTTACTTCAGAGAAGTTTAAGCGCAATCCGAGGGAGTTTTTTATCGTTTTCTGAACATCGAAATATGGATCCACTGGTATACCCAGAAACCAAGAAATAGTCAAAGAAGGCGAAGACTGTATCATTGAGCAGCATTTTCTGGGGTTCAGGACGTGTAATCTACAAAGAGTAGCTGGAGCAGGATAAAACAGTCACAGGCCTCTACTATACCGAATTATTGGACAGATGACCGCATTTGAAAAAAAAAGTTTGTTTCCACTGTGACAATCTCCGTGCTAAATTGTTTAAATTGTGCTACAAACTGCTGCCTTATCTAGTGTTTTCTATAGATTTAGACCCATCCGTCGTCTTTTTATTTTTAAAAATTAGAAAAAGTTACTCGACCGTGGTTTATTTGAGTCAAATGAGAGGTCATCGTCGTCACGGACGCCCCAAGAAAACGTATTTCCCAGATGGGTTAAAGAATTTGAACCATCACTGAATCAAGTAGGTATATCAAGCTAAAAATCGCCACTTTTTCCATTTTCTTTTGTAGGCTAAGTACTTTTTGGACCGCCCTTGTACCATACTAATTATAATTAAAATTATAATTGAAAATTCTAGCAATAAGTTGGAAGTAAAAAAGTTAAACGATAAAATATGTAAAGTGACTTTGATATGTGATTACATTACTATAAACATATTATAGGAGGTCAATCGCATGCTTCTAAACATGGAAAAAGTAAAGTCAACCAAGTGTATCCGTTGCGTGGGAGCTAAAATAAAAGGCAGGTGTTCGATAAAGAATTTTTAAGTCAACAATAGAAATCGTATAATCATTGTGTCATTAATAGGCAACTCATGTTTGACTATTTAGTCACATATATTTATATAAATTGCGAAATTTGGAAAAAATACCTTTTATATGTTTTACATTGATATATACTTAAAAAATATGACATTTTATTCTTATTTCTTAACAATTGTTGCGACAAAGTAGTACTATTACTAAAAGTAATTTTATGTAGGTACTCTTAAAGCACACCTCGTATCTAATTTTTTTAATTCTGTATAAAACGTAAATAGTTATTTGTGACACAAGGATGGAAAATGACATTTTGCAAGAGCTAGTAAAGTTGTGTAGCCGAGTTGCGTAGCACCGAGGCGAAACAATACGAGCACTTGCAAAATATTTTCCGGACGTGTAACACACACTATTTTTTGGTCCGACTAATTTTTAATATTTTCAAAAGTTCTGTTATGTTCAACAGTTGACCGTTTGTGCTACCTATACTAAGACCACTGACTAGAAGACAGCCGCTAGATATAAGCGCCACATTGGATGTTAATATTATAGTTGTGTTGTTGTGTATTGTGTAATAACTTGTTTAATACTTAATATACGTGTTTAGCTTCAGCAGTTATTAGTGTTTTAATTAACATATGTTGCAAACACAACAAGTTCAAAAACTTTTTACTTTGTGACATACAAGATTAGATGTTTATATAAAGATGAGACAATGAACTATTTTCATAAATTGACATAAATGTCAAATTTTATAATACAAGTTGTGAGAGAAATTAAATGTAAATTAGAATCCTGCTTATCTTTAGAAAAAGTTATAGGTAAGTTTAGTATATTATACGCTGTTTTTAAATAAATTTAATTAAAATTTGTATTGGTCATTATGTATTTTTGATGACTTAAAATTTAAACTCATAGCGCCATCTCTTTAGATAATCTAAAAGCTACTTTGCCGGCCTAGGCCGGAAAATGCCATTTTCCGGACGATTTTGAAGTAATTAATAGTATCGTTTCTGGACGGAGGACCAAAAACAGTATTTTTGTAATATTTAAAAAAATGGGGTACTAATAAAGCGCACCTCTTAATACCGAACAAAAATTCTAGGTACTAATTCTATATTTGTATTTGTAATACATACTTGGAGACACCAAAAAAATCAATCCTAAGTTAGAAGTCTCATTTGTCACGACCTCCAAAAAAGTTGCAAACCAGTTTCTTACCAGTACATATTAACTAACCCTCATAAATAAAAATCTGCATTTGCGGAATGCAGTGTATAAAGAAGGCGGCTGAATTCACACACAAGGTAAATTTTTTACCACGCAAGGTTCATCATATTTGACGGTTATGACGATTTCAAACACGGACACGTGTGTCTTTGGCAGATCTTAGGTAGCTGATACACACTCTTCGAGCCACATAACTCTTCACCACAATGGCACGAAAAACACATACCGAACAACTAGTTCTCATATCAACCTTAACCATCCCTGCATGCATTATTTATTTTTAAAGAATAGGGACCAAAATAATTTGTAAATTGATCGTAGGGCTGATTTTTGACCAATTCGTGAACAATTACTGATATGTGCAATCGGAAACAAATCGAAAATTAAAAACGATTTTCCTACTTTAAAAAGTATCAAAATTTTATTTGCTGAAGTGACAGAGATTCGTCAATGCAATCAGAGCGCGAATAAGAAATTGTTGGTGAATGGTCTTAAAAATAGTAGTATAGGATCCCGATAGAGAACGACCTTCACCGAGCTGGTTAATGGACCAAACATATTTTTTATGTAATTTAATATATCAAAAAATATATTGCATATGGGTTGCCTATCGAATTTCAGTCCAGGATATTTTTAATTAGTTTTTAAAAAAAAATTGTGCGACTGAGAGGTCCCTATTAATCGTCCCATGCGATAGAAGAGGACACAACATAACAGCGTTTGTATCCCGGCCTTTTAAAGAGAGAGAGCTCTCTGCTCTGTGCTCTTGAAGACAAGAAGGATATCGATAGACGCGTACATTCTGAGCATTATTTTGGGGTAGTTTCATATTAAAATAAAGAATTAGTTTTTATTTTTTTTTAATCAATTAAATATATATGTGTATATATCTTGTTACATTAAAGTATAGGTATATAAATCTTTAGTTAATAAGAAGGTTATAGCAATACATATATAATTCTAATCTTGCAAATTTTATTTCTTTTTTTTCCTATTTAAAAATATTAACTGAAATAAATTAAAGCAATTTGCTCTATATAATTAATGTATCTATCGATATATACTAACAAATTAAAATCAATTGCCATTCTTGAAAACAATTCAATTCTCAGCTGTTATGTTGTGTCCTCTTCTATCGCATGGGGCGGTTGGTAGGAACCTCTCAGTCGCACAAATTTTTTTTAAAAATTAATTAAAAATATCCTGGACTGAAATTCGATAGGCAACTCATATGCAATAAATTTTTCAATATAGTAAATTACTTAAAAAATACGTTTGGTCCATTAACCAGCTCGGTGAAGGTCGTTCTCTATCGGGATCTTAGACTACAGCCAACTTAAGCTATATAGAGTTTTAGAACCAATAAATATTATACAAAAATTTACACCTCGAATCTTAAAGTTATTTTCGAATATACCGACAAGTTTGACGTATCAGTAATTCGTCGCCAATAATAGACATGAGAATCGGGGATTATTCTTGACGCAAAAATAGAAATATAGTTAGAAGAAAACATTTCTCTGTTAAATCAAAGTGCAACTAGTCACTGTAAAGGTAGAAAAAACAAAAAAAAAATAAGACTTAATTTCCATGATTTTTCTGTTCCTTTGATTAACTCCAATCCTTTAAAAAGAGTGCATGAAGTAATTAAAAGATGCTCATTTCATTCATATTATGAACTGTAGCAGAGCAGAGCAGTGCAGAGAGTAAAAATTGAAAAAAATCCTGTAGTCGAGATGCGGATGGCTACATAAATTTCTGGCACTCACTAATTACTTAATTAGTTCCATTCGAAAGATGATCAACGGTGTAGGAATACAGTAGCGATGTTAATGAAATGAACGCCGTTCTCGGTTCCATTAGGGACTACTAATTAGAATCAAACACAGAAGTCCACCTTTTCTCAGTATAAAAGTTCAAAAATCTTATGTAAAGTGTTTGATGTATGGATGTTAAAACATTCGTTTAAATTACAATTAAACAAAAAAATCTTCAAACACAAAGTCTTTAAAAAAGAGTTTGTTATTTAAAAAAATACTCTGTCCAACATTTAAAATTAGTAGAATTAAATGAAAAACACTACATTTCTTGAACACTGCCACGTACTTTTAGTAAAAATAAAATAAAATCAAATTTTGAAAAATTAAACTTATGGTTTAAATTGAAATCTCCAACTCCAGTTAAGATGGGTAAGTGGTTTCTCTACTGGCAAATTTGTGCCCAGCTCAGCCGTAGAGGGTATATACAAAAGTGTGAGTCGCGCCACCGATTTTAACGGTTCAAATCGGAAACCCCTGATGTTCCAGGCACTGACCTATCTTACTGGAGATAAATAAGGAATTTAAGAATCTTAATTAAAAAAAAAAAAAATAAAAAAAATTGATTGAATCACAAATATGGTGAGTGGGTGATGATCTGAGTAAGACACAAAGTTAGATCTATCAATTATATTGACGAAAATAAACCCAACAGTGTAGTTTACAAGATATATAAATATATAATCAAACAAGAAAGTTAGTAATTAATAATATCAGCAAATAATGCCAAGAACTTGGCAGTTTTAATATTGAGTGATCACCCAGCGCAATAATAAAGATTCAAAATTAATAAATCCTATAAAATAAACAATATTTAAAAAGGTTAGGCCAACTCTTTACAATGTCTTAACTTAAAATTAGATTTTTGGCTTATCTGTTTATCCGCAGATCTGAAGTGAGGCTTTCGTTAATAGCCTGCTGCTCTGTGGATGGTGAAGCTCGGAGTTGATTCCTTAATAGTGAGCTGATCTTACAATTTACCAGCCAGGTCCAAAAATAAAGTTCAGCCAATACCAAAAAAAAAGTTCTGCCAGGACCAAAAATAATTTCAGCCAGAACCAAAAACAAATGTTCGCCAGGTCCAAAAATAATTACAGCCAGGACCAAAAATAATTACAGCCAGGACCAAAAACAAATGTTCGCCAGGTCCAAAAACCACTTTTATATTAAGATTAGGGGTTAGCAGTCAATCTGCGATGTTATTTCGCTAACAACCTATAGCAAATTTCGATTCTTAATCGGATGTCCACGCTTCTTCGTAACGAACTCCTTAGCAATCACACGAAGAAAGCACCATTTAATTAAATCCCAAAAATATGGAGTTATCTACTCAAAAATACCACAAAGGAATAACCAAAAATGAGGCTTAGATAAAATATTATTGAAGTGAAATTCAAAAACCCATAAGGATGGCTTGAATATTGCCAGGAGAACTTTCACTTCACAAAATGGCGTTGCTTAATTCGATAATAGCACTAATGTGTTCGTACAATTGTTGAAATATAAAAGGAAGCCAACATCACGCTAATCCACGCATACCTTCCCGCAATGACACTTGTGAGTATAGAAGGGGAAATAGTGTGTTCCGTTCTGCAAAAACGGCTTGCTAGATATTAATTTGATTTCCGAAATGATGTTAAAATTAAATCGAATTCATTAAATTAAATGTATTATTAATATCAAAAGGAATCGATGCACTTATTTGCTTAATTTAAAATTTTAGCTATTAGCTTAAACAGTAAAAACCCGATATGTTTTCGACCTAACAATCAAATTATCTACTCTCCCCACGGGTCAAGTCAATAAGATTCCTACCACACGGGCCAGAACCCGTTAAAGAGGCTAGCGATCGCGTAGAAACATTAACTTAACTTTTAAATATATTGACGCCGATTTCTGCACGTGACAACACTACCAATAGCAATGCAATACTGAGACAGAAAAAAAAGAGTGTGCGTGTAACCTTTACGCGCGATTGAAGTAAAACTTTTTGACGTACGTATCGGAAAATAAATATCTAATTACAATTCAATTATATTTATTGTCTATATACTTTACAAAAAATGAGATGTTATATTTATATTATTCATTAGAAATAGGAATTTGAAAGTTATCATTATTTTTTATATATGAAATAATAGGTTTATGATAACTAAAATGTGAAACATAGATTTTACTCTCTAAATACCATTAATGTATTCGAAACCGTTTGAAAATTTTGAAAATTTCATAAATAAATTTTAAAAATTTAAGCTCCTCCCATAGCTGAAATCACACCGTTACTTCCATCAGAATCTTCCGTTAGAATCTAACGTTAGAGTTACCCCTAGTCGCGCCTAAAGAAGTTTTGCTTCAATAATAGGTAAACAATATTAAAAATATACACACATTACGTTTAGAATGTGTGATTTTGTAGCTGTATCTACCTTATTGTAATACAACACAACACAAGAGCCTTCGATAGTTAGATAACCATTTCATTTTGTAGCATTTTATAGCATATTCCATAAAATTTAAAATCCTGAGTTGAGTTTGTTTTCTTCAGTTCTAGGAAGGATCTGTTATTGCTGGTAAAAGATCAGCCATCCTGACTAGTGGTTTTATGGCCTTTATGGCTACCTAACCAAACCTAAAATAAGTATAAGCAAGTGTTAAAACATTTCGAATATTATTATTTTATGAACAAAAACGTGCAACATGCTTCTTTACTTAAAGTAAAGCTTCCCTATAAACAATTATTTACTATCATAATATGTATGTATGTTATATAAACTTACTTAATCAAATCATAACGAATGTCGCTGTCTCGTCATTTTTTCATTACCATTTTTCTTCAAATCTTTCTGGCGCTGATAATATGCCCTTTGACGTTCACAATTTCTTTTTCTTTTTAGCTCTTTAAGTCTATAAAACGAAAATAGCTAGGTATAAATAATAGGTATAAATAATTAGGTATAAATAGTGTAATTACACACCAAAAATAAAATGTATGCATATAGAGTAGGTACTCACTCATTTTCATTCAATATTTTTTCATCACTTTCTTGATTAATAAATCCACTTTGTTTATTCATATTTAAAACAAACACTTTATACACAAATTTAAACTATTTACCACCAATGTATTTTGGTTGACAAGCTGTCAATTCATACAATTACAGATTTAATTTTATTTAATATAGTAGGCGGAATCGTGTTAGGTATTTTGTATCAGGTTTTGTTTCCGGTACGCGGTACATTAGAATGACGTCACGTCCGTTAGAATTACTGAGTTACCTCTAGTCGCGACTAAAGTTTTACTTCAAAAACATAAACAATCGGTAAATGTAAATCGAAAAATCAAGAAATATACCACATTTTGTTGAAGAAAAGAAAAACAAAAATCCGAAAAAAGATCATTGGTGGTTATGCGGTATGAAGATGCCCTGGTCAGCTAGTATCCTATAAAATGTCTCTGGTGATGATTCAGTGATTCATTAATAACAAAATCGTATAATTGTTCTGATTTTTGTCGTTTGCGTTAGAAAAAATCCAGCGTCTGTTAGACTCGTTTCACACTTAAACGGTTCGATTTGGTTCGGTGCGTATTCGATTCGTTTTCGGTAGCGCCTAAAACGAATGAAAACTCTTCACACACACTCGGTTAGTATAAGGTTTGATTTCACGACCGAATCATCGAATACGCAGAACTGAATTTTTTACTCACTTTTCCCACAATGCTCACTATGGAGAAAAGACAATTTGCTGCCATGTTATTTCTGTATAGAGGAATCAACAAACGAAAAATGTAATTAGCCGATCAATATCAATGTCAAGTGAATCAGACATTGCCAAATGTAAATTACAAAATTTAAAATGAGAAAATGAAAATGAAATAATATTTTCCCTTGCCGAAAACGTGACCGAACCGAAACTAAACCGTATGTGTGTAAACGACCAAAAGCAGTTGGTCGGACCAACTGCTTTTGTGAACTCTGGACCCGAATGGAAACCGAACGAAACCGATTCGTGTCGAGGGGACTTTCGGTTCTATCAGTTGTCTATTAGGTACCGAACACACACCGTATTAAGGCTGATTCACACATATCAGTGAAGTCACAGTTAAGACACATTACCGGCACAGTGCAAAATATTCTTTCATACAGTTTCTTGTCAGTGTCAGTGACGACACAGTGCTCTCAGTGTCAGTGCCGACACCGGCAATCACGGACGAATTCGTTGCCGACGATATTTTTTGTCGGATCACGGACGCCGCGGCATTAAAAACAAAATGAAGAACGAGCAATTGATAGAATTGGTTCGTATAAATAGGGTTTTGTATGATTTGTCTCATGTAAAGTACATGGATTCGAAATTTGTGGAACAAAATAGGAGTACAAATAAAATATGGAGATATAGCCCTTCTCCAACGAGTATCTTTTTTCAATAACTTACTTCCTAGTTTCTGAACAAAAATATTAAAACAGCTCACTGACATTTTAAAATATTCAAAATATTCCCTTTCATCTTTAACAAATTCTTTGTATAATGTCATGAATTTTCCTTCTGTCTCTCTTGATCAACATGCTTCATGCACCCATTTTCTCTTTTTTCTTTGATGCTGATCTTCTTCTTCATCCAAAGCAATAGCTATCATTGCTAGCTCCGTAGTACTGAACGCCATAATCTCAATGCTTGACGACGAACACGTTTTCACTGAAGCTCCGTGAACTGAGTACTGACATGTATGAATTGAATCACTGACGAAACACTGTAGCACTGATACTGAACTGAGCGAACACTTGACGGAACTGTGGCTTCACTGATATGTGTGAATCGGCCTTCATCGTTTCACACTTTTCCGGCGGCTACCGAAAACGAATCGAATACGCACCGAATCGAACCGTTTAAGTGTGAAACGAGCCTTAGTGACAAACACTGTCTGTACATTCAACAACATTTTTTTAAAGTATTTCCACACTTCTTCTATATTAACAAAAAATGAGTGTGTTGACTGTGTAGAATTTAGAATGTTGGTAAATTTTTCCAAACTATCATCTTGTGAGTGTAAAAATAGTTTAGCAGACAAAAACTAATAGCAATATTGTTTTCCACAAGGAATAATAAATTGCTGGTGCAATTACCTGCAACTGCTGTTCCCAAAAGAGACGGGGGGATGATAATAATAATCTGTCCGGTAATAATGGGCTAGTAACGATTATGTACGTTCTCGTGAAGAACACGAGAACACAGCCCAGCAATAATGATAGCAGTGATTAAATAGTGGGGTGTCTTAGATAAATGAGTGACAGGACTAGTTGGGATATATTCATTCCCAATGGTGTATTTATATAATGATAGAGCTGCAGAAACTCAAGAAGAGAACAGGATTGGATCAGTATTATATATATTTTTTATATAATATTTATCATCCTTCTCTAAACTATTTACAATGCTTTATCTATCGAGAAGAAGTATAGAAATTTAAATATCTTTAATATTGCAACAGAAAGAGATCTCAAGAATATAGAGAAACAATAATTAAACACGAAGAACGTTTTCAATGCGTATGACTAATAAAGAACAAAAAAAGGGAAATACTAAACAAAAAAAGAAGATTGAGTGAGCCATTTGATGTTGTTTGTTTAACTAAAATTTTGATTTTGATGCGAGTCATTGCTGGGAAAAATTGGGGCTGTAACCCAAAGACATTGCAATGGATGTACACAGCAATAGTGAGACCTATTGTCACATATGGGGCAGTAGCTTGGGGCACGAGAGCTAATCTGATCACTACGAGGACAAACCTCTCAAAGATTCAGAGACTAGCCTGTGCATGTATCACTGGAGCAATGAGAACATGTCCCACTGCTGCAATGGAAGTAATACTAAATCTCTCGCCACTGCATATTCAAGTAGAAAATACTAGGAAGAAAACAATATATAGAATGATCAAAAAAGAAATAATCAAGGAAAAACCTCGATCACTCCAATTTGTTCAAACTTGGGAAATGCCCCAAGATGACATGCCAAAGAAATTTAACTTTGTAAGAAAATTTACCACTAAACTGGGAAGCAAATCTGAATGGGACGAAAACACCATATTGAGGCTAAGCCAAAACGCAATAAAATGGTACACGGACGACTCCAAGACAGATAAAGGAACAGGAGCAGGGGTATTTGGACCTAGAACCAAATACTCAGAAAGATTGGGTACGTACCGAACTTACCCAAGCATCTTTCGAGCGGAAATTCGTGCCATCGAAAGATGAATAGAATTTAACATTGAAAGGAACTATCGTAGACAGAAGATTATAATCATGTCAGATAGTCAAGCAGCCATCAAAGCTCTGAACTCAGATACAATTAGTTCAAAGATGGTCTGGGAATGCCTAGTCAAATTAAATGAACTAGGACAGAATAACACTGTTACCCTCCTATGGGTTCCAGGACACGTAGGAATAGAAGAAAATGAAACAGCAGACAAGCTGGCAAAAAAAAGGAGCTGAAACCCCATACCTGGGACCAGAACGATCCTGTGGATTCAGCAGTAGCACAATCTTAGAAAAACTAAGGAAAAAAATGGATAGCGAAAAATCCAAGTACTGGAATGATCTAGAAAGACTAAGACAATCGAAGACGCTCCTGGGAAACTATAACCAGAAGAGATCTCACAGCTGTCTTAACCTGAGTAAGAAAAACCTCCGAATTATAACAGGAATACTAACCGGTCACTGTCGATTAAGAGGACATATGAAGAAACTAGGATTAGTAGATGAAGCAAACTGCAGATTCTGTGAGGTAGAGGATGAAACCTCAATACACATACTTTCAGAATGCATGGCATTAAGTACTTCTAGGGTCAAATACCTAGGGTCATACGAAATAGAAAGGGAAGAACTACCTAATTTAAAACCCAATGATATCCTAAACTTTCTAAGGAAGATAGACTAGAAGAGCTGCTATAAGACTGAGGAATCATCAGAAATATAGCAAGAAAAGAGGGACACAATAGATCTTATAGGTCGCAGGTGTACCTCTTACCCCTAACACCATACATACATACATACATACATACATACATACATAGCTCGTAGGATGGACCCTTGAGACACGGTGTCAATGCTTAGAATATGATAGAGCCGCCAAATTTTCCTCTTTCTCTCTTTTATGAGCGTTTGTAGGGTGAGGTTATTGAGCAGAATACCATCGACCCTTCGAAAACCTCTCTGAACCCTAACAAAAATAGAGAAGATAGTAAATGAATCAGTAAAAAGAAACTTTTTTTGACTTTATTTTATTTGGGTGCAATTTTGAATATAAAAAATCTGAAAAAAAAATTTAAAGGGGCATTATTAATAAATTGTCTTCTCTTCTGTGATATACTTATTGTTTTGAGTCCGGTACTGTATAAAAAAAGCGGATAATCTTCCTGGACGTCGTGGACTAGTCAGCCAGAAGGGTCATAACCTGATCCTTGATCCGACAGCCACACAATAACACCGAATACATCGTCAATTAAGGAATCGAGGCTCATTTACTTCCGGATTTTTGTAGGCAATAGTTCGGATCTTATTGCTTTTAATCCGGATAACTGGGTTTGAATTTCACAGTTAATATGATGCTTAAAATTAATCAAAAATCTGCATTGTGTAGATTATTTGAAGAAATAAGAAAAGGCATTAAAACAGAATTAGAAGCCTGTAAGCACTGTTAAAAACTATCTATGAATACGTATTCTGTTAGTTTACAGTAGATAGATTTTTTGGAACAAAAAGTTTAATAATTTAATTGTTAGTATGTTATGAAAAACCAAGATTTGTCCAAAAGTTAGCTGTTACTGCTGCGCAGGGTAGGAAAAACCTCGAAAAATGAGACTTTTTTCTTTTTTATTAGTGGAAAAGTATTAATGCGATCACAATAATGTTAATAAAACTTTTGCTCGAAATAAATAAACCTTCATCACCGCTCAGAGAACCCTCCATACCCACTGAAATGAAGGACTCAAGAATTCCGAAGGTCAAGATCCCCCGGTTCTCCTTAGAACTTTTCCAAACGTTAAACAGGGACTTTCCTGCAGAACTTGACGAAATCCCTCTCTCCAACAGGTAGACAATGGATGACAACAGGATACACAAAAAAACTGAGTCCTTGGAGAAGGTTTCTGTGGTTCCCTTCGTCCCTGTCAAATGGGAGGCCACACATACACATCGGAGAAGACATGCCACAGCGGCAATTTCCTAAACCCACATTGCACCACATGGGTTGTACTCCTACACATACTCACTCCAAAAAAAACTACAGTTTAGGCACGTTCCAGGAACCAGGGAACACCGAAACAGCAGAAAAACCAAGAAGCGAACACCAACTGATACTAACTCCTTCCAAACTCCACCATCCACTCTCTGGAAAGAACACTATTTAAGTACTATAGCAGGGATCTCAAACCCAACACTCAAATCCCCCTTCCTAACCTGAAACTCCTCCTATCCGTAGACATGGACCTTCCCGAAGACCTAGAAATCATCCTGTACGAATCTCCACTTTCCTACCGCTAGATCTAGATGGTGCCCACTACTCCACCACCGGATACACAAAGACACGCTATAGCGTTAATCTCCCAATTCCACATTGAACCACGTGGGTTACACTGCAACACTACACCTACACTCACACCAAAGAAGAAAGACTGTTTAGGTACGTTCAAGCGCCATGGATGGAGAGACGACTTAACAGCAATCCAACTTGCTGTACATGGGAAATGCAAATGGGAAGATTTGTGAGAGCGAGGCCGACGACAGATACTAACACCTTTCAAACATTCCCTGAAAAGAACATTAGTTCTATAGCAGGGTCCTCTTAACTACCATATTTCCTATAAAATTATCCCCTTTTGCCTACCAAACTCTATATTCTTCAATCTTTAACCTTCAACCCTCGAACATCACACTCCGCTGAACCAATCGTTACATCCTATAGTGATTGACGTAAATTAAAATACATTAAATCGAAAATTTATTAAATATTAAAAGTAGCAAGACTGTTTAGAATCAAATCCTTGTGGTTATTCTATATACTCAGAAGTTTTAATTTATTAATTTATAAGTAATGTCTGTTTAAAAACATTGTATATTGTCGAAGAAACGAAACTCAATCTTTACCATAACAATTTGAAATAGGAAACTGGTTTTCAGTGTTTTAATTAAAGGTAAATAAATAATTATAAAGTAGGTATATTATACAGTAAAAGCACTAATTAATTTTTCATTATAACAACATCAAAAATTTTAAATAACAGAAGGAGTTTAATTGGTATCTGATTACGTTTTTGCTTCTTAAAACAATCCATTAAGAAATGAATGAATTTAAAAGATACCCTCAAGGCTTGTGATTCACTTTACTTTATCAAGTTTCGTAAACAGATTTTCATAAATTTTGAAATGCAACAAAGGAATCATATATGTAGTAGGTATTTTACGTTGAATACGCAAATTTCCCATCATATGTAGATTCGCATGCAGATTCAGATCTTATAGTGAATAATAACAATGAAACCGGTGATATTTTTGTGACGTGTATTGGTAACATCAGTTGACAGGTTTATTGCATTCAGTGAACATCATTTAAATTCGAGCGTTGTGTCATCTCACAGTAGCATGTTCCCTTCACTATTTGACGTCTCCTTGTTGTCTTCGTTCTCGTTCTTATTGTTGTTTTCGTTAGGTAGACTCTGATACATTATCGGGGGGAAAATGGATCTTATTTTGATCGAACGAACAGGTTTTATAAAGTAGCTACAATTCTGAGAATTAGTCTATATACATGTGGTTTCAAGCTTCCAAAAATAACATTGTCTTATGTCGTCTTTGTCAATATAGGAAAAAATGTATATTTAAACAAGCAATTTATAAATTAACTATTTTCATGAAATTTGGTATTTAAAGGGTTTATTTCTGAGGCGATAAATTGATCTCCCTAAGATTCTCTTATCTCTGTTTTCTTCTTCTTCTTCTTCTGCTGCTATCCATTAATGGATGTTTGCGATCATTTCTGACCATTTAACTCCGTCTCTAATGCTATGGATTAATTCTCCAATCGTCCTTATCCCTGTCCAATGTTTGATATAACGGAGCCACGAGATCCTCTTTCTGCCCAGTCCCCTTTTTCCCTCTATCTTTCCTTCAATTAACAGTTGGAGCAAATAGTACTTCTCGTTGCGTATCACATGTCCCAGATACGCTATTTTCCTGCGTTATATGTTGAGCAGCAATTCACGTTCTCTTCCTATCCTCCTTAGAATTTCGTCGTTGGTTTTCCTTGCTGTCCGAGAAACTTTCAGTATTATTTTGTAGATCCACATCTCAAATGCTTCCAGCCTATTCATGATATTTACCTCCAGTGTCCAGCCTTCCATGCTGTACAATTGCATGGACCATACGTAACATTTGATGAATGTTATTCTGAAATTGTGGTCAAAGTCCGTGTTCGTAAAGACGTTTTTGAATTTCATAAATGAGTTCCTCGCTTTTTCTAAGTCTAAAGACCAGTCTTCACATAGCCAAGTTCCCAGATAGTTTATTTTTTTTTTTACTCGTTCTATGTCCTCACTATTGTATGATAGTTTTCCATTCTGGAACTCCTGCCTTACAGGTGATTATTAGAAACTTTGTCTTTTTTGTGTTGATGTTGATTCCCATAAGCCGACTGTGTATTCCTATTATGTCATCAATCCTGACCATCACCAGAGCTACACCCTTGAAGCTCATAACAGACCTTCATCGAAGACTTCTGATATAATCAATTCTGATCATCACCAGAGCTACGCTTTGGAAGCTTGTACTACACCTCTTACAAGACTTCTAATATCATCAATCCTGACCATAACCAGATCTACGCCCTGGAAGCTTATACTAGATCTCCTACAAACATTTCTGACATTATTAATCCTGACCATCACCAGAGCTACGTCCTGGAATCTCATACGAGAAACCCTACGAAGACTTTTGACGTTATTAATCCTGACCATCACCAGAACTACGCTCCCTTACGAAGAGTTCTGAAATGTTCAATCCTGAACATTACCAGAGTTACGTCAGGAAACTCATATCAGACCTTCTTCGCACACTTCTGACAACATTAATCCTGACCATCACCATCACCATCACCCTTGAAGCTCATAACAGACCTTGAAGACTTCTGATATAATCAATTTTGATCATCACCAGAGCTACGCTTTGGAAGCTTGTACTACACCTCTTACAAGACTTCTGATATTATCAATCCAGAGCTACGCCCTGGAAGCTTATACTAGATCTCCTACAATCATTTCTGGCGTTATTAATCCTGACCATCACCAGAACTACGCTCCCTTACGAAGACTTCTGAAATGTTCAATCCTAAACATTACCAGAGTTACGTCTGGAAACTCATACCAGACCTTCTTCGCACACTTCTGACAACATTAATCCTGACCATCATCAGAGATACGCACTAGAAAATTACACCAAACCTCCTACAAAGACTTCTAACATCATCAATCCTAAATATCACCAAAACTACGCTGTAGAAGCTCATACCAGACCTACTACGAATACTTTTAACATCATTAATGCTGACCATTACCAGAGATACGCTCTAGACACTCATACCAGTAATAATAAGCAAACTCTACAAAAACGTGGACTCGATTGGAACACACTCTGTAGATCAGCGACATTTTATGGATCGCCTTCATCGGGAATCGACGCAACCTTCGTACATTTTAAAATTTGCAAATAATTATTTAATCTTAGTTGATTATTAAAAAAAAAATAATAAAACAAGCTAATGTGCCTTTACTATTAAATGTTAAGAAAAACTGTTTTTATCTGTAACCTTTTTTGTTTTGATGAAGCACATCTAATAGTAGATAATAAAAAGAGAGCACAGTGTGTGTATACGTTGTCTTCCCACTCACGTAAGAACAGACTGCCATAAATTATAGCAACATCGAATGGTCATTAATGCATTGGGTGGCGATGCTCTACCAGCAGTGTGGTCCTTTTTCCCTAAGAATGTAATGAAAATGGACATATTCGACTAACTTGTATTTGTTCCGTTTCAGACGATATTTCCATAGCAAGTTTTAGAACCCTTTTTGACTAATAAGGTATTCATTGTCAATTTACATTTTTATACCAGGTGTATTAAAACTTTTATTACTCTTTTTTTGCATGAAAACTAAATTGCTGTTCTAAGGTCCTTCGCATAATTTTTCTACTATAATTTGTCATCTACAATACGTGATAGTTAGACTAGATCACAGCATTATATTCAATGTTTTTAGTAAAATTCTACATTATAAAGTATTAATTTTTGAAGTAAAACTGCTTTAGCGGCGACTAGGGGTAACTCAGTAATTCTAACGGACGTGACGTCATTCTAATGTACCGCGTACCAAAAACAAAACCTGATACAAACTACCTAACACGATTCTGCCTACTAAGTATATTAAATAAAATTAAATCTGTAATTGTATGAATTGACAGCTTGACAACCAAAATACATTGGTGGTAAATAGTTTAATTTTGTGTATAAACTGTTTGTTTTAAATATGAATAAACAAAGTGGATTTATTAATGAAAAAAGTGATGAAAAAATATTGAATGAAAATGAGGGAGTAGGTATAGGTCTCCCAACGAAAGTTTGTGACAGCCACGTGTTAGTCGGCGCAGGTAGGCGGAGTCTTTCTATCAGTGGCGGACGGAAATAAAAATATACTATACATCTTAAATTAATTTTTAATGTATGATGCCAACATAATTAAGAAGAATATATTTTACTAGCGGACCCGGCGAACTTTGCATCGCCTGACACTAATGTTTTTTTCATTTTTTTTTTTATTTTTACGATTAATTTTTTGTATTTTTTATCATATTTTCTCGTTAGTTACCAGTTTTTACTATTATTTATAGTACTTTGTAATTTCTCGGTTAGGTATATTATATATTAACTGCGCCACCTAACGGTGGCGTCATAGTTCTTAGGTAAGTAAGTTTTGCTTTTTTTAAATATATGAGATATCAACTGCGCCACCTTACGGTGGCGTCATAGTACTTAGTTATGTAAGAATTACAACTGCGCCACCTTAGGGTAGCGTCTAGTAGGGTTCTGCCTGCTTTTGCAATGAAAGCGGAAAAAAATTGATAATTAACGACATCACATTAGAAACCTCAAAAACAACAGTATTTCTCCACCATTTAATGGATGTTATTATACACATAAACCTTCCTCCTGAATCACTCTATCTATTAAAAAAACCGCATCAAAATCCGTTACGTAGTTTTAAAGATTTAAGCATACAAAGGGACATAGGGAAAGAGAAAGCGACTTTGTTTTATACTATGTAGTGATTTTTTGGGTTTAACGATCATTTTGCACTGTTTTACACTTTTTACGCATTTTTTCGTCGATTTTAAGCGAAATTCGATCACATTTTGTGTTTACTAAACGTAAATGTCAACTTCTGTTAACTGACTGGTTTTAGATGGCATTTTACTTGTCAGCCGAATTGACAGATAATCGATTTTTTTAATATAATTCGTAAAATTAACGACATCACATTAGAAACCTCAAAAATAACAGTATTTCTCCACTATTTAATGGATCTTATTATACATATAAACCTTCCTCTTGAATCACTCTATCTATTAAAAAAACGCATCAAAATCCGTTTCGTAGTTTTAAAGATTTAAGCATACAAAGGGAAATAGGGACAGAAAAAGCGACTTTGTTTTATACTATGTATTGATATAAATTTGTTACTGCCTAATTTAAACTAAAAAAATACATACATTTAAAAAACAACTCAGAAACTCTCTCAGCATATTCGTAGCTAAATACAGTTTACAAAACCATTCTAGCTACCACACTGACAAGCTTTCAGAACGGTCGTTGTTATCGTAACGCTCGTAAAAAAACCACTGCGCATTGAACGAGAAGCCACGTAGCTGTCCCAAACTTTCGTTGGGCGATCTATACTCTATATGCATAAATTTTATTTTTGGTGTGTAATTACACTATTTATTCCTAATTATTTATACCTATTATTTATACCTAGCTATTTTCGTTTTATAGACTTAAAGAGCTAAAAAGAAAAGAAAAATTGTAAACGTCAAAGGGCATATTATAAGCGCCAGAAAGATTTGAAGAAAAATGGAAATGAAAAAAAGACGAGACAGCGACATTCATTATGATTTGATTAAGTAAGTTTATAAAACATACATACATATTATGATAGTAAATAATTGTTTATAGGGAAGCTTTACGTTAAGTAAAGAAGCATGTTGCACGTTTTTGTTCATAAAATAATAATATTCGAAATGTTTTAACACTTGCTTATACTTATTTTAGGTTTGGTTAGGTAGCCATAAAGGCCATAAAACCACTAGTCAGGATGGCTGATCTTTTACGAGCAATAACAGATCCTTCGTAGAACTGAAGAAAACAAACTCAACTCAGGATGTTAAATTTTATGGAATATGCTATAAAATGCTACAAAATGAAATGGTTATCTAACTATCGAAGGCTCTTGTGTTGTGTTATATTACAATAAGCTAGATACAGCTACAAAATCACACATTCTAAACGAATGGGTGTATATTTTTAATATTGTTTACCTATTCTTGAAGCAAAACTTCTTTAGGCGCGACTAGGGGTAACTCTAACGTTAGATTCTAACGGAAGATTCTGATGGAAGTAACGGTGTGATTTCAGCTATGGGAGGAGATTAAATTTTCAAAATTTATTTATGAAATTTTCAAAATTTTCAAACGGTTTCAAATACATTAATGGTATTTAGAGAGTAAAATCTATGTTTCACATTTTAGTTATCATAAACCTATTATTTCATATATAAAAATTAATGATAACTTTCAAATTCCTATTTCTAATGAATAATATAAATATAACATCTCATTTTTTGTAAAGTATATAGACAATAAATATGATTGAATTGTAATTAAATATTTATTTTCCGATACGTACGTCAACAAGTTTTACTTCAATCGTGCGTAAAGGTTACACGCACACTCTTTTTTTTAATGAAGTTTTTAGTCTTTAAACAAATATCTCGATGTGAGACTTTAAGATATTAATTTCTCCAGATATAATTCATTCGTATTCTTACTAAAGGTTGTTGCTTCGTATTTTAGTATTATACTTCGAGATGTTGTTTGTTTTGCAAAAGGTATATTGTAAACATGAAAAAGCCGATAAGGCCGATCCAGTTGACGGCACAATGTAACTATGAAGTGTCAGGTGTAGCGCGACACTAGACAAATGTGTGCTATATTTCGATTCAATGCGGACCCGACTTTTAATATGAAACAAAAGTCTGGAAAAGTAGAAGAAACATTTCTTAAACTGACACTTTCGCTTTGTTTTATTGTCATACTTTATTACATATATTGCTTTTCAATTCTGACTTCACAATTTACCTACGGTATTTATTTAAAAGGAAGATGTGGAAACACTTCAATAAGTATCTAACTTTTAATTACCTGCTTCATATAAAATAATGTCAAACTCGTAAAATTATAATTGCAAACGTTTTTTCTGTATATCAAACGATAATTTTAACTATCTTAATGAAGAGTGTCCTTATTTGCATATTTCTGTTTAACTTCGAATTTAAATAAATATGTCTCATTTAGAAAAAAATCGAAAGACAAGAAAAAATAATGACACAGCTGATGCAATTTACCGTCTTCAATGCTTTCACATTGCAATTCAATGTAAAAGACAGAATTTTTCGACGGCTATTTATTTTTATCTTCTAGTCCTGCTTTTTGGACGACGTTTGGGGACAGACCAGGTATATATCGTTTGTTATTTATTGCCCTTTTTGGAGACAATCAGATATAATCACACAAAATCCTAATCAATGTTAATTTATAGCGAGGACTCAGTAATAAACATATGAACCCTTTGTTTCTTTCGCCCCGATGGATATTTAATAATGAGCCGAAAATCCACAGAGGCGTTCTTAAATTTTTTTTTCTGCTAATTAAAAAGCGCAACTATTGTAATTGAATGTAATTTTTTTAAATTTTTACGATTTTTACTTTTTTTTTATATATATTGAATATCAACTGCGCCACCTTACGGTGGCGTCATAGTACTGAATTGAGTAAGAGATGCTTGTTTAAAAATATTTTTTTTACTTACTACGTTTTACTACCGAATGTCTGGAAAGAAAGCATAACCATCCCAGTATTTAAAAAAACGCCCCCAAAAACTACCGCGGTATAAGTCTACTATCTCTCTCTCTCTCTCTCTCTCTCTCTCTCTCTGTAGCTCTTACAACCCAGGATGGGTCTTGGCTGACTCAACAATTCCCCTCCATAAGACTCTGTCCATCATTAGCTCTTCTGCTTCCGTGATATTCAGAGCATCAGAGCTCTAAGATCTGATGCTATGTTGTCTCTCCACCGTAGCCGTGGTCTTCCTAATGGTCTTCAACCGGTCGGGGCCTGCTCCCATACTAATTTGACAGCTCTTCCATCTTCCTGTCTTTTGACATGGCCGGCCCATCTCAGTCTTTCGGCTTTAATTATTTTTACAATGTCCGGTTGGTCATATAGTTCTTCTATTTCCCTGTTTTTTCTACTACGATACTGTTGCGTAGTTTCATCCCGTGTAGGTCCGTATATACTCCGTAGGATTTTCCTCTCTGCAATCCTCAATCTGTTTTCGTTCTGTTTCGTCATGGTCCAGGTCTCACAAGCGTACGTCATAATCGGTCTTACAATGGAGTGGTATGTTCTTATTTTAGTCGTCCGAGATACATTTTTGGATTTTATTATTTTCTGTAATGCAAAACAGCAGCGATTGGCACTTTGTATTCTGATGTTAATTTCCTTGGTCATGTTATTGTCTGACGTGATAGTGGCACCTAGATATTTAAATTCATGGACTCTTTCGAAGTTATGTTGGTCCATCGTCACATTTTGTCCTATTCGATCCCTACGCTCCGTTCTTGATGTGGTCATGTACTTGGTTTTACTCTCATTTATTTTTAGGCCTACAATTTTCGCTGCAGATTCTATTTTTAGAAATTCTTCTTTGACGTTCACAGTTGTGTTTCCAATGATGTCTATGTCATCTGCATAGGCCAATATGAGACGTGGGCCCCGATTTCTAAAAAGAAGAGTCTCCATTTTTGCCTCCCTCACTACCTTCTCTAAAACTATATTAAAAAGGAGTGGGGAGATGGCGTCTTCCTGTTTTAAGCCATTATTTATAGTGAAAAAGGTTGAAAGCTTCCCTCCGATCCGTACTGCACTTGCGGAGCCTTCCATGCTGATCTTTGTCAAACTGAGAAGTTTATTCGGAATTCCTAGTTCTATCATAGCATTCCACAACTCCACTCTCAGGACGTTGTCATACGTTTGTTTAAAGTCGATAAAAAGTTGATGTAGGGCTTTATCGTATTCCCAGCTCTTCTCCATCAACTGACGGATTGTAAAGATCTGATCAACGGTCGATCGGCTTCTTCTGAACCCACATTGGTAGTCACCTAGCAGATGTTCTACGTAGGGAGTTAATCTTTCGAGTAGTAATAGGGACCAGACCTTATATCCAGTATTTATCAATGATATTCCCCGATAGTTGGAGCACTGTAGTTTGTCGTCTTTTTTGTGTATGGGCACGATGACACTCTCTTTCCAACTACTTGGTATTTTTTCATTTTTCCAAATCTGGAGTATGAGGGTGTCGAAGTGTTTGAGAAAAGTTACTCCTCCATATTTGAGACACTCTGCTGATATTGTGTCGTTACCTGGAGCTTTGTTATTTTTCAACCTGCTGATCGCCTTCGTTACCTCCTCAATAGTGGGCTCTTCGACCAGTGGATCTGCGGTATAGTAGGTGACCATATCTCTCTCTTGGTCCTGCTGTGCGTTTAGTAATTGGTCGAAATAACCATAATAATAATAAGTCTACTATCATGTCATGAAGCTGTTAACAAAAATTATATCGCTCGAAGTAGAAAACACTGGAATATGTGAAGAACAAATGGTTCCGACGAAACAGGGCAACGGTTGATGCCATATTCATTATTCGACAAATAGTAGAAAAAGCAATTGAATTCAACAAAACTGCTTACATGTGCTTCGTGGACCTTACGAAAGCATTTGACAGAGTAAGACTTGCAGATATCCTTAAACTATTAAGATCCAGAAACATAGCCCCTGAGATTCGAGCAATTATAAAAGAAATGAACACAAACAACAGCACATTTGTAAGAGCCGAGAACCAGCTAACTAGAAAAATACCTATACATACAGGAATAAGACAAGGAGACAGCCTCAGCCCAACTCTATTTAATCTGGTGATGGACGAGATCATAAAAAAGGTTTAAAACGGCAGGAAGAGGATACAGAATAGGAAACAAAGAAATTAAAATATGCTGCTATGCTGATGACGTTCTGCGCATATCGGAAGATGAAGACAACCTACAACGATTGCTATTTAGGTTCCAAACCATTGCAGAAAATTTAATATGGCTATATCTATTGAGAAGACACAATCACTTACAGTTAACAAGGAACCTAAGAGATGTAAACTAGCAGCAAACAACCAAAGTATTGAACAAGTCATGAACTTCAAATACCTAGGAGTTAACATCACCAGCAGCAGAAATCTCCAGAAGGAAGTCAAAACACAGACCAACGAAGCAACTATTATATCTGGATACTTACGCGACATTATCTGGAGGAACAAACACATGAGCATAGAAAGTAAGGTAAGAATATATAAAACCTGTGTAAGACCAGTGATGACATATGTGATCGAGACTAGAGCAGAAACAACCACAACCAAGAAGCTCCTAAGAACAACTGAAATGAGAACGCTGAGGTCCATTGCAGGCTATACTCTAAGGGACCGAGAAAGAAACGAGTCAATAAGAGAACAATGCAGAGTACAGGAAATCGTAAGATGGTCTAGACTTCTAGACAAAGACGTAGGGAGTGGAGAGACCACGTCAACAGAATGGATGACGAGAGGCTCGCAAAAAATGCAATGTCTGAAAAACCCAACACATCGAGACCGGGAGACCTCCAAAACGATGGTATGAAAGCTGGACGTCGCATTCCCAAGACCCAACAGGAGGGTAAACTGTAGAAAGGAACAGGACTTTGTCCTAAACTAAGATGACGAGGAAGAAGAAGACGTTTTGCTTTGAATCAGGTTAGCTGCCTATTCTAGTTTTTTTTGTATTTCAAAGGCTTCCAATTTATTCAGCAAACCAACTTTTAGAATCCAATTTTCCATTCCATATAACAGAAGTGACTAAATGTAATATTGTAGTAAATGTTGTTTTAGCTTTAAGTCCAGTTATCATTATATAGAAGCCATATCATTGTCTAGAACGTTCTTTTATCTTTTCAATACCTACGACATTTGATTCCAATATTTAGGTCTAAGTTTTCTGTGAAATTTGAAATGGTTGACTCATTTTATTGGAAAATTGTTGAGGATCTTCATAATTTCCTCGACTAAATATTATGAACTTGGTCTTGCTGAAGTTTATGTTTGGATCCATTTTGACTCTACTTAGGCTAATTTTGTTCGTTAGAAGCTGGAGTCCATCCATGCTATCTCACACAATAAGAGTGAAATTGTGTTAAGTAGGACAACATTTATTTTAATTCCTTGATCGGTGTCTTCAAAGGCACCCTTAAGTATCTTGTCGGGATATAAGTTTAACAAGAAAGGAAAAAGAACACTCCTTTCTGTATTTTAACAGCGGATGTCTTCAACGAGCCTGTTCGGATTTTAGCTTCTGGTCCCAATGTTGATTCTTAATTATCGTTATATCTTTATAGTGTTTTTTTTTTCAGTATTTCCATTAACTTTGAATGGCGCACGCTGTCGAATCTATAAAGCAAGCAAAAACATCTTTGCGCTTGTCTCAGTTCCTGTAGAAAGTTATTTACAGCAAATAAAGCGTGACGTGTTCCAAAAGCATTCCTGTAACCGAATTGGGTGTCGTCTAGGTCAAATTCTCAGTTTTTTCGTATTTTAGTAGATGGTTCATTAGATTTCTTAGCCGTTAATCACCTTAGGACGAAATTTCTTATGACCAACTCATAAACATTGCAATCCACACCTCTAGATACCACACCATTCTCCCTTTTTTTACACTTTTTCTCTTCAACCAAAACAGGGCACTAACAACTTACCACTTCTTTGAAACACCTACTAGGAGATCTTTTTATAACTACCAAACACTCCGATGGCCATCTTACCATCATTTTCACATTCAATGGGCCTAAATCCGATGATTTTATTGTTACTTCCTGGTCTAGTATCCCCATATCTACCACAGTTCTCGGATTTTTTTAGTTGGGTGGTGTTTCCATCTTCTATTAATTTAAGGATTTCTACTGGGATGTCGTCTGATCCAGGCGCCTTTAAGATTGAAATAAATATTGCGAAAACCAAAAATTAATCAGGTTAACCCTGTTTGTATACCCAAATGTAAGCCTCTGTTCCACTAGAAGGCAGTTATCATTCAAAATGTTAGGTTTTAAATTTCATTTTAAGCGTGGGATCGCTGGTCTGTCCATTCAAGTTTCACTATGAATGTGTTTGTTAAGTGCCTAATTGGTATTGTATAAATAGTAGAATCGTGCGCGGTTTGGCGGTTTTGTTATTTTATAAACAAACTTTCGCTACCAGTTCGTTTTATTGCCAATAATTAGGCCAGCAGTTCCCGTACCAAAAACAAATTTATGTGTGTTTCTAGTTACGATAGATTAACGATTTATTGGTTTCATTACAAACATCGAACAATCAATAATAATTTACTACAATAGTTATCAATTATTGAAGGTTATTAAATTATATTAACACTTGAAAAAAAAAATAAAAACCGTAGATGTCATTATATATTTAAAGTTATTTCCATACGTATTTTGCAGGAATTGTGGTTCAAACTTTAATTTGATTTGTATTAACTTCTCTGCTTTAAAGAAATAGGTCGCCGAGTAAAAACTTCGTTAATTAAAAGCTAAAAGTAGCAATTAAACGAATTATAATTAGATTCAAAAGATCTTCTTCTTAAAATCAAAATTTAAACCTTAATGAACTGGCTAGACAAAACAGGCTCTTCTTGGAGTGGATACCAGGGCATAAAGGTCTTGAAGGTAATGAAACCGCGGACCTTCTGGCCAAGAACGGAGCGCATACACGATTCACTGGTCCAGAACCGGTATTGGGACTGCCTAGAGTCTGGGTAAGGACCAAAGTCAGGAACTGGGTCTGGGAAGAGTCAACCAAACACTGGAGTAACACTGCAGGGCTGAGGCACTCGAAGCTGATGCTCAAAGGCTACTCCAAAACACTGACGTCTGACATACTGAATCTTTGTAGAAGTCAGATAAGAGTACTAGTGGGCCTGCTCACTGGGCATGGACCATTTAGACTACACCTTCGGAGGATGGGGATTCTGACACAGGAACCCACCTCGTGCTGACTGTGCGCCATGGACGATAAGACGGCAACTCACATTCTATTCGAGTGTGAGGCCTTGGACTATAAATGGTTCCTCATCTTCGGTGACACGAATCCTGAATCCTATCACCACCTTGAGGAGCTAGTCACAGGACTCAAGTCTCTTATAAAGGGAACTGCTCTGTGGCAACAGTAACTCAAGGAATTTCGGACACCTGGATTCTAGCCTACCTGAAGATCAGAGTGACGTTGATTTTCAGCTGAACAAACTAGAGTCCTGCACGCATCGAGTGCATGTAAGGACTCTTGGGGCCAAACCTGGTCACAATATTCCCATGGGAAGCAGTGCTCAAACATGGGGCTCCACGGGAGAGACCATGCCAGGTTATTTAGATTAGATTAGATTAGAACATAAAAATTTGGAAAGTTAGATTGACTATACGAGGTCTGGCTATTAAATAACGAGACTGGTTACAAAAAAGGGTTTATCATAAAAAATATTCTATATTCGTATACTTCCCTTCCCTCGCCACACACCTTTTTATACGTTTTTTCTTTCTTCCATTGCAAGCAGTGCTGGAAGTCTTCTTTCTAGGATTCTCAATCTATCTTCATCTCTGCTAGTCAGATACGTCGCAAGCTCCCTTTGATCTGTGTTCAAAAACTGACACTGGTCTGATTTGGCAACAAGCTCTTCCGATTTCACTCAAGATAAGCCAAACACCCCCTTTACACGCGTGTGTTAGTGGAAGCTTGTCAAGACTTACCCAGCATGTAAACCTGCTGTTATATATAAAGTGTGCTCCTAATTAAATGGTATCAAGGTATACTTTATCCATTAAATATTATAGAACAGGCTGCTATAAGTTTAATATTTTTTTTTTCAAAAATCTATTTAGTTTGCTTAAATTACCATGAGTATGTGTATGTGGGAATCACCATAATTTCATATATTATGTATTAAACAAATCAGTAGATAGTATTTGTTTTATACTATCTACCGACTTGATGAATAATGAATACAACAATAAATCTTTTACTGGCCTATAGCTATATTTAAATTCATTTTGACACTATTTAATTTACTGATTAAAATAAATTTCAGGTGCGTATATTGTGATGAACAATTCGCTATTATTTTAACCAATGATACTTTTCATTATGCCTATACAAAATATTTACTGAATTCATTACCTTTATATTGAGGTGCACTGATAGAAAAACAACAATCGATGTTACCAAAATATTTTTGTCTAAACAACAAAATCTCAAATTTAAATTTTACAAAGTTTTAAAGTTTATAAATATGTAATTTATTATTATAGCATTTAAATCAAAAGAGTTCCACCATAAAAATAGTTTACTTAAAACAATAATAAAATTTAATCTCACCATACAACTGGGTGAACTGGGTACTTAAAAAGCAAGGAGAGGCTCTCCTGGAGAGCTAAGATATGACGGATGACAATTGGCAGATGATAGATGACAGTTGGCAGATGACAGTTGGCAGATGACAGTTGGCAGATGACAGTTGGCAGATGACAGTTGGCAGATGACAGTTGGCAGATGACAGTTGGCAGATGACAGATGATAGTTGACCGGTGACAGATGATTTTATATTTAAAAATCAACATATATAGAAACCTTAGAGAAGAACTTAAAATTGTAACTATCTTCAATTCAACTTCTTCCTCTTACTATGTTAAAATAAGCAAATGACATTTGGTAAATCACAGATGACAGATTTAAGAACAGATCATACGAAAATATATGCATAGGAAGACTAAGAAAAAGATGGTTAGATGACGTGAAAGAGGTCGCAAATCCATGAACGTTACAGATTGGAAAGCTCAATGTAGAAACCTGCAAAAATAGAAGAAAATCACAAAAGCAGCGAAAACAGAAAACAAATTAGCATAAATTATGACAGAGAAATAATCAACAAAAAAAGGATTGTTGAACGCTCAGATCGTAAAACTATGATGATGATAATGATGAAGAGGATAATAAGAAAAGTGTTGCTAAAGAAATCTAAACAGATGTTTGTGTTGATATAAGATTTAAGTTTAGTTAATTACTGTAATAAATGCTTGATAGAAACTGAAATTCTGCATAACCTTTCCAATAGTTACAAGAGACAGCAGTCCAAAGTACATGCCTGCTAATTATACAGGAACAATATTATGTGCAACATACCGGATTAGTAATTCCCCATACAACAAGTGAATGTGCTACGGTAGATATATAACAACCATACTGGTAGATTTATGGTGGATGAACGTTTCTAGTTTTACTTGTAGTCACCTTCCATTAATTTGCAATGAAGTTATAATTTAACGGAAACTGGGGCGTTCTAGCTTTAACACAAAGGGGTTGAATCTGGGTTATTTATTAAGTGAGATTGTAATATTTTACTTTGATTGTGTGAAATTTATTCTAGAGTAACATTAGAAATTTTCATTTTTGCATGTAATTTTATTAACAGAACCCATTTTTTACTAGTTGCTAATTGATTTACACTCGCAATACTTTCAGACAGCAACCGATTCGAGTTATCTGTAGTTAATTGCATGTAAAGTAAATTCACCTATTAACAAATTGTCTTTGGAATTTATATTAATTTCTACCTGTTATTTGTTTTTTAAATTGTAGAGAGTTCTACGATGATAAACAGTTAAAGATTTGCCTTTGATTGAAATTGTTGTAAAGTCGTTTGAGTGTTCAGTTTCTACAAAAAAATTAGTTGATGAATCGGACCGAAATCGACAAATTTGATCCTCGAAACCCATCAGTGATTTGTCGTTTTTTTATAAATGAAGTTTTTTTTGAAATTATACTTCTATTTATGCACTGGATTTGTGTGGGGTTAAATGGCAAAAATCATTACATATGTAATGGTGTGAGTAAGAGAGAGACAGAAACACATATAAGGTATCAGTACATTGAAAAGAGATAGATATACAAAAAACAATCTGAGCTAATGTTTTGGAATATCTTAGTGACGTATTACATTGTGTTTGACAGATTACTTTATAATTCTGTCACGTAAGTAAACATATAAAGTTTAGTATATTATATTAATAATATTAATAATAATATTCAGTAATGAGTATTGTATTGTAGTCCATACTACCGTCACATGGTTGCATTATATTTTGCACTATGGGGTTTTGTAAACACTTTTTTGTACATTGATCGGTTTACTGTTTAGTTTTCGTGTTTGAAGTAAGGACACACATCAACTGGTCTTATTTTTCTAAGTATTTATTTAATTGATTACAGTTAATTAAAAAAATATATTTCTACTTGCCTGTGTTTATAGTTATTAAGTTTTATTAGTTAACAGTGATGCCATTGATATATATTTGATGGCGCCGAGTGATGATGATATAAATGTGATTATTTTTTGACGTTTCTTAAAACCAATGAAATGCTTCTTTATTTGTCACAAGGGTAAGTTTCAACCAATTATGTCATTATTATAGTGGGAATAAATCTCTTGTGATTATTGTCGGGAATAATCACTGTAGCTTTTATTTGCCTAGCAACTGTCAGATACTTGTCAAAATAATTACTTAATTGTGTAAACGCGAAATGGGTGAAAGTCATCGGTTTAGTTTGTGAATCAAAAAATAATCAAATATAACTCGAGAGTTCCATAAATTAGGAAATAATTTGACAGATTTTGTTCAAACTTGTTGCCATTTGGCAATAGCCACTCGAGCCCTGCGGGCTCTCGTGACTATTGCCTGGCAACAAGTTTTCAAACAATCTGTCAAATTATTTTCAATTTACTTTCACTCTCTTGTTATATTATATATGAAAATTACATGCGCGAGTTGTAAACAATCTCTAAAAGGCGAATTAAAATGTACCAAATGTGAAAAACAGTATCATCCTGCTTGCCTAGTGCGCCTAAGAGGCGCAAAAGTGGTTGGTCAAAATTTAATCATCTGTCCATCATGTGCTGAAACTGAAAATGATGGGGACCATGCGTGGAACAATGTCGATGCTCTAAGAAGACAAGAAGAGAGAACAGTTTAATGAACCAATTGCTCATCCAGATGATGGAAAATTACGACTTATTACATGGTAGACTGAACGATATGGAAGACCTGGTAGAAAAACTTTCCATAGAATTGAAATCATTACGTGACGAAAAGGTAAACAAGATAACAACCCCTTTACCTCCTGTTCCTCACGCCATTGCTTTGTCATTGCCATCATAGGCGCGCACGAACAAATCGAGGGCACGTAGGACGTGCTCTACGACTACTCAGGTTGAGGGTACGTCACACCAAACCGAGCTGAAGTTGGATACAGGTTGTGATCGTGTCCGCAAAACATATAGTCAAGTGGCCAGTCGTCCTATAGCAACAGCAGAAACAGAAAATTTTGATAATCCGAACAGAAAAAAAGACGAGCTGGCCAATAACCAAAATGGGATTTTTTAGATTCAACTTCATAAAAAAATACGCCAACAATACAAAAAACGTCTGGGTAATGCTAAAGTATCCCAGGAAAATGAAATAAATGGCTTCTCGGTTGGAGAAAGAAGACTTGGATATATTTAAATCGTGTTAAAAGACAAGCAACTGAGGCTATGATAACAGATTACATAAAGAAAAAGGTGGGTTTTGAAACTGAGAATATTTGCGTAAGGGAGATACCCACTGATCCAAACAAACTCAAATGCTTTGTTGTAACAGCACCGTTAAAGCGCAAGGATGAGCTATACGATCCAGATTTCTGGCCTCGGATGGTTGGCATTAAGAGATTTGATTTTACGAAACACAGAGAATTTTTGCAAACTGCCGGTAATTTTTTATAAAAGGCTACATACCTGATTTACTACTTGTTTATAATAGCCAACCTGAAATTGTTAGTCATAATACGATTATATTTAGCATATTTTATGTCAATATCTGCTCAATTAGAAACAAGATAAGCGTTCTGGAGGCATTTCTTCATGATCATAATGTAAAATACAGTGCTATTTGTTTGGTCGAGCACTTTCTTTTAACAGAAGAGGTTCAGCATCTAAGTGTCTTTGGCTATGACCCGAGCTCTTATTTTTGTCGTGTACAGAATAAACGTGGTGCAGCTATGATTTTGGCAAAACTTGGTATGGAGGTAAATTCTTTAAAAATGATCGAAAACTTATCAGTTGAAGGACGAAACACCTGGTACTTAAGAAGGACCTCGTCTCCAGAAAATGTTATGCAAATTTGATACAAAATCAGTGTGTACTCGGTACTAGGACGTTTTTGAGGTCGCTGAACACGAATATCATATAATGATTTTGCTAAATCATTCGCATAAAAATTTATGAATCCGGGCGCGTGCATAGAAGTATAACTTCTGCCGGCAGTCCTACTGACTGCCACACCCTTTTTTTTTATTATTTTACGTTTTTTGAAGTTATATATCTTTTGGCGTGTTAGGGGAAATGCTAAAGGTAAATTTTTATAATGCGCACGCATACTGTCACGAAAACAGAGCAGACACCGTCACGAAAAACCGACATAATCACACTAAATTTTAATCTTTTTTTTATTGCTTTTATTAACATTTTATTATTTTTACTGCCTATTCTTACTATTCGTTTTTTAAATTTTTTACGATTTTGTCTCCCTTTTCTAGTGTTTGTAATGATTTCTTTGTTTTGTCGTTTTTATCATATTTTCTCGTCAGTTTCTAGGTTTTTATTATTTTTTAGTTATGTTTTGTAATTTATTGATTAAATATATCAGAAACCCACTGCGCCATCTTACGGTGCCGTCATAGTACTTACTTCGCTAAGAATTACTTGTTTAAATATACGCGATATATAGAAACCTGATAGAGGAACTTAAAAATGTAACTGTATTAAATCACGATTTTTTTCTTTCACTATGTTAAAATAAAGCAGATGAAAATTCTCAGATGACATATGACAGATGACCGGTGACAAATGACAATTTAAAGATTTTTCATATCTAAACTCGATATAGAAATAATAGGTTACAAACGTTAAGGTAACTATAAAGAAGAAAAAAAGTTGTTGTATATAAGAACATATTTAAAAGAATTTTATGGTTCATTAGAAATATAGTGTGTTGTGACGTGATTTAAATAGATATTAGTGTTTAAATCGTCCCTTAATGACTAGAGGTGTAATTAAAACAGAAAAAAACGCCATTTTCGAAAGCATTTCAACTCTTAAGAGTTGCACTTCAGCTTAAACTCGTTTATTCATAAATAGCCTGATAATGTTCTGTTCTCGACTTGTTTTATTGATTTTGGTCACCTAATGCCTAATCTGAAACTACATGCCTTTTGCCATATTTGTTTCCGAAGAAAAGCTTAGTAGTCAAGAAAGAATTAATTGGTAATTAGTTGTGAAACATAAAAAAAGTTAAATGTAGATTTGCTAAAGACAACATTTAATTGAAACGTTCTTTATGTTGTTCATTTGCCTGCTAAGTATTATAATATTCATTCATTCTTTAAACAGATGACGGTGGAATTGTCAAATGAAACCAGTGTCGTGTTAAACCAAAATTTAATTAATCTATATCTTCTATACTTAGAGTCACGTGGTGTAACTGTACGCATTTTTCAGTTAATTCGTTCTAAAATAAAACTCTTATGTAATTTAAAAAGAAAAAACCTTTTTTCTCATTTATTTAACATTTAGGAACAACATCAGAACATGAATTTTTAATTTTAATTATTATTACAATTGTTATTACAGTTTATATTCACGAAGCAAAATGCGGACACTTACCCGCATCGAGGGGTAAGTGTCCGCATGGCTTCGGCTAAGTGTACCCACGTTGGGGTAAGTGTACGTATGGACTTACTACTAGACGACTAGTCTTATAAACATATATTAAGCATTATTAAGTATAAACAGATATAAACAGACTATATACATATTATAGACTTATACAAACATATTATAAACACATATATCTTGTTATAAACATAAATCACATGTAAAAATGCCTTTCACATAACTAGAGCAGTTTTCATGCCACCATAAGTTGCAAGTATTGCACTCAATCCACTCCTAGTACGCAATCCTTTATGATTTACTTTAAGTATACGCATATTAATACTGCGGACACTTAACCGCGTACACTTACCCCATTCCGTCAAAGTAAATAAAAAAGTAAAAATAATAAATATACATTACCTCAGACAGAATATTTAGATGTAAATCAAACATTGATAAGTTCCTTTTATCAACAATCACTGTGCTGATTCCCCCAGCCTTGCTGTATATTTTTATTACGCTCAGAAATTTGGATAAAAAGAAATAAGAAAACTGTGCAAAGACAAAAAGTGTCTCGTAACTAGCCACAGGATGGCGCGACGAACGCGTGGCTGAGTGCATTTACCCAGCTCTCAAATACGAACTAAATGTATATTGTATTGGTCAGCTGTCAACTATAGGACTCGCACAAAGCCAACTGCGTACACTTACCCGCTGCGTACGGTTACCCCACGTGACTCTATAATAAATCTGTAGAGAGGTCAATTCTGTACATGAAATATATTTCCAAAATAACTATCAGGGGGTGATTAGGGATCGATACTAATGCCAAAAATGAAATCAGTAAAATTTTTGTCTGTCTGTCTGTCTCTCTGTCTGTCTGTAAAACCGTTATAGAAACAAAAACTACTCGACGGATTTTAACGAAACTTGGTACAATTATTATTAATAGTCCTGAGCAGGTTATAGGATACTTTACATCACGCTACAATTAATAGGAGAAGAGCAGTGAAGAGAAATGTTGGGAAAACCACTTTTACGGTGTGGGAGAGAAATTTTTATACAACAATCTATACGTCACGCGAACGACGTCGCAGGTACATTGATATAGAACCCAAAAATGTGGTTAGATTTTTTGTTGTACGTCTGTCTGTCTGTCTATCTTTATGTTTGTGCGCGCATAACATAAAAATTGAATGTGGTTTTCACATATGTATTTGTCTTCTTTTAACTTAACATCTGGTGTATAAAAATTTCTTCTCCAACCCTTTTACGGTGTGGGGGGAAGAAATTTTAATACAACAATCTATACATCACGCGAATGACGTCACGGGTACATCGATATAGAACCCAAAAATGTGGTTAGATTTTTTTTGTACGTCTGTCTGTCTATCTTTATGTTTGTGCGCGTATCACTTGAAAACTACTGATCCGATTCGAATGCGGTTTTCACAGATGTATTTGTCTTCTTTCAATATAACATTTTAACGGGATGAGTAAAGAAATTTTTAAACAACAATCAACACGCCACGCGAACGACGTCGCAGGTACACCTAGTATTTAATAATTAGTTCACAGATCTTTCCATTTTTCATCGACAACGATTTCAAAAACAAAAATTTGCTTAATCAGACATAAATGTCCAAAAAAAGAAGAAAATACATACTGGAAGTAACACTAGAAGTATAGAAGCAATTTTTTAAGGAGTATAAATTTCAAAAAAGTTGGAGGATTAAGGCGGATAGTGACGGCCAGTAGATAGACAGAAATCACTAAAACAAAAGTGCCCTACGTGTCTCAAATATAAAACTAAAGGTAAATGATGAAGACCAGAAGATAGACACCAAAAATTACTAAAATAAGAGTGTCACAGGTGTCTCATACAAAAAACAAAGGCGAATAATAAAAAACGGAAGATAAAAAATCGTTATAACCAAAAGAAAGGATTTCAAACAGAAAACTAAAGGCGAATGATGAAGCCAGAAGATAGACAGCAGAAATCTCTAAAAGAGAAGTAGGTACCATAGATGTCTCAAACAAAAAACTAAATGTGAATAACAAAAAGCAGAAGAAAAATAATAGGAATTACCAAAAAAAGGTATCTCAAACAGAAAACTGAAAGTCGATGATGAAGACCAGAAGATAGTCAGCAGAAATCACTAGAAGAAAAGTGTCCTATGTATCTCAAACAAAAAACTAAATGCAAATAATCAAGAGCGGAAGATAACAAGAAAAATTAACAAAAGAAAGGATCTCAAATAAAAAAATAAAGGCGGATGATGAAAGCCAAAAATAGACCGCAGAAATCACTAACAGAAAGGTGCCGAAGGTGTCTCAAACAAAACTAAATACGAATAATAAATAACAGAAGATAACCAAGAAAAATTACCAACAAAATATCTCAACGGGAAATCTGAAGGCAGAAGATGGACAGAAGAAATCACTAAAAGAAAAGTGCAATAGGTGTCATTCATTATCCGCCGCGTTTAGTTTCTTTTGGATTTTTTTGTCTATCATTCGGTCTACTTTATTCAAATGTCTAAGAATGTGTTTAAAGATTAAAAAGGGCAAAATAAGAGGAAACCGAAAAAAAAAAAAAAGATAATAACTACTAGAAATAACACCAAAACAAGCATAAAAAAGTCGTAGTTAATAAGGTGGGAGAAGATTCTTTAGATGAACAGTAAACAAAAAACTATAAGCGAATGATGCAGACAAAAGAAATTACCAAAAGAACCTGAAGGCGATGATGAAGGTCAGAAGATAGACTGCAGAATATAATAAAAGAAAAGTGCCCTAGGTATCTCAAACAGATAACTTAAGGCAATTAATAAAGACAGCCGAAATTACCAAAAGAAGGTATCTCAAACAGAAAAGGAAAGGAATAAAGGAATAAAAAGCAGAAGAATAACAAGATAAATTGCTTAAAGCAGGTATCAAAAACAGAGAACAGAAGTCGGATAATGAAGGCCAAAGGTTAGACAGCAGAACCTACTAACAAAAGAGTCCATTAGATATCTGAAACAAAAAACTGAACGGGAATAATGCAGACCAGAAAATAAACATCAGAAATTACCAAAAGAACGTACATCAAACTAGAAAACTAAAGACAAATGATGGAGACCAGGAGAAAAACAGCAGAAATTATTAAAAGGAAAGTGATCCAGGCACCATAAACAGAAAACTAAAATAGAATAATAAAGACCAGAAGATAAACAAGAGTAATGGTCAAAAAAAGGTATCTTAAACATAAAAATAAAGACAAATGATGAAGTCCAAAATTACCAAAAGTAGGTATTTCAAACAAAAAGCTAAAGGCGAATAATGAATACCAGACGATAAAGAGTACGAATTACCATAATTAGATATATGAAACAGAAAACTGAATGTGGATAAATGAAGGCCAAAAGGTAGACAAAAAAAAGGGTGTGGCAGTCAGTGGGACTGCCGGCAGAAGTTATACTTCTATGCACTGTTAACTAATAAAACTTAATCACTACAAACACAGGCAAGTAGAAATAATTTTTTTTTTTAAATTAACTGTATTCAATTAAATCAATACTTAGAAAAATAAGACCAGTTGATGTGTGTCCTTACTTCAAACACGAAAACCAAACAGTAAAACGATCAATGTACAAAAAAAGTGTTTACAAAACCCGATTTGCTTACCGTGGGCTATTACAGATTTTAAAACACTAGAAAACAATGCAAAACATTTTCTAACAACATATAGGTACACACTTTTACAAAATTTTAACGCCTTTGAACTGCACTTTTCAGTAACTTTGCAGGAACAGGTTTTAACTCACACGCATGTCTTCGACTCAAAAGCACAGTGAAGGATATAATGCAACCATGTGACGGTATTTTAGACTACAATACAATACTCATTACTGAATATTATTATTAATATAAAATACTAAACTTAATATGTATACTTACTGGACAGAATTATAAAATAATATGTCAAACATAATGCGATACGTCAATGTAATACAATAACAATAGCTCAGACTGTTTGTTGTATATCTATCTCTTTTCAATGCAATGAATGTTTAAACGGTATTCAAAGGACTTATAGTGATGACTAATAACATGTAGTAAATATTTCATCTTTGTTTTTACCGAACAATATACCTTATATGTGATTCTGTCTCTCTCTTACTCACACCATTACATATGTAATGATTTTTCCCATTTAGCTACACACTAATTCATTCCACAGAGTGTCCGAATAGAAGTATAACTTCAAAAATGCCCTAGTTATCTCAAATAGAAAACTGAAGATGGACAGTAAAAATTATTAATTTTTTTTACAAATTCTCGACTATTGTAAGAGATATAGATAGAGATTAAATGAAAATTATTTAGCATGTTAGCTTGTTGTAAAAAATGTTGAATATTCAATGATTTTAAACCCGCCACTGTTTGCGTAGTCCTCTAATTGTGGTAATAAAGTTACATACTTGCATATCTCAACACAAACGGTCGGTTGTTTGTGAAAAAGGTTGATATTTATACGCGACACTCTGAATATAAACATGAAATACCAACCTGGCTGGGTGACGAAAAAATCGCATACATATAATTTGAATTCTTTTATTTTATGCGCCAGAGAATAATAACGCGGCTGCCACGAATAGTTGAGGAAAATTTACGCTTCGAGCAGAGTTTCATCTCATTGTTCGCGATGAATATGCTAAGCGACCCGCAGGAATGCAGCAGGACGTCGTTCTTCCATGCAGGATTTCTAAATCCGACGGCTTCGCTTTGATATGACGCGGGAATTATCGAATGAGAGGTCCAAAACTATTTCAACTACTTTGACTTCTATTAAATTCAACAATTTTTGATCGAAATACTTTTCTCTAAGATCACTCAATTGCGTCTAGAAGTATGAAAGATTGAAATTTGATTTGATATTGACAGTTAGTTTGACATTTTAGGTTAAAAGGGATAAGATTGACATTTGACGTTAGAGTGACAGTTGAGTGTGAAAAGTGACAAGATTGAATTTATAGTGACAGTTAGAGTTTGACGTTTGAGTGTTAAAAGTTACAAGATTGACAGTTGACGTTATAGTGACAGTTAGAGTTTGACATTTGAATGTGAAAAGTGACAAGATTGACATTTGACTTTATATTAACAGTTAGAGTTTTACATTTGAGTGTGAAAAGTGACAATATTGACATTTGACTTTATATTGACCGTCAGAGTTTGACATTTGAGTGTGAAAAGTGACAAGATTTACATTTGACGTTATAGTGATAGTTAGAGTTTTACATTTGGGTGTAAAAAGTGACAAGATTGACATTTGACTTTATATTGACCGTCAGAGTTTGACATTTGAGTGTTAACAGTGACAGGATTGACATTTAACTTAGATTTTGACATTTGTGTGTTAAAAGTGACAAACAAGGATTACATTTGACGTTATAGTAATAGTTAGTTACATTTGGGTGTAAAAAGTGACAAGATTGACATTTGACATTATATTGACCGTCAGTGTTTGACAATTTTTGATGAAAATACTTTTCTATAAGATTACTCAATTGCGTCTAGAAGTATGATACTTTAGATTCCAAAAAGATTGCACACCTGGAAGATTTTTCTCTGTTAAATAAATTTGAAATATCCTTGAAAGGACAACTTAAAGACGTTGTTAGTAAACAATTATTTGAGATATTTCTCATAGGAATTTTGACATTTGTGAAATTTCTAAGGTATACAAACAAGAATATATTAAATTACATTAAGGAGAAATTGGAAAAATGTCGAATCCAGTAGGACTCGATCCCGCAACCTTTGCATCTACGCGGCAACGTTGTAACAACTAAGCTATGAATACTTAGTAATTATTTCGCTTTTTGGTCGTTAAATTTAACTCATGGTACATGTGACAATTACTCAAATAAAATTTGAAAAATTTCTAATAGATAATAACAATCATATTTGGTAGCTGTTATATGTCAAACTTGTTATTTTTTATATGATATTTTGACATTTATAAATGTTAAATTTGACATTTTTGAGAGAAGCAAAACTAAAGGGAAAAAATATAATAATAAATGGAATACAAATTATCGCTTATGCGGATAATTTAACAGTTGTATTAGAGAAAAGGAAAGATTTAATAAAAGCTATAAACAATTTGGATATAGAAGCAAAAATAGTGGGATTAGTAATTAATGAAAGCAAAACCAAATGAAAATGGACAGAAATGCTGAAAAGGGACTAATAATAACGGAAAAATATAAATTTGAAGAAGTTACCAAGTTCAACTATCTAGGAGTAACAATAAGAAAAAGCAGCAAAGAGAGAATAAAGGAAAGGATCCAGAAGGGTATGGAAGCTTTCGGAAGGAATAAACAACTACTCAGATCCAAAAACCTCAGCATAAAAACAAAAATCAAAATGTACAAGACATTGATTAGATCAGTTATCACCTATGCAATGGAAACCACGACGCTAATATAAAAAAAGATGAAGAAGATTTAAGAATAGTGGAAAGAAAAATAATGAGATCAATATTGGGACCAAAAATATCAAGTGATGGGAGGAGAGAACATAGCAAGATACATAAAAGCAAGGCGACTGGACAGGCCACATAATGAGAAGAACACAGAAATGATAAAAAGAATCACGAACTGGACACCGCTAGGACTAAGAAGCAGAGGATGACCCATGTTAAGATTGCTGAACCAGATAGAGAAAGATGTAAAAGTAATGAAAATAAAAGACTGGAAGACGAAATGCAGAAACAGAAAAGATTGGAAAAAGATAATCAACGCCGCAAAAACACATGCGGACCTATAAATAAAAAGACGAAAATCGGTTTACGATATGCCTCGGCATTGCCATAATCCACTAAGACTGAACGGCAGTGATGATGATGATGATGAAATTTGACAATTATTATATAGTAAATTTAACAAGTGCTATCTGTCAAATTTGTCATATTCGATTACTATATTATGTCAAATTTGTTATTTTTTAAATAAAATATTTCTAATGTTTTTATGTAAATTGAAAAATTCGTTAAATATATAAAATTTAACAAAGAAAGGTATTTATTGAAGTAAAACTTCTTTAGTCGCGACTAGGGGTAACTCAGTAATTCTAACGGACGTGACGTCATTCTAATGTACCGCGTACCGGAAACAAAACCTGATACAAAATACCTAACACGATTTCACCTACTATCTATCTCTATACTTATAATAAATCTGTAGAGAGGTCAATTCTGTACATAAAATATATTTCCAAAATAACTATCAGGGGGTGATTAGGGATCGATACTGATGCCAAAAATGCAATCAGTAAAATTTTTGTCTGTCTGTCTGTCTGTATAACCGCTATAGAAACAAAAACTACTCGACGGATTTTAACGAAACTTGGTACTCCTGTGCTGGTTATAGTATACTTTTCATCACGCTACAATCAATAGGAGCAGAGCAGTGGAGGGAAATGTTGGGAAAACGGGAGAAGTTACTCCATTTTTTAAGCTTCCGTCGCGTGTGCAACCTTAATGGTTAAAACTATACAGAAATCATCTTATTTTTATAATTTGTAGGTCAACTGTCAATGGATTTTACAAAATTTCAGAAGGGGTTGTGAGGGCGTGAAAAATAAAAAAATAATAAAATTAAAATCTAGGAGTCCTACAGGTTTGAAACTTTGCACAATAGTTATTTTTATAATTCTGAGGTCAATTGTGAATGGATTTTACGAAATTTCACCCACATGAGGGGTTGCAGGGGCGTGAAAAAAAATTAAAATTTATAAGTCCTACAGGTTTAAACCTTTGCAAAATAGTTATTTTTATAAGTTTGAGGCCAATTGTGAACTGATTTTACGAAATTTCACCCACAGGGGTTTGCGGCGGCGTGAAAAATAAAAATTTAAATTTAAAATCTATAAGTCCTATAGGTTTGAAACTTTTCACAATAGTTATTTTTATAATTTTGAGGTCAATTGTGAACGGATTTTAGAAATTTCCACCTACAAGGGGGCATACGGGAGCGTGAAAAACAATCTATACATATGATAAATCTGTAGAAATGAAAATTCTGTACATTAAAGATATTTAAAAAATAATAATTTTTTATCTGTATGTCTGTATGTTTGTGCGCGCATCACATTAAAACTACTGATCCTATCCAAATGCGGTTTTCACAGATGTATTTGTCTTCTTTCAACTTAATATCTGGTGTATTAAAATTTTGCCCCCCCCCACCGCTTTAACGGGGTCGGGGGAGAAATTTTTATATAACAATCAACACGCCAAGCGAACGACGTCTAGGGTACAGCTAGTATTAAATAAAATTAAATCTGTAATTGTATGAATTGATAGCTTGTCAACCAAAATACATTGGTGGTAAATAGTTTAAATTTGTGTATTAAGTGTTTGTTTTAAATATGAATAAACAAAGTGGATTTATTAATGAAGAAAGTGATGAAAAAATATTGAATGAAAATGAGTGAGTACCTACTCTATATGCATACATTTTATTTTTGGTGTGTAATTACACTATTTATACCTAATTATTTATACCTATTATTTATACCTAGCTATTTTCGTTTTATAGACTTAAAGAGCTAAAAAGAAAAAGAAATTGTGAACGTCAAAGGGCATAGTATCAGCGCCAGAAAGATTTGAAGAAAAATGAAAATGAAAAAAAGACGAGACAGCGACATTCATTATGATTTGATTAAGTAAGTTTATATAACATACATACCTACATATTATGATAGTAAATAATTGTTTATAGGGAAGCTTTACGTTAAGTAAAGAAGCATGTTGCACGTTTTTGTTCATAAAATAATAATATTCGAAATGTTTTAACACTTGCTTATACTTATTTTAGGTTTGGTTAGGTAGCCATAAAGGCCATAAAACCACTAGTCAGGATGGCTGATCTTTTACCAGCAATAAGAACTGAAGAAAACAAACTCAACTCAGGATTTTAAATTTTATGGAATATGCTATTTAATGCTACAAAATGAAATGGTTATCTAACTATCGAAAGCTCTTGTGTTGTGTTGTATTACAATAAGGTAGATACAGCTACAAAATCACACATTCTAAACGTAATGTGTGTATATTTTTAATATTGTTTACCTATTATTGAAGCAAAACTTCTTTAGGCGCGACTAGGGGTAACTCTAACGTTATATTCTAACGGAAGATTCTGATGGAAGTAACGGTGTGATTACAGCTATTGGAGGAGCTTAAATTTTCAAAATTTATTTATGAAATTTTCAAAATTTTTAAACGGTTTCAAATACTTTAATGGTATTTAGAGAGTAAAATCTATGTTTCACATTTTAGTTATCATAAACCTATTATTTCATATATAAAAAATAATGATAACTTTCAAATTTCTATTTCTAATGAATAATATAAATATAACATTATATCATTTTTTGTAAAGTATATAGACAATAAATATAATTGAAATTGTAATTAGATATTTATTTTCCGATACGTACGTCAAAAAGTTTTACTTCAATCGCGCGTAAAGGTTACACGCACACTCTTTTTTTTGTCATACAGGAAATTATTTTTTTTTAGTAAAATCTGTACTCGAAACTGTAACAATGAAAAATGTGTTCATTGTTTTTATTTTTAAATATCTTGATAAAGGGATGAATATAAATGCGAAAAAGTGAAAAAAAAAACGTCATCCCATGTTCGAGTTTTTAACATGATCCAATCGAAAATTTCATTTGAAATTAAATGAAAAATATAGCTGCGACATAGCAAAATTGAATTATGGAGCTGTCTGGACGTTTTTTCACTATATGTATTTTTTTGTTGGTTCATCCCGAATCTGGGTATAAATTAAAAAAGTATTTTTATTGGCATTTTGTGTATGCTCAAAATCCCCGGAGTAAACAAGAATAATATTAAACCGAACAAAAAAAAAAGCAATCACAATTTCCAACAGATCGAATCCAATATCCAATAAAAATAAAACTATGCGAAACGAAAAACGAAATAAATATTCCTTTTTTACATGGTGACATGAAGGGAGAGAACCGGAGAATTATGGCGGGTGTCCAGCGGCCACTAGATCGGGGAACAATCTACTGGCTGTCAATAAATGCTCTGTTGTCCATTTCGGTAATATTTCCCTTGAGTATCCTCTGACATATTGCAGTTTCACTGTTATACACTTTGAATGTGAAATATATAAACATAAGGGTGCACGCCGACGCCTTTCTTGTACGTAATGCTGACAATGCGATTTTTCCACATAAATACATTCCTGTTCACATTGTATTGCTATCCAATCCACTATCAAACCTTTAACATCTTTTAACAAAAATCAGGATTGATATTCATAGTCATATCCAAAAGAAAAAAGCTTTCGACTGAGTGGAACATTGAGCAAATATGCATTCCTTAGATCACGCCTGGATAGACTCGAGATATACAGCAGTCCTCTAGTCTATATACGAAACATCTGTAATGATAGTTAAATTAGATGAAGACCTGAAATCCGATGAGATAAAAGTAAAAAAAGGAGTAAAACAAGGTGATACCATCTCACCAAAACTATTTACTTTTGCGTTAGAAGACGTGTTCAAAAGACTAAATTGGGAAAGAAAAGGAATCAGATTTGACGGAGAAGGTCTTCACCATCTACGCTTTGCAGATGATGTGGTTCTAATAAGCGAAGACCCTTTAGAACTGAAGATTATGATCGACAAATACACCATACCTCTCAAAAAATGGGACTCGAGATTAACATTACAAAAAAAAAATCAGCACCCAAAATATCTGAGGAAAGTAGTCGAAAGTTCACTTTTGAGAATCTTCTGATATATTGTATATTCCGCAACGTCGACTGAAATTCTCAACCGAAATACTTAAAGGATGCTGGAGAAGTTCTTCACCTAGTGCAGCAGATGAACAGTACCCCACAATTAATCCCACTAAAACATCATCTTCAGACATTCAACCTCAAAAAATCTTACTTTCGACAATATTAGCCTCTCACAAAAGGGAGAACAGCTCGTTCCTCAAGACCTACCAGGTGTGCGATTCACTCAAACACTCAGGTGGGATCCTCCTAGGTGCTCTGTGTGGTAGATGCCACATTAATTCATGCTTACAAAACGTTTATTCGATCTCTTGTCGATTATAAGGCGATGGCGTACTCAGCCTTTTCTCAGATAGTCCTCCATTCACTTGTTCCCACAGAGAGAGCCATTATGCACAAAAGCAGAAAACCAACACCCAAGCCACCTTATTTAAGCTCACAGCTCAGAGGAGCATCCTCTGGGCTGTGATACCCAATGAAATGAAGGACTCCAGAAAAGCTTAGAGATTCCGCAGAATAAGATCCGTTTTCCCACCTTAAGACTCTTTCGAAACGTAGACAGGGATCTTTTTACAGAACTAAACACCTCTCTCTTACAGCTAGAAACAGGGAATAAAATGAGTCCTTGGCGAAAGTTTCTGTGGTTCTTTTCGTCTTCAAATGGGGGCCTCATGCCGGAAGAGATACACTACAGTGTATCACTCAAACCTGCATTGCACAACGTGGGATTACACAGCCAGTTTTAGTTTGGGCATGTTCCAGGATCCACGAAACAGAAAAACAAAACCGGAAAACCAGGAAGCGAGCTACTGATACTGACTTCACTATCCATCCCTGAAAAGGACAACATGATTACAGGGGCCTTAAACCTAACACCCAAAACCCACCTACATTACACTCCTGTATACCGATTATTCCTTGTATCCTATGAATATTTTTTTTATATTTTTTAAAGAAAAATAAAGTAATCCGAAATACTGCAACATTCATTGTAAGTTTTTATTGTTCGGAATATGATAATCAGTTTCTCGAGGGACGATAAATAAATATTGATTAACAATAAACCCGAGTCGTTAAAAGGGCAGAATAGAGCTCAGAAAAAGCCATCCAGCTAATTAAATATTCCTCTCTTAAAAATATCATTAAGAAAATTTGCATAAATACTAAGCAAAGTGCCACTTATTTACGGATCTGAAAGATACAGTAGCTCAACTTTAATAAATTTAAATTAGACTTCGAAATAAATTTTTAAGTTTGAAATTGTATAAAACAAAAACTTTTACTCTTATCTTTATGTTATTCTGTACTTTAATCCCCTTTTGTTTAATGCCAATTACAGTTAGTTATAAAAAAAACACGTGTGTGTAACTCCGTAAGAAGTTATACTTCTTTGGGTGTAACAAGATAACAATCTTTCTTATAATAAATAATAAATAACGTCAAATTTTATTCTTTACTATGCATATTTATGGCTTTTTACTGTTGTTGTATCTATTTAGATGCGAAATTGTAATTTAGAGTAAAACTGTCATAACTGTTATTTTTAAATTTTACAAATATCGCAAATAGTTTTAAAAAAATGAATATTTTTCCACATGCGCGTTCTAAAAGTAACAAATTTTTATCTTGAAGTTATGAAAGGTTTCCCAGATATTTCCAATTGCTTGATTTTATTAAAATTTTGTAACATTATTGACAAATTCATTAATCGTTTATAAAAATTAAAATTTTATAAATATCTCTAATATTTTTAATGAAATGAATGTTTTTCTACGTGCGCGTTTTGAAAGCAACAAACTATTATCTGTCAGTTCCAGAAGATTTTTCAGATATTTTCAACACCTCAATTTTAATAAAATTCAGCAACAGTATTGGAAAAACTTTAAATTAATATAACTGTTTTAAATTTTATAAATATCTCAAATAGTTTTAAAGAAATAAATAATTTTCTACGTGCGCGTTCTTAATGTAACAAATTTTTATCTATCTGGATCTGGATCTGGAAATTTGGGGAGGAGCGATCTAGTGCTTAGCTAGCACTGAGGCCACATATGACCCATTGTGCATCCTCCCGTATTGTAGGGATATCCTCACCTCAGGCTGTCACCAGGCCTAGTGATTTAAAATAGGTGATGAGGCTCCCGAGGGGGATCTCCCTAACATCGGCTGGTGTAAGCCAATACTCGCCCAACACGGATCTTCTGATTTTAGAAAAAGCAGAGCAGTCATACATAATGTGTTCTACTGTTTCCTCTTCTTGTTCGCAGCCTCTGCATAGGGGCGATTCTGTTAATTTCTTCCTAAAGAGATGTTGTCGCAATTGGCAGTGACCTGTCAAGATTCCCACAGCTGTTCGGAGATTTTGTCTGGTCAATGCCTTAAATTTTTTTGCTGTTTCCTCGCCAGGATGAGATAATAACTTTCTGGTCAGTCTACAGTTCGTAGTTTCATCCCAGCACTGTATGAATTTTTTGTGAGAGTGCTGTTTAATAAGGTCCACGACTGCGGACAATGTTAGCTTGGTAGATGGGCGGGGGCTAACATATTTGTAGCCCGCAGCCCTCCTTGCTAAATTGTTCGCAATGCGGTTGCCTTTAGAGTTTCCATGTCCTTTGATCCAGCTGAGAGTGACCACGTTATTCTGGCTGGCCTCAGTTAGAGATTGGTGACATTCTAGTACTAAACTTGAAGTGAAACGTGGTCCATTCAAGGTCAGTAGTGCTTGTTGGCAGTCTGTGTATATATTTATATTCCTGCCTGTGATGTTCCTATTGATTAATTCTTTTGCAGCCATGGTTATGCCTGTGAGTTCTGACTGAACCACACTTGACAAGCCATCCATAGTCCATTTTATTTTTAAGTTTAAGGATCTAGAGTAAATTCCACTTCCTACACCTTGCTTTGTTTTTGATCCATCCGTATATACGCTCAGAGCGTTCACTACGTTGGGGTCTGCTGTCTTGTTTGTTAATATTTTGTAGGGTTTGTCAAAGACAAATCTTGGTGCGACGGCATCCGTGTCTGCCTGTAGGAGTGGTATCACTTTTATCGATTCCCTCCACAGACTGTCCCTATGGGTGCCAGTCCCTACAGTGGGTTCGATACCAACCGTGCGAAAGCGTACCATGGTCATCAATGCGACCTCCTTAACAAATATGTTAAGGGGGGTGAGACCGAGTATGACTTCCATTGCGCTGGTCGGTGTGCTTCGCATGGCTCCTGTTACGAGAAGGCATGCTGATCTTTGGATTTGGTTTAATTTTTTGATAGCTGTCGTTTGTTTCACTTTAGGCCACCACACGACAGTACCATATGTTAGCATAGGTCTTATGATTGCCGTGTAGATCTACATGTGACCTTGGGGGATAATCCCCAGGTCTGTCCTATGGTTCGGCGGCATTGCTCATAAGATATAAATGCTTTTTTATCTAGAAGTTCTGGAAGATTTTCCAGATATTACCAATTGCTTGATTTTAATAAAATTTTGGAACATTAATGGAAAATTTTTAACCATCTAAAGCTTTTTAAATTTTACCGATATCTCCAAAAGTTTTAAAGAAATGAATATTTTTTACTAGCGCTTTCTGAAAGTAAATTGACAACAAAACTTTTTAATGTAATCGTAAACATTATAGGGCCAAGTACTGACCCATGTGGAATCCCACACAATACTGTTTTTTTACAATCAGTTTTCCTAAATTTTTGTAGAAGTCATTTTGATTTATATAGCCAATCTGTACAAGTTCGTAGGTTCTTTTAGTGTAAATTGACAGTAAAAAATGTTATCGCTAACGACAAAGCACGAAGATTACCTGAAAGATTGCAAGATGAGATTTGTATCGAAAAAAGTACTACAATTGAGCAATAAATAGCATATGTGGTCGTGTTCATAGAGGTAGTGAGAAAGGGAATTAAACAAAAACCAATGTAATCCAACGTGGACGAACTTGTTCTTCGATAGACATTTAAAAATGACTTGGCGCTGTAAGCACTGTACATCGTAAACTTCGATTCTTGTATCTTCCTATTTGATTAAATTTTTTTTTCGGTATTATTCCTAAGTATAAAGTGAAACATAAAATGATTTGTCAGGTATGGTTGATAATTCAATCGTAAAATAAAAATATTTTGCAAAATTGCCGGCAATTTTAAAACTGGTCGGCTTCAAATGAATGTCTCGAGCTTACGTTTTAAATAAAACAATGATGATAATTGATACAGACATGCCACTAAGAGAACTGTAATCAATGTCAGTCAAGAATCAGTTGTTCTGAAAAGGCCGTATCGCCAACATACTGACGTTTATCACAGGGAAATACTAACGCAGGGTTATTTTTATTCACCCACTCTGCGTACTCAATGTGAATAAATTGAAAAAATCTATCATTTATATTGACAGCTCTGACGGCTTTAAATTTATATTGATGAAGTCTGATGGCTGTTTTCATTATTTGTTATGCTTTTACGTGACTTTTACAAACAGGACTAAGTAGGATTAGTTTTTTAACAATAGACTACTTTTTTATTAAAGTGAAACTTTTATTACATCGTTTTTTGGTCTGTGTTAGTGCATGTCGCATGTCGGTCGACCTCCGAGTAGGTATAAAGTATAAAGTAGGCGGCGCCTATAGTTTAATACAAAAATGTACTTGAGTGAGCAGATCTGCTAATGAAAATAATTCTACCTATTCGTATTAATACGAACTTCGACTGCGTAAGTATCTACGACATGTAACGTCGACGGTTATATCCTACCTATTCGTATTAATACGAACTTCGACTGCGTAAGTATCTACGACATGTAACGTCGACGGTTATATTCTACCTATTCGTATTAATACGAACTTCAACTGCGTAAGTATCTACGACATGTAACGTCGACTGTTATATTCTACCTATTCGTATTAATACGAACTTCGACTGCGTAAGTATCTACGACATGTAACGTCGACTGTTATATTCTACCTATTCGTATTAATACGAACTTCGACTGCGTAAGTATCTACGTAACGTTTTAAAAATATTACAGTCGTAAATAATAATTTTTGAAACTGAAAATATGGAACTTGAGCAATAAATTATGTAACATATATTAAATAAAATATCTTTTAAAATTAATCAAAACACTTTCATTTTTAAACAAATAAACTTTGTAATTATCCTACCCTTGTTATATATATATATATATATATTCATCTCATTCTTTTGTCGATTTCCCGAAGTTTTCACTTCTATCGTGTGTGAATCGCACACACATCTTTTGATTTTGATTTCGATTTTGATTTTGATTTTGATTTTGATTTTGATTTTGATTTCGATTTCGATTTCGATTTCGATTTCGATTTCGATTTCGATTTCGATTTCGATTTCGATTTCGATTTCGATTTCGATTTCGATTTCGATTTCGATTTCGATTTCGATTTCGATTTCGATTTCGATTTCGATTTCGATTTCGATTTCGATTTCGATTTCGATTTCCATTTCGATTTCGATTTCGATTTCGATTTTGATGTTGATTTCGATTTCAACGCCTATAGTTTGCAGCAGCTGACAGTGTAGTGTGCTCCAAGCTATATTATTTGTGTTTAATTTTATTTATATTCGGTCCATTCCAATTTTCCAAGTATAAAAACCACACAATGCTTTTTGTTCTATTTTTTACCATCTTTTTCACACCTTTAACATAAGTAAATTTAATAGTTTATTTAGTTCATATTAGACTATCTTAACCCTCCATTAGTCGCGTATGTATCAGACAGATGCATGCCAAATATATTTTGGATTTTTCAAAAATTAATTACTCTTAGATTTTATGGCTTAGAGTATTCCTCAGGTATCTTATTATAAGCTGTTTTCCCAAATTACAGCCATCTTCGTTAATTTACAGCTTTTTTACACTTATAAAACCGGCGGGTTGTCCGAATTTGTACCTATTGGATACAACGCGACTGTTCATGTTACATTTTTGTTTTGCTACTCAAGTCAATTTCGTTGGAACTTTTCGTGCGTTACGTTTGTCTAAGAGGGGAAATAGATCAGTGTTTATTTTTATACGAATACTCAAAGTGTTTGGAACCATACAGATAAGTAAAAGAATATATAGTCTAGATAACTTAGACGATATTGAAGAACTAAATCGTTTGGCATTTGTCGACGAAGAACTATTAAATGACAGGCTGAAAAAAAGAGCGCAGATGCCAAAATTACCGCGAGATATTAAGATTATGTTACGAAAATACAATCAGTCCGAAACAAGTCAAGAGAGAACAGGAACTTCATTAGAAGCTAATACTTCGGCGAACACAAAAAGGAAAAGATGCCAAACCTTGCTTCAAGAATAAAAAAAATCATTATCAGCATATTATTATCGTTGCCAGAAATATAGCATGCATTTATGGCTCAAATTACATGCCAAGACAGTATGTCACAATTGTCTAGATCCAGAGGGAGAGAGCCCTGAATCTTCTGAATGACTGTAATATGAAATATATATCTTGTATAGAATACGTTTTTTTCATATTCAAAATAAAATTTAAAAACAGCTTTATAAATAAAACATTTTTAAAACAGAAAGTACTTTTGACGAAAAAATAGCATGATTTAAGATGTACCTACCTGTGAGATACAACGCGACCAACGACGCTACAAATACCTACGCGCCCAATGGAGGGTTAACAATTAGTTATCGTGGATTTAAGATTTTACCTAGTTTTAACTTTCTACAAAAAAAGACTTATCCACAAACTACGCAATAATTAACAAATATTATATCTTGGGTCGTTTTGTTTTGAATTATTAAATAAGAGATATAGATAAAGCAATAGATACAAGATTTATATACAGGCATCATATAAAATACAAAAAAATAAAAAACTAAAACACAGCATGGGATGCAGTAAATATTTTTAAAAGTGAACTTGGCTTAATGAGTAGTGCATGTATTTTGGAAATAAAAATCCGTAACAAACATTTTCCTATAAAATAAATTCCAGTAAAATTGCATCGAGCTGATAAAAAAAAACTAAAACATATCTCTCTCTCCACCCTACCGGATGATAAATCGGCGTTTTTTTTATTATGACTATACGTCACATAGTATAGAGGAATCAATATTGGAAGAGAAGTTGTAATAGCCGGCCGATATTATCGTTTGATAGATCGCTTTTGATTCACGAAGGTGATTTTTATTGAAGTGCTTTATATATAAAGTTGAAAGGTTATGGGTTTTTGCTTCGGATACAGACAGACGGTCAATAGCTCTCATTGCAACCTGACCTCTATATTCGTTCGTTTTTATCAATAGATTTCATGTAGGTAATCGCTCTTTTATACAAACCGATATAAAATTGAATATTAACCAATAATCACACTTTTAAAGAAGATAGTAGTAAATTTTACTATATACTCATCTAATTAACTGGAGGAAAAGTAGGATTAAAAAAAACTTAACAGCAAGTTTTAGTTTTTGAATTTAAAACTTCTTTTGGTGCGCCTGATTCAACATGCAATAAAGACATAAGGAGTAGATGTCAAAGCTAATAATGGTTTAATACTATTATGACGTTTTACAGAGTCTTTGAAAATCAAAGAACATATATAGACTGTTTACTAAGAACCAACAATTACTTCCCTGGCTATTTGCCTCGACGGACATTGAATTACAGTTCAAAGTTAAACGGGGTTAGTATATCTGCAAGATAGAACTAACCATTTTAGTTTGCAATTCGAAAGGATATCACTTGTAGACCGGTTTCGGCGTATTGCGCCTCATCAGTACAAGGAAGATATCCGTCCAGAAGCTCTAAGAGCATCTACACTGGAGATATGTCTATATGTTCTTTGATTTTCAAAGACTCTGTAAAACGTCATAATAGTATTAAACTATTATTATCTTTGACATCTATTTGATAAACGTTTTACTAAAATGACAATTGATTAGCAGGAAACTGCAAATCAAGTAGTTAACATACAGGAGTAGGTTTTGTAAGAGATTACAGATTGTAGATTATAAGTGTTGTCGATTAACCCAGATGACCTTAATACACTGAGACCTAGAAGATCTTTTGCGTATACCCTACATCTAATTATGAGTCCAGACTTTAAAGAAAGTCTTTTATTCGCTTAGATTGTTCATTTGTAACTTGATGAGGCTCTAAAAAGACATGTCCTAGATTTAAATATCATTGGCGAACGATTATTTTGCATTTAAAGATAGCATGTTAAGCTGTTTGATCTACATTTCCATCAGATTCTGCTTGTTCCATTGACTACTTTGCCCATTTAACACAGACAGTATCTCAGTGAACATCAGGACATAAAGTGATTGTAGGAAGCGAAATTAATGATAATCTTGCTAACACGCAGTGTACTGTGAGAATTCCTGCAATTACTGTGAGTTCTGATTTCTGAAGCTCTAAGAGTAGTTTAGAGTAGCACAGTAAACGCTATATTAACCTTTTTGGCCTATACCCCATTTCGTCATTCGTTGGCAGCGTATGAAAGATAGGAATAATGCCTAGTTGCCAGGTTTATCTTAGAAAGACTTACTATCTTTGTCTTATTAACGCGCAATAGAAAGAGATATGTTTAAGTTAAATGGCAACCGGTGACTAAAAACACGCCACTGAACGATCACTTGATGACAGAACGATTTACGCTGGCAAAGATAGTAAGTCTTTCTAAGATAAACCTGGCAACTACACATTATTCCTATCTTTCATACGCTGCCAACGAATGACGAAAAGGGGTATAGACTAATTTTCAGTAGGCTGCATTGAATTCCTTTTCACAATATTGAACTTCACATAATGCGACTGAAAGGTTCTGATTTGACAAAAGAAGTACTAGCACCTTTTTCTTGCGAGGCTATGCCTATTATTAATACCATTGTCGACAACTCATTATCTCCTAGTATCCACAGCAAAATAACTTGGTTGTGTTTAGCCAGTTGCTTAAAAGACTACTTTGGACTCTACATTCTAGAGCCTTCAAAACAGCTAGGCTATGGGCGACAATAAACATTCTTACTAAATGCACTCTTGAACACAGAAGTCTATTGTTAATAGCTTTTGGAAAATCATAGGAGTGTATTAAGAGCCCAAAGTTACGATATGAAGTACTAGCTCATTCTTTGTGAGATTATTGCAACCTTGCGGCTTGCTTCCGACAATATCTTTATGTCCTGGTATTAACATCATCATTTCTTTGTTATGTTTAGCCAGCTACTCAAGAGCCTATTTTGGACTCTCATTCAGTAGGTTCTAGAGCCTTTAAAGCAGCTTGGCTATCGGAGACGATACACATTCTGGCTGAATGCACTCTACAGCAGAGAAGTCTATTGCTAATAGTTCTGCTAGGAAGATTGTAGGAGTGTTTCAAGGGCTGTTGAGAACCCAACGTTAGGATATGAAGTTTCAGCAAGAAAATCAATATGACCTTAAAATAAACACATCAAAAACAAAGGTCTTGATCATCAGCAGAAATAAAGACTAACAAACCAATATACGAAGATATAGCACTCCAATTGAATCAGTACAGAAGTTCAAATATCTCTGGATAACCCAAAACCTAGATACAGAAATCTACATTTCGGCAACGAATCGAAAACACAAAATACACTTTTGTAAGAATGCAAACACTACTAACGAATACCATTTGTCAAATATGTTAGCCCTCGCCCATCTACCAAACCAACAATGCCCTCTGTCGTGGACCTTATCAAACAGCACTGCCAACATAACTTTATAGTGCTGGGATGAAACATGAACTGTAGACTGGCCAGAGAGTTATTACCTCATCCTGGCGAGGAAACAGCAAGAAAATTTAAGACATTAACCAGACAAAATCTCCGAACAGCTGTAGGAATCTTAACAGGTCACTGCCAATTGCGACAACATCTCTTTAGGATGAAATTAGCAGAATCACCCTATGCAAAATTTGCAGTAAATATCTTATGTTAATAAACGAAAATTTCTTATGCAATTAAGTACTATGACGCCACCGTAAGGTGGCGCCTCAATATATTAAACTAAGGCACTATAGATATAGGTATTATCATCAGCCATTTTTATTCCAATGTCACTCAATTCACGTGTTAGACCATAGACAAATTAGAGAGACGTGCAATCGTATTTTGTAGTGGTGAAAATGGGAACTAAAGCAGCTGGTAGTGCGAAAAGCGAAAAAGTACTTATAACGGTATAATGACAGAGTAAGTACTAGTGGTTTTAGTTTAAAATAAATTTAAGGTACTTTAAACATAAAAGGGTGTAGAAGTAAAGTTTTAAACATGGTGCGCTGATGTCGGAACTTGTTGCCAACTTTATATTAGGTATCAACACATCTGTTCCATTATCTCTGGTTTTGTGGTTGACATTGGACAATACATGGCTGATGGTAATACCTATGTTTATAGTGCCTTAATTAAACGATCAATTCTCAATACATTAAGTACTATGTCGCCACCGTAAGATGGCTCAGTTGATATCTAATATATTTAAACAAGCAATTCTTACTTATTTAAGAGCACCGTAAGGTGGCATAGTTAATATCTTTTAATTAAGTACTAGAACGCTAGCGTAAGGTGGCGCAGTCGATATTTAAACAAGTTATTCTTTCTAAACCAGGTACTATAAGGTTACCGTAAGGTGGCGCAGTTGATATTTAATCGATAAGGAAAAAAGTAGTGAAAACCTAAAAATTAACGATAAAACCGAAAAAAAGCTATGAAGACAAAAAAAAAAAACAAATAAAATTGTAGAAATTTGAAAAAACGTAAAATGAGTAAAAGACATTAGTCTTAGGCAGTAAGATACTTTTATATAATACTAACAGCCCGCCCCGGCTTTGCACGGGGATTAAAGAAAAATAACAAAAGCCACTAAATATATTGGGTCAACGCTTCCCTGTAAACAATATTACATGTTGTTTTATTTTCTGGCAACAAAATAAATTGATTTTCAGGTGCTCGACCCGCCTTAGGCGGTTGGCCATGAGAAAAACCGATCCCTACTAATTGGAAGGTTTGACCTTGAGGCTAGTATTCTCAGCGCACGCGATGTAAGGGTTTTAAGGTCATTTTTGGTTACATTGATGGCATTTTAGTAAGGATCCCTATTTTTTTTGAAAATAAAACATAGCCTATGTCACTCGGGAATAGTGTAGCTTGCCAACGGTAAAAGAATTTTTGAAATCGGTCCAGTAGTTTCGGAGCCTATTCATTTCAAACAAACAAACAAACAAACAAACAAACAAACAAACCTTTCCTCTTTATAATAATAGTATAGATATAGAAAATAAAACAGCTTTTTTATTTCTAAGGTTTATGATTTCGTATTTCTTGTGTTAAAAAGTATATATTCTCGCTTAGATATCTGAATTTCTATGTCAGAGATTTTATTAGAGAAAAGGAGCATCTAAAGAGAGATTGACGGTGTATAATAGTTGTTGGGAAAGCAATTCCAACTAGTGTATGATCCGAACGTTATCTCTCTAGCCAGAAGGGCTCAAGGTTTGAAGCTGTGCTACTCATGGCTTAGCCGGAATTCAACATTGTTATCCGTGGTTTCTAGCGCGGGATTAGACGCAGCCACTGCCAGAAAGGGGGTCAAGCCGACAATGTTTTCTTGATTTAGATTTCTATCCGATTGCTCGGTTTTTATTTTTCGAGAAATCTCCCTCATGCTCCAGCTACAATTTCACTTTATACTTTGAAAAGTTTAATTGAAATTGAGCTACAGGATATACAGAATATATCTAAAATTTTGTAATCTGTATGAAATCAACGCACTATTAATAAAGTTTTAATTATTTTTTGAATGTAAATTTTATCAGATATTACTGTTTAAAAATCGTTATAGATATAAATCATTTTTGCTAACATTATGTCGTTATAATGAAGCTTTAAAAGTACAAAAAACTCTGGTTACTAGGTTCATCCGGTTTTTGTTTCTTTTTTGTTGCCTTTGGGCATCGCTGAAGCTATTAGCAGCTAGCAAAAAAAAATTAAAGTCAACACGAACCTCGTGCAGGGACTCTAGTGGACCTTTTCCGGTTATTATGTACAGCCGATTTTCATATCTTACTGCCGCTGTTTTTCAGCTACAAATTAGCTGAAATTACGACCGATTATTTAAGCCCTGTTTTGTGATTTTACTGCCAACTTATTGCGAAGATAAGTAACTCGATTTTTGGGCAATCGTTTAGAGCTACAAAATCGGTCATTCAGTAACTAATAAGCTACTAGTTAGCTACAAATTAAACTACACAAATACCTAGATTCTAACCAGAAGTCATCATCGGGATGGATTGGCTTGTAACTGTCTTTCAAGTATGTACTAAACATGTTCTATTGGATTCAACTCGGGGCTTTGTAGTGGTCAAGCTGTGCTTTCAATTTTCAATGCCAACTTCCACAATGTGAGGTCAAGCATTATCTCGCATCAGGAAAAATTTTAATAAAAAATTCATTTAAACAAATCAGTCTTTCTTACTATCAACATTTTTTTATACTAATTTTTTTATTGTTTTCATTCTTAAGATCGTAAAACTTAATTAAAATGATAGTAAGACACTGTATTCCTACTTATTTTTTTACGATACGGAATTGGTAGTGAAGCCCCAAGTTTATTCTTTAAATTCAAAGTGATGTAGACAACAAACGGCAAAGAAAATTACGTTGCAGTGAACTTGCTGGACATTTCCCTTTTCTTATATAATAAAGTCAGCGTCTATGCTACAGTAAATAACATGTGACTATGAATTTCTACGACGTTCCTTGGATGCTGTGTTGCCGATTTTATTTCTTGGTACCATTTAAAACCGACAGATATATTTACTATTCATTACGATTTTATTTTTTTCTAATTTTCTACGATTTGTACGAGCTAGGAACGCTCTGAATATTTGCACTAGGTGAGGAAGGAGCTCCTCTTGACCTTGCTGCAGCAGGGTTGGATAAACTCCGTCCAGTCCTGGTGATTTAAAGGGGGAGAAGCTAGATATTGCCCATTTAACTTTGTTTTCAGTAACAATCAGTCTGGCAAGGTGCCAGTCCTCTGCCGAGGTGTAGTGGTATTTCTCGTCTCACTTTGCCTTTACTGTGGTAACGGAATCGTGGAAGTGGATTTTTTGAAAGAGATGAAGACTTCCTTCCTGGTTGGTAGTTTGTCTATCATCCTGTTTCGTAATTATAGCAATTCCTACGTATGGATTCATGTTAACGCTCTTTGGAGTCTCGCTGCTTGTGGAAAATCCTCGATTTCTTTACAGTAGCTTCTTCATGTCGTTCTCTGTTTTTGTCTAACTTTCTTGTATTCCTTAAGGTGGAACTTGTATAAGTTCCAATTATAGTAGTTTTCTACTACTTGCATTGTTAAAAGCAATTCTTGTCAGGTTTGCTTAAAAAGTTAGCCTTAGGGGGCAAGAGCTTTTATAGGCCTTGATATTTGTGTTCTGTATCGTTGTTGTATAGCGTTCCACATCACTGTTATTGTTGGGTGTAATAATCTCACACTCTCGCAGAGCCCTTTCCAACCAAGAAACATAAACTGTTCTGATGGTCTTCTTAGGGTCCCATTGGAATCGCAGACAATTATGAACTTAAATTTCTGGTATTGGTAGTACTTCACCAGTTCCTCCAGCTTCCTATGAACAACTTTTACATTTTGTTACGATTCCTTTTATTATTTTTTAGGTTTTTTACAATCCTCTATGATTTGTTACGATTATGCACAAGTTTTTACGATTTTGGTCGAATTTTTACAATTGTCTCTGATTTTTGCGATTTTCTTCGATCTTTTAGAACATTATTGGGTTTTTGACAATTTTGAATGATTTTTACGATCTTTTACAGTTTTTTACAAAACTTTGTACTTAGAAATCAGAAAGCCGTAGAAATCTGTTAACAGTATAAAAAATCTGACAACACTCTGAAAGTTTTCAGGAAAATGGCATAAGGTATAATTTTCTCAACACATAAAGAGAATACGCTGATGTCCAGAATGCCGGAATTCTTCTCTCTTGGGAACCTTAAAGAAATTGCCCATATATGAATCCCTATTTGTTTTATCGTCAATAAGAGGCCTCGATCACGTTCATATAAAGATTTTTCTCCAAATGTTATTCGGTATTTTAACCAAGTACACAAAACATATACATAAAAGAAACACGATATTATATTGTGTTAAGTCTTGCGTAAAATATGGTCATGTCCAAAATGCGAAAAGAAGGTGACAAAGATGCCGACCACTTTGAAACTATCCTCACACAACACCCGAAAAACCTAATCAAGGATAATCCTCTATTAGTGAATGTTTGTAAACTTATTCTCTGTTATGATCTTCGGGGTCGGCTGGAAGTGTGTAGAATGGCATCTTTCGCCGAACTGATGCCGGGTATTATATTTTAATCCTTCTTCAAAATAATATACCGGAGCAGGTAGAAAAATCAGGTGTGCATTCTTATCAACTACTAGCTAATCCCGCGAACTACGTTGAAAATCAATCTGTTTTTGTCGATTTTATCGTTTTTTTTTAAGTTTTTACTATTTTTTAGTTTTTTTTTTCATTTCCCGTACATTTAATACCATCGAGATCCTTTATAAGATCGGCATTGAGTGTCTCTCCGTCCACCTTCCCATGTATACTATAATTCTTGAATGGACGGTCACAGATCCATGAAATTTGGTATATAGAATCTTTGTGCCATGTAGAAAAGCTATATTGATTTTGGTTTTAATCGGAATACATTAGCGCTAAAATTTTAACAGTTTTCCGAAACTCGTGTATGTAATGCATACTTCCCTTCGTTTTTGTGTGCGTTTGGGTTGTTCTTTCAGTTTTTTGGAGTTTATACATTTGTGATCCATCAGTAACATGCGCACGCACTAGTTGTCCAGCTAGTTAATATTAATTAATGAGATCTGTATTCGATACCTATTCCCCAGAATATTACTTCATAGGATAAATGGTTATGGACCCGGGTAACGAAATATTTCTTAAGGTGACAATATCAAGATCCTTTATAAGATCGGCATTGTGTGTCTCTCCGTCCACCCTCCCATGTATTCTTGAATGGACGGTCACAGATCCATGAAATTTGGTATATAGAATCTTTATGTCATGTAGAAAAGCTATATTGATTTTGGTTTTAATCGGAATACATTGGCGGTAAAATTTTAACAGTTTTCCGAAACTCGTGTATGTAATGCATACTTCCCTTCGTTTTTGTGTGCGTTTGGGTTGTTTTTTCAGTTTTTTGGAGTTTATACATTTGTGATCCATCAGTAACAAGCGCACGCACTAGTTGTCCAGGTAGTTAATATTAATTAATGAGATCTGTATTCGATAACTATTCCTCAGAATATTACTCATAGGATAAATGGTTATGGACCCGGGTAACGAAATATTTCTTGAGGTGACAATATCAAGATCCTTTATAAGATCGGCATTGTGTGTCTCTCCGTCCACCCTCCTATGTATACTATAATTCTTAAATGGACGGTCACAGATCCATGAAATTTGGTATATAGAATCTTTATGTCATGTGGAAAAGCTATATTGACTTTGGTTTTAATCGGAATACATTGGCAGTAAAATTTTAACAGTCTTCCGGAACTCGTGTATGTAATGCATACTTCCCTTCGTTTTTGTGTGCGTTTGGGTTGTTCTTTCAGTTTTTTGGAGTTTATACATTTGTGATCCATCAGTAACATGCGCACGCACTAGTTGTCCAGCTAGTTAATATTAATTAATGAGATCTGTATTCGATACCTATTCCCCAGAATATTACTTCATAGGATAAATGGTTATGGACCCGGGTAACGAAATATTTCTTAAGGTGACAATATCAAGATCCTTTATAAGATCGGCATTGTGTGTCTCTCCGTCCACCCTCCCATGTATTCTTGAATGGACGGTCACAGATCCATGAAATTTGGTATATAGAATCTTTATGTCATGTAGAAAAGCTATATTGATTTTGGTTTTAATCGGAATACATTGGCGGTAAAATTTTAACAGTTTTCCGAAACTCGTGTATGTAATGCATACTTCCCTTCGTTTTTGTGTGCGTTTGGGTTGTTTTTTCAGTTTTTTGGAGTTTATACATTTGTGATCCATCAGTAACATGCACACGCACTAGTTGTCCAGCTAGTTAATATTAATTAATGAGATCTGTATTCGATACCTATTCCCCAGAATATTACTTCATAGGATAAATGGTTATGGACCCGGGTAACGAAATATTTCTTAAGGTGACAATATCAAGATCCTTTATAAGATCGGCATTGTGTGTCTCTCCGTCCACCCTGCCATGTATACTATAATTCTTGAATGAACGGTCACAGATCCATGAAATTTGGTATATAGAATCTTTATGTCATGTAGAAAAGCTATATTGATTTTGGTTTTAATCGGAATACATTGGCGGTAAAATTTTAACAGTTTTCCGAAACTCGTGTATGTAATGCATACTTCCCTTCGTTTTTGTGTGCGTTTGGGTTGTTTTTTCAGTTTTTTGGAGTTTATACATTTGTGATCCATCAGTAACATGCGCACGCACTAGTTGTCCAGCTACTTACTATTAATTAATCTATTCTCCAGAATATTATTTCATAGGATAAATGGTTATGGACCCGGGTAACGAAATATTTCTTAAGGTGACAATATCAAGATCCTTTATAAGATCGGCATTGTCTGTCTCTCCGTCCACCCTTCCATGTATAATATAATTCTTGAATGGACGGTCACAAATCCATGAAATTTGGTATATAGAATCTTTGTGTCATGTAGAAAAGCTATATTGATTTTGGTTTTAATCGGAACACATTAGCGCTAAAATTTTAACAGTTTTCCGAAACTCGTGTATGTAATGCATACTTCCCTTCGTTTTTGTGTGCGTTTGGGTTGTTTTTTCGGTTTTTTGGAGTTTATACATTTGTGATCCATCAGTAACATGCACACGCACTAGTTGTCCAGCTAGTTAATATTAATTAATGAGATCTGTATTCGATACCTATTCCCCAAAATATTACTCATAGGATAAATGGTTATGGACCCGGGTAACGAAATATTTCTTAAGGTGACAATATCAAGATCCTTTATAAGATCGGCATTGTCTGTCTCTCCGTCCACCCTCCCATGTATACTATAATTCTTGAATGGACGGTCACAGATCCATGAAATTTGGTATATAGAATCTTTATGTCATGTAGAAAAGCTATATTGATTTTGGTTTTAATCGGAATACATTTGCGGTAAAATTTTAACAGTTTTCCGAAACTCGTGTATGTAATGCATACTTCCCTTTGTTTTTGTGTGCGTTTGGGTTGTTTTTTCAGTTTTTTGGAGTTTATACATTTGTGATCCATCAGTAACATGCACACGCACTAGTTGTCCAGCTATTTAATATTAATTAATGAGATCTGTATTCGATACCTATTCCCCAGAATATTACTTCATAGGATAAATGGTTATGGACCCGGGTAACGAAATATTTCTTAAGGTGACAATATCAAGATCCTATATAAGATCGGCATTGTGTGTCTCTCCGTCCACCCTCCCATGTATACTATAATTCTTGAATGGACGGTCACAGATCCATGAAATTTGGTATATAGAATCTCTATGTCATGTAGAAAAGCTATATTGATTTTGGTTTTAATCGGAATACATTGGCGGTAAAATTTTAACAGTTTTCCGAAACTCGTGTATGTAATGCATACTTCCCTTCGTTTTTGTGTGCGTTTGGGTTGTTATTTCAGTTTTTTGGAGTTTATACATTTGTGATCCATCAGTAACATGCGCACGCACTAGTTGTCCAGCTAGTTAATATTACTTAATAAGATCTGGATTTGATACCTATTCCCCAGAATATTACTTCATAGGATAAATGGTTATGGACCCGGGTAACGAAATATTTCTTAAGGTGACAATATCAAGATCCTTTATAAGATCGGCATTGTGTGTCTCTCCGTCCACCCTCCCATGTATACTAAATTCTTGAATGGACGGTCACAGATCCATGAAATTTGGTATATAGAATCTTTGTGTCATGTAGAAAAGCTATATTGATTTTGGTTTTAATCGGAATACATTGGCGGTAAAATTTTAACAGTTTTTCGAAACTCGTGTATGTAATGCATACTTTCCTTCGTTTGTGTGTGCGTTCGGGTTGGTTTTTCAGTTTTTTGGAGTTTATACATTTGTGATCCATCAGTAACAAGCGCACGCACTAGTTCTCCAGCTAGTTAATATTAATTAATGAGATCTGTATTCGATACCTATCCCCCAGAATATTACTTCATAGGATAAATGGTTATGGACCCGGGTAACGAAATATTTCTTAAGGTGACAATATCAAGATCCTTTATAAGATCGGCATTGTGTGTCTCTCCGTCCACCCTCCCATGTATACTATAATTCTTGAATGGACGGTCACAGATCCATGAAATTTGGTATATAGAATCTTTATGTCATGTAGAAAAGCTATATTGATTTTGGTTTTAATCGGAATACATTGGCGGTAAAATTTTAACAGTTTTCCGAAACTCGTGTATGTAATGCATACTTCCCTTCGTTTTTGTGTGCGTTTGGGTTGTTCTTTCAGTTTTTTGCAGTTTATACATTTGTGATCCATCAGTAACATGCGCAAGCACTAGTTGTCCAGCTAGTTAATATTGCTTAATGAGATCTGTATACGATACCTATTCCCCAGAATATTACTTCATAGGATAAATGGTTATGGACCCGGGTAACGAAATATTTCTTAAGGTGACAATATCAAAATATGTTTGCAAAAATCTGACTGGAGAGTCTTAAGCAAAGAACTTCAATATGTTAGGCCCAATTTAACACTATCCATAGCAGTTTTATCGGCTCAGAGCGAGTACACATTTTACTTGATGAAAATTTGTTTCACTGTGTTTTGGACTCATTCATTTTTGATTCATTTGAAGAAAACCATTCACCAATAAAGCCAAATTGTCCAAAGAATACAAATTTTATCAATATTTAAACAATTAATCATAACATAACAATTCAAAAGTTTAATGTTGGTCTGAAACAAAGAGCATATAAATTAACGTAACAAACAATATATTCCCATGGAAATAATTTTATATGTTATAAGTAACAGCACATGAGTATTCTCATGAGAATAATAATAAACAATTACTGGGTATTATAAATATATTCGGTTGTTCATCACACATAACCAACATATAGTTATTTATTATTGAAACTTTAACTGAATATTTATTACCTTTACCTATTTTCTTCTCTCGGATGAATTGTTTCTATAAAATGATTGATTATTGTATGTTAAACAAAAGTTTTTACAGCAATTAGATTAATGTGAATCACAAAATAATTGTTCATCTGTCATTACTTCATAAACACCTTTAGATGTAGGTTTCCTCAGTATTTTTTTAAATTTTGTTCATCATGTCATTAGGCAATTTGTCATTCTATCATTTGTTAGTATGTTATCATTCATATATGTGTTCTTTGTTATATGTCTTTTGTCATTCTGTCATCTGTCATTTTGCCATTCTGTCACTCAATCTTTCATAATGTCATTTTTTATCTGTCATAAGTCATTTTGTCATTCTATCATTTGTCAGTATGTTATCATTCATATGTGTCATTTGTTATGTGTCTTCTGTCATTCTGTTATCTGTCATTTTGCCATTCTATCATTAGATCTTTCATAATGGCATTTTTTTATTTGCCATTCCATACTTTAACTAAATATTTATTACCTACATTCACCTATTTACTTCTCTCGGATCAATTATTTCTAAAGCATGATTAGTTCTTCTATGGTAAACACAGTTTTACAAAAATTAGATTAATGTGAATCACAAAAGAATTGAATTTTTGATCTGTCATTAACATTCTCATAGATTTTTACTACTGTTTGATATTTTTAGTTGTCTTTTCACTCTTTTTTTCTTTCGACATAGATATAAGTATTAATCAGTCGATACAAGAGCAAAAACAAACTGTAGACACTGTGTTTCGCTCTATTAGAGTTCATCAGTACAGTACAGGTTTATCTCTTCAGTCACTAATAAAGAGACATCCCCGGTATAGACTAGCAAATATGTGTTATTTTTGTTTACAGTTTGGTTTTGTCCTTGTAAAGACTCGTTAATACTTATATGTCTGTGCTTAGAGTTCAGATTTCTAACCTGGAACAAATTAAGGTTATGTATCTGGAAAATATATTGACAGCATGGCGCGAGATACTTTTTTATCATTTTTCTCATCATTTTATGTATAAGACTGTCAAAACACGTTCGTTTATTTAAATTATCGTGTATAAGGTTTTATATTTGAGATGCAAAGCGACCACAAGAGTGCCATTTTTGAAGTAGAGATGGCACTACTTACGATTGTATTTAACTTTCGCAAAAAAATAACAAAGATTAGCCAGTCTATACCGGGGATGTCTCTTTATTAGTAACTGAAGAGATAAACTTCTACTGTACTGATGGATGAGCTCTAATAGAGTGAAACACAGTGTCTATAGTTTGGTTTTGCTCTTGTATAGACTGATTAATACTTATTATGTGCTTAGAGTTAGGAATTTTTAAGGCATTGACCAGACAAAATCTCCGAACAGCTGTGGGAATCTTGACAGGTCCTTGCCAATTGCGACAACATCTCTTTAGGATGAAATTAACAGAATCGCCGCTATGCAAAGGCTGCGAACAAGAAAATGAAACAGTAGAACACATTATGTATGACTGCTCTGCTTTTCCTGAAATCAGAAGATCCGTGTTGGGCGAGTATTGGCTTACACCAGCCGATGTCAGGGAGATCCTCCTCGGGAGCCTCATCACCTATTTTAAATCACTAGGCCTGGTGACAGCCTGAGGTGAGGATATCCCTACCTACGGGAGGATGCACAATGGGTCATATGTGGCCTCAGTGCTGGCTGAGCACTAGCTCGCCCCTCCCCAAATTTCCAGATCCGGGAGAGTTAGGAATTTTAACCAGTCAGAAACGGAAAAACGGAAAATGAGTAAATGACATGGCGGGGTCAGTAACGCAAGAAGAAACTAAAATGTTGACCTTATTTCATGGTGTTGGTTTTTCGTGACGGTGTATGCGCTATCGCAAAATTTTACCCTCATCATTTTTCCTCACGCAAGAAGTATAACTTCAAAACATAACAAATCTGCAGAGAAAATGAAAACACTAATAAAATCTGTGTAAAATTACAAATGTTAATTTTTGTGTATAATTTTTGACATATAGACAAGTAGCGATTGTGGAATTTCGGTGAAAAAAATTTACGCACTTAATAAAAAATAGAATTTCGTCAGTTTTGTGGGAAATTTGTAGCAGATATTCACGCAGCGATTGTGGAACTCGCATAAATTTATGTTTTAAGTGTGAATGAACAACATTTTAAGCTTAAAATTATAGTTCACAATCAAACAACGTGTAATAATAAAAAAAAGGGTGTGGCAGTCAGTGGGACTGCCGGCAGAAGTTATACTTCTATACACTGTTAACTAATAAAACTTAATAACTACAAACACAGGCAAGTAGAAATATTTTTTTTTAAATTAACTGTATTCAATTAAATAAATACTGAGAAAAATAAGACAAGTTGATGTGTGTCCTTACTTCAAACACGAAAACTAAACAGTAAAACGATCAATGTACAAAAAAAGTGTTTACAAAACCCGATTTGCTTACCGTGGGCTATTACAGATTTTAAAACACTAGAAAACAATGCAAAACATTTGCTAACAACATATAGGTACACACTTTTACAAAATTTTAACGCACTTTGAACTGCACTTTTCAGTAACTTTGCAGGAACAGGTTTTAACTCACACGCATGTCTTCGACTCAAAAGCATAGTGAAGGATATAATGCAACCATGTGACGGTATTTTAGACTAAAATACAATACTCATTACTGAATATTATTATTAATATAAAATACTAAACTTAATATGTATCCTTACTGGACAGAATTATAAAATAATATGTCAAACATAATGCGATACGTCAATGTAATACAATAACAATAGCTCAGACTGTTTGTTGTATATCTATCTCTTTTCAATGCAATGAATGTTTAAACGGTATTCAAAGGACTTATAGTGATGACTAATAACATGTAGTAAATATTTCATCTTTGTTTTTACCGAACAATATACCTTATATGTGATTCTGTCTCTCTCTTACTCACACCATTACATATGTAATGATTTTTCCCATTTAGCTACACACTAATTCATTCCACAGAGTGTCTGAATAGAAGTATAACTTCAAAAAAACAAATTTTTCTTATGAATTAATTAAAGAATTTAGGAGTGCTGTGTCAGTCAGTGCCAACATTTTCTAAGATAAACCGTCATATAATTATCTTTGGGATATAAAAATAGGGAATCTCAGCGTCCAATTAGATCCTATTTTTATAAGAATGACAAGCTACGAAAGCATCTAGACAATGAAATTACTTGATTTTTTAGAAAAAAAAAATCGTCCGCAAAGAAATTACAAATGTCTGTTACAGTCAGACGAAATCATTCCGCCAAAGAATTTTTGTTCTATTTCTATTTTTCTTTACTGTAGCCGTTTTACATCCTCGTCAAGCGAGATAATGTTAATGTCAACACACACATTACTGTCTATTTTGAACAAATCTGCTATTTGCTACTCGTTATTTGAAAAAAAGTAATGCGCGCATACACAAGCTTTGTATAAATTGATACTCGTTTATTTCTGTTGTCTTTTCATAGGCTAAAGAAATATTAAATCATTGTCTTAGAATAAACATTCCACCACAATAGTTATTTAGTGAAACGCTGATTTAAGTTAAATGGTCTGTTATATTTAATGGCCAGTTAAAATATCATAAATGTCAAATGTATGATCATAAACGTAACGGATCATTTAAGGCTAATAAGCATTTCAGCTAGTTTATCATTCAAAATAACTGGTTAATTCATTTTTATTTTGATAATTTAAACAATCTACCATTCTTTTATCAAATACTAGCAGCCCGCCCGGCTTTGCACGGGGATTAAAGAAAAATAACAAAAGCCATTAAATTTATTGGGTCAACGCTTCCCTGTAAACGATATTACATGTTTTATTTTCTGGCAGCAAAATAAATTGATTTTCAGGTGCTCTGACCCGCCTTAGGCGGTTGGCCTTCAGGAAAACCGATCCCTACTAATTGGAAGGTTTGACCTTGAGACTTATTATTGGTAAAAGCGAAAGATGTTTTGATAAAAAATTGAAGCGGTTTAAATGGATTTGGTAGATCAGTTGGGATCATCGGTATCCTCAGTGTATGAGCTAGTTGACCAGCTGGTGGTTCAGTTATAATGGTTACTACAACTTAATTGTCCTTTAATTCCTTTATGAGTAGCCTCGTCCCATTGCACATGCTAAATTCGTGATTATGAAATAAGTTATTTTGATAAGGATTACTACCAAGATAAAAACTTTGAAAAAATTAAAAATTAGTTATTGTGACGTAATTATAACAGTTAGACATATGCTGTCGCGGCATTTTTTGTAGATATTTATATATTCTTCAAAATCGTAGTACATTATTTTATTCTATAATCAAAAGTATTCTCAGCGCACGCGATGTAAAAATTTTAAGGTCATTTTTGGTTACATTAATGGCATTTTAGTAAGGATCACTAATTTTTTTGAAAATGAAACATAGCCTATAGTGTAGCTTGGCAACGGTGAAAGAATTTTTGAAATCGGTCCAGTAGTTTCGGAGCCTATTCATTTCAAACAAACAAACAAACAAAAAATCAAACCTTTCCTCTTTATAATATTAGTATAGATAAAACTTTCTGTTTATGATAATGGTTTACAAAGTACGTATAAAATCAGAGAGATGGCACTAATTATATTTAATTAGTAACATCTCTTGGGAAGACATAATATATCAAGTTTTAGCCATATCGGTCTATTTCTTTAATTTTGGCATTCGTTTTGATTGAGGAAATAGAGCGATTTTCAAGAATTTCGTTTGTTGATGAAAGGTTACTTTATGAAAGGCAAAACGCCTCAGAAGACTAAAATAAAAGGAGCTTAAAGTTAACCCGATCAACGTTCATAATCCTTCCAAAAAAAGACGAATGCCAAGCAATGCTATGACTACCATACAATAAGTTTGATGGGCAACACTCTGAAAATCCTACTAAAATTGAACCATAACAGAATATGTAGGAAACTCGATATAGACATCAGCGAGACACAGTCTGTATTCCGTAAAGGCCTAGAAACAAGGGAAGCAATTTTCGAACTTAAATTCTTATCACAAAGATGTCTGAACATAAACCAAGATCTGCACATGTGCTTTGTAGACTACAGCAAAGCCTTTGATAAAGTTAGGCATGACCAACTCATCGAGATATTATTAAAAAAAAAAAGAATAGACATCAGAGACGTAAGAATCATAGCCAACTTATACTGTGACCAAAAAGCAAGACACAACATCACAAGCAGTAAAAATACAGAGAGGTCTTCGTCAAGGGTGTATACTCTCACCAATCCTCTTTAATCTATACTCGGAGGAGATAACAAATAAGGCGCTCGCCAACCAACCACTTCTGTCATTAGGGGAGATAAATATGCGTTACTTCAGGTCATTATGCAAGGAAAAATTTAAGGAAGAAGATCTATAAAAAGAAGAGGAAACTCTTGGCTAAAAAACCTACGGAATTGGTTCGGATGTAGCAACAACGATCTGTTTATAGCCGCGATCTCAAAAATTAAAATCGCTCTGATGATTGCCAACCGAAGCGGAGACTTGTCCAGCCCGGCCCTTGACAGTGGCCTCTCCGCATAACTTGGAGCAGCCGGTTTATTCTCTCCCAGTACTAGATACCGCATCATTGCAAGGCCTTCAGATTGGCATAGGACATGAAATGCGGTTTCCTCCTCCTCTTGGTAATATCGACAGATGTCTTCATCTGCTAAGTACAGCTGACTCATATGTTTTCTGAGCCTACAATGTCCTGTCAAGAGACTGACAATCATTCTAACATCGTTTCGCCTTTGTGATAGCAGCTCTGCGGTATACTTCGCCGAGTGTCCCTTTATGAAAACTTTGGCTTGTCGTTTGCCCGGTGATTTTTCCCACCACTCTTGGGCCTTCTCTAGTCTTCATTCCTCAATGAATGCCTTTCTGAATTTCAGCAACTCCGCCGAATGGTTCCGGGCCAATCATTGGTGTAAAAGATACACCTGGATCTATAAGATCTATTGTGTACCCTTTTCTTGCTATAATTCTGATGTTTCCTTAGACTTATAGCAGCTCTTCTAATCCTACCTTAATTTTGATCATTTCCACTTACTGTGCGAGGTTTTAAGCCAATAAAAATCGACTATTTTTTATCTTTTTACATGACCAATGTATATGTTAGCAGACTATAATACAATTTTTGATTAATTACTTAGAAAAAACATTTATCAATATATTCTACACAATTTTATTTATCAAAAAACTAAATCTTTAGTAGCATTATGAAATAAATGTTTTCTAGAAGTATATATATCACATTGCATGGGATCAAAATACAAATGCGATAAGTATAATGCACTGAACAACGTAAATCCATAAAATATTTATGCTAGTATATCCCTCGGGAATCAGATTATGACAGGAAAACATGGCAAGGATAGAAGCAGTGATTGACCAGAGTATACGTAGACAAACTGACGGATTTTTCAGGATTTTCGTTATTTACTTTCTTTACAGGACTTTTCTTATAAAATACATCGATTATATGATGCAACAACATCAGATTCTTAATAATATAGAGTGTAATTACAGCTCTAAAAGATCAAAAACTTAAATAAGATAGCACGTACATCAATGTATGAAAATAGTTGATTTTGCAACAATAAGATTTTTGTGTTGAGTCAGAGTAGTAAAGAAAAAACTTATCTATCTCTCTATCATAATAAAAGGGAAGATGAAAGAAAAAACGACACTAAACACGTACACCAATAACGCCGAATTCGATCAACCATAAAGGGGATTTAATTGTAGTAGTCTTGCACTGATTGGAAACATCAAGGGCCAAAAGGAACAAAGTCAGAGGTTGTGACTAAGATTTCCGAAACAATACAGTGGCGTCTCTTTTATTTTATTCTATTTCTTATTTGTCAATACTTTTTACCTTTTTTAAGAAACCTCATCTTTATTCACTCTTCTCACCCCTTTTGTAAGATCTATCTAGTCTTTTTTATTTACTTATTTTCTGATATTATCCAGTGTCTTTTGTCTTTTTCATTTACTGCGCTTCCGGCTCCCGAATAAGAGATGGGTCTCAGCAGCTACTACCTGAGGGCCTCTTTCCAGTGTCTACCTCGACAAAAAAGTTACAAAGGTTGTCCTTGTCCTTGTTTGTTGTATGGCTCTGCTACTCGGCAATCGCCATCATGTTACAAAGGTTTGCACCAAGTTAATGGTTAAAGATCCCTAATGGATACAGCTTCTCTGTCTTATCAGAGTTGTTACTACACATTTAGGTAGAAAGTGTATAAAAGAAAACAATATATAGAATGGTCAAAGAAGCAATAAGCAAGGAAAACCATCACTTGGGTAATGTCCCAAGCTGACATGCTAAAGAGATTCAAATGTGTGAGAAAAATCATCAAAAAGCTGGTTGGTAACTCTGAATAGAACAAAGATACCATTTTGTTGAAAGAAGTGAAGAAGGAGTTTTTGGACCTAGAGCCAATTACATAAAAAACATTTTTTAAGCAGAAATTCAGGCCATTGAAAGATGAGTGGAAAAGAGAAAACTACATAAACTAGACTAAAGGAACACTGTTACCATTTTATGGGTTCTAGAACACATAGGAATAAAATCTTAAAGTAATTGTGAAAAAAACTTTTTCCCCAATTTTCCGACAACGATATCTCACAAATGAATTAACCGATTTTGATTTCCAAATCAGCATTCGACGTCATTTTTTGAGGTTAACATCTGATTAGCTTATAGAACTTATTCTCCAAAAACATTGTTTTTGAATTTTTTTATTTTCTCTAGATCTACTTAAGCAAAGAGTGGAACTCTTTTGACCACTACAAAAATTGTTTCGAGTCAAGCTGGTCAAGATTTATAAAAGGATTACTTACATACATACATATAGACACATGGACATTATCGCGGCAATAGACTTTCTAGGCCATCAAACTTTCCAATTTTTTAAATATTTTTAACAATGATAGATTATGATAGTAGAGTACATTTCCTATAAATACAGTATTTAATTCCTTCATAAAAAACTTTGGTGCCACCTATGTCAGAAAGTGAATAAAATCCGATAAGATACTTTTCGGTAATGTTTCCTAACGCCCTTGGGAATTAGATAATTGTTGACTTATAAGACCTGTCGATCTATCTGTCCACCATGCATTGCTACAGTATTAACATTGATCTAATATAGATGTTCCTTAATAAGACTGATTAGATTTTGGGATAATCTGACGTGAAAAGGATATTAATTAATAGTATCGAAATAATTGATGAAATCGATATTTTTTCTAACAATAGATATCAAATTATTAAGAATGAAACGTAAAAGGATATCTCGGATTCCAGTCAGGAGCTTAGCAGAAAAATTCGTCATAAATCTCATATTCGCTATTCAATATCAATATTAGAGTCGAATGTGAGCCTATAAAACCCCAAACATAACATATTGGTGCTCAAGTTCCCCTTATATGATATTTTAGCAATCCCTACACCTGTAGAATCTTATATGTCAGTGTGAAACATCTTTCTGGTAGCATATTTCTCAATTCTTATTGAATATAATATACAGAGTGTATATATTTTTTTATTTATAACTATTTTTCAATTAGACACTGATAATAAACTTAAGAAATGCTGTAAATTGGTAAATGCATTACACAACAATCATTGCTTCAAAATTAGACCCTATCAATATTATTCAAATTATTGAAGATATCTACTGATAATGACAACGAGATGTAGAACTCCGAGAATGACTGATGATGAAAAGCAAAGGTTTTTTAACGCTCTGAAGGATTATTTGACGAAAAAGAGACTGGAAGGAAAACTTGAGAAATGGAAAAAGCGGTAAGAGTAAGTAGAGGGTAGAGAGTAATCAAAACGAAGACTAAGTTTCTGGCAACAGACCAAACGGATGGACTTAAAATCAATCTTCAGGACCAAGTGCTGCTAGTTGTCCAAAACTTTAAATGCCTACGGTCTGTACTATAAACAAATGGAGAGATTGAATTATTTAACGATTGAGAGACTGGAAGGAAAACTTGAGAAATGAAAAAATGCGGTAAGAGTGAGTAGTGAGAGTAAGTAGGACGAAGACTAAGTTTTGACAATAGACCAAACGGATGGACTTAAAATCAATCTTCAGGACCAAGTGCTGCCGGTTGTCCAAAACTTTAAATGTCTTGGGTCTGTACCATAAGCAAATGGAGAGTTAAAGAGTGAGATAAATCATAAGTGTGGATGGATAAAAAATGAGTGAAGTTTTGTGTGAAAAGAATGTAAATGCAAAAAGAAAGTTGTAAGACCAAAGTTAATGTATAACTCAGAAACCTGCTCAATATCGCAAGAGCAAGGAAGAAAGTTAGAAGTGGTGGAGATGAAGATGTTGAATTGAATGTGTGGCTTAATAAGGAGAGATAGAGTAAGAAATGGGATAGAAAGAGGTACAATGAAAGTGGGACAGCTGAATTTCAAAAAGATTTTTTGGTAATGTAGAGAGAAGGGATGAGAATTATGTTAGTAAAAGAGGTAAGAGAAAGAGAGGAAGACCAAAATTAAGATGAATGGGTAGAATAAATGAGGACCTGATAGAGAAAAAATGGAGAAGAGGGAATGCGTTATAAAGAGATTGTTCAAATAAAGATGAATTAATGGTCTCTTTATCAAAATGACATGAATCTTTCTCTTTTGTATTTAATTGAAAATTTGAACATGACAGACCTTGGCAATTGGTACACGCTGAAGAACAATATAACCCTACTTTTTAACTACCAAATTTTTAATTTTCAAATAGTTCTAAGAAGTTTTTCTGGAGCAGGAGACAAATAAAGTTTTACTTGGTTCCAAATTATTATTAATTTTTATAGAGAATTTTATAACTCTGTTTTGAGGTACCTTTTTACTGAAACTTAGCGAAACGCAGAACGCGCGAGCGTGCTATTGCTAACGGTTGGGTATCGACGACTTCTTTTTAAAGTTGATTTACAGCACTTATCTTATATGTTTTTGTTTAATAAAGTATCTTTTACTTTTTTACTGTTCTTGTTAATTCAAATTGTTTCGTTACATATTCACTGTTTTCCAAACGCACAAGAAGTCGTGTGCATAGCTAGTCTATATAAAATCAATACAAGAGACATTATCGGTAAAGATAATAATATCGTGATAGCTTACGTAGAGGAAGAGAATTCCCTTGGTATAATGTCCTGACAGCACACTTATCATTTCATCCCCGGATCTTCGAGTAATATGATGTTATAGTCCGTCTGTGTTCTAAATCATTTACGACAGCTTCTTTCTATCACATCTCAAGCCACATATACTCTTGCTTGTAGAAAATGAACTGACAAATTTGATGTGTTTTTTTGTATATATACAAGACAAGAAGGAAATTTTGTTTTGGTGGTAGGTTATGCAAGTTATTTTTGTCAAAGAGTTGACTAATTGCTTAGGTAGATTTAAATGTATGAGATACTTCGTAAATAACATTTTTTTGAGGTGCAAAAAGCATTCAGTAAGTATATTGCTTCAAGGCTTTTTTATGACACTAATCATTAGGCGAGACAATGAATTTGAAAAAAAGATGGATTTATTTCTTTCTTTTGTATTTGATTCGTTAGAGCGTCAGTATGTTTTGTGAACAAAAATTGTTATGTAGAAATAAAAAATGCATTATCCTTATGCCATAAAGCATCTTCTAGAGTACCTCTCCAAGTGATAAAAATGAAAAAATAATTTAATTTTAAAATTTTGAGGGACACTAGTTCAATTATATTACTCGGGGATTTTGAGGTGGCTAAACATGAATATCCAAGAACCTGGTGCCCAGGATTTACCTCGTCTACAGGATTTTTATGAAAATTTAGTTCTCGGGGGTTTTGGGATCGCTAAACACGAATATCACATTGGTGATGGCTACCGAAGGTCGTAACGAGTTTGTACTGAATTCGTATCGAAATTTCATAAAACGAGGTAACTTCTAGATACGAGGTGCTTCGGTTCTTCCGAGTAACGAATTTGAGCTTATTTTGTATCAAATGTTATTTATAAAATTCCTGACTACTTTTTAACCGTTGTCACCAGCTGCCTTGGTGACCATCGCAATAGTGTTCACCAATCTCGAATATTTCCGTAATGAATTTGGCCTGAATTGTACCGAATTTCCATAAAACCCCAGTAGACGAGGTTCATACTTGGCACCAGGTACTTTGGTGACCTTCGCCGTCCTTATATTTTTGTTCATCGACCTAAAAAATTTTGGAGTTCGGCACGCGTTACGTAACACTTCGTGAACGCAGCTTAAGAAGAAGCTGGAAGAGCTCAACCAGTGCCTATAAATCAATCCTTTCCTGAATAATCATTTTGGGTAAAAAAATGGAAAAAACGAATTTTCTTATACGTGGTAGGTACCCAGCTAGATGGATTTTTTGTCTTCGTGTGCAGTTTTCAAGAACCTATGGCAATACATGCAGACAGTTGCTCGTTAATATTATATTCCATTGTAACGCTTTTTTTGTCGCTCTTTTCAAGATTACTTCGTCCGTCAAAAAGTTTCATAAGAAATCGTTTTAAAGATATCTGGTGTATTTTATTGATACATTGAGCTAATATATAATACAGTAATTTAGGTATTTTGTAAATTTCTACTTGCCATTCAGTCACTTTATATTCAAAATATTAACATATGTACATTCGTTTTCATTAAACTAATGGAATTTTGTCGCATAATATTAATTCATTGAAACGTGAATGCTATTAATGAACAAACTATACATATATAAATTTTAAAATCCTGTCGGGACAGTGAAATAATTCTCAAAATGTGATTTCTATTATTTGTAATAATTACGTTTCGACATACAATATATTAATATTGAAATCTGTTGAGAGATATATTTCCATTTACTTTAATTCAATGAATTTTAATCCCAATTCATTTCTATTAAAATTGATTGTATGTAATCAATATGCAACTGGAAATTATTTTATTTATTCATTAAATTTGAAACTTAATAAAAATGATGATTTTCATATTAAATTTTTGGGTTTTGCTGTCTTTTACAGAACATGCAAACAGAAAGGGTACTGCGATCTTTTTGCTCCTTCTAACCGTTATAGTTGTCTTACCCACTCTGGTATCAAGGAGGAAAGTCCCAACTCTAATATCCGAATGGGTTTAGGCCAACCTAACGAATAGAATCGTAATGTCCATTGAAGCAAGAATGAAAAGTGGCTGTCCACTGTCCCCCTGCTGTGGTCAGCACTTGTGGATGACCTTCTTAAGAATCTCCTCTACGAAGCCTACGTTTCGCAGATGATTTGGCCATAATCGTTCAGAGGAGGTTTCTGGGCACAATCTTAGAGTGTTAAAATACCAAAGAAAGAACTGTACTCAATCATCTTACCTTAGAAAACTGATGATTGAATGAATATCTTTATATGATTCTCTGTTTTAAAGTAGGTGTCTGGAAGGTACTAAAAAATAGTTGACAGTGGTGCAGTTTATGAAGACCGGATTACTATAAATTAAATTATCAAAGCTGATATAAAAATTATGAGTTGGGTTAAAAACGAAAACTTGCAATATAAATTTTTGAAAAGGGTTATACACAACTAAAAGGCAGATATAATTATAGTTCTATAAAAATAAGCTAAAATTATATATAATTATTAAATGACTATAAACGGAAACCGCAGGTAAGTACTTTGATTTAATAATTGGTGAAACAAAATAAATTCGACCTTGATAGAATCTTTTCTGTGGATTGTAATTATAAATTATTAAATCGTTTAATCGTTAGATGGAAGCCAAATAGAAATAATTTCCAATTATATTATATCGGCTAAATTCCCTTATATAGTCAGTCACCCTTTTCTTTCATCGTCACCCTTACGCTTTCGAGGCTGGCGTGAAATACGTTTCTATTAATTAAATATGCATTAAAGATTAGTTTCTTCCTAAAGTGTCATTTCTGAAGATTATATCCTTGTCGTGTATTACGACGCAACGCTTGCAAAATTTAGGGGAGAGTAGTAAAGGTAGTTCTTTAAAATTTGCATTTATATACTTTCTACTGATTATTTATTCAATTACTTGTACAGTTTTTCCATAAAATCGCATTTCAATTTATAGAAAAATCATCACTTCCCCTTTAACTACGTTTTTAATATCTCTTACGGTGTTTGATATATACGAGGTTAAACTAGAAATTTAAATAAAATTCTATATCAATAAAAAACATAGCGAGTCTCTCCCGTAAATTTTCGGTATATTTCTTTAATCAATTTCAACAAAAAATTACAGATTTATAGAAAAATCATTACTTTTACCATAAATTTCCTTACTTTTTTCATATCTGTTACGGTTTTTAATATATACGAGGTTAAACTAGAAAATTAAATAAAATCGCATTTCAATAAAAAACATAGCGAGTCTCTCCCGTAAATTTTCGGTATATTTCTTTAATCAATTTCAACAAAAAATTACAAATTTATAGAAAAATCATCACTTTTCCTTTAACTACCTTACGTTTTTAATGCCTCTTACGGTGTTTGATATATACGAGGTTAAACTAGAAATTTAAATAAAATCCTATTTCAATAAAAAACATAGCGGGTCTCTCCCGTAAATTTTCGGTATATTTCTTTAATCAATTTCAACAAAAAATTACAAATTTATAGAAAAATCATTACTTTTCCCATAAATTTCCTTACTTTTTTCATATCTGTTACGGTTTTTAATATATACGAGGTTAAACTAGAAAATTAAATAAAATCGCATTTCAATAAAAAACATAGCGAGTCTCTCTTGTAAATTTTTGGTATATTTCTTTAATCAATTTCAACAAAAAATTACAAATTTATAGAAAAATCATCACTTTTCTCATAAATTTCCTTACTTTTTTCATATCTCTTACGGTTTTTAATATATACGAGGTTAAACTGGAAAATTAAATAAAATCGCATTTCAATAAAAAAAACATAGCGAGTCTCTCCCGTAAATTTTCGGTATATTTCTTTAATTAATTTCAACAAAAAATTACAAATTTATAGAAAAATCATTACTTTTCCCATAAATTTCCTTACTTTTTTTATATCTTTTACGGTTTTTAATATATACGAGGTTAAACTGGAAAATTAAATAAAATCGCATTTCAATAAAAAAAACACAGCGAGTCTCTCTCGTAAATTTTCGGTATATTTCTTTAATCAATTTCAACAAAAAATTACAAATTTAAAGAAAAATCATTACTTTTCCCATAAATGTACTTACTTTTTTCATATCTCTTACGGTTTTTAATATATACGAGGTTAAACTAGAAAATTAAATAAAATCGCATTTCAATAAAAAAACATAGCGAGTCTCTCCCGTAAATTTTCGGTATATTTCTTTAATTAATTTCGACAAAAAATTACAAATTTATAGAAAAATCATCACTTTTCCCATAAATTTCCTTACTTTTTTCATATCTATTACGGTTTTTAATATATACGAGGTTAAACTAGAAAATTAAATAAAATCGCATTTCAATAAAAAACATAGCGAGTCTCTCCCGTAAATTTTCGGTATATTTCTTTAATCAATTTCAACAAAAAATTACAAATTTATAGAAAAATCATCACTTTTCCCATAAATTTCCTTACTTTTTTCATATCTATTACGGTTTTTAATATATACGAGGTTAAACTAGAAAATTAAATAAAATCGCATTTCAATAAAAAACATAGCGAGTCTCTCCCGTAAATTTTCGGTATATTTCTTTAATTAACTTCAACAAAAAATTACAAATTTATAGAAAAATCATCACTTTTCCCATAAATTTCCTTACTTTTTTCATATCTATTACGGTTTTTAATATATACGAGGTTAAACTAGAAAATTAAATAAAATCGCATTTCAATAAAAAACATAGCGAGTCTCTCCCGTAAATTTTCGGTATATTTCTTTAATTAACTTCAACAAAAAATTACAAATTTATAGAAAAATCATCACTTTTCCCATAAATTTCCTTACTTTTTTCATATCTATTACGGTTTTTAATATATACGAGGTTAAACTAGAAAATTAAATAAAATCGCATTTCAATAAAAAACATAGCGAGTCTCTCCCGTAAATTTTCGGTATATTTCTTTAATTAACTTCAACAAAAAATTACAAATTTATAGAAAAATCATCACTTTTCCCATAAAGTTCCTTACTTTTTTCATATCTATTACGGTTTTTAATATATACGAGGTTAAACTAGAAAATTAAATAAAATCGCATTTCAATAAAAAACATAGCGAGTCTCTCCCGTAAATTTTCGGTATATTTCTTTAATTAACTTCAACAAAAAATTACAAATTTATAGAAAAATCATCACTTTTCCCATAAATTTCCTTACTTTTTTCATATCTATTACGGTTTTTAATATATACGAGGTTAAACTAGAAAATTAAATAAAATCGCATTTCAATAAAAAACATAGCGAGTCTCTCCCGTAAATTTTCGGTATATTTCTTTAATCAATTTCAACAAAAAATTACAAATTTAAAGAAAAATTATCAATTTTTCCATAAATTTCCTTACTTTTTTCATATCTGTTACGGTTTTGAATACATACGAGGTTAAACTAGAAAATTAAATAAAATCACATTTCAATAAAAAACATAGCAAGTCTCTCGGTGGCGTGGCGTCATCATACTTAGCAAGGTTTTCTTTTTTCTTCAACGTTTTCTATTTTTTTTGCGAATATGTTGCCTTTTACTTTAGTTTCTCATTTTCCTATTTATTTATGTATCAAAATATATACTACACCATCTACAAAATTTTCCTGCAACCTAGATGTTGACTGGGGCTCCATAGGTGAGACCATGCCAGGTTACTTAGATTAGATTAGATTAGATGTTGACTAATCTAGAAATCGATCATAGCGCCATCTACCGGGTGTCCACAAATCATCAAAAAATGGTACAGTAGTGTTGGTTTATTTGTAAAATTTTTCTTGAAAAAACTTGTTTAAAACTTCCACCCAACTTGAAACTTGGAAGACTAAGAATTAAATTTTTCCTTCCCAAATTGTTTGTTTTAGAAAAAGCCTATAAGATAGCACTGAAGGAAAATCATGGAAAGTCAGGAGATCCTCACGAAGCAAGTTCCATACAATACTGATAGCCTCAATGTCAGATCTGCTCTGGAAAAAGTCCACAGTTTTAAGGAACATCCTTATAGTAGGTGAGAATGTTGACCTGGTGGACTTCTTCAATGTATTGAGTCGACCCACTGTAATATTTTCTCCTAATGGCAGGGGTGGAGCTGAAGGTAAACAGTTCTACTTATCAAAATCTATTGATACAGGAGAATTAGGCATTCTTTCTGGGCTAGAACTGTTCCTCCATGCGTTCATTTGTTGTGAAACACCTGGGCTCTTTTCTGGCCCAATAAAAAACTGTAAGGCTCTCTTAAAATCAATTCGCACATGATTAATGTGGCAGTAACCTGCCTTCTAAAGAAGAAGTATTCTCTGCTGACAGCAACTCTCTCGAGACACTCTATGGAGGTTGCGAAGAGGACTATCTGTATTCTGTTAAGGAATCTACTTAAGGTCAGCTGTCAGTACACCAGGTTCGTTTGCCATTAATCCAAGAATCTACCTTTCAACAGTTGGATAGAACCTACTTTAAGATGAAAAATTATTTTGACAGGTGGACACAGAAAAGTATCAAATGTGAAACTGAAGGTGAACAGTTCTACATATTAAAGTCTTTTGATAGAGCAGAATTGGCCATTCTTTCTGGGCTAGAACTGTTCCTTCATGCGTTCATTTGTTGTGAAACACCTGGGCTCTTTTCTGGCCCAATAAAAAACTGTAAGGCTCTCTTAAAATCAATTCGCACATGATTAATGTGGCAGTAACCTGCCTTCTAAAGAAGAAGTATTCTCTGCTGACAGCAACTCTCTCGAGACACTCTATGGAGGTTGCGAAGAGGACTATCTGTATTCTGTTAAGGAATCTACGTAAGGTCAGCTGTCAGTACACCAGGTTCGTTTGCCATTAATCCAAGAATCTACCTTTCACCAGTTGGATAGAACCTACTATAAGATGAAAAATTATTTTGACGGGTGGACACAGAAAAGTATCAAATGTGAAACTGAAGGTGAACAGTTCTACATATTAAAGTCTTTTGATAGAGCAGAATTGGCCATTCTTTCTGGGCTAGAACTGTTCCTTCATGCGTTCATTTGTTGTGAAACACTTGGGCTCTTTTCTGGCCCAATAAAAAAACTGTAAGGCTCTCTTAAGATCAATTCGCACATGATTAATGTGGTAGTAACCTGCCTTCTAAAGAAGAAGTATTCTCTGCTGACAGCAACTGTCTCGTGACACTCTATGGAGGTTGCGAAGAGGACTATCTGTATTCTGTTAAGGAATCTACGTAAGGTCAGCTGTCAGTACACCAGGTTCGTTTGCCATCAATCCAAGAATCTACCTTTCAACAGTTGGATAGGACCTACTATCAGATGAAAAATTATTTAGACGGGTGGACACAGAAAAGTATCAAATGTGAAACTGAAGGTGAACAGTTCTACTTTATAAAGTCTTTTGATAGAGCAGAATTGGCCATTCTTTCTGGGCTAGAACTGTTCCTCCATGCGTCCATTTGTTGTGAAACACCTGGGCTCTTTTCTGGCCCAATAAAAAAACTGTAAGGCTCTCTTAAGATCAATTTGCACATGATTAATGTGGCAGTAATCTGCCTTCTAAAGAAGAAGTATTCTCTGCTGACAGCAACTGTCTCGTGCCACTCTATGGAGGTTGCGAAGAGGACTATCTGCATCCTGTTAAAGAATCTACGTAAGGTCAGCTGTCAGTACACCAGGTTCGTTTGCCATCAATCCAAGAATCTACCTTTCAACAGTTGGATAGGACCTACTATCAGATGAAAAATTATTTTGACGAGTGGACACAGAAAAGTATCAAAGGTGAAACTGAAGGTGAACAGTTCTACTTTATACAGTCTTTTGATAGAGCAGAATTGGCTATTCTTTCTGGGCTAGAACTGTTCCTCCATGCGTTTATTTGTTGTGAAACACGTGGGCTCTTTTCTGGCCCAATAAAAAAACTGTACGGTTCTCTTAAGATCAATTCGCACATGTTTAATGTGGCAGTAACCTGCCTTCTAAAGAAGAAGTATTCTCTGCTGACAGCAACTGTCTCGTGACACTCTATGGAGGTTGCGAAGAGGACTATCTGTATTTTTTTACAGAATATACGTAAGGTCAGCTGTCTGTACACCAGGTTCGTTTGCCATCAATCCAATAATCTACCTTTCAACAGTTGGATAGGACCTACTATCAGGTGAAAAATTATTTAGACGGGTGGACACAGAAAAGTATTAAAGGTGAAACTGAAGGTGAACAGTTCTACTTTATAAAGTCTTTTGATAGAGCAGAATTGGCCATTCTTTCTGGGCTAGAACTGCTCTTCGATGCGTTCACCGATTATGATACACCTGTGGTCTTTTCTGGCAAGATAAAACGAAAATGTTTGATATTTTCAAGGTCAATCCCCACATGAATAATGTAGCAGCTACCTTCCTCCTAAAGACAAAGTAGCCTCTGCTGGCAGTAACGGCCTTGTGGCACCTTATGGGAGTTGTGAAGAGGACTGTCTGTACAATCTTTTGTTACATAATCTTCGTAAGGTCTGCTGCCAGTACCAGAGTACAGCTGACTCGTTTGCAGTCAACCCAACAGGCTGCTGCTGAACGCGTTTATCAGACCTACCTTCAGATGCAGAAGTGATTTGGGGTAAATACAGAACGTACTGATTGGGGATGGAAAAACAGTCAGCAGAGTCTAATTCGATGTTTTTTTTTGTATGTATGTTACTGACGTCTTGTCTTCTTTCGTTTCTAATTATCTGGTTTTTAGTTTGCGAATTTTTCAGAAAGGTTTATATATAAATACGAAAATGTTACCGGTCGATATTATAAACAAGTAAATGTAAATGTAGAGTGAACAATAAATAGTAGTAAAATTTATAGCAAGCGAATGCTTATTTTACTGCAATTTCCCCTACAAGGCACGAGGGGCGGCACAGAATATTAACGAGTAAGGTGCGAGGCAAAGAGACATATCTCCGTCCATATAAAGTGAATCCTCCAGCCGTTTTGTCGGCAGTTTATGCTTGGAAATGCAAAACCCCGACTGTTTTACATTTCAGTAAGCTCATATTTAATGGCAGACTCTGTGAACTATATTCCCTCGAATCGGGCCGCATATGCTACCCCTCCGTTCGCCAGATTTAGAGCAGCTTAGATTTTATGGAGCAAATGAAATTACATTCCCCTTTAAAATATGATGAGCTTTCCCGATAATGAAACCGAGTCAATCTCAGGATAGATCTGCCGTTGCTCCTTCATATATGTTTGTCGTCTTTTACTAATAAATCTTTGGAATTATTGCACCTATGCTTAATTTGCTTCACTAATTTTCTAATTTTACTTAATTTCCTTTAAATAACTCAACTGAATAATCAACGGTTTATTATTTATTTAATAGTATAACTATCCAAAATAGATCTTAGATTTACCACTTTCTGGTTTTATTATCTCTGAAAATTGCTGATAATAGCTAGAAAATAAGAACAATTTATAGATAACGATAATAAAGGATAAAACTTAGGAGTAATAAACGCGAATTTGTAGTGAATAAAACATCAAAAGAAGAGTTAAACACTATAAATAACGAACAGCTTTTATACATGTGGCAAACTATTTTTTTGAAGCTGTTTAAAGGTGTCTAAAGCTATTCAAAAGCTGTTTAAAGTTGTTAAAAAGCTTTTTTTTAAACTGTTTAAAGCTGATTAAAGCTTTTTAAAATCGGTTTAAAAGCTGTGTAAAGCGGTTTAAAAGCTACTTAAAAGGTGTTTAAAAGCTATTTAAAACTGTTTAAAAATAGTTTTACCTGTTTTTAAAACCATTTGAATTACGTGAGAGAGGGCAGTCTATTTTTTTGAAGCGGTTTAAAGGTGTTTAAAGCAGTTTACAAGCTGTTTTAAATTGTTAAAAAGCTTTTTAAAAACTCTTTAAAGCTGTTTAAAAACTGTTTAAAGCTGACTAAAGCTTTTTAAAATCTGTTTAAAAGCTGTGCAAAGCGGTTTAAAAGCTATTTAAAGCTATTTAAAGCTGTTTTTAAAACCAGTTGAATTCCGTGAGAGAGTGCTGTTTTATTTATTTGTATTGTTGCGGATACCAATGAATGATTTTATAAAGAAAATTTCTTGGTTAGCTCTCAGACTATTCTGCACCTTGCTAGCTCACAAGTTCGTATAAAACATCAAACAGCAGTTCCGTAGTTCACGTTAAATCAGTATCTAACTAATTGACATCAATAAGTAAAGTTAGTAATCTTAGATATTCAAAGTTGGTCGGAAGGTCCGCGAGTTCACTAATCAACTGGATACAAGATACAATTAATGTACGAGAAGTGATACGATTTTCTAAATTCAATACGAAACAACTTGGACAGATTGAAATTGGGATTATCAAATTTTGCTCGTTTATTGTCATCTAACTTCTGACTATGCTTAGAAATTCGAAAGGGAGTTTAGAAGGATTTGTATACACAAAATAATGTATTGGTAGCTACTGTTAAAATTTCACTAACTGTATCAAAATAAATACAACAGGGTGATAATTTTGACACTTTGAGACATTTATGATGTTATTTTTAAAATTTAGAAATTAGAAAACAAGACAGGACATTACGGATCGATCGAAAATATGTCACATCTGGCAAGACTCGAACCTATGCCGGTAGCGTCCTTAACCATTCGGCCACAAATGCCTTAGTGGTTAGGCTCGTATTGCTACAACCGAAAAATAAAGTAGATCCAACTCTAAATTATAAATTTGAATAATTTAAATTATTTTAAATTTTCTTGAAACTCCAGGAGAAGAGGTTAGAACCGTACGCTCTGAGCACCAGGTACCTCGAAGATGTTTATAGACTTTATATTTCTGTTAAGAGACATCAAAAATTCCCGAGTACCATGTTTTGACCAACTTTGTAATAAACTTTCTTGAAACTGTAGGAGAAGAGGTGGGTACCGTGTAATCTGAGCACCAGCTAACTCGAAGATATATATCGACTTGATATTTAGGTTGACCGATCTCAAAAACTCCCGAGTACCAAGTGTCAACTAACTTTGTAATAATTTTCCTTGATCCTCCAGGAAAAGGAACCCATTAAATGAAGATGTTTATCGAACTAATATTTGAATTCACCGAACTCAAAATTCGTGACTAACTTTGTGAAAGATTTTCTTGAAACTCTAGGAAAAGAGGTGAGCTCTGTTTCATCTGGGCACCAGGATATGTTTATCGACTTGATATTTGTATTCACTTTAAAAGTTCCTGAGTAACAAGTTACTACTAACTTTGTAATGAATTTTCTGAAAACTCCAGGAGGGGAGATGAATATCGTGTATCTTGGGCACCAGGTACCTCAAAGATGTCTATAGACTTAATGTTTGTTCTTAACGACCTCAAAAACCATAGAGCAACAAGTTTCGACTACCTTTGTAACAAATTTTCTTGAAACTTTTAGAGAAAAGGTAAATACCATGTACTCTGGGCAGCTGGTACCTTGGAGATATTTGTATGACTTTATATTTGTATTAGACGACCTTAAAAACCCCTGAGTAACAAGTTTTTATTAACTTTGTAATAAATTTTCTTTAAACTTCGGGAGAAAAAGTGAGTACCTACACTGTACTCTGGGCTACAGGTACCATGGAGATATTTATCGACTTATTATTTGCGTTTAGCGACCTTAAAAACTTTGCCAAGTAACTAGTTTCAACTATCTTTAAAGTGAATTTTCTTGAAACTCCAGAGGAAGAGGTCTACCCTAGGAAGCAAATACCTCGTATGTATCGACTTGATGTTTGTGTTCAGTGACCTCAGCAACCCCCGAGTAACCAGTTCGGACTAACTTTGCAATAAATTTTCTTGAATCCCTAGAACAAAAGGTGAATACCTTGTACCCTGGACATCATGGGTCCCAATGTCCCAAAGAAGTTTATAACTTTAATTTTTGTAAACAGCAACCTTAAAAACTTTGTTATAAATTTTCTTAAAACTCTAGGAGAAGAAGTGAATCCTTGAAGAAGAAGTGAGGTGTGCACCAGGTACCTCGAAGATGTTTATCTACTTGATATTTCTGTTCACCGACCTCAAAATCTCCCAAATATTAAGTTTCAACTAACTTTGTAACAAAAACGAATATGATATGGATAGAGATCTCCGGATTACCTGGTGCTCACGATACCTACGTTTTATATCGTCTATTAAAGCTTTCGGTAATGCTGTTGAGATCTATAATGTCATCTCCGTAGAACCTGGTACCAAGGATACCTATTGTTGAAGAAGAAAGTAATGAAATTTAATCATCTATAATACCGAAATCTCCAGAAGACGACGTAAACAATAAATATTTTGAGCATCAGGTAATTTCAATGTCATACTCGTTTTTAGCCCCTGAGGATCAAAAATTAACTCATTTCTGCCAATAAATAAGGTGTTGAGATACACTTTTAGAATGTAATTTTCCAATATTACATGATTGTATAAGGTTACAAAGTTTCCTGACGCTCTCATGAATCGAATCCATGTTGCTGTTTAAATTTCGGAGATTCAGTACGTCAAATGCTTCATATTTTAAAGTAAACACAAAATTTTTATTTCTCTTTTATCTCTCTTTTGTTGATACAAGTCAATATGTATCGAAATCCCTCCTAAAAATGAACGAATCCAGTTTCGGCAAGTAATAATCATCGATAACAAACCGCAAAAGAAAGACATAAAGAGTATTTGAAGTAGTAAAGAAGATGCGAATATTGCTCGAGGGACTCGAAAGGAAAATATGAGAGGGTTATTTCTCACGTAGTCTCCATATAAAATCCAATGGATGAGTCTCATCAGGTGCAGGGCATAACTTTAATGTTAAAAGGCGACTAGAACGTCTTAAAAGAATGAATTATGAGTTAACGTTATGCCTTCTGTCGAACTTTAACACCTTTTAGCCTCATTAACTTTTCTTTCTGTGTGACAATTTCGTGAGTGTGAAATGATGCTGAACTAAAAACGGTTCTGAAATATGAAAATGGATATTTTTACTTAACAGAACGATGAGTTCATTAGTCGTGAAATGCAAACTTTAATTAAATTTTGTAGACAAAGGGAAACAATCATAACATAGAATCAAGTTACGTTTGAAGTTTATAATACCTTACTGTTAGGGGATTTTATTAAAATTCATATCATATTACCTACGTCTTGTATAAGAAAATCAATATTATAAAAAAAGGAAGTACATAAATTGTGTCAGAAAAAACTAACTGTTATTTAAAAATACAAATAAAGGAAATAATATTAAGGAGAAATCAAAAAAAAAACTGTGGCAGTCAGTGGGAATGCCGGCAGAAGTTATACTTCTATGCACGCGCATGGATTCATAAATTTGTATGCGAATGATTTAGCAAACTCATTATATGATATTTCGTGGTAAGCGACCCCAAAAACCTCCTAGTACCGTGTGCACACTCTTTTTGTATCGAATTTGCATAAAATTCCTGGAGATGAGGTCCGTCTTAAGCATCAGGTGTTTCGAACACCATCGCCATTATTATAATCGTATTTAGCGACTCAAAAAACCACCGAGTACCAAGTGTGCACTGATTTCGTACAGAATTTACATAAAACCCCAGGAGAAGAGGTAAATAACCTAGACACCAAGTGCCGCGGAGACTTTCGGAATCGTGATATTCGTGTTCAGCGACTCCAAAAACCCCGAGTATATAAATTGAACCCATTTTCAGCAATACTTAATGAGTTGTAAGTTTTCTCACTATTGTCTGTTCGGAATGTACTTTTCGAATGCTGAAATGCAATTTCCATTTTTACATTATAAAATATAGCGACAAATTTCCTGATACTTAAACGAATCCGATGCAAAAAACCGCATTCCGATCCATCTTACGTTACAAAATTCGGAGGTTTTGGTGCTTTATTTCCTCGACTATTCGTAAAAACTCTGTTTATGTAGCCAACAACCTCAAAAACATAGTGCAGGATATACTGCAACCATGAGACGGTATTTTAGACTACAATACAATACTAATTACTGAATATTATTGTTAATATTATTAATATAAAATACTAAACTTAATATGTTAACTTACGTGACAGAATTATAAAATAATCATTATATATTATATAGGTATATATATTATATATTATATTCATACATTAGTTCAGACTGTTTTTTTCTATATCTATCCCTTTTCAATGTACTGAATGTTGAAACGGTATTCAAAGGACTTATAGTTATGACTAATAACATGTGATAAATATTTCATCTTTGTTTTTACCGACCAATATACCTTATAAGTGTGTCTGTCTCTCTCTTACTCACACCATTCCATATGTAATGATTTTTCTCATTTAACTGTACACAAATCTTTTCCACCGAGTGCATGAATAGAAGTATAACTTCAAAAATGTCAAATCTGACACGACTCGAACCTGTAACTCTAGCTATAGCCTGTAACGCCTGTAATGCCTCTAAGCAGTCATAGATGTATTAATAGTTGGTCAGCTTTTTAATCGTCATGATTCATCTCATCACTTAAGGTATGTACTCAATTTTTGTTTGTTTGCATGATTTTTAAATTTCAGATTTTTTGAAGTAAAACTTCTTTAGTCGCGACTAGGGGTAACTCAGTAATTCTAACGGACGTGACGTCATTCTAATGTATCGCGTACCGGAAACAAAACCTGATACACAATACCTAACACGATTCCGCCTACTATATAAAATAAAATTAAATCTGTAATTGTATGAATTGACAGCTTGACAACCAAAATACATTGGTGGTAAATAGTTTAAATTTGTGTATAAAGTGTTTGTTTTAAATATGAACAAACAAAGTGGATTTATTAATGAAGAAAGTGATGAAAAAATATTGAATGAAAATGAGTGAGTAGGTACTCTATATGCATACATTTTATCTTTGGTGTGTAATTACACTATTTATACCTAATTATTTATACCTATTATTTATACCTAGCTATTTTTGTTATATAGACTTAAAGAGCTAAAAAGAAAAAATAATTGTGAACGTCAAAGGGCATATTATAAGCGCCAGAAAGATTTGAAGAAAAATGAAAATAAAAAAAAGACGAGACAGCGACATTCAATATGATTTGATTAAGTAAGTTTATATACATACATACATATTATGATAGTAAATAATTGTTTATAGGGAAGCTTTACGTTAAGTTAGGAAGCATGTTTTTGTTCATAAAATAATAATATTCGAAATGTTTTAACACTTGCTTATACTTATTTTAGGTTTGGTTAGGTAGCCATAAAGGCCATAAAACCACTAGTCAGGATGGCTGATCTTTTACCAGCAATAAAAGATCCTTCGTAGAACTGAAGAAAACAAACTCAACTCAGGATTTTAAATTTTATGGAATATGCTATAAAATGCTACAAAATGAAATGGTTATCTAACTATCAAAGGCTCTTGTGTTGTATTGTATTACAATAAGGTAGATACAGCTACAAAATCATACATTCTAAACGTAATGTGTGTATATTTTTAATACTGTTTACCTATTATTGAAGCAAAACTTCTTTAGGCGCGACTAGGGGTAACTCCAACGTTAGATTCTAACGGAAGATTCTGATGGAAGTAACGGTGTGATTTCAGCTTAAATTTTCAAACGGTTTCAAATACATTAACGGTATTTAGAGAGTAAAATATATGTTTCACATTTTAGTTATCATAAACCTATTATTTCATACATAAAAAATAATGATAACTTTCAAATTCCTATTTCTAATGAATAATATAAATATAACATCTCATTTTTTGTAAAGTATATAGACAATAAATATAATTGAATTGTAATTAAATATTTATTTTCCGATACGTACGTCAACAAGTTTTACTTCAATCGCGCACTCTTTTTTATGATTTTACGACTTTTACGATTTTCAAATATTTTTTACGATTTTAAACGTTTTTTTGATTTTTTCAACGACTTTTTACAGTTTTTACACATTTTACCGTTTTGTACGATTTTTTTTTAAATTTTCGGATTTTTTGCGATTTTTTAAGATTTTTTATGGTTTTATAAGAATTTTCACAATTTTTACGTTTTTTAATATTCTTACAATGTTTAATGATATGTACTCAATTTTTGTTTGTTTGTATGAGTTTTAAATTTCAGATTTTTTATGATTTTATGACTTTAAAGATTTTCAAATATTTTTTACGATTTTAAACGTTTTTTTGCTATTTTTTAACGACTTTTTACGGTTTTTACATCTTTTACCGTTTTTTACGATTTTTTTTTTAATTTTAGGATTTTTTGCGATTTTTTAAGATTTTTTATGGTTTTATAAGAATTTTCACAATTTTTACGATTTTTGATATTCTTACGATGTTTAATGAGTAATAAGTTAGTTTTTCAGTTTTTTTTTATATTTTTTAGAATAGTTAACAATTATTCACGGTTTTCACCAATTTTAAAGATTTTTTTCGACTACCCACAATTTTTCACGATCATCAACAATTTTCCACAGTTTTTTATGATTTTCAACACGTTTCTACGTTCTTCTTTAACAATTCTTACGATTTTTGATAATTCCTTTTGATTAAAGGTTTTTTACTTTTTTTACGATTCTTTTGCGATTTTTCTCAATTTTCTTCAGTTTTTTAAAGTTTTTTTTTTAGGTTTTTTTAGGAATTGTAATGATTTTCACTGATTCTTAAAGATCTTTCCGATAATTTGAAATTTCTTACGATTCTTTAGGATCATCAACGATTTTCAATATTTTTTTATGATTTCCAACATTTTTTTTACATTTTTTAACAATCCTTGCGAATTTTTATATTTTCCTAGTTTTCCAATGATTTTTCCGATGATTCGAAAATTCGAAATTTTTTACGATTCTTTACGATCATCAACGATTTTCAATATTTTTTTATGATTGTCAACATTTTTTTACATTTTCTAACGATCCTTACGATTTTTTATATTTTCCTAGTTTTCCAATGATTTTTCCGATGATTCGAAAATTCGAAATTTTTTACGATTCTTTACGGTCATCAACGATTTTCAATATTTTTTTATAATTTCCAACATTTTTTTACATTTTCTAACGATCCTTACGATTTTTTATATTTTCCTAGTTTTCCAATGATTTTTCCGATGATTCGAAAATTCGAAATTTTTTACGATTCTTTACGATCATCAACGATTTTCAATATTTTTTTATGATTTCCAAATTTTTTTTACATTTTCTAACGATCCTTATGATTTTTTATATTTTCCTAGTTTTCCAATGATTTTTCCGATGATTCGAAAATTCGAAATTTTTTACGAATCTTTGCGATCATCAACGATTTTCAATATTTTTTTATGATTTCCAACATTTTTTTACATTTTCTAACGATCCTGATGATTTTTTACATTTTCCTAGTTTTCCAATGATTTTTCCGATGATTCGAAAATTCGAAATTTTTTACGATTCTTTACGATCATCAACGATTTTCAATATTTTTTTATGATTTTCAACATTTTTTTACATTTTCTAACGATCCTTATGATTTTTTATATTTTCCTAGTTTTCCAATGATTTTTCCGATGATTCGAAAATTCGAAATTTTTTACGATTCTTTACGATCATCAACGATTTTCAATATTTTTTTATGATTTCCAACATTTTTTTACATTTTCTAACGATCCTTATGATTTTTTATATTCTCCTAGTTTTCCAATGATTTTTCCGATGATTCGAAAATTCAAAATTTTTTATGATTCTTTACGATCATCAACGATTTTAAATTTTTTTTTATGATTTCCAACATTTTTTTACATTTTCTAACGATCCTCTGATTTTTTATATTTTCCTAGTTTTCCAATGATTTTTCCGATGATTCGAAAATTCGATATTTTTTACGATTCTTTACGATCATCAACGATTTTCAATATTTTTTTATGATTTTCAACATTTTTTTACATTTTCTAACGATCCTTATGATTTTTTATATTTTCCTAGTTTTCCAATGATTTTTCCGATGTTTCGAGAATTCGAAATTTTTTACGATTCTTTACGATCATCAACGATTTTCAATATTTTTTTATGATTTTCAACATTTTTTTACATTTTCTAACGATCCTTTTGATTTTTTATATTTTCCTAGTTTTCCAATGATTTTTCCGATGATTCGAAAATTCGAAATTTTTTACGATTCTTTACGATCATCAACGATTTTCAATATTTTTTTATGATTTCCAACATTTTTTTACATTTTCTAACGATCCTTATGATTTTTTATATTTTCCTAGTTTTCCAATGATTTTTCCGATGATTCGAAAATTCGCAATTTTTTACGATTCTTTACGATCATCAACGATTTTCAATATTTTCTTATGATTTTCAACATTTTTTTACATTTTCTAACGATCCTTATGATTTTTTATATTTTCCTAGTTTTCCAATGATTTTTCCGATGTTTCGAGAATTCGAAATTTTTTACGATTCTTTACGATCATCAACGATTTTCAATATTTTTTTATGATTTTCAACATTTTTTTACATTTTCTAACGATCCTTTTGATTTTTTATATTTTCCTAGTTTTCCAATGATTTTTCCGATGATTCGAAAATTCGAAATTTTTTACGATTCTTTACGATCATCAACGATTTTCAATATTTTTTTATGATTTCCAACATTTTTTTACATTTTCTAACGATCCTTATGATTTTTTATATTTTCCTAGTTTTCCAATGATTTTTCCGATGATTCGAAAATTCGAAATTTTTTACGATTCTTTACGATCATCAACGATTTTCAATGTTTTTCTATGATTTCCAACATTTTTTTACATTTTCTAACTAACCTTTATTTATTTTTTATATTTTCCTAGTTTTCCAATGATTTTTAACGCTTATTTTACTTTTTTTATAATTCTTTGCGATTTTTCTCCGTTTTCTTAAATTTTTTGACGAAATGTAACATTGTTTCACGATTTTCACTAATTCGTTACGATTCTTAAAGACCTTTCCGATAATTTGAAATTTCTTTACGATCATCAACGATTTTCAATATTTTTTTTTATGATTTTCAACATTTTTTTACATTTTCTAACGATCCAATAGCATTTCGGTTTTAAACGATATGCAACAATTTATAACGATTGTGTATGATTCTTTCTGATCCTTTACGATTTTCTACAATCTTACATCTTTTTAAGAATCTTAAGATCTTTTTTATTGATTCGAAGGTATGTCCCACCTGTATACCTCGTATATACATTTGTCGATTCTTTTAGTAAAAAAATTAATTATATGATTTGAATAAGGGATTAAACTCATGCAATATCCATTAGATATTGAGGCAAGTCGTAAGCTACTTTGTCGAAAAATTAATTCACCTCTTCACAAGAGTCCATTATATCTCGTAAATCAAAAACAAACACAGCTGTATGTGCGATTATGTAAATTGGAATTGCGAATTAGTCGCACCATAAGAATCAATTATATAAAAAGCATAAAAATGTATGAGGCAGCTGACCCTCCCCCTTAATAATCCGGCGACAAGTTGATGAATAAAGTGTTGCATTTATGGGAAGCTGCATATGACAAAGGCCGATCCACCCTCAGGGATGCTGATGGCTCACAGTTTAATATTCAGATTGGTTACACCTTTTATGTGTATAGGAAATAATTTGAAGCTATATTTACTCCGAGGACGAGCCGACCCTTGTTTGTTTTTACACTTGTCTCTGTGATATACTGGATTAATACCCTCTCGTTCAACTAAAATTGAAATATTTAAATTCTCTCTGATGTCACTCAATTACAAACAGTATATGCATGTAAAGAGAAAATTTTATTCCGCTAAAAAGAAAGTTATCGGTTTGATTCTATAAAAAGTTTAACATTCAGCTTGCTGTTACTGCTGCTATCTATTTATGGAACACAGAAACAAATGGATCATAAATCTGCAAGTAGAAATATGAACACAATGGTAGAAGCAGCTGTTGACAGGTTTCAGAAACACAATATGACTGTTGAGAATATGAAAACAAGTGTTAATAAATGCCTGATTTGTGCCGAGTGCCGGTACATTTAAGATTGTTCAACTTTAACAAACTCTCTGTTTACTTTGTATTTGTTTTATTGAAAATAATCAAGTTAAATAACAACAAAGTAATCAAACTTTTTTAAAACATAAAAAAAATGTTAAAAAAAAGGAAAACGTTATTAAAAATAAGGAAAAACTGTTGAAAATTGTGTAAAATTGGTGAAAATTGTAAAAAGTCGTTGAATATCGTAAAAAAAACATGAAAAACTAAATAAAAATTGTGAAAATCTTTAAAAACACAATCGAGAAATAGCAATCGTTGAAAATCGTATATTTATAAAATAGTTATTTGTTTTACTAGGCATAAAAGCACAAGATTTAATGATGTTTCATAGCCGAGCTTACCAAGGCTATGAAACCAGCCAAGGCATTAAATCTGCTTTTCTGCCGTGTGAAACAAATAATTTTTTCTTCAAATTTGTTCCAATTCCATGCAAAATCGACTTTTTCATATTTAAATTGCGTTTCATTATCAATATCCAAATAAAAGCGGCCTTTTAATGACACTTGGCAGGCTTAGAAGTTGTACTTTTAATGCCTAGGTAGTGAAAGTGGACTTTTTCTGCCTAGGCATTAAAAGTACAACTTCTAAGCCTGCCAAGTGTCATTAAAAGCCCGCTTTTAATGTCATTTGGAGAAAAAGAACTTTTTATAGTAGAAAGATTTTTTTACTGATATAGGTAACATTATTATTATATAAACTAGGTGGTCGGGAAATAGGTTTAAAATCAATTAGAAAATTCCATCCGGAATGACAAAGAGACAAAAAACACGACGGAAATAAAAAAAAAAACTAAAAAAAAAAAATGAGAAAAACATCTGTTAGATGAAGTTGTACTTCGATTGCTGTATTTCTTTGTCCGGAATGTAGGAAAAACGAAAAAATGGTGACAAAAGTAACGAAAAAATAAATATAAATAACAGGAAAAACTAGCAAAATTGAAAGAATGATAGAATTAGAAAAAAAAATGAAAAATGTGTAAAATCGATAAGAAAACAAGGAAATTTGTAAAAATAGGAAAATTATTACAAATATGTAAAAAATTGATAGAAAGCGAGAAAGCTAAAGTAAAAAATCAAAAAAAAGCTGAAACAATAAAGGAAAAAAAAGAAAATTTGACATTGGTCATTGCCTATCACTTCATAGAATTTGAAATTTTACATATTTTCAAAAATAAAGAAAATCAGTTTTGGAAATTCGCTGTATTCAAGAAAATTTGATCCTAAGTGAATGATTACATTGGATGCGGATACGTACGATTTTTTAATCGTGCGATGCCGTAAGACCATTTGTCGTACGATTGTGTGGTTACATTGTTTGCGATTCGTTGCATTTAAAAATGACGAAGAGGATTTACATTTCCTTAAAAATAGTTGTTAGAAATTTATGGTATTAAATAAAAAAAGAAAATATTTGGTTAATGGTATATACTTAAGGAGAGACCAGGAAGGGGAGTACGTAACCCTCTTCAATGAGTTAAGTAAGCAGCCACAAAAGTTTTATGAGTACTTTAGAATGTTTCCTTCAACATTTAATTATATAGGTACTTAATATGATCCACCAACAACTCGAAACATATTCTAATTTTATAACAGAAAGTATCGTACGATATCGCAGGAAAAAACAAACATGTTTGTTCTTCTCACTTAGTCGTCCGACACCGTACGAAAACATCCGACTATATCGCAACTATTGTAACCGCACACCTTTAAATTAGTTAGTTTGTTTTTACGTCCGACATCGTACGACATCGCACGACTAAAAAATCGCACGTATTCGCATCCAATGTAACCATTCACTAACGATAAAAATATACTAAAAAGAGAGACAAAAAAAGAAAAACTTGGTTATATTGTAGGAGATTGGGTTCAAATTTTTGAACGAAGAAGACACTATTTAAAGAGAAAACAATGCTTGGAAATTTTCCGTGGTTTTCAATAATATAAAAATAAAACTTTTTAATTTTTAGAATTTAGTAATCCATTGACTCGGTATAGAAAGAAAGCAACCCTTGAAATTTTTTAAAAAATGTCTATTTTGCGTAATTTTCACGAAATCTAAATTTTTTAAACATTTTGTTGAATTTTAAGATGGAAAATCAACTGTTTTCTTCTTTTTCTTATTCTCTGGAGTTCTTCATCATCTACCGTTTGTAGACGAGAGAATTGTAGCAAAAGGCTTTAAATAATTAATTAATTAAAATGAATAATAATAAAAAATGCGTTATTATGTAAAAATTATTTGTTTAATTTTTTTGTTATTTAAAGTTTAAACGCGAACCGAACTTTTTCTACAATCCGCTAAACCCAATAAATAAATCAAATTCGAAATTTCATTTCGAATTTGCTAACATGCAATAATATTTGTGCAAAAAAACTCACCAAAAAAGCCATCCTGCGCCTTCTGAACCTACCTGAAACAAAAAAAGAAAAACAATATTAGTATCTGTTTTCTCTTTTATAAATTCGCATCCAATTTGAACATTAAACACTTGTAAAGGCCACTTAATTAAGTTGGGAAAAGAAAACCAACAAGAGAAAATAAAGAAGCATTAAAGAAGATTTGTAAAACTTGTCAAAAAGCAGATAAAATAATTAAAAGAAAATATGAAGACATTAAACGAGTAAACAATTGGTGAGGAAAAAACTGCAGACTCTTCTAGAAGTCTTACAGCAGAGTGAGTGATAGAAAGATATAGGAAGAACCCAAAGACACTTCTAGAAGTAATTCTCACATACCAGTAAGTACTAAAAATGTAGTAAGATGTTACGGAAGCAAGTGTACAAGTTGAAAACTTTGCAAGAAGCAGATAAAGAGGTCGAGAATAGCTACAAAAACACTGAAGAAAACTTTAACGAAGACTCAAAACACACTTTTAAAAGTCTAATAACATTGTGAGTGATAAAACAGCATTAAAGAATATTTGTAAAACTTGCCAAAAAGCAAATAAATTACCTAAAAGAAACTATAAAGACATTATACGACTAGACAGTTGGTGAGGATTTAACTACATACTCTTCTAGAAGTTTCGTCAACAACTGGATGAGTGACAGAAAGATACTAAAATGTTAAAAGAGCAAATGTATATAGGCATTGAAAACGACTTTGGAGACTTGTTGGTACAGAATACGTTTGAAGACACTGAAAGTCGTGAAACTTAAAGATGTCCTAACACTAACACTAACATTCCCATCAACCTAAAAACCAAGGTTTTTAATTCTTGCATTCTCTCAGTGATGACTTTGTTCTGGAGACAAATACGATGACCATAAAAGCCGCCAACACACTTGGAATCCCAAAGCGCGCAAAAGAAAAGAATAGCATTGAAAGATTACTTTCGCAAGCATGAAATACGCAGACGAACCAAAGTTGAAGACAGACTACAATGCGCCGCTCACTTGAAACGGAACTGGATATATAGGACATTTTGACAGACTAGAGGATGCAAGATGGACCAAACACATTTTGAAGTGGAGACCTAGATAGCATGAAAGAAGTGTGGATAGATCTCGCAAGAGATGGTTGGATAATATCAGAATTAGAATCAGAATTATACCAAGAAATTAAAAATCTACCTACTTATGAGTTAGATGAAAATTGGCACAATTTCGTAATGAAAACACTCTTTTAGGGATCGATTTTTATCACAATTTTTATCTTAAAATATTTTGTGGTGCAATTATTTCTAAACAGGCAATTATTCAGTTTCCACATACGCATCGCATCGCACTTTCCCACCCCTCTTTTTTTCACCCTGGCAACCGCCGACGTCGCGAGTTTTTTGTTTTGAGACATTGATAACAAGGCTCGATTTTAACTACTTTAACTAAAAATTAATTGTAATGCGTTAGAGAGAGATTTTACAAACAAAAAAGTAATGATTTAATTAATCTGAAGTATTTCTGAAGTTAAAGATATACTTATGTAAGTAGAATAAAATCATTGTAGCAATAATGTTAGTGGAATAAGAAGGTCGATAATGTTCTCAATCTTCGGACAATCCGAAGTCGTTTACACGATTCAAGTCAGACTTCCGAGCGATAAAAGCCACCTAACTGGCCGGTATTGTCTGGCAACAATAACAATGCTCACAATGATAACGAGCGCTGTATGCATTTGATGATCCGATTAGTTTACGCAAACTACTGCCACCCACACAAATTGCTTTGTTCAAAGGATTATGTTATAACTACATTATGCGATTACTCTGAAATTCTCTGTTTCCGGGAATTATCCGCACTAAATCACAGCCGCATCTCGAGCTCACCCGATATTCCTTTTAATCCGCTACTGAACAACACCATCAACTAGATACTATACTAGGTCAAAGGAATCTACATTCAAACGATTACCAACTACAAACTTGTTAAATACTAAACTATAAAAACAAAGTGAAGAAGCCACAATACTAAAAACTGATCTAATATACTACTGAAATTACAAGGTTGTTCGTTTTTGGAACAACATTTATATACTAGAACTAATTAAACTTTTGCTATCTTAGCACTTTTTAGAGACCTGGTTTGTGTATGTATAGCATTTTCAGGAAATATTTAAAAGGCCTTTAACTTTTGTTTATTCTTTCGTTTCTAACATCTCTTCAATCTCTGTTGTTGCATAGACAAAATTAGTAAGATCACTCTGAATAAAACTGGTTCAATACCGCGTGCCTTTCAGTGTGTATCTTAGTTACTAACCAGCAGTGTTGCCAACCTAAAATTTCTAAAATCGGTAGTTTGATTTAAAAAAAAAAGAATTCTTTAGATCTATCGAAAAATCGGTAAAATTGGCGTCGCTGTTAACCATTTCCCAAAAAAATGTCGGAAAACCGAAGCCAAATGTGGATCAAAGAACATCAAATGAGAGTGATCCCACTATTCTTGTCTATATATGGTAGCATAGGATTCCTGTAATTTCTGACACGTATTTTTAATCTTTTATTTATTTCTTCCTTAACACATTGTAAAGTTTTGGACTGTTTCTAAAGGATTCTTAATCTTGATATAATATTTTTAGTATTTCTTATACTTTTGCAACCTTAACATCAGCTTCTTCAAACTTTTTTAGAGACCTGAATCGTCTTTGTAGACTTTTTACTCTTTACATAGAATCTTTTAGGGTAATTTAATCTTCTGCAACTTTAGTAGCATCCTTATTGTTTTGCCTCCATACCTCTTCTCGTTTTTGTAGTGTTTTTAAAAGTGGAATAGAAGGCGGTTCCATGTTGTGCGGTGGGTTAAGAATCCAGTTCGAAGAAAATATTTTGGCAAAGAGTTCTGCCTTTTCTATAAAGGATGTAACTATTGAGCCGTTATCTGCTATGAGTGGAGGGAACTAATATGTTTGATGAGATTGTAAAAAGACCGGCTTCCATTTGAGTTTGACATTACCTTCTCTCTAATTCGAGTATCAAAGAGACTTTTGGAATTGGAAATAGTGGAGTTGTATCTGTTTATAGTGTTAATATCATCCTGTTTTATTTCTTCTGATGGATTTTCTAGAAATAATTTGTGGGACTTGATCTTAGCTTTCCGAGATACATCGCAATCTTTATTAAACCATGGCTTCTGTTTTGTTTTCAAGCGGTTGGTAAAGTGAGGAATGTAAGCTTCCATGGCTTCCACTGAATGATTTCAGTTACATTGTTGCAAACTGCCAAAAAATCTTCGTTGATAAAGCAGACTGGGTTCCAGGGAAAAGTTGCAAAGTAGTCTCGAAGGCCTTCCCAATCTGCTTTTTTTTATGTTCCAAAAAGTTCTATTAGGTTGTGCCTCGAATGGGTGAGGTTCGGTTGGACATTTGACTTCTACTACAGCATGATCAGAATTACCTAGGGGAGACAGAACATTTACATTATATTGCTTAGGGTGAATGGTCAGAAAATGACCCAGAGTATTAGAACTGTAATTGGCAGCTCTGGGAAAGTAAGTGGGCTTGTCGATTAGTTGAGACAGCCCATGGCTGATTCCAAACTCCTCATTTAGCCTATCATCTGTGTCCGTTTTGTTGGACTTAAGCCACTTTTCGTGGTGAACATTAAAGTCCCCAAGCACAATTATCTCAGCAGAATGGTACTCAATATTAAGGTAGTCAATCTTTTGTGATAAATAGTCTAGTAGTTTGTCGCAATTACAGTCTCATGCCCAATAAATACATCATATAAATTTGCTAGAGACTTTTAGCGTTAATTTTAGCCAAAGGATGTTGTGTCTGTTGTTTTCTAGTGCAGGTAATCTATAATGCAAAAAAGTATGCTTCTTACGTACATACTCCATGGTGCCGTTTGAACTTGTGGTAAGGTTCGTAACCTGGAAATTTAAGATACTTCAGTCTATTTTTCTCAGAAACCTGTGTTTCGACAAGAACAACAACGTGATGGGTTGCGTGAATGTTGGTATTTAACCCGTAGATGTTAATATGCAGTCTGTTTTGCGTTTTGGCTTCTGGCTAAAATTGACTGAACTAGAGGATGGTCTACGAATAAACTGGAGGATGGCTATGTTATTTCCATCATGACTTCCCCGAGATTGTCTCCCCCAGAGATTCGAATGGGGAACTATTTTACTTCCGGAACATTTAACCTCTGGAGAACCCATCATGGTATATTCTAAAAAAGGGTTCAAGAGAAAGAACGGGATTGGAGGGAAACTGAAAGGTGAGAAGGGAAGGGAAAGAATCGACTTACAACTCAAATGGGGAAACATGCTTAGATCATTTCCCCCATCTTAACGAGTTGCAGGGTGGTACCTCCTCGGGCGATGGAAAGTTCCATCTACCACCTACTAGAACAATTAAATTTTAAAATAGTGTACTTTATACAAGAATTGTTTCCAAATAGAAAATAAATGAAACATATATTCCTTCACAGAATTAAAATTATTTCGTAATAACATAAAATATCGTTTTTTTAAAACATTATTTGTACCTATCTAAACAAATAAATAAATAAAAACAGTTTTATTATATGGTGAATTCCTTTAAGTAGCTTTCGAATACAAGACGTTACATACAGTTACACGACGATATAATCGTAAGTATGAAGTATAAATATGAATGAAGAAATGTGTGAAAAGAACGGTTGCTTCGACGACGACGACGGCAAGGTGCATTGAGGATTAACATCACGTTATTAATATGAATAGCTTGATGTCTTCTGTACGGTACTTGAGGTGCCGAAGCGTTGATAGTATCACATCCAACGTCGGAGGTCCTTCACGTCAAGGTCGATGAAGATTGTCAGGATATGACTCTTACTTAAATGCAATTAGAATTATTTACTTTTATTCATTTATCATACAATTAATAGCAGATTATTAAATTCATAGAAAATCGTAAAGAATCGTATATTATCGTAAAAGATCTTTAAGAATTATAAAAAATTGTTAGAAAACGTAAAAAGTTATTGTAAATCATTAAATTTTGCTAAAAATCGTTGATAATAGTGAAAAATCGTAAAAATCATTGAACACCAAGAAAAAATCTCTAAAAATCGTAATGAATTGGTGAAAATCGTGGAAAGTCGTTGATTATCATAAAAAAAAACAAAAAAAGGTTTGTAATCTCCTGGTTGTATATTTTGCACTTAAAGAAATCTTCTGCTATCACAAAAGTATAAAAAAATATTTTTTCTTGTCATTTTATATCTCCTACTTTCTGATCGTTTACTTTGATGGTTTCTCCTTTTTGTCCATGTTCTGAGTTTTATTTATATCTTTTGATGAATTATTTCATTATCTATTTTTCTTTTTATTTTAATTTCAATTTCAATCCTTCTTACCGTTTTTAATCGATTTCTATCTGGATCTGTAAATTTGGGAGGGGCGAGCTAGTGCTCAGCCAGCACTGAGGCCACATATAACCCATTGTGCATCCTCCCGTATGTAGGGATATCCTCACCTCAGGCTGTCACCAGGCCTATTGATTTAAAATAGGTGATGAGGCTCCCGAGGGGGATCTCCCTGACATCGGCTGGTGTAAGCCAATACTCGCCCAACACGGATCTTCTGATTTCAGAAAAAGCAGAACAGTCATACATAATGTGTTATACTGTTTCCTCTTCTTGTTCGCAGCCTCTGCATAGCGGCGATTCTGTTAGTTTCATCCTAAAGAGATGTTATCGCAATTGGCAGTGACCTGTCAGGATTCCCACAGCTGTTCGGAGATTTTGTCTGGTCAATGCCTTCTACCCCATGCGAATCTCTCTGCTTATTGTTAAAGGTCCCTCCACTGCACTTGCAGCTAAAATAAATTAACTCTGTTGGTGAACTTAAAAAGAATGGACACACATTTTATATTGGTCACAACATTCAGATTAATGAGTATAGGTATTGGAAGGACGTAATTAAGCATCTAGAAAGAATTTTAATTGAGACATGGGACTCTGAATGGAACCAAACGGAAAAGGGCAGATATTTATATGAACTAATTCCAAGTCTTAAAGAATGGCTGCAGATAGATACGCCGAAACTAAAAAGAAAATGTATACTCCTACTCACAAGTCATAACAGCTCTATGGTTTATATGAAGAGAATTGGAAAATCAGATAACTCGGATTGTCCGTTTTGTGGAGTTGCCGATAGCCCGTTTCATATAATTTTTGAGTGCTCCAGGAATGATGATGTCAGAACTAGACACCAATTTCCGGTATTAACAAGGCCTCTCTATCCACCTGAAGCCTTTAAAAACATTCTGCATCTTATAGATGCCCTCCCAGAATTCGACCCAGAACTAACTAACTTTGAATGAGAAACCAGAGTCAAACTTACATAAATTAGTAGTTCTTTTCCTTTTGTATTGTTTTTTTTCTTAGAATTAATTTAACCTATTAAAACTTTTCTTAATTCAATTACAGAATAAAAATTTCAGTTATCTATAGTTATAGAATAATTTATATTTCTGTTTACACCACCTTCGGATTAGAAGGCAGGTGTCATTATCTTATTTTACATTTTTATTTTTTATATTTTTTATTTTATTCTATGTCATTTCTACTAAGGTGGAAAACGGATCATGAAGCACATTGGTGTAATCTTACTTTCTTTCAATTAAATTGAATTAATTCAAAATTGTTGCCAAGAGGGTATATCGGTACCTCACTTAAAAACTGGAAAGAGTCTCCCACATACCAGTACGAGAGTGAAACGAAGGAAAGAAGAAAGAAGCCACATCCTTATGTACTTATGTTGTATTCTAAACTTGTAAATTATTAATAAAGATTCCTTTCGTCCTCACTCCATAACATATACTGACCACAAATGTGTACCTATTCCTAAAATTCCTTTACGATGTGTCTGCTCGACGGAGAGCAGGGGTATGAGGTGGGCTCCCTCTCTTCCTTTTTCCCTTTTTTTTTTTGGTCAATGCCTTAAATTTTTTTGCTGTTTCCTCGCCAGGATGAGGTAATAACTCTCTGGCCAGTCTACAGTTCGTAGTTTCATCCCAGCACTGTATAAATTTTTGGTGAGAGTGCTGTTTAATAAGGTCCACGACTGCGGACAATGTTAGCTTGGTAGATGGGCGAGAGCTAACATATTTGTAGCCCGCAGCCCTCCTTCCTAAATTGTTCGCAATGCGGTTGCCTTTAGAGTTCCCATGTCCTTTGATCCAGCTGAGAGTGATTACGTTATTCTGGCTGGCCTCAGTTAGAGATTGGTGAGATTCTAGTACTAAACTTAAAGTAAAACGTGGTCTATTCAAGGTCAGTAGTGCTTGTCGGCAGTCTGTGTATATATTTATATTCCTGCCTGTGATGTTCCTATTGATTAATTCTTTTGCAGCTATGGTTATTCCTGTGAGTTCTGACTGAACCACACTTGACAAGTCATCCATAGCCTATTTTATTTTTAGGCTTAAGGATCTAGAGTAAATTCCACATCCCACACCTTGCTTTGTTTTTGATCCATCCGTATATACGCTCAGAGCGTTCACTACGTTGGGGTCTGCTGTCTTGTTTGTTAATATTTTGTAGGGTTTGTCAAAGACAAATCTTGGTGCGACGGCATCCGTGTCTGCCTGTAAGAGTGGTATCACTTTTATCGATTCCCTCCACAGACTATCCCTATAGGTGCCAGTCCCTACAGTGGGTTCGATACCAACCGTGCGAAAGCGTACCATGGTCATCAATGCGACCTCCTTAACAAATATATCAAGGGGGGTGAGACCGAGTATGACTTCCATGCTTCGCATGGCTCTTGTTACGAGAAGGCATGCTGATTTTTGAATTTGGTTTAGTTTTTTGATAGCTGTCGTTTGTTCCACTTTAGGCCACCACACGACAGCACCATATGTTAGCAAAGTATTATAATCGATTTCTATATTTTACAGTTCTATATTTTTGGCCTTATATATATTCTAACCTACTGTGAACTTCAGAAACGCCAAATTATTGCTACAATTAAATAACAAATGAGCAAATAATACAGTTTTTAGCTCTTTTTTTCCGTTTGAAACATATGAAAATATAACTTCGATGAACTAAAACTTATACTATTTAACTATTTAAAAGTGAACCCATTCCTCATGCACATTTCTTTGAAACCAAACACTTAATAAATCTTTTAAATTTTAAGATTTACGTGAAATATTCTCCTACCATCTGCCTCACCTGCTCTCTTTCTCCCATACCCTACCTCTCGACAAAAAAATTTTACTTCCCCAATTTTGTAATTTATAAAGTAAACAAGGAAAAGAAAACAACCGATACGTGAGCATAATGTTGACGTTTTTCAAAAATTATTGATGTACCCCGTAAACAAACCCTAGTAGTTAATCAAAGTGGCATGAAACACGTGCCCTCAGAAATACTCCAAAAATAGATATAACTGTTTCAGAGAGAAAGCACGCGTCTTCACATTTGTGGAAATACTTAATATAGTACATGGGATTATTATACATATATCTTGATAGTTACTGATTTTAATTCTGAAATAGTTATCTTTTTTAAGTATTTTTTAGCCTATTGTTGTATTTACTTTATCTGCAATAAGAATTTTAAACCTTAAACCAAAACAGTAAAGATTTTTGATAGCATCAACAAATTAGGCAAGGGTCTAGTTTACTATGTAATTGCCTAATTTTTTTATCATAATTTTAAGAGTTTTTTTTTTATTAAGGATGTCCTCGTAGGTATAGACCTAAATACAAATGTACCAAGAACATCTATTGGGGCAGAAGAGGTAATTTATTAATTTGTGATTTAAAGGCCTGCAAGTTAGGACGAGTGGGGAAGACGTGGGGAGGTAAGGAGTTCCACAATTTGGAGACGCTGGGGATGAAGGAACGATCGAATCGATCCGTTCTCGATGTCGGGCACTGAACAGTATAAGGGTGCATGGAGTTGGCACGTCGCGTTGCTCTGGCTGGTCTGGCAAGTGGAGGCATTATAAAGCGGAGTTCTTCTGAACAAAATCCATTTATGTATAGGTAAAACAAGGAAAGATCAGCCACTGCTCTTCGGTGGGATAATGGGGCTAGGTTTTTGGTGATACTGGTGACGTTTATTAGTCAAACTGCCCTTCTCTGTATTGCATCAAGAACTCCGAGCCTTGACGGAGCCGCCGAACCCCATACATGCGAGCAGTTTTCAAGATTAGGCCGTATTTGGGCTTTGTAAAGAGTAGCCAAGTTGGATGGAGAAAAATATTTCCGTGCTCTAAATAAAAAGCCTAATTTCTTTCCTGCTGCAGTTGCTATGGATGCAATATGTTCGTTCCAGAGTAAGTCCTGGGAGACCGTTATACCAACCAGCGTAATGGAGTCGCCCGCTACCAGTGTCTGATCGTTGATTGTAATGGATGAGTCAAAGGTTTGCCTCTTGTTAGATAGGCAACATGTCTTTGTCTTGGAAGCGTTGAAATTAACAAGGTTCTTTCTTCCCCACTCGTCTACAACTCTCAAATCTTGATTGAGAGAAGCCGTTGTGGATCTTCTGTCCTCTTCCAGGATATCTAGAGGTATGGGACGGTTGTGCGCTTTGCTACAGTGTAAGTTGCTATCATCTGCAAAACCATGTATCGGGTTATTAGTGGCTTCTAGTAGATCATTAATGTGTACTAAAAATAGAGTAGGAGCTAAAGCCGATCCTTGGGTAACTCCAGCGTTGATCTTGTAGAGGGCGGAAGAATGTCCATCTACAGCAACTTGGATGTGCCTGTTGGAGAGAAAGTTGGATATCCATCTGCAAAGGTTTTGCGAGAGTCCGTATGAAGGCAGTTTGTTCAAAAGAGCTGCATGCCACACTTGATCAAATGCTTTTGAGATGTCTAGTGATACTATTTGAGTCTCCCCATAGCGGTGGCAGGTACTTAATTTGCTATTATTATTATTTTTTTTGAATGGGTAATAAACGCGTTTGAGCCCTTTAAATCAACAGAACCATACAGAATTTATCCCATATTCTTCTAGAAGGACACAGAACAACAAACTTTAACCCAGCCTTCTAAGTACAGACCCATAGCTCTTCTACCTGTTATTAGCAAAACTATGGAGAAATATGTCAATCACGACATCCTGAACTACCTTGAGACACACAGCCTTTTAAGTAACAGGCAATATGGTTTTCGCCAACAGCCGATCTACTAGCATATGTCACTCATGTTTGGAATGATGCCATCCTCCGCTATGGGAAGACTCAAATAGTATCACTAGACATCTCGAAATCATTTGATCAAGTGTGGCATGCAGCTCTTTTGAACAAACTGCCTTCATACGGACTCTCGCAAAACCTTTGCAGATGGATATCCAATTTTCTCTCCAACAAGCACGGAAGTATTTTTCTCCATCCAACTTAGCTACTCTTTACACATCCCAATTGCGACCTAATCTTGAATACTGCTCGCATGTATGGGATTCGGCGGCTCCGTCAAGGCTCGGAGTTTTTGATGCAATACAGAGAAGAGCAGTTCGACTATAAACGACATCAGTATCACCAAAAACTTGGCCCCATTATCCCACAGATACATAAGAGGATTTTGCTCAGAAGAACTCCACTCTATAATGCCTCCACTTGTCAGACTAGCCAGAGCAACGCGACGTGCCAACTTCATGCACCCTTATACTGTTCAGTGAGAACGGATCGATTCGATCGTTCCTTCATCCCAGGGTCTACAGATTGTGGAACTCCTTGCCTTCCCACGTCTTCCCCACTCGTCCTAACTTCCAAGCCTTTAAATTCCAAATTAATAAGTTGTCTCTTCTGCCCCAATAGATGTTCTCGGTACATTCGTATTTAGGTCTATACCTACGAGGACATCCTTAATAAAAATAGTATATTGTGTGGCAAGTGGTGAAACAAGACGATTCCCGACTAGGGCGAGAGTTGACTGCCCGAGCGAAGCGAGGGCTGTCTTCGCCCGGTCAGAAATCGTCTTTATTTTATCCTGTGCCACACACTATATTTTTCATAGCACATGCTTTGAAACAGCGAGTTTTGATTTCTGTAGTCAGTTGAAGTAAGACTATTTCAGACAAATAGCGTAGTAATATCTTGACAACGATTTAACGACAGCTTTCAGACGATTATGATTTTATTCGCTTTTGTTTATTACAAATGCGATTCTGATAGACTTGAAATAAATACATAAATAATAAATAAATGAATGTGCCGGGCAGAAATAACGTTGTTTCTCCCCTAGGGCAGAAAAAACTGTCAGTTTCTGACTGACAGTTGCATTGGTCTGAAATTGTCTTGTTTCGAGTGACAAAACATGGATCAAAACAAGCTGTTTCAATGCGTGTGATATGAAAAAAAAACTTAATATGTTAAAAAGGATAAGTTTGAGACTTGTATACATACTATAATCGTGGAGGTCAATTAGGGTAGCAATTCATAAGTTAGTTTAAGAGTCTAAGACATATTAAAAAATCAAATAAAAATGTCTAACAAGCCTTAAATGATGATTATAACAATTTAAGTTCAGAAAGAAAGTTGAAGGAATTGATGTAAACATTTAAAGTAGACACAGAAGAAGCTATAAACAGTATAACAGTAAATCTAAACGGTGTTGAGGAAGCTAATTAAGACTATATTAATCTATTTATATCTATTGGTATTCCTCTGTCTAAAAATTATAAATAAGCGTATCTTTTATAAGAAATACATCGGTTTTACTGATTTTTTACTAGGTAGGATCAAATGCAGTCTAGAATTAAAATTTCATCAATATATTGATCATATTCCTGTCCTCGACATCATAATACATTAACAACTATATAATTTAAATATAAGATTACAGATTATTCTCTTTATCTAAATTTGACTGATTATATAAGCTGTGTAGTAAGTTCCCCAAACGGAAATAGGGTATATACTGTAGTTAGTCTATTAATTATTTTATTGAAAGCTAAGCTAGAGGTGATGGGGAGGTGCCATAATCCGATGTCTCCAAGCAACGGAGTATGAGAGGCAATTTTATCTGTTTTTGTGCTGCGTATGGGGTATATTCGTATTCGTACTCACGGGAGATGGCAAGCGGCTCAGTTATATGGAGATCGGATTGCGCTCACAACTTAATCCGTTAATAGAGCGTCGCCTTCGTCGCAGGAGTCCAGCAGTGTCATTTCACGCCCGACGCACCCGTTCACAAGGGAGTCTGACCTTATTTTATAAGGAAATTTACAGTGTCGTAACAATATTAAGAAATATAGTAAAATACAGCAATAGGCTAATCTGGAGGGAATTTATTGGGTCCGACAAATTAGAAGCACTGAAGTAAACTAAAATTAAAACAAGTTTAATTATTGACAGAATCTTGAAGAGTATTTTATTTTAAACCTTTATTTATGCCATTTATAAATGGAAAATCATGTCGCTTATCTGTCCACCATGAGTGGCTCGGCAGATGTCAATACGATGGTCGAAATTTTCGATGACATTCTCCAACATTGTGATTTATATTGACCGAATCTCTTCGATAACAATTTGTTTCAGGTCTTTAATTGCGTACTATTGGCGTAAACTTTACTATTTAAAAAACATCACACAAAAAGTCATACATGAACGAGCGGGCCAGTTCACATTTCGATGTCTTAGAATTAGGCTTTTTACACTTCTACTGCAACATTGAGCAAGTTGCACCATTTTGTAAAAAAGAAATAACAATTTAACATTTCACGATATCGGTCGAAATTGATGTTAACCAGATTTTCAGCATCCTTTTCGAAAAAGTGGTCTCCAATGATTCCTTTCGACCACAAAGCGCACCAAGCAGTGACTTTTTAAGGATGCATTGGTTGTTCTTGATATTTTCTCGGATTTTTGTTGGCCCAAATGCGAAAATGTTGATTTTTTTACCGTTTCAATTAACGTGAAATGTCCTCATCGCTGAACATAAACTTTAATAAAAAAATTCTTCAATTTCCTTCAATATGGCATTTACTGCATAAAACAGGTGTAATGTATAAATTAAGTAGCACTTAAAGGATAAGCTGTTCTAGAAATACTTATTTATCATTTTTGACACATCAATCGAAAACAGAATCCAAGTCAGACTAAAGCAACAAAACATCTCTAAAATCTTAAAATCATGGGCAAAAACCAAGAAGTACTGAATTAAATATTTTGACTGATGTCATTAACGAAAAACTTAAAAAGGTAGGGTCCCAAATGAGAACCTTGATGTTCACCAGAAAAAAAAAACAATTACAGCATTGGAAATACAACTACCAACCTCCCAAACTGACATCTGTTAGATAGGTAGCTACCCATCCACAAAAGCAGTGAATCACAGATACCTAGAGCCTCCAGTTTGACTAAAAGAATTCTATGATTGACTCCGTCAAACGCCTTAGTCATTATAAATTGCGTCAACTTGAATTCTATCTTCAAAAGATTTATTTGGTTATCATATAGGATAAGATGGGTTTAAGTTGATCTACCAAACAAAAATTCATGCTGTTCATCAATAAATAAAAGTTTTTATGTCTGGAAACACAATAATCTAAAAGTTTGAGAATATCAGAATATCAGACAGCTCTATAAATTTCAATAGGAATTATTGAAGATAGGTTTAAAGAAGCTGCACTTCCACATTATCAGGAAATACACCACTTGCAAGTGACATATTATTATTATAATATTTTTGTAATTGTTATCCAGCGACATAAATATCTGAGATAGGTCTTCTTAGAGCTTGATAAGTTTACAAACGTACATCTTAAACGGTTAATAGACTTTCCTAAAAGTCTATACCTTAAGGACTCATAAATAAACAAAAGATCTTTTAGGTCGCAGTGTAGTAAGGTCACCTAAGACAATCGAGTGGTATTTTACACATTTAGTTTAGGATGTATTTTAAAGGGCTGAGCCGGATTGCGGCGATAATTCATCACTCGTAGCTCCCAAGAAACAGGTAGAAATGAAACGACAACCGGACTGCGGCGATAGCCATCAGGTAGACGTATTAAGTGCAATTAACCCCTATGTTAAGGACGTATTTACTTAAGTTTAAATATGCAAGGCAATTTTCAAATGTTTGTTGAAATGGAGAAGACAATTCTCGAAATAAGTTAAACATACTAAACTATAACAGACCTTGAATTAATGTCTTTACATACTTTATGTGCTTCTATCCTCTGCAGAATTGACATATTTGAGGTTTTGCGTAGCGAAGTGAAGATAATAATAACAATAATAATAAATGTTTTTTATATTTGTAAATTTTGTATCAATTTGAAAATTGTCAAATTACAAATTAATTCTTTCAAATTAAAACTTGTTAATTTTAGTTATTAATAAGAACATTTGACTCATTATTTCTTGCCTGGAAAGGAAAGGGTTGGATATGTTAGGAAGAATATAAAATTAGTTTGTTTTTGAAAACAAGTTTTCAAGATACATCACGATAGTTGTAAAGAAATTTGTTAGAATGACTAACAAGAATTGTCAGAGTCTTCTGAAGTAGAATCGTTCTCAGGGTCATTACGACAAAAAAAAAGGAAAGGAAAGAAGGTGCCCTCCACACGCCCCTGGCCTAGCATGACCAGTCACCTTTAGTGGAATAGGTAAAGAGGGGAGGAATATCTTTATTTGTCTCTTTGGTTACATAGATCATGTGTAAGGAACCGGCGAACCTGGAGTCACTTCTTCAGTTTAGAGCGGGGTCCCTTTAAATTTACTCCCGAAGGCCACTATTGAGAGGAGAAAATAGCTTTTTTGTCCTACTATCTACTGAAACTAACCATTGAAGTTCCAGCCAAAAAGTAAATAAATAAAAAAAAAAATGGCCCTTGGTAAGCCAGGCGCATCAGTAGATTTATATTAATTTATATCATTTAAAGTATACGTTTTAGAAAAAAATGTTTTAGATAAAAGTTGTAGGTCTTTTTGAGACAAACAAAAAAGTCTGCTAACATTTTTTTGTACAGGGTGAAGTAAAAAAGTTACGAATTTTTTTCCATTTTGATTTGATGTCACGCCAAAACGGCTGTACCGATTTGGCCCATTAACGAACTCGACCGAGATTTTTGGACGATTGATTTTTGTACCAAATTTCATTTCGATCCGTTAAGAAATGCGACCGCTATTGTGTCCACAGATTTCGTTATATCGGAACTATACATACATATATATATACATATATATATATATAAACTTTTGAACGGAAGGTGTTTTTGAGGTCAGGGGGGCCCAAAACGAAAAACTGTAGTGAAATTTTTCCGAAATCGTGACATGCGAACCAGCTGAATAGTAGATATAAATCTACTAAAATATAAGTAATAATGATAATCTAATAGCCTAATTAGTCATTTGAGGAAATAAAAAAAATGTAGCACCGACAAACTAAATTAATCTAAAAAAAAAACACAACACAATATTTTATATTTAACTTTTCTAAGTGATGTTCCTCTTCTTGGAAATCCTGGACTAATCTACTTCGTTGATTTGCGTATATTGTGCAGTGGAAAATTCGATGTGATGGAGTGTCTTCCTTCGTCGCAGGTCTGACAAAATGGGCTAACAGATTTGCCAATACGGTGTAGGTGGATCATACTGTTTCCATGACCCGACAGCAAGTGAATGACTTTTCTGGTCATTGTTTCAGTGTGGGCTTCCAGCCATGGCTGTACTTCTGGTAGAAGTGTGTATAGGTGCCTCCCTTTATCTACTGCATCCCATTCCTGTTGCCAGGTTCTAATAACGACGTGTTGAAGCCAACTGGTAACAGCGACCCAATATCTGAAGTCTTCCGCTATAATATTGTGTCCAAGTAGATAGGTTCGGCCTGTCCGTTTTAAGTCGATGGTAGCCTTGCATAGCTCCAGGTGGAGGTGTAGCGGAGGAAGTTTTGCCAGAATGCAAAGCGATTCGTTCGGCGTAGACCTGTACGCTCCCAACATCACCCGCAAACACATTGCTTGTGTGGTCCGAAGCTGTATCTTGTTGACCACTTTGCTCAGTCTGTGCCCCATAGATCTACTCCGTATGCTAGAATGGGAATGATGGCTTTAAGATAGATTTCTCTTATGGCGTTGAAGTAATCGGTAATTCTTCCCCAGTTTTGGCGTACCAACCTTCTAAGAGATTGAAAGATTTTTTGACATTTTCTTGAGATATATCTTACGTGCTCTGTATATGAAAGTTTTTGATCTATTATAATTCCTAAGCATTTCGTTGACTGGGCTCTCTGTAGTGGCCTGCGATTGTATCGTATAACAGGATTTCTGTTTATGGATAGATTTGAGAAGACAATGTACTTGCTCTTCGATTCAGATATTGTTAACTTATTTCTGTTAGCCCAAGTTGCCACTAAATTCATACACTCTCCTGCTTTGGCTTCTAAGCATGCTCTGCTTTTTCCGCTGATGCTAATGGAGAAATCGTCTGCGTAACCCACCAGGTCAACACCATCTGGCCATCTGGATCGTAATAGAGGATCCATTACCGTGTTCCAAAAAATTGGACCCAAAATGGAGCCTTGCGGACATCCTTTGTTCACCTCTTTGGTTGTGTGTGAGTAAATAGTGGAGTATTCTACGGTACGGTTTGATAAGTAACTTTTGATGATATTTAACACATCGCTTGAGAGACCTTTCTGCGCCAATTCGGTGATCAAGCTAGGCCACCAGACGTTGTCAAAAGCACCCGAGATGTCAACGAAGATCACCAGGTTGTGGTGTAAAGAATCTCGTATGTATCCTGTCAGGGTCGATAAAGCTGCGATCGTCGATTTGCCTTTTCTGAAGCCATATTGTTTCTCACTGAGAAATAATCGATCTGGGATTTCGGTATAGATTTCAGCCAGAATTAATCTGTCTAGTATCTTTCCCAGTTCTGAGAGCAGCGTGATGGGTCTAAGTGCCTTCGGATCCGACGGATCTTTATCTTTGCTCTTTAATATAGTAATTAGTTTGCCAGTTTTCCATTCCCTAGGGAAGTAGCAGAGTCTGATGCAGGCTTGATATAGCCGTTCAAGTGCTTCGAAGAGAAACGGATAGGTTTGTAGGATGATTTTCCCATGAACCCCATCCTTTCCAGGAGCCTTGTATGGTGATATTGACATGACTGCCGTATCTAAGGCGTCTTTACTTAGTAGAAACCTTACCTCGTGGTTTCCTAGTGCCTGTTCTGCTTGTCGTCTAACCTCTGCATGCTCAGTAGTTTCATTTTCGTGTGTATCGCTTGGTATCAATTTCTTTACGATCTCCAAAAGAGTATCCTCTTGGGTTACAGTTAGGCTTCCATCAGTTATAATTATACTGTGCTGGATGTTGTTTATTTTAATTTTGTCAGCGGCTATTTTGTATGCTGCGCCCCATGGGTCCTTTGCTAGTCTGCTTCAAGGAAATTTTGCCATGATCTTGTTTTGGCTTCATTTATTTCTCGCTTATATTCTTCTAATATTTGCAAGTACGTATGTCTTTCTTGCTCAAAGGGTACACTTCTTCGTCTTAGTTTTTGATATCTTTTGCGGCGATGGTGTACTTGATGCTTAAGTCGCTGTAGGTGGTCATTCCACCAGAGAACGCCTCTGTTTCTGTTATTGTTTTTAGGACAACATTTGCTAATTATGTTTGTGTAATCTGTCGTTAATGCCTTTATGTATTCGTCTATGCTAGGCGCGTCAAAGAGAGGAAATTCTCGTAGTGCTGTGTTAAGTTCAACAGCCAATTCTTGCATATTATCTAGGTTGATTTTCCTGACGTTGCATGTTTCCTGTTCTGTATACTCTACATGCACCATTTCGAGTACAGTAGTAATCGCTCTGTGGTCGCTGCTATTTGCATCTGTGTGAACTTTCCATCTCTCCACCAGGTTGAGTATGGAGCCAGTGACTAATGTTATGTCAATATTTTCTTCCCCATTTGCCGAGGAGAAGGTATAAGGTTCTCCGTCTCTGTTGACGATGTAAAGATCGTTAGCACTTATGAAATCTTCTATCAGAATTCCTCTGTCATCTGTGCGTTTTGAGAACCAAATAGCCGATTTGGCATTTATGTCTCCGACAATGATTTTTAGCAATTGTCTAAAGTCGGCTATGATCTCCTGTAATTCTTGCAAAAAGGTATTCATGTCTCCATCCCACGGGATATAGACGTTAATGACAACTACTTGGATTTCTCTTTTCTTGCATACGCAAATGGTAATGTACTCGTTAGATTTCTGTGAAATGTAGGTTGAGTCTATATCGTTACTCATAATCACTCATGTCATTACGACAGGCTGTCATTACCTTAATCTTTATTGGACTACCTGTCGCCCGCCGCAATCCGGTTATGGGGTATTGAGGGCAAAAATCTGAGACAGCCGCAATACGGACACACCGATTTTAAATCTAACAAAACAGAACAATTCTACAACCAGATTTAGGTTTAGAGCACCAAAAACCTTTAGCAATGTATAATTTTGTTTCTGGGTACAAATTTTGATTTACCATAAAAAAAGAATAATAATATTGAAATAATTTACAATCATAACTAATACAAAGCTCTGTAGAAAAGTAGAAAAATCCTTATTATATAAAGGTTGACACAAACATGTATTACGTCAAGCAATTTTATAATAGGATTATTAAGTTGCAAAATTGATATGCACCTTTATCCATTACATTGAATTATATCGAGAACTGTAAGGCTTTAATTAGCTGTTTACCACTAACATATGCTCTTTACTGATAAAAGCATTTTTTACTGTTTTTTTTAAGCTAATTGTTGACAAGTTAAGAGTAATGAAATACTACCGGAGTTATTAATTTTAAGTAGATAAATAATCTGTCGAGGTATATTAATTATCTTATGATATAAATAATACATAGGTATACGAAATCCCTTAAGCATGCATAATTGAAAATGAATGTCCTCGTATTATAATGAAGCCATTAACAGGGTACAAATTTAATGCGATCTGCTTAAAATATTTAAATTTGGAACTGACAGCTGTATGTAGTCGCGCAAAAGGCAGTGTCGCTTCAGTTGAAGTTATCACCTCTTTATGTTGAAAGGTCATCTGTAACATTTAACATTTAAAAATAATTAATTAATGCATATAATTTAATTCAAAATTAAAACTGAACGCAGTTTCATCATTGTTATTGATGTTTTAAATAAATTACAATTTTGCTTTACTACCTGACCCAGTGGAGTGTTGTTTTTTCTCATATTTCGTTTTTTCAACTTTTTTCCCTTTTCTGTTTAGGTCATATTTTGTAACGATATATCGGGTCATTTTATTTAAAGAATTTACCAGACGTGTCTATATCGGTGAGAACTAAATGGTTTAATACTTAGCTGTAGTTCAAAATTATGCCCTGAGCGGTGTTACAGTATTTACTTTAGTGTCTCCTGTTCTCTTAATTAGGAAATCGATATAGAACGCCATGTACCGGATATCTCTAACCTAGATATTAAACAAATTAAGTTACACCGCTATCTATTAAAAATTTATAGAAATGTATAAATAATAAATATATACTTTGTATTGGAAGATTAAATTGTGTGTTTTTTTATTTTCCGTTACTTTTTTATGTTTTTCACCGTGTAAACCTTTCACAAATATGTCAAGATCAAAATTTTCCTATTTTTCCTATTTTAGCCGTTTTCTATCCTTCGGATATAGGCCTCTTTCAGCTTTGACCATTGGCTTCGGTTTTGGGAAACTCGTTACCAATTTAAGCCTGCGACCTTCTTTAGCTTATCGTCTCATCTTTGCTAGGGTCTTCCAACACTTCTCCTCTCTTCCCAAGGTCTCCATCCGGTGATACACCCGCTTCAGTTTTCTGTATGTCTGGCCACGTGTCCTGCCCATTGCCCTTTTAGAGAACCAATTCTCTTTATTTTATCGGATACTTTAGTTTTTTCTCTTATCCATGTATTTGTTTTGTGGTCTATCAGGGAAATTCCTAAAATTCGTCTTTCCACGACTCTCTGATGTATTTCCAATTTATTTCTCCTGTATCTAAATAGAGGTATTGTTCTCCTTTTCTTTTTGTTTCAGCTAAGATTACGATGTCCCAGTTTATTTTCTCCAATTCGTACTCTAATTCAGCCAGATGTTCCCTTGTTTCAATTGACCTTGTATTGTAAGTTGCAATTTGTTGTAGTTTTGCTAGGTCCATTATTACCTTGCTTTTTCTTTATTGATGTCGTCTTGGTGCCTCCTCCAATCCACGAGACTGACCGAGATATCGGTGCGAAATTGTGAGATACCTACCTCTACCCACCTGGGGTAATTTATTCCCTTTTGAAGTTGACATATTTGAAAGGTTTTGGCAATTAAAACACCACGCTTGCCGGGCGTCTTGGTGAGTATTTGTATCAGCCGCTCCTAACCTGGAGAACAGCCGTCCAATCTGGGTCAGACGCTGCGCTTGCTTCTATATCAGCCTTAAAAGCTAGGGCTGCCACTTCCGCCGGATCTGCCGTACTGAAGCCCTACTTCTCCGCCGTTGTGGTCTTCGACCGTAACCCTAGTCAAGGAGCCCTTACAGTGTGTTATCAGCCGGAGCCAGCTGAACCCAGTTTTTTTGGCGAGGTGTTACTCCTCGATCCCTCCACACTTCCTCACCTCTTGCGTAATGAGGCCTCAGGCTTGGGACTGGTGTGATTTTTAAATACAAGCTTCATGGCGATGTTTTAGAGAGCTCGCTGAAACGAAGCTGCCAACTGTCAAAAAACTTACATGGGTCAGAAATATGTTGACATTTGACATTTAAATCGCATTTGTAAACAACAAAAATGTAACTTCCAAACTGGAATGTCAATACTTTTATTAGTTTGCATCATTATTTAACGTACAAAAAGTGTCGAAATTTTGAACTGCCAATCCTCTGAAGTTGACGCAGTGGGCTTGACCCAACTTTTGCTTGACAGATAAACCATCTTTGTCGGTAATGCATTTACCGTTTTCCGTATTTATCATTCGATCTGAAGTTGGCGCTCTGCCAAATAGTGGTGGTGGTGGGGGTAAAGTCTATCTAGCACAATCAAGACATTAACTTACTTTTTAAATTTTATTTTGTTGTCAATTACGATCTTCAAATTGTTAAAAAGTATTTTAAAATCTATTTTACAATTAATTTTTCCTGTGTCAATAAAAAGGACTATCAAGTAGTTAGTTAGATAGTCAGTAACTAAAAAGTGTTATATGTAATTTTGAATCTGGTACACTGCCAACTAAAACATTACAAAATACCTAATATATCATTATTTAAAACGTTTCTTTTGCTCTAAAACATTAATTTTTATGGAGTCATAAACACTTGTGAATTAGTTTCGAACAATGATGTACAAAACGAGAATGTAAGTTTCTTGTTTGATGGTTCGGAATTCTTACAGAAAGTATGATGAATCGCTACGAAAAAATTGTCACATATAAAATAATAATAAATAAGCTGAAAGACACAAAAAAAAATAAAAGAGATAACGAGCGCGGCGAATCTAAAAACACCTGTTGTTTGTTGTTGCGATGACGAGAGAGCATGCTGAGCATTGCAATCACAGGCGGCTTGTTATAGCCAAACGTTACCTACAACCCTGCCACTGTCAACTGCTTTTAAATTTAGTCCAGGAGCTTCGTAATAAAGGATGCTTAAATAGGAACAATTATATGATTCAAATTTGAGCTTTTTGATATTTAGATGTTACTACAATTACCCAAATAGGACCGCTCGAGTTAGAAGAGTAAGGATTCCAGTTGTTCCTTCATGATCCTCCACCAAAGAATCTGTAAAATGTTGAGGAAGGATTAAAAACTTTTGTAGATGTGAAATACGGAATCAGAAACGGTATATGATCCTTTACAACAATGCTAAGGAAGTATAAAAGAATCTCTTAAATGTTGGCGAAGGACTACAAAATTCTCTACGTATATAAAGAATTAAAAGTGGCCCATTATGCTCTATAACAGAGCCATGTGCTAAAAAAATATAAAATACATTTTAGAATATTGGCACAGGCCTAAAAACTTCTGTAGATCTTAAATGAAGAACAGAAGGTGGTAGATGATTTTCCACAACCACAACTTATGGTAAAAAATGTATAAAAGATTCTTTAAAATGTTAACGAAGGACTCTGTAGATGTTCAATGCAGAATTGGAAGTGGTAGATGATCCTTTACTAACATGCCTAGTGATAAAGAAGTATAAAAGATCCTTTAGAATGTTGACTAAAGCTTAAATACTTCTTTTCATATTATGTGAAGAAAAGGATATGCTAGATAATGCTTCACAATAATGCCAATGCTAAACAAGTATAAAAAACTTTTTAGTATCGTAACTAAATACTAAATACAGAATAAGAAGTGGTAAATGATGGTTTACAACGATGCCAAAAAAGGATAAAAGACATTTTAAAATGTTAATAAAAGCTTAAGAACTTCTATAGATGTTAAATAGCAAGTGGTAGATGATATTCTACAGCATTGCCAAATGCTAAACAAATATTAAAGACCCTTGTTTAAAATGTTTACAGAGGTCTAAAAACTTCTGTAGATGTTAAATGAATGTTAGGAAGTGGTAGATGATACTCCAACACAATGCCATATGCTAAAAAAGTATAAAAGATATTTTAAAATGTTGATAAATGCCTAAAAACTTTTGTAGATGTTAAATACAGAATTAGAAGTGGTAGACAACAATGCCAAATGGTAAAGCAGTATAAAAGATCCTTAAGAATGTTGATAAAGAGTTAAAAACTTCTGTAGATGTCAAATACAGAACCGGACGTGGTAGATAATGCCAAGTGGTAAAAAAGTCTAAGAGATCACGAAGGCCTTAAAAGTTCTGTAGATGTTAAATGGAAGATTGTAAGTGGTAAATGATACTCCAGAACAATTTCGTATGCCAGAGAAGTATGTATTAAAGTTGACGAAAGCCTAAAAACTTTTGTAGATATTAAATACAACAATGCCGAAGGATAAAGATGTATAAAAGGTCCTTAAGAATGTTGAAGAAGGCTTAAAAACTTCTGTAGATGTTAAATGCAGAATAGGAATTGGTAGATGATCCTCCACAACAATGTTAAATGGTACAAAAGTATAAAAGACTCTTTAGAATGTTGGCAAAGGTCTAAAAGGCCTCTGTAGATGTTAAATGGAAAATAAAAACTGGTACATAATGCTCCTCAACAATGCCATTTGCTAGAGAAGTATGTATAAATGTTAAAAGCACAATAAAAAATGGGGGATAATTCTCTACAACAATGCTAAATGGTAAATAAGTATAGAAGATTCTTTAGAATGTTTACGAAAGCCAAAAAACTTCTGTAGATGTTAAATCCAAAAAAGAAAGTGGTAGATGATCCTTTACAACAATACCAGAAGATAAAAAAGTACAAAAAACACTCTAGAATGTAGACGAACTGCTAAAAACTTCTCTTGGTGTCAAATACAGAATCGGAAGTGGTAGATGATCCTCCACAACAATATCATATGCTAAAAAAGTATAAAAGATATTTTAGAATATTGAAGCAGGTCTTAAAACTGCTGCAGATGTTAAATCCAAATTAGGAAGTGGTTGATTATCCTTTACAACAATACAAATGGGTGTGCGACAGAGAAAGTATTATTATCACTGTTCATGAGTCGTTACGGGAGCTGTAAAAGATCCTTTAGAGTGGAGACTAAGGCCTAGAAACTTCTCTATACTCATTTGACGTATATGCAAGTAGAACTAGTAGAACCAATACGCGGTAGGAATGAAGCGTAGTTGCCAGGTTTCACTTAGAAAGACTTACCACCGCGTATTGGTCTACTTGCATATACGTCAAATGACGTCAATGCCAAGTGAATGCAAATCCAGATATAGATACAATATGAAGAATAGGAAATGGTAAATGATGCTCCAGAACAAAGCCACATGCTAAAAAGGTATAAAAGACATTTTAAAATGTTGTCGTATGCCTAAACACTTCTGATAGTATAGGAAGTGGTATAAACATTTTTTTATCAACAAATAGTTAAAAGTTGTAGAATTAGCCTCTGGACTAATAGAACTAGATCTACACTCAGCAAGAATTTGTTAACAGTCATGTATCATGTCAATCAAACATCGGAATCGTATATTTTTATTGGTACGATTACTTGTTGCCATCAAGAGAACCAGAACCGCCATCAAAGAAAACTCTCATCGCTGTTTTGTTGTAATTTCGATCGTTTGACAACACCAACTCGACTGTTTTTATTTTGTCATACTTTTGATGTGAATGTTAATAATCATCGGGACACGGTTTTTGTCTGCAAGGTGTTATGGAATTCACGATAGGTATACTTATTAAATCCGATCAGCAGCATCTTTGGTGTTCTTCGCAGCTTTTTGTAACATTCCGATTTTCTTATATGGTAAAACACTTTTTTTCTTACTCTAACCTAATTTGGAATAACATAAACATGAAGCATATATAATAATTGGCTAATAGCAAAAATTGAATATAGAGTAATAAAATATTAGAAACGATTTTTAGAGTAACTAACTTGTCTCAAGAATTAATCCTAATATGAGCTTCTGCAACTTTTTCCTCTATACGTAAAAATAATCCGCAATCACTTTTATCTATAATCAGTATTAGAGCCAAAATCCTACTATAAATTACTTGGTTCAGATGAAAATGATTTTTCTTGTACGAGGGTTGTGTTAAAATTTTATCATAAATATGTTTCAATATATTTTTCTATATAGCATTGGGAGTAAAATCTTAAATGAGATTCTACAAATAAATAAAAATTGTAACACAATTTTAAAGTCAGTTAATTTAATTTACTGTCAAATGTGACAAGAGATTACATTTGACAAATGTGAGAAGATATGACATATGACAAATATAACAAAAGGTGACATTTAACAAATGTAATAAGAGGTGACATTTGAAAATTATAACAAGAAATGACATTTGACAAATGTTACAAAAAATGATATGCGACAAATGTGACAAGAGATCAAATTTGATAAATGTGAGAAGAAATGACATTTGACAAATGTAACAAGAGGCGACATTTGACAAATGTAACAAGGAATGACATTTGACAAATGTGACAATAGAGGACATTTGGCAAATTTGAAAAGAGATGACATTTAACAAATGTGTATGTATGTATGTATGTATGTATGGTGTTAGGGGTGACAGATACACCTGCGACCTATAAAATCTATTGTGTCCCCCTTTTCTTGCTATATTTCTGATGATTCCTCAGACTTATAGCAGCTCTTCTAGTCCTATCTTCCTTAGAAAGTTTAGGATATCATTGGGTTTTAAATTAGGTAGTTCTTCCCTTTCTATTTCGTATGACCCTAGGTATTTCACCCTAGAATTACTTAATGCCATGCATTCGGAAAGTATATGTATTGAGGTTTCATCCTCTACCTCACAGAATCTGCAGTTTGCTTCATCTACTAATCCTAGTTTCTTCATATGTCCTCTTAATCGACAGTGACCGGTTAGTATTCCTGTTATAATTCGGAGGTTTTTCTTACTCAGGTTAAGACAGCTGTGAGATCTCTTCTGGTTATAGTTTCCCAGGAGCGTCTTCGATTGTCTTAGTCCTTCTAGATCATTCCAGTACTTGGATTTTTCGCTATCCATGTTTTTCTTTAGTTTTTCTAAGATTGTACTACTGCTGATCCCACAGGATGGTTCTGGTCCCAGGTATGGGGTTTCAGCTCCTTTTTTTGCCAGCTTGTCTGCTGTTTCATTTCATTCTATTCCTACGTGTCCTGGAACCCATAGGAGGGTAACAGTGTTATTCTGTCCTAGTTCATTTAATTTGCCTAGGCATTCCCAGACCATCTTTGAATTGATTGTATCTGAGTTCAGAGCTTTGATGGCTGCTTGACTATCTGACATGATTACAATCTTCTGTCTACGATAGTTCCTTTCAATGTTAAATTCTATACATCTTTCGATGGCACGAATTTCCGCTTGAAAGATGCTTGGGTAGGTACCCAAGCTTTCTGAGTATTTGGTTCTAGGTCCAAACACCCCTGCTCCTGTTCCTTTCTGACAAATGTGAGAAGATATGACATATGACAAATATAACAAAAGGTGACATTTAACAAATGTAATAAGAGGTGACATTTGAAAATTATAACAAGAAATGACATTTGACCAATGTAACAAGAAATGACATTTGACAAATGTTACAAAAAATGATATTTGACAAATGTGACAAGAGATCAAATTTGATAAATGTGAGAAGAAATGACATTTGACAAATGTAACAAGAGGCGACATTTGACAAATGTAACAAGGAATGACATTTGACAAATGTGACAATAGAGGACATTTGGCAAATTTGAAAATAGATGACATTTAACAAATGTGAAAAGAGGTGACATTTGACAAATGTAACAAGTGACATTTAACAATTGTAACAAGAAATAACATTTGACAAATGTGCCAAAAAATGACATATGACAAATGTAACAATATAGGATAATTAACAAATATGACAGGTGATGATATTTGACAAATGTTACAAAAGAATGTAAAATCAATTCAAAGTTTAAAAGAACAATTCGGTATCTAAAAGTTTATAAGTTTAATCCTACAGTTAAGTTTAGAAAACATACAGTATATCCCCTCGTAAAAACGGATCTAAACAATACCGAAAAACAGCAAATATGTTGTGAAAGTTTCGGCCTTTGCCCAGATTTGCGAAGGATGAAATCAGGAGTTATCCTTGGTGTTCCTTGAGCAGGAGAGAAGAGAGAGATTAAGTGGGAGTGCTCGCGGCGGCAGATACAGATAACAGCCGTACACTAATCCGAATAACAACATTAAATACGACTCCAATTTGCCGCACTGTGGATTCGTAATGATTCAAGTTCACCGCAAACCCCAAAGACCACCTAAGAAATCCTTCACAGGAGCGAGAGGATGCTGATGGGAAACTCTCGACGACTTGACTCAATTTCTTTTTAAAAATTATGTGTTTCTGGGCTTAAATTGCTTTATCTTTTTAAAATTTATATTTAACGTAAGTAAATAATAAGGTTTATTGAGTAGACAAAACAATGATTACCAGAAAAAAGTAGGTACGTTAATTACGACCAAATACGAAAGTCAATGTAAGAAGTAAGAAAATAAAATCCAATTTATACATATGCATTATATTCTTTATGACATAAGGATTCTATATACCAAATTTTATGACTCAGTGATATTCTTTTCAAAAGTTATAGATCATATAAACTTTTCCCTGGAATCCAGTCTGCTTTATCAACAAAGATCCATCGGCAGTTTGCAGCAGTATAACTGAAATTATTCAGTGTGCCATGGAAGCTTACATTCCTCACTTTACCAAACGCTTAAAAGCCAAACAGAAGCCCTGGTTTAATAAAGATTGCGATGTAGCTCGGAAAGCTAAGATCAAGTCCCACAAATTATTTATACAAAATCCATCAGAAGAAACAAAACAGGATGATATAAACGCTAGAAACAGATACAACACCACTATTTCCAATTCCAAAAGTCTCTTTGACGCTCGAATGAGAGAGAAAGTAATGTCAAACCCTAATGGAAGCCGGTCCTTTTGGACTCTCCCAAACATATCAACAACAATTTCACAACTAGTTCGTTCCCTCCACTCACATCAGATGACAGCTCAATAGTTACGTCCTCCACAGAAAAGGCAGAACTCTTTGCCAAAATATTCTCTTCGAACTCGACACTTAACCCACCGGACAACATAGAGCTACTTTCTATTCCATGGGCTCCCCCCCACACAATGAAAAATATCATATTTAGGGTTAAGCGGGTGCAAAGAGTCCTTGCTACTTTAAATACCAACAAAGCAAGCGGCCTCGATGAAATACCTGCTCTACTCTTAAAATGTTGTGCTCCTGAACTAGCGCCAGTTTTCACTAAGCTATTTCAACTATCATATGATACTGGTATTTTTCCAGAATCCTGGAAAACTGCTCAAGTACAACCAGTCCCCAAGAAAGGCTCTAAAATTCAGCCTTCTAACTACAGACCCATAGCTCTTCTATCTGTTATTAGCAAAACTATGGAGAAAAACGTTAATCACGAGATCCTGAGCTACCTTGAGACAAACAACCTTTTAAGTGACAGGCAATATGGTTTTCGCCAACAAAGGTCAACAGCCGATCTACTAGCATATGTAAGTACCTGCCACCGCTATGGGGAGACTCAAATAGTATCACTAGACATCTCAAAAGCATTTGATCAAGTGTGGCATGCAGCTCTTTTGAACAAACTGCCTTCATACGGACTCTCGCAAAACCTTTGCAGATGGATATCCAACTTTCTCTCCAACAGGCACATCCAAGTTGCTGTAGATGGATATTCTTCCAACCTCTACAAGATCAACGCTGGAGTTCCCCAAGGATCGGCTCTAGCTCCTACTCTTTGCTTAGTACATATTAATGATCTACTAGAAGCCACTAATAACCCGATACATGGTTTTGCAGATGATAGCAACCTACACTGTAGCAAGGCGCACAACCGTCCCATACCTCTAGATATTCTGGAAGAGGACAGAAGATCCACAACGGCTTCTCTCAATCAAGATTTGAGAATTGTAGACGAGTGGGGAAGAAGGAATCTTGTTAATTTCAACGCTTCCAAGACAAAGACATGTTGCCTATCCAAAACATGCAAACATGGCAAACATGCGACTCATCCATTACAATCAATGATCAGACACTGGTAGCGAGCGACTCCATTACGCTGGTTGGTATAACGATCTCCCAGGACTTACTCTGGAACGAACATATTGCATCCATAGCAAATGCAGCAGGAAAGAAATTAGGCTTTCTGTTTAGAGCACGTAAATATTTTTCTCCATCCAACTTGGCTACTCTTTACAAAGCTCAAATACGGCCTAATCTTGAATACTACTCGCATGTATGGGGTTCGGCGGCTCCGTCAAGGCTCGGAGTTCTGGATGCAATACAGAGAAGGGCAGTTCGACTAATAAACGACACCAGTATCACCAAAAACCTAGCCCCATTATCCCACCGAAGAGCAGTGGCTGATCTTTCCTTGTTTTACCGATACATAAACGAATTTTGCTCAGAAGAACTCCGCTCTATAATGCCTCCACTTGCCAGACCAGCTAGAGCAACGCGACGTGCCAACTCCATGCACCCTTATACTGTTCAGTGCCCGGCATCGAGAACGGATCGATTCGATCGTTCCTTCATCTCCAGGGTCTCCAGATTGTGGAACTCCTTACCTTCCCACGTCTTCCCCACTTGTCCTAACCTACAGGCTTTTAAATCCCAAATTAATAAATTACCTCTTCTGCCCCAATAGATGTTCTCGGTACATTAGTATTTAGGTCTATACCTACGAGGACATCCTAAAAAAAAAAAGAAAAATGTGCATTATATACACGAGTTTCGAAAAACTGACAAAGTTTTACCGTTAGGGTTATAAATCAATAGAGTTCTTTTGTATGATCTTAGGATTCTATATATCAAATTTAATACCCTATGGCCTGCCGTTTAATAGTTATAGGGCACACAAGCCGAGGGAAATATCAATTATATTAACAAGTTTAGGAAAACCGTTAAAATTTTAACGTTAAGGTTAAACGGCTTGAGGATTCTATATATAAAATTTTATGATCCTGTGATCTTTCGTTCAAGAGTTATATAGCACACAAACGAAGGAAATTATATAGATACATAAGTTTCGGAAAATCGTTAAAATTTTACCATTAGTGATACAATCTGAACCAAACTCAATAGGTTTCTTTTTCATGACATAAGAATTCTATATATCAAATTGCATGACCCTTTGACCTCCAATTCAAGAGTTAAAGCACACACGGACAAAGAGACTGGGGGACACACAAGCCCTCGATGGTACTTAATAATAAAAAAAATCGTTAAAAAATAATTAATTGATTAATCCAATGATGTCAGATGACAAATTTTCAGATTCAAATATCAAGAAGTGATTTACAAGTTGGGATTTACTGTATGCAAAGTAAGTTGGTTTTAGATTTTACAATTTTCTTTTAAAAAGCTGTTTTACTAGATTAAAAAATGTGAGCCGTCACGGGACGCCTGGCAGATGTGAAACATCGACATTATTGTGTAAAAGTAATATGCAGAAAAGAACAGATTGTGATCGGAACTAAATATGTCATAATGATAAAATAAAATATTACGATTTTTTCCAGATAACGATGACTATTTATTGAATAAATTTAAAAAGTGATTTCGTTTAGCTTTTTATTTAATTGCCTTAAATTCAATAATCATAAAAAAGGAAATTATTAAAACACAAATTTATATAGAAGTACGTTACTATATTAATATAATTGTAGTTACTTCATAATTTTAGTACAAACAAAAAGCGATACTAAATAAAAAATAGGAAAATGATGAATTTAACTATGAATACAACTTTATCGTTAAATAACTTTTAAATGGTATTTAAATGGGAAATGTATTATGATTTAGGCACGGGTTAATGTGAATATTAAGGGCTGGTTAAGGTCTGATAATTTTTGTTATGTCATAATCTAAAAAATTGATGGGTGTTTGGAGAACAAAACCAAATCTGGGAAATAACGGACACCCCAATGTATATAGAGTAGGTAGGTACTCACTCATTTTTATTCATATTTTTTCATCACTTTCTTTATTAACACTGTTTATTCATATTTAAAACTAAATACACAAATTTTACGCGGACAACTATATGACAACTATTCACCAACAATCTATTTTGATTGACTAGCTGTCAATTTTACAGGTCAGCAAAATATGTAGGTATATTATGTTGCCTATACAAACAATCATTTTTATATATATAGAATAGAATGTAGGCGGAATCGAGTTAGGTTTTTATGAAACAATTCATACCCTGTCCCGCCAAATTTTTGAATCGATGAGCTTCTTCCCCCTATTGTTGGCGCGCTACCGTCGCGTCGCTCAAAACATGACACCAATTTCATATAAGATATCAGTACATCTCTTATCGATTATTATCGATGCGTTAGGTTTTTTACGTCATGACGTCACCGTCACCACGCCAGAAATCTGATTTACGTGCCGCTATAGATGTTTCACATCAAAAAGATGTTAAAAAAATGACAAATTTAAACAAACTGAAGATATAGCATTGTAAAATCCTTTCCATCAATCTCCAACATCCAATTTTAAAATTCTATTACTTAACCAATTTATTAATAACCAGATTCGACCCACTAAATGCTATGTAGAATTTATCAGTAAAGTAAGCCGACAATAATGAATTTGTTCAGTTTAACGGCCACTTTTTCACCGATTTAATATTTCAAAGTCTCTCTCCATCCATTCGCATTCGCCGCGAAACGACATGCAAGTTTAAACGGCGCGCAAAATCAATTTGCTGGCCCGTAATAAGTAAATGAAATCCGTCAATTGCAAATATCTGGTAATCCGCCCTTATAAAATATAAATCTGTATATGGAATGTGACGCTGTTCGCAGCTGGATTTAGGTCCCCTCTTGGGGTAGATATACACATACAGGGTTGAAGCGAGAGATAATTTACTGTCCTCGTGCGCTTTACCTTATGTCTCGTAAAATAAGTTGATTGCTTTTAATTTAAAATGGAAATCGGATAAAGAAAATTAAAAGCAGGAATTTAATTTTTAAAAAAAGATTGCTTTAGTAATAGTATTTAGACCCGTCTATAAATATTTAAAACCATTGTATAATGAAGGAGCAAAATAATCTACGTTTGAACTGGTATACATATAGAGTTTATTGATAAATTTCTTAGAGATGAAAGAGTTTGCGAGAAAAGAAAATAACGAATTAGAAGCTAAAGCATTATCCTTAGAAAATGATTTCGACGAAGATATTGAAATCGAAGAAGAGGTAAAGTATAATGTAGATGACCAGCTTAAAGAACTCAGAGTAGAACGAACGAAAGATAAAAAACGAGATAAAAGTGGATCAAGGGAAAAGAATAGGGATAGAGGCAGGGAAAGGCATAAAAAGAAAAAGAACGTGATAAAGATCGAGAAAAGGACTAAAGGAAAAAGGACAAGAATCTTAGTGGTAAGGATCGAAAGCGAGAGGACAGAAAAAGGAGTGATGATAGAAAAAGAAGATAATACTTTATTTTTAATAAAAAATTAACAACGCTATGCTTACCCTCCTCAATAATCACCGATAAATGCCCGGATTTTTTTTTTATATTTAAAACTGCTGAACCCAAAAACCCCCAAGTAACAAATTTGGACTACATTGTATCGAATTTTCACGAAACTTCAGTAGATAAGGTTCATCCAGAGCACCAGGTACTTTGCTGACCGTCGCTGTCGGGATATTTGAGTTTCGTTAACTTCATAAGACGATGTCAATCATGGTCTTAGGTGCCTCTGTGACCATCGCCATAGTGATATTCATGTTCAGCAATACCGAATACCCCCGATTAACGAATTTAGACTAAATTGTAATAAATACTCAAAAAACTCTAGCAGACAAGGTTTATTCTTGAGACCAGGTGCCTCAGAAGATATTGCCGTTGTGATATTCGTGTTCAGTGACTCCGAATACCCCAGAATAAGGATTTTGTACTGATTTTGTAATAAATTTCTATAAAACTCCATAAGACGATATTAATCCTGGTCTTAGGTGCTTCTGTGACCATCGCCGTAGTAATATTCGTGTTAAGAAATGCGGAATACTCCCGATTAACGAATTTAGACTGAATTGTATTGAATACCCAAAAAACTTCAGTAGACAAGGTTTATTCTTGGGACCAGGTGCCTCAGAAGACATCGCCGTTGTGATATTCGTGTTCAGTAACTCTGAATACCCCAGAATAACGATTTTGTATTAAATTTCCATAAAACTCCATAAGACGATGTTAACTCTGCTCTTAGATGCCTCTGTGATCATCGCCGTAGTAATATTCGTGTTCAGAAATGACGAATACCCCCGATTAACGAATGTAGACTGAATTTTATTGAATACTCATGAAACTTCATTCTGGGAACCAGGTGCGTCAGTGGACATCGCTGTTGTGATATTCGTGTTTAGTGACTCCGAATACCCCAGAATAACGATTTTGTATTAAATTTCCATAAAACTCCATAAGACGATGTTAACTCTGCTCTTAGATGCCCCTGTGACCATCGCCGTAGTAATATTCGTGTTCAGAAATGACGAATACCCCCGATTAACGAATGTAGACTGAATTTTATTGAATACTCATGAAACTTCATTCTGGGAACCAGGTGCGTCAGTGGACATAGCTGTTGTGATATTCGTGTTTAGTGACTCCGAAAACTCCAGAGTAAGGATTTTGGACTGATTTTGTATTAAATTTCTATAAAACTCCATAAGACGATGTTAACTCTGCTCTTAGGTGCCTCTGTGACCATCGTCGTAGTAATATTCGTGTTAAGAAATGCCGAATACTCCCGATTAACGAATTTAGACTGAATTTTATTGAATCCTCAAAAAAACTTCGGTTCAGCAATACCAAATATCCCAATTAACGAATTTAGACTGAATTCTATTGAATACTCAAAAAAACTTCAGTAGACAAGGTTTATTCTTGGGACCAGGTGCCTCAGAAGACATCGCCGTTGTGATATTCGTGTTCAGTAACTCTGAATACCCTAGAATAACGATTTTGTATTAAATTTCCATAAAACTCCATTAGACGATGTTAACTCTGCTCTTAGATGCCTCTTGGACCATCGCCGTAGTAATAATATTCGTGTTCAGAAATGACGAATAACCCCGATTACGAATTTAGACTGAATTTTATTGAATGCTCATAAAAAATCATTCTGGGAACCAGGTGCGTCAGTGGAAATCGCCGTTGTGATATTCGTGTTTAGTGACTCCGAATACCTCAGAATAACTGAGTTTGTATTAAATTTCTTTAAAACTCTAGAAGAGGACGTTAACACTGGTCACCAGGTGGTTTGATGACATTCGCAATAGTCAATTTCGTGTTCAGCAATCCCGAGTACCCCCGATTAATGAATTTAGACTGAATTATATTGAATACTCATAAAACTTCAATAGACAAGGTTTGCCTGGGAACCAGGTGCCTCGATGGACATCACCGTTGTGATATTAGTGTTCAGTGACCTTAAAAACTCCCAGTAGAACTGCTTTATACCCAATTAAAATGAGAAGCTTCAGAAATCTTAAGATCGAAAAAACACAATACAGCTCTAAGACAAAAGTTTATTTGCAGTTGGACTCAGCAAAGGTCTTTAATCTTTCATAGTAATTTTTTAAGTTTAACTTACTTTTCTCTAGTTATAATTGTTATTATGTAGTTGATTTCTAGTAATAATACTGTTATTTATACAAATTAACTTTCTTGTTTTGTTTTGTTAATCTGAAACATTACGGTTCTAGTAATTAGTTCAGATTTCCTATCTGTATTTTACCTTAATAAACCTCTCGTGCTGAAGTCACGTGGCCTCCCTCAAATATGTGCATCAGCTCCTGTTTCAGTGCGAGAAAGAATATGGTCCTGCTGATTCTGGACACCCCTGCTGTAGGGCTTTTGTTGGCACAATCACCCCCCGCTGCTCTAGGTGTTCCGTTAACGCGTCTCTAAGCCGATAATAAAATTTTATTCACTCTATCTAGCTCTACTATCAATCAATCATCTGCCCGTCATTTTGATAATATAATTAGGGTTATTATCCAAACCTAAATTTAGTCTGTGAGTTTGATTTAAATTAAATTTGGCAGTTTTGTGCTTTGAAAATGGAAATATTCAAAGGATTGGATAAATAATTTAATAATGCGGTTAACTGCATTATGGTTATTTATTTAATGCACTCTATTTTCACTATATATATATTTACTAAGTATATAGGTATATGTATGTATACAAAAAAAATAAAAAAATAATAAAAGAGCAAGGGACAAATATGAAAGCACATTTCGGTTTGACCCAAGTTGGTGACAGTTTCTATTGAAATGTATGGCCGCTTTGGGCCCTTAGATTTCTTCACGCAGACAACTGATATTACTTGATATATCACGGTCACTTCGTCAAGGGAACGGCTGACCCTTCGGAAAAAACTAATGTAATAGTTTTATTATACTCTAAAAAAATACTTTCAGAATATCCTAGAAGGTAATCTAACCCTCAGGCTGTTTTTTAGAGTGATAGATAGTCCAGGTGCTTTCAATAAATATAGATACACTCATTTTATTCAAAAAGACAGTACGAGTAAATTAGTCAGTAAAATAATTCATTTTTTGGAATAAAAAATAGAAACACTCTTTTGTAATTGGATTGAAAAGTCTGCGAACTAAATTTTTGCCTAACTCCTTTAGTTTAACATAAACTCGTGTGTTTTTGGGGCTGCTATACACGAAAATCACAACGACGATGGTCACCGAAGCACTGATGACCAGGATAGACATCGTCTTCTGAAGCTTGATTCAAAATGTGTCTAGTTCTCGCGGATTTTCTGGATAGATGAACACGAACACGACCATCACGAGATGGTCACCGAAGCAACCAGTGCTCAGGATGAACCTCGTCTAGTGGAATTTTATGAAAATTCTATACAATTCACTCGTTTCTTAGAGATTTTTGGGCTCGCTGAACACGAATATCATTATAGCGCAGGTCTTTAAAGCACTGGGTGACCAGTGTTGACATTGTCTTTGGAGTTTTATAGAAATTTGATACAAAATTAGTCCAACCTCCTTACTCGGAAGTATTCGGGATCGATGAACACGAATATCACTACATGGTCACCAAAGCAACCGGTGCTCAGGATGAATCTTGTCTTTTGGAGTTATTTAGAAATTTGATACCATTAGGTCCAAACTAATTTCTTGGAGATTTTCGGGTTCGCTGAACACGAATATCATTATGGCGAAGGTCTTTAAAGCACTAGGTGACCAGTGTTGACATCGTCTTTTGGAGTTTTATAGAAATTTGATAAAAATTAGTCTAACCTCCTTACTCGGGGTTTTCGGGATCAATGAACACGAATATCACTACATGAACACCAACGCAACCGGTGCTCAGAATAAACCTTGACTTTTAGAGTTATTTGGAAATTCATTTCCATTAGGTCCAAACTCATTTCTCGGAGATTTTTGGGTTTGCTGAACACGAATATCATTATGGGGATGGTCTCCAAAGTACTTGGTGACCATGGTTGACATTATCTTCTAGAGTGTTATCCAAAAACAATTCAAAATCCTTACTCGACCTCTTCCGAGTTGATAAACACGAATATCACAACGATAGACACCGAAGCACCTGGTACTTAGAACGAATCTCGTCTATGTTTTATGAAAATTCGATATTCATCACCATGGTCATGCTCGTGTTTAGTAACCCCGAAAACTTTCGAGTAACGATGGAATTGTATCAAATTATAGTAGACGAGGTTCATTTTGGGCACCAGGTGCTTCAGTGGTCGTCACTGTCGTTATTTTTGTGTTCAATGACCTCCAAAACACCCCTCGTGTTTAGGAACTTCAAAATTTCAGAAATCTTAAGATCGAAAAGCTCTTAGACGATATTTTATTTGCATTTGATCTTATCAAAGGTCTTTTATTTTTTAAAACCTTAAGTTTTTATGCATATGTTTTGCACTCTTGTTATTATTTTATTTCTAGTGATAATACTGTTATTTATATAAACTTATCTTATTTTATATTAAATATTAAACCTATTTATACAGTTACTTAAATCGCTATTAGTAAAGTGTATAAAATTTGTATTAATGGTAGAACCTTCATCATTCTCGGTTGTTAGAGATGAGATGAAAGCTATTCAAACATAAAGTTTCATATTAGTGGCAGTAGAATATATCACACATTCGTATATAAGTTCTCGATTACTTAGTGAGTCTGGATTTATATGTGAACGCGAAATGAATGAGATGATGATGCTTGCACAACCGAAACTTTGAATAATTCAGAGAGTTCTGCTTTCATCCCGAGAACTAATTCATCAGTTGATTAATATGAAGAGGCTTCGAATCAATTATGCATTTATAGACCAGTTCATATTGGAATAATTATTTAAATTCATGTTAAATTTATATATGCAAATGTTTATGTCAATGTTTATAAAATTAGAGTAGTAACATAAATGAATTGATATACTTATTTAATTATATAATTTAACTATTATTTAAACAATTAGAAAACAGTAATCACAGATCAAAGCTAAACTCAATTTTTAATATAAACGGGTTGTCAGGGTCGCTGAACATTGAACATGAGTATTACAATAGCGATGGTCACCAAGGCACCTGGTGACCAAGTTTGAGATTGCTAAACACGACTATCACTATGACGATGATTACCAAAGACCCAGGTTTATAGAAATTCGATATAATACGAGTCCAAACTCATTACTCGAAGGTTTCGGGATGGCTAAACAAAGATATAACCACGGCGATGGACACAAAAGCACCTGATGCACACAATTAACATTGTCTTTTGGAGTTACATGAGAATTCGATCAAATTCGGTCCAAACTCGTTTCTCACAGATTTTTTGGCTCGCTGAACACGAATATTACTATGAAGATGGTCATTAAAGCACCTGGTGGCCAGGGTTGAGATGGTCTTTTAGAGTTTTATAGAAATTTGATACAAAATCAGTCCAAACTGCTTACTTTTGGGATCCGTAAACAAGAATATCACGACCACGATGGACACAGAAGAACCTAGTGCTCAGGATGAACCTCGTCTATTGAAATTACATGAAAATTTAATACAATTTAGTCCAAACTTGTTTTTAGAAGATTTTTGGGCTCACTGAAAACAAATATCACAACGGCCATGGACACCGAAGAATCTGGTGCACAAAATGAACCTCGTCTATTGGAGTTTTTTAAAAAATGTCATAAATGTCAGTCTAAACTCGTTTCTCTGAGATTTTTGGGGTTGTTAAACACGAATATCACTATGGCGATAGTCACCGAATCACCCGATGATCAGGGTTCGCAACTTCTTTTGGAGTTTTATAAAAAATTGATAGAGAATCAGTCCAAATTCCTAACTCGGTGATTTCGGGATCGCTGAACACGAGTATTGCGACGGTGATGGACATCAAAGCACTTGGTACTCAGGATGAAACTCGTCCATTGGAGTATAATAAAAATTCTTTACAATTTGGTCCAAACTCGTTTCTTGGAGATTTTTGTATTCGCTAAACACGAATATCATGGCGATGGACACCGAAGCACCTGGTGCTCAGAATTAATCTTGTCCTTTGGAGTTTTGTGAAAATTCGATTTAATTCGGTCCAAACTCTTTTCTGGGAGTTTTTTGGGCTCGCTGAGCACGAATATCATTTTGGCGATTGTTACCAAAGCCCCTGGTGATCAGAGTTGACAATGTTTACTGGAGTTTTATAGAAATTCGATACAAAATCAGTTCAAACTCGTTACTCAGGAGTTTTCGGAGTCATTAAACACGAATATCTCGATGACGATAGTAACCCAAGCACCTGGTAACCTGGGTTAACATCGTCTTGTGGAGTTTTATACAAAATCAGTCCAAACTCGTTAGTCAGGAGTTTTTCGGGGTCATTAAATACCAGAGCACCTGGTGACCAGGATTGACTTCGAAATCAGAAAATCAAAAGAAATCACAGATACAAGCTAAACAGCTTAAGGATCTTGGGACAAATATGCATCTCAATGAAACTTCTTAAATAACAGAACTAGATCTAAAAACCAACAGGAAGATAACATTGTTGGATCAATAAACTAGGATTAAAATGAAAAATGGATATTAGTTCCAGGGTACTAAAAATTAAAAAAAAGAATAGATTACAACTGCTCTATTAAAAGTTAGTTGGATAAAAGATTAGACGCAAAAATTGTAAGAATATACAAATAGACCAATAAAACCATAAAAAACGAATGGGAAAATATAAGAAATTGAAATAACTTAAATATCTAAAATTTTCCTGTAACATCTTAGATATTCTCCCGGTCTATTTCATCCAATCCCGTCTTGTATACAGTTGGTAGTAGTTCTGTACATAATAATTTGTCGAAATTATTCCTGCTGAATATGCCCCTAATGATTGCCGCCAGACGGAAGTGATGTTCATTTGCAAATGACTTCATCTTGAAGAGCTGCCGCATTAAGAGCCCATCAATTCGAGCAATCTTTTTTATTAAAGCTGCCCTTTTGCCCTTCAATCGACACAATGTGAACTTCAGAGTATAATTTTGATAGACATTGAGGGGTTAACGTTTTGTATTTGTAAATACAGCGGCGGTCCCGTATAATCAATTTTATTCTTATAAATATTCAATACAGTTTTCACTTATAATAAAAAACTTCATTATAAAAGCGTTTATTAATTTTTTCTCTTGAGTTAGTTTGTTACATTCTTCTTCTTCTTCTGGTGCCATCTCCATTTAATGAAGGTTGGCGACAATTTCGGCATACTTATTTCGGTCTTGAGTGGTACGAATTAAAGATGTTGTGCTCATACCAGTCCAATCGCGTATGTTTTTTAACCACGAATGTTGTCCGCGTCCAGGACCACGTTTTCCTTCAATTTTCCTTCTATTATTAATTTCAGTATATTATACTTGTTATGACGGTATATGTGGCCTAAATAAGCGGTCTTTCTTAGTTTTATTGTTGTAAGTAATTCTCTTTCCCTTCCCATACGTCTAAGCACTTCTTCGTTAGATATATGTTGGGTCCATGATATTTTTAATAATCTACGGAAGATCCACATTTCAAAGGCCTCCAATCTGTTCATGGTATCCATTTTTAATGTCCATGTTTCTGTTCCGTACAAGAGAACTGAGTGCACGTATGCCTTTACAAATCGTCACCTTAAGTCTAAGTTCAAGGTTGCGTTACACAATAGGTTTTTCATTTTCAGGAATATAGCTCTGGCTTGTTCTATACGCGATCTTACTTCGATGTCAGGGTCTACATTTTTCGTTATGTAGCTGCCAAGATATTTAAATTTCTCGACTTGCTCTATGGCAGTGTCATAGATGTTTATGTTCAGTTGTGGGTTTGGACATCTTGTTATGGCCATTACTTTTGTTTTTGTTACATTAATTTTCATGCCTAGTTGATCTCCCACTACTACAACTTTGTTGATTAAGCGTTGAAGGGCTTCTGTATTGTCTGCAATGATAACCGTGTCGTCTGCATATCGAATGTTGTTTAATGTCCTGCCATTGATTTTTATTCCATCCTCGTCATTGCCTATTGCTTGTTTAAATATGTGCTCGGAGTAAATATTAAACAGTAGTGTCGACAGAACACAACCTTGTCGTACCCCTTTTTCTATACACACCGGATCTGATGACGTTTGTCCATGTCTAACCGTTGCTTCTTGGTTCCAATAAAGATTTCTAATGAACTCGATATCTTGTTTGTCTAACCCTTTTTTCTGTAGTAATGTCAGAAGAACGGTGTGATTAACTCGATCGAAGGCTTTTTCGTAATCTACGAAACAGGCATAGACATCTTTCCTCATGTCTCGACATTTCTGGAAGAGTATTATTAAGCTGGTTAGTGCTTCCCTTGTTCCTAGACCTGCCCGAAATCCAAACTGGGTATCGCTTAGATCGGCTTCACATTTGTTATAGATTCTAGCTTGTATAATTTTAAGTAGTATCTTAAGCACTTGACTCATCAAGCTTATTAGTCTAAACTCATCACACCTCTTGGCATTCGATTTTTTAGGGAGGGGAATAAATACGGAGGTAAGCCAGTCTCTTGGGATATTACCAGTTGAATGAACTTCCCGCAGTAGCTGGAACAATGGAATTAAATTTTCTTCTTCTATCAGTTTTATCATTTCTATGAAGATTTCGTCTGGACCCGCTGCTTTTCCATTTTTACTCAGTTTAAGTGCTTGCATTATCTCTGATTCTAGAATTTTCGGAGCCTGATCACATTCCTTATCCCCTTCGTATATTCGTGGTGTATCGCTAGCGAATGTTTTCCGTATATATGTTTGCCACACTTTTAATAATTCTTGTTACATTAAAACTTCCTAAAAGGCGTTCTCTTGGCTAGCTTACTAAATCGTGGGTTATCTTTTAAGAGTTTCCAAAATTTTGTTACTAGTTTGACACTGTTGTTTTGACAGGATATCAATTTCTACGAGACATTAGTAAAAACGTTAAATCTCCAATAGCCGCCTGACTATTTATAGATACATATATGCTAAAGGGCTTATATTTATAAAGAACTGTTTCTTGTACATTGCAAAATTAAATATACTTTTGCTGGAAACACAGATGCATGTGAGACATTTTTACGTTTTCGTCACTTCTGTGAACTCTTTTTAGTCTTAGACCTGTCTCTGTATCAAGTATACCTACCCCTTAAGCTGGGGTATATTTTGCCATTTCTTATGTTAATCTATTTTTACCTGTAATGTTTTCTTGGCAGTTATTTAAGGACATATCTTCTATAATTTTCTGCTTTATTTTGTTGTGACCTGACTTAACAAAAATGTTGCTTATGTTTTCTTGCAGCCTACAAAACCTCATCCTTGCCTCTTCTTTTAAGATTGTCTGAAGAGGAGGAAAATCTAGCAAAACTTTTATGTTAGATGTCAAGTTATGCCAAACAAGCAAGTTTTGAGCTTGATAATGGCATTATTTGTTGTATTTTTGACCAAAAAACGTATATGCGGTTGTTGTTTTAACAACCATGTTAATGATTCAGTGTAACTTGATTGGTTTTAAACTCATATTTCTTCATAAATGTGTTTGCTATGTTTAAAGTGGATATTGCCCTCTTGGTAATGTATAGGTATGTAAGATAATTCCAGGTGCCTTTTGAGTTTTATACCAACCAAAATCATCCTCATATCACTCAATAGCACCCATGCAAGGTACTTAATCTTTCTCACCATTTGTATTAGTTAAACTAAGAAGACCTGAGCTTTTTAAATTCCTTCTCCTGGTAGATATTATAACTTTAGACTTTTGCCTTACTTTCTTGATTTTTTGGTACTTTTTAATTTAGGCGATTTTCCGATTCTTTGCACATGGACTACTTGTTTTGAGAATCACTGAACGTTTAATTAATCTATTAAACAGAAAAACAATGACAAAGTTAAGTAACTAAATTAGGTAGGGGATCCTATGGTTGAATTAAAACTTTTAACTTAAAACCCTTTTCGTAAACTATATAAATAAAAACGCGGAGGATATAAATGTATCTGGAAATGTACTTCAAAACCTCTATGAAAACAAAGAGAACGAAATAAGTTTAAATGGACGCGGAGGTGTATAATATGCTAGAGTTTTTGAAGGGATAATACGGATTATCTTGAGCTTCTTTAGGAATGTGTGAATCATGTAGTGAAAGCTTTGCCATTTGTAGCCGCTAATGGGTGCACACATAAGGGCAGTAGATGCGTCCACTCCACATCTAAATCCTATTTATTTAGTGTAGAGGTTCTAGTTGGAAAATGAGGAAAAACCGATGTTTTCTTGACAGGTTTTTCAAGTTGTCATCGATTTTTAATTAAATATAAATAGTTTGAAAATAACGTGTAGTTTGATTAGGTAATTGAAACTTTTTTAATTAAATTGTTTCAAAACTTAATCGAATCTCATTAACAAAACGTGTTTAACTAAATTTTACTTTCAAGTGTAACATAAAACGATGGAAGAATAAACAGAAAAATAGAGAAAAAAATAACAAAAATCTCAAAATACAAGAAAAAAAAACGGGTGTGGCAGTCAGTGGGGAGTTATACTTCTATGCACGCGCCCGGATTCATAAATTTGTATGGGAATGATTTAGCAAAATCATTAAGTATCTGATATTCGTGTTCAGTGACCCCAAAAACCTCCTAGTACCAAGTACACACTTATTTTATATCGAATTTGCATAAAATTTCTGGAGACGAGGTCCATCTTAAGCACCAAGTGTTTCGGAGACCATCGCCATTATGATATTCGTATTCAGCGACCCTAAAAACCGCCGAGTATCAAATGTGCACTGATTTTGTACAGAATTTACATAAACCCACAGGAGAAGAGGTAAATACCCTTGGTACCAAGTGCCGCGGAGACTTTTGGTATCATGATATTCGTGTTCAGCAACCTCAAAAACTCAGAGTACATAAATTAAACCCATTTTCAGCAATACTTACCGTGTTATGATTTTTCTATCTAATGTCTGTTCGGAATGCAGTTTTCGAATGCAGAAATGCAATTTCCCATTTTTACATCATGAAAAATAGCGACAAATTTCCTTATATTCCAACGAATCCAATGCAAAAAACCGCATTCCGATCCATCCATAGTTATGACTAATAACATGTAGTCAATATTTCATCTTTGTTTTTACCGACCAATATACCTTATATGTGTTTCTGTCTCTCTCTTACTCACACCATTACATATGTAATTATTTTTCACATTTAACCCCACACAAATTTCCTCCGCCGAGTGCACGAATAGAAGTATAACTTCAAAAAAAAAACGGAAACTGTATAAAATCATTTCTATTATTTTTTATCGTTAAACTGATCCCAAATACGACGTATAAAGCAAAAAATTATTAATTGGTACCTAAACTTTTACATTTTTTTTTAATTTCTGTATTAGAAATCTTAATCCTACTGAAAAAATAGAAGTAGTATACATACGAATAGGAAAAAATGCAGTAGCATCCGATTCAGTGTCAGCGATATACCGAAGCGTGGGTGTATAAAAGGTGCTTCTCAAGTTGTATGATAAAGTGGTAATTCGGACCAACTGGCTCAGGCATTCCACCTGTGCCTTCAAGGGTCCGAGACCCCAAAACTCAGTGAACGGCCGACGGGCGGTTTCCCACCCACCGAAGCAGGTGCCTCGTTTGAACATGCTCGCGTTATGACTTATGCTAATCGAGCTACACATGCAAATAGGACCGTAAATCGTTCTCCGAGGCGTTTATGGCCCTTTATTGGAGGCGCGATTACGATTTCTTCAAGCTTCGTCTTCCGGTTTTATATCGGAACAATGTCAAACTCAAACTGTGAATAACAGAGATAATTTTACAATTTAAAGATCAATTTATTGATCAACGGTAAAGTATTTTTAAAAGTACATAGCCATCAGAAAAAGAACGGATGTTCTTTCGGGTACACCTTTCTTTCAGTAGATTTGTTGGAGTGTAAATTGCACTTAAGGAAATCGGTTTGCTAGTTATAGTTGTGATATTGTATTAGATAGGAAGCTCATTGCCCCCCAAAAAAAAATAGGTACACAAATGAACAATTTTAGCTGTATTTAAAAGAGTTTTAATACATTAAACATTTTAATCAATCAAAAACTGATTTTCTAAAAGTTGAATAGTCTAAGAAGTCAGAATAACGAAAAAAGAGTGTGCGTGTAACCTTTACGCGCGCGCGATTGAAGTAAAACTTTTTGACATACGTATCGAAAAATAAATATTTAATTACAATTCAATTATATTTGTTGTTTATATACTTTATAAAAAATGAGATGTTATATTTATATTATTCATTAGAAATAGGAATTTGAAAGTTATCATTATTTTTTATATATGAAATAATAGGTTTATGATAGCTAAAATGTGAAACATAGATTTTACTCTCTAAATAACATTAATGTATTTGAAACCGTTTGAAAATTACTTCCATCAGAATCTTCCGTTAGAATCTAACGTTAGAGTTACCCCTAGTCGCGCCTAAAGAAGTTTTACTTCAATAATAGGTAAACAATATTAAAAATATACACACATTACGTTTAGAATGTGTGATTTTGTAGCTGTATCTACCTTATTGTAATACAACACAACACAAGAGCCTTCGATAGTTAGATAACCATTTCATTTTGTAGCATTTTATAGCATATTCCATAAAATTTAAAATCCTGAGTTGAGTTTGTTTTCTTCAGTTCTACGAAGGATCTGTTATTGCTGGTAAAAGATCAGCCATCCTGACTAGTGGTTTTATGGCCTTTATTGCTACCTAACCAAACCTAAAATAAGTATAAGCAAGTGTTAAAACATTTCAAATATTATTATTTTATGAACAAAAACGTGCAACATGCTTTTTTGCTTAACGTAAAGCTTCCCTATAAACAATTATTTACTATCATAATATGTATATATGTATATAAACTTACTTAATCAAATCATAATTAATGTCGCTGTATCGTCTTTTTTTCATTTTCATTTTTCTTCAAATCTTTCTGGCGCTTATAATATGCCCTTTGACGTTCACAATTTCTTTTTCTTTTTAGCTCTTTAAGTCTATAAAACGAAAATAGCTAGGTATAAATAATAGGTATAAATAATTAGGTATAAATAGTGTAATTACACACCAAAAATAAAATTTATGCATATAGAGTACCTACTCACTCATTTTCATTCAATATTTTTTCATCACTTTCTTCATTAATAAATCCACTTTGTTTATTCATATTTAAAACAAACACTTTATACACAAATTTAAACTATTTACCACCAATGTATTTTGGTTGACAAGATGACAAGCTGTCAATTCATACAATTACAGTTTTAATTTTATTTAATATAGTAGGCAGAATCGTGTTAGGTATTTTGTATCAGGTTTTGTTTCCGGTACGCGGTACATTAGAATGACGTCAAGTCCGTTAGAATTACTGAGTTACCCCTAGTCGCCACTAAAGAAGTTTTACTTCAAAAATAATAAAAAAATCTCTTTCGCTTAAAATGTTACAATAGTTTAAGATTTGAAAAAATTAACCCTGTTTTTAATCCACAATCACTTACTCTGTTTATGTAATAATTTATAGAAATGTAGATAAATTAAAGTGTTTGTATTTAATTTCCAGTTATTGTATAATGAGGCAATTAATTAAAAAACAAAAAAAAAAGAATACATTTTTTCAGAAAGTCAATTTAAATTCAAGACAAACCCAAAAAGAGTTCCATCCAGTAGTGGCTGCTCAAGGGAGGTAGACGAGAGAATAAGGCGGGCAGGCAGATATGGTTATTTTATTTCGTGACATTCCCTATCTCTCCCATAATTTGCGACGCTATGAGAATTTATGGTCTTTATTTTGCGAGCCAATTAATTAATTCTCGTCCGCCATGTTGGTGCTGTAGCAGTAGAAGCAGTAGCGAGGCCCATTATCCAAGATTGCGATGGCTTATAGCACACGACACTAAACATAAATCTCAATTCGGGATTCTAATATTCGCGTTTTCACCGGCATCCCTAATCGAGATACCTATAACAGAATACCCTGGCCTCGTCAGGTGGGCTCCTTAGGCCAGGCTAATTAAATCATCTGATTAATATATGTTTTTAAAAAATAATTCATTTTGGTCCACTTTTCAGTTTCATATAAACCTACAGAAATTGGGACTGGTTTAAGAATCTGTGACCATTTTTGTCTACTTGACTATTGGGAATTACCAAAAACTTAATACGTGTTTGATTGATAAGACTTTTTTATAATTCACGTTTACAAAGTTTCTATAAAATTTCGACACTAAAAACAGTATCGAAATAGATTCTATGTAGCACTGTTTTTGGTAACTTTTTGTTTTACACAATTGGTTGCACTGCACTGATTGTCAACGAAAGAGTTCAGGTAGTAAATCAAGAAGTATGTTGTAGTAAATTATTAACTACATTAGCAGCGGTATTGCTAAATTCGGAATATTTTATACAAATTTGAAAAACATTCAGATATAAAATCATTAAAACTGTCAAGTGTCAAAAGTGTCAAGATTGCCAACATAAATAAATATTTCGAAAAACTCTCATTTGATTTATTTTTTTATACTTTTAAAAGTTCATTATAAAAAATAGTATGTAACACTCGAATTACAATGACGGTTTGTAGTACTCGTTCTTTGCGAAACTCACCGCTTCGCGGTTCGTTTCACAAACTGCACTCGTACTACGAAACCTGTCATTGTAACACTTGTATTGCAATATTTTTTTTTTTATGGTCAAGCACAAGCACTGCAGGAAAAATCCTTTAAGGCGCTCTGAGAGCGGTGCGTGTGCGAAGAAAGAGATTCACGTTGTTTTTGAATCGTTGAAGGTTATATTCGGTGGGAAATACGGCCTCAGAAAGGCCGTTCCACAAAGAGGATGTCCTCCAGAAGAAAGAGTTCTTAAACAATGATGTTCGAGGAGTATTAAGTTGAACCACATAGGGATGGGCGAAAGTGGTTTGTCGTGTATTTCTGCTATGAATTGCTCTAGGTGGAATCAAGCGGGCAATGTCAGTAGAACACTTGCCATGGAAATATTTGTAAAAGAGGGTCAAATCACCTACCTGTCTTCGATGTTCTAAGCTGTCGAGGTTCTTGGTTAGCTCGTGGTCACCGATCAGGCGAATGGCTCTCCTTTGGATGGAATCCAACAACCGAAGGGTATGCTTCGGTGCAGAACTCCAGACATGAGAGCAGTATTCCAGTGATGGTCGAATCTGGGCTTTGTAGAGTGTCAAAAGTTGTTGTGGTGTATACAGCTTTTTGGTACGGAAAAGTACACCGAGTTTCTGAGAAGCTGTCCTGGCGATTGTTACCACGTGATTATGCCAAGACATATCTCCTCCCAGATTGACACCCAGTAAGTTAATAGACGAAGCCAGTGGAATTGCGTGTCCTGCCATGACTATATCTGGTTCTGCAATGTTAACCTTCTTAGAGAAAACTGCTGTCTGGGTTTTTTTAGCGTTAAATTCGACTTGGTTACTGTCACCCCAAGACAAAATTTCTTCCAGGTCTTTATTGAGTCGTGATACTTCACACTGTCTGCGAAGATGTGCGTCAGCAGCCGATGTTCGAGAATTCAAAATAAACGATGAGATAAGTGTGCTGTCGTCAGCAAAGCTATAAATTGGATTTTCTGTCTTCGCTAGAAGGTCGTTAATGTATAGTAAGAAGAGGATTGGGGATAATATGGACCCCTGAGGAACACCAGCATTGATGGTAAAGGTGTCCGAGAGAAACCCGTCAATCGCCACTTGCAGAGAACGGTCCTGAAGAAAGCTAGAAAGCCATGAACAGAATCGACCGGGCATACCGTAGGATCGCAGTTTACTTAGGAGCCCCTCGTGCCAGACACGATCAAATGCTTTAGAAATGTCTAGTGCAATAGCCCGGGACTCCCCATGATGTTCCACTGCGTTGCTCCAAAGATGGGTGACATATGCTAGGAGGTCTCCTGTTGATCTGGACTTACGAAACCCGTACTGATGGTCGCTGATAATATTAAGGCCCTCTAGGTACTTTAGAAGTTGTTGGTTAATAGCTTTCTCCATCACTTTTGATATAACTGAAAGCAATGCGACAGGTCGATAGTTGTTTGGCATGGTTTTCTTGCCTTTCTTTGGTATAGGCTGAACTCTTGCCTTCTTCCAGCAAGATGGAAATATTCCTTTTTTGTAGGATAGGTTAAAAAGTCTACAAAATATTGGTGTTAGCTCATCAGCGCATTCCTTGAGCACTATAATAGGAATTTCATCTGGACCAGAAGCCTTCCTGACATCGAGCCCTTTAAGAATTCGTTTGACAGGACGCTGACGGAATACGATATCAGTCATTTCCGATTGAACTGCTGGAATGTTCGGTGGTGTTTTTCCCTGAAAGTCTACGTTGGAATGAGAAGAAAATAGTTCTGCCAGTAAGTTCGCTTTATCTCCGGCTGTGGTTGCTATTGTGCCGTCGGAACGTGTTAGAGGTGGAATATTTGATTTGGTAAAATTTTGACTGACGGTCTTAGCGACTGACCAAAAAGACCTAGATCCGTTAGGACTGGCAAGAAGTTTATTTTGATCCTCGTGTTATGCGTCTCTTTGTTTTGATCTATCGTTTGCTTACACTGGTTTCGAGCGGTAATAAGGGTGGTGCGATTCTCAGCCGTTGGATTTTTACGCCACTGTCGGTAAGCTAGATTTTTAGATCTGACTGCGCGCTCGCAGTTTTTGCTAAACCAGGGCTTGCCGTTAGAAGGGCGCTTATTGGAATAAGGAATAAAGGCTTCCATGCCAGTTAGAATGACATCGGAGACCTCTTGAGCACAAACGGATGGATCATCAGAAGAAAAGCACACGTTTTTTTTTTATATGTATATTAATATTTCGCTTGAGCACGAAGAAACAAAAATTTCGACGGAAATGAATCATCCTAATGTACTTTGTGAAAAAAAAATTAAGAACTATGACGTCACCGCAAGGTGACGCAGTTAAAATCTTTTATATTTAAACGAGGAAATCTTACTCAATTAAGTACTATGACGTGACTGTAAGGTGGCGCAGTTTATATCTGATGTGTATACGAGAAATTTTTACTAAATTAGGTAATATGACGCCACCGTAAGGTGGCGCAGTTGATATCTTACATATTTAACCGAATACGGTGGCGTCATAGTACTTAATTGAGTAAGATTTGTTCATTCATTTAAAAAACTGAACTTAAATAATGACTCCAACTGGCAAAACAATGCGAGTTACACAAAAAGAGCGTAAAATTTCACATAAGATCCATCAGACCAATTCATAATATTGTAAAAGTTGACTAAGGGCAAGCGCACACTACAGACTTTTTATCGGCCGATAGTTTAGTTGGATGCTTATTAGTATAGAATCGTAATGTGAGTCCACACATCTAAGCGATTCCAGTCGGCCGACTGAATAATCAGAAACAAGTTGGATAGGTTTCCCAATTCTGATTCAATTAGAAAGTTGGACAACTATCGGCCGAGTTCTAATCAGACTGTGTGTTTATGAGAGTGCGCAGACTCAGCAACTAAACAGTCGGTGCGGTGCCAGCAGACTCCCCATGCACTCTACATTCCATTGTTGATATCTGATATCAAATATTATCTAGTAGCTACTTTATCTTTGAATATATTTGCGTTTTCATTACATTTTTTTTCATAATTATGTCGAATATTGCCGAATGTTCAGTAGAAAATTTATTTGCGGAAGTTGAAAAGCGACCTGCTTTATATAATAAAGCATCAAAAGAATATTCCGATATTAATATTAAAAAGAAACTATGGGATGAGGTTTGTGCAATTGTTGTTCCTACATGGGGTGAAATGGATGCTGAAGACAGATGGAGCGTGTAGAACATTCCTTGAACTAACCTATCACTTAAAATAGGGTGCACCCACCATTCAAGGTTTCTTTTGCTTGTTTTCTTCATATTTCTTCTTCGTGCAATGATAATTGCAATAATAGCTTTTCTCGATAACATTCTTCAATACTTTCAATACAACGCATCAAAATATTATATACGTCAACAACTGTTCAGACTTTTCAGTTGGTGGTCTGCGCACCCGCACCGAACCCAACAGTTTTGTTTGAGTAGTGTGCTCCCACCCAACCCAACCAGACTAAACTATCGGCCGATAAAAAGTCTGTAGTGTGCGCTTGCCCTAAACATTAAATATTAAAAAAAAATGTTTTTATGGAAAAACTTTAAATAGTAAGTTCTGAAAATTGATACTAAGAGCTCAAACTTGACATTTTTTTTCTATATGTAGATTAATCTTTTGCTGGAGCACAGAGAAAAAAGTTTTCGGTGGAAATGAATCACACGCGTTTTTTTTATATACAAATTGTTGTACTGTGAAATGCGTCAGATGAGGAACATTTTACAACCCTCGTATAAATCTTTTTTAACAAGGATACAATGGCCCTGCAAAACTAAGCTCCATTGAACATCAAGAGGTTTGCATTATTTAGTAGCACTCAAGCATGGTCCAGTAGTATCACTCTACTTACAGGTTTAATATTGTCACTTGTATTTTTTATGAAAATCCTCATTTATAATAAGTCGATTTTGTAAATTCCCTCTTCCAGGCGAATCTGTCAACCATGTCTGTCTAGTAAAATTAAAGGGATTAAAGGAAAAAAGAATATAGGCAAAAAGGTTTTTGGTCAAAGGGGATTACATATAACACAATTTGTAAGTATATGAATTTATACGTAAGTATTTACTTAATTATGAATTATGTAGTATTTTAAGGTGTAACAGGTGTTTTTTAGTAGATATCTCTCAAAGGGATTTTTTAAATTTTTTTTTTTTAATTTTAGAAAGTATACAAACAAGAATATATTTAATGACAATAAGGAGAAACTGAAAAAATGTTGCATCCAGCAGGACTTAAACCCACATTTTTTGCCTCTACGCGGCAACGATCCAGCAACTAAGCTATAGTTGCTTTTGAGTCGTTAAATTTAACTCATATCACATCTGACACTAACTCACTTTCTCCTTAAGCACATTTAGCAGGGCGTTAATAAGTGAGAGATTTTGTAAAATCGACAATTGAAACATCAAAAATAAATAAATAAATAAATAAATAAATAAATAAATAAATAAATAAATAAAAATCCCATGAGTAATATCCATGGTTCCGTTTACCTCACCGAATAAAAATATTAGACAGGGCACAAAAAAAGTGACTTTAACAAAATCTCTCTCTCATTAATGTCATGCTGAAATAGTTTCTGTATTTGGGAATGAAACACCAATCAACAATTGCGAATTTCAACGTGGTCGCTCCAGTCTCAGAGACGAATCCAGGATAGATCCTCCTAAAACAGCAGTCACAGAGCAAAACATTGATGCGGATCGTCAGTAATGATGACCGTCGTGTAACATACCGGAACACAATTACTGTCTACAAGAATCGCAGAAATGAAGGTAGGCCAAGACACTATCTCCATCAATACGACCAGAGGTTGTCCGCAAGGGGGAGTTGCATCCCCACTTATGTGGAGCCTCACCGTAGACAGCTTACTCTGGCAATTGACCGAATTAGGTATACCTTGCCAGGGTTACTCTGATGACGTAGTTATCCTCGCAAGAGGGAAATATGAAAACGTCCTCTGCGACATAGTGCAAAGAGGACTGAACACAGCAAAGCAGTGGTGTGATTCAGTGGGACTTAATATCAACCCCATCAAGACCACGTTAGTAGCCTTTACAAGGAAAAAGAAACCTAAACTAAAAACTATAAAAATAGGTTGGAAATACCGTTGAGTGGAAGACAGAGGTCAAATATCTAGGGCTAATCCTGGATAATAAGTTACTCTGGAACAAACACGAAAACGAAATAATACAAAAAGCTACAAAAGCTCTTATGGTGTGCAGAAACATTGCTGGGAAAAATTGGGGCTGTAACCCAAAGACATTGCAATGGATGTACACAGCAATAGTGAGACCTATCATCACATATGGGGCAGTAGCTTGGGGCACGAGAGCTAATCTGATCACTACGAGGACAAACCTCTCAAAGATTCAGAGACTAGCCTGTGCATGTATCACTGGAGCAATGAGAACATGTCCCACTGCTGCAATGGAAGTAATACTAAATCTCTCGCCACTGCATATTCAAGTAGAAAATGCTAGGAAGAAAACAATATATAGAATGATCAAAGAAGGAATAATCAAGGAAAAACCTCGATCACTTCAACTTGATCAAACTGCCCCAAGATGCCAAAGAAATTTAACTTTGTAAGAAAATTTACCACTAAACTGGGAAGCAAATCTGAATGGGACGAAAACACCATATTGGGGCTAAGCCAAAACGCCATAAAATGGTACACGGACGGCTCCAAGACAGATACAGGAACAGGAGCAGGGGTGTTTGGACCTAGAACCAAATACTCAGAAAGCTTGGGTACGTACCCAAGCATCTTTCAAGCGGAAATTCGTGCCATCGAAAGATGTATGGAATTTAACATTGAAAGGAACTATCGTAGACAGAAGATTGTAATCATGTCAGATAGTCAAGCAGCCATCAAAGCTCTGAACTCAGATAAAATCAATTCAAAGATGGTCTGGGAATGCCTAGGCAAATTAAATAGAAGGAAATGAAACAGCAGACAAGCTGGCAAAAAAAGGAGCTGAAACCCCATACCTGGGACCAGAACCATCCTGTGGGATCAGCAGTAGTACAATCTTAGAAAAACTAAAGAAAAAAATGGATAGCGAAAAATCCAAGTACTGGAATGATCTAGAAGGACTAAGGCAATCGAAGACGCTCCTGGGAAACTATAACCAGAAGAGATCTCACAGCTGTCTTAACTTGAGTAAGAAAAACCTCCGAATTATAACAGGAATACTAACCGGTCACTGTCGATTAAGAGGACATATGAAGAAACTAGGATTAGTAGATGAAGCAAACTGCAGATTCTGTGAGGTAGAGGATGAAACCTCAATACATATACTTTCAGAATGCATGGCATTAAGTAATTCTAGGGTCAAATACCTAGGGTCATACGAAATAGAAAGGGAAGAACTACCTAATCTAAAACCCAATGATAACCTAAACTTTCTAAGGAAGATAGGACTAGAAGAGCTGCTATAAGTCTGAGGAATCATCAGAAATATAGCAAGAAAAGGGGAACACAATAGATCTTATAGGTCGCAGGTGTATCTGTCACCCCTAACACCATACATACATACATACATACAACATACCGGAAGATAGAGGAATTTTTAGGCATTTCAAAGACCTCCATTCAAAAGATCCTACATAAAGAACTGGGTGTTACGAAATTGGTTTACTGTTGGATCCCTCATTTGTTCGTGTCAATTAGTGGAAAAACATTGGAACGGTTCAACAAAGAAAGTTCAAAAAAAGTTTATAGTATTGTTAGTGGCGATGAATCTTAGATTTACTCCTACGAACCGGAAAATAAACTCCATTCCTCTGTGTGGATGTTACACTATGAGGAAAAATCAACAAAAGTGAAGGTCGCAAGCTTTGTTTTAAAATCTGGTCATGTGTCAACAATTGCTTTAGAAGATAAAAGAACGGTTACTTCCGATTGGATACAAACGTTTTTTGCCAGCAGCTCCGTATATTATTTACGACTTCTTCACGTTTCCAAAGATCAAGAATTGAATACGTGGGCAGCAATTCCAGTCTCCAGAAGAACCCATCGATGCCTTTAAAACAGCGATTTTCCTGGTGTCAACTGAAGATATATCGATGTTGGTGGAACATATTTTGAAAAGCAATAAAGTACTTTAAGTCTATATATTTTTTGTCTTTATGAACATATGCAAAACTAAAAAGACAACCCTCGTACACAGTGTTATACTCTCTTTATATCTCTGTCCCTCTAGCACTCTATCCCTCTATCTCTCTATCCCTCTATCTCTCTATCTCTACCTCTCTATTTCTCTATATTTTTATCTTCCTATCCACCTGTATCAGTATCTTTTTATCTCGATATCTTTTTATATCTCTAACTCTTAAATAATAAAAATAACTAGAAGAATATCTCTGTAAGAAGTATTAGATTGAGTCACGATACACCTAAACACAATAAAGTATATCTATTTAAATGATTATTTATTTCACCTGTCAAAATATCACAATTTTGTAATTTCGTCCAATGAAAACGCTTAATCTTCAATGTTTTATGCTAAATCTAGCCAATCATTTCGGTTTATACTGATAAAACCACTAGTGGTTTTACTAGTATTGATAAAATTATAGAACTGTCAAAAATTCAATAACAATATTAAACAATCAATTTTCTTTTTTATAAGTACCCTACGATAAATCAACATTCATTTATATTATCTAAATATTCTGAAATATATTTTGTTATTATTATTAACACAATTCAATTCATCTAAAATCTAAACGATAATGAAAAATTAAATATGTAGGTACTTTAAAACTAACCTGCTTCCTGGTTCTGCATGCATTTAAAACGTTTATATGCCTACATTCAAATGTGGTCTTGTAGGTAAACTTTAAATAGATATACCTACCTAATAATTTTTATTTTGGTAATTTTCTCTTTAAATAATATAATTGTATAAATAGGCAGGTATAAAAATAAATATTTATTCAAATTATAACCCTGTTTTCACGATGCTCACGACAACTGACAACTGTCAATACTATCTAGTGTACAGGATAAGTTAATAGGGGTAATAGGGGTAACGGTATTAGGTTTGTGTTAATTATGAAACATAAGTTGTTCTAGGAAGTTTTTTAAATAAAGTAGTTTTTGTACAGAATGGTTCAAAAAATAATCTTCTCAAATACCACTCGTCCTGTAAAATTTTACTAGATAAATTTTTATTTTCCAGACTCAAACTTTTTTATTTTAGGCAAAACTACTCAAACAAACTGAATATGATAAAATCACTCGTCCTACGGACTCGTGATTTTATCACATTTCAGTTTGTTTTCGTATTTTTGCCAAATAAAAAAGTTTTCGTGGAAACTAAAAATTTATCGATAAAATTTTAAGGACTCGTGGTATTACCTTTGATAATATCATTGTCACTATAACGTTACGTGCACTTTAGAAATATGATAAATTCAATAATGCATACATTTTGAAATTCAAGGTAGATATAATGCATTTCTAACATTAAAAGAAAGAGAAAAACAGGTTTGCAATGGACCTTATATCATAGTTGACTTACAACGGGATGTCAATTCTGCTAAATTATTATTATAATTACTTTTAATGCGACGGTATCATGTTTCCTTTGGCATATTTATTATTGCCAAGACGTCCGTTAAGATATGGCGACGTTCCTCTCTTGTATGGTACTTAAAATTCTATAATAATTCAATCTCTGGTTGTCTTCATTTTTCTTTTTGGTGCTGTTTATTATTTTAAGAGTATTATCTTATCAACACTGCCCACTCGAACTTATAAACTGCAACAAGAATGAGAATTCACTCACTCACTACAAATATTGACTTTGTTCACGTTTCGTGGGAAATAACAATTTGTATAAATCTGTTTATCAAAATTTTTATTGTTTTGTTTAATTTTTAACTTCTTTGGTCATTTGTTCAGTAAAAATTCTCGTTTCATACAAAAAATTTTCGAAAAAAAATCTTATTGAAGTAAAACTTCTTTAGCCGCACTAGGGGTAACTCAGTAATTCTAACGGACGTGACGTCATTCTAATGTACCGCGTACCGGAAACAAAACCACAAAACCTGATACAAAATACCTAACACGATTCTGCCTACTATATTAAATAAAATTAAATCTGTAATTGTATGAATTGACAGCTTGTCATCTTGTCAACCAAAATACATTGGTGGTAAATAGTTTAAATTTGTGTATAACGAGTTTGTTTTAAATATGAAGAAACAAGGTGGATTTATTAATGAAGAAAGTGATGAAAAAATATTGAATGAAAATGAGTGAGTACCTACTCTATATGCATAAATTTTATTTTTGGTGTGTAGTTACACTATTTATACCTAGCTATTTTCGTTTTATAGACTTAAAGAGCTAAAAAGAAAAAGAAATTGTGAACGTCAAAGGGCATATTATAAGCGCCAGAAAGATTTGAAGAAAAATGAAAATGAAAAAAAGACGAGACAGCGACATTCATTATGATTTGATTAAGTAAGTTTATATACATACATATATATTATGATAGTAAATAATTGTTTATAGGGAAGCTTTACGTTAAGTAAAGAAGCATGTTGCACGTTTTTGTTTATAAAATAATAATTCGAAATGTTTTAACACTTGCTTATACTTATTTTAGGTTTGGTTAGATAGCCATAAAGGCCATAAAACTACTAGTCAGGATGGCTGATCTTTTACCAGCAATAACAGATCCTTCGTAGAACTGAAGAAAACAAACTCAACTCAGGATTTTAAATTTTATGGAATATGCTATAAAATGCTACAAAATGAAGTGGTTATCTAACTATCGAAGGCTCTTGTGTTGTGTTGTATTACAATAAGGTAGATACAGCTACAAAATTACACATTCTAAACGTAATGTGTGTATATTTTTAATATTGTTTACCTATTATTGAAGCAAAACTTCTTTAGGCGCGACTAGGGGTAACTCTAACGTTAGATTCTAACGGAAGATTCTGATGGAAGTAACGGTCTGATTGCAGCTATGGGAGGAGCTTAAATTTTCAAAATTTATTTATGAAATTTTCAAAATTTTCAAACGGTTTCAAACACATTAATGGTATTTAGAGACTAAAATCTATGTTTCACATTTTAGTTATCATAAACCTATTATTTCATATATAAAAAATAATGATAACTTTCAAATTTCTATTTCTAATAAATAATATAAATATAACATCTCATTTTTTGTAAAGTATATAGACAATAAATATGATTGAATTGTAATTAAATATTTATTTTCCGATACGTACGTCAACAAGTTTTACTTCAATCGCGCGTAAAGGTTACACGCACACTCTTTTTTTTCAGTAAAATTGTTCATTAACCAGTAAAATCGATCGTTTTCCACCAAAGGGTCCGTTTTTAACTGAAAATACAAATTTTCCATAAAAATGATAATTTTTCATAAAAACGATAATTTTTCATAAAAATGATTATTTTTAGTAAAAATTCTTATTTTATGGTAAAAATGTGATTTTTTCATTAAATTTTCACCTTTAACTAAAAACATCTTCAACTGAAATTTTCTATGAATAAAAGTGCTTAGATAAGACCTACATATAAGTGATGTCTTTTTAGTTTTGCAAATAGCCACGAATAGAACTTTTAGACTCAAATCCAACCTCAATCTTTTGTTAATATAAATCCAGAGTTTCATTACGATACCACAAGTTGTGTAAGTACAGTGAATTTTTGATTTTAGCAAGTCGATCAAAAAATGGATCTTAGCCGAGAAAATTTTCGAGCAATAATTTTTTACAATTTTCGGAGATGATTATTATCTTTGGCCATTTCAAAGACCTCGATCAAAAAGATCCTACATGAAGAATTGGGTGTTACGAAGTTCGTTTCCCGTTGGATTCCTCATTTGCTTACAAAAGAGCAAAAAGTTCAACAAAGGAAGTTTAAAAAACGTTTATAGTATTGTTAGTGGCAATGAATCTTGGATTTACTCTACGAACCGAAAAATAAACGCCAATCTACTGTATACGTGTTTTACGATGACCAAAACCAACAAAAATGATGCGTTCGTGAAGTGTCACAGAAGATGGCCGCAACTTTGTGTCAAAATCTGGTCATGTGTGAACAATTGATTTAGAAGATCGAAGAACGGTTACTTTTGATTGATATATAAACGTTTGTTTACCAGTAGTTATTGCGAAACTTCAACAACGGCGAATCATCTAACATCAGGGCAATGCAAGTGCTCACACTGCTCAAAAGACATTCGAATTTTTAAAACATCTAATTGCTAGACTATCCTCCGTATAGTTCCGACCTAATCTAATCTAATCTAATCTAATCTAATCTAAGTAACCTGGCATGGTCTCACCTATGGAGCCCCATGTTTGAGCACTGCTTCCTGTGGGAATATTGTGACCAGGTTCGGCACCAAGAGTCCTTACATGCACCCGTGCTTGCAGGACTCCAGTTTGTTCAGCTGAAAATCAGCATCCCGCTGATTCTCAGGAAGGCTAGAATCCAGGTGTCCTAAATTCCTTGAGTCACTGTTGCCACAGGGCAGTTCCCTTTATAAGAGATTTGAGTCCTGTGATCAGCTCCTCAAGGTGGTGGTAGGATTCAGGATACGTGTCACCGAAGATGAGGAACCGTTTATAGTCCAAGGCCTCACACTCGAATAGAATGTGAGTTGCCGTCTCATCGTCCATGTCACACAGTCGGCACAAGGTGGGTTCCTGTGTCAGAATCCCTATCCTCCGAAGGTGTAGTCTGAATGGTCCATGCCCGGTGAGCAGGCCCACTAGTACTCTGATCTGACTCCTGCCAAGCTCCAGTATGTCAGACGTGAGTTTTTTGGAGTAACCTTTGAGCATCAGCTTCGAGTGCCTCAGCCCTACAGTGTTACTCCAGTGTTTGGTCGACTCTTCCCAGACCCAGTTCCTGACTTTGGTTCTTACCCAGGCTCTAGGCAGTCCCAATACAGGTTCTGGACAAGTAAATCGTGTGTCCGCTCCCTTCTTGGCCAGAAGATCCGCGGTTTCATTTCCTTCAAAACCTTTATGCCCTGGTATCCACTCCAAGAAGACATTGTTTTGTCTAGCCAGTTCATTGAGGTTTTGTATGCACTCCCAGATCAGCTTGGAACTAACCCGAAATTGTTTTAAGGCCAGCAGTGCAGCCTGGCTGTCTGAGAAGAAAGTTATCCTCTTCCCTCTCCAGCCATGGCCTAAGTCGCAACGACTTTTTTACGTTCCCAAATATCAACAATTCAATGCGTGGCAGCCGTTTCACACGTCAGAAAAAGCCATCGTGTCCTTTAAAAGAGCGATTTTGCAGGTGTCAAATGGTGATTGAAATAACTTTGTAACGATTGCATCGTTTATTTCGATCAGTTCTCCTGGACTATAAATATTTTTAAAATATTTATTGTTTTGGCGTTGTAACGAGTGGGAGACTGCAAAGTGGTAGGAGAGTTATTGGCTTCGGAGTCAATTTGCGATTTTATTCTGTTCATTTAAACGTTGAATTGTTTTAATTCAAGTTTTCCGACCAACTTTGCCCTTCTGTCTCTGGTAAGTTATTTAATACCTTGGTTTTAAATTTAATAGTTAATGATCCAAAATGCGGTGAATGTAATATTTTATTTATTTTACTAATATTTTAAATATTCGAATACAATGGCTGAATTCAATACTAGGTCAGTTTTTGTGGTATTTTTTTTATTATTTATACTTAAAAGATAATTAATTTTTTCTCGAAATATGGAGAGACTGATAGCTATTGTGTTCGAATAAAAGTATTTGAAATTCGGAGTTTTGATTCCAACTTTATTGACAGGGTTATTGCCACCTGAAAGAAGGGCCCTAATATTTGGTTTACCAAAATCAACATTTTGAATTCGTCAAGAGTTACCTATCATCAGAAATTCCGTTGCAGTTCAGATTTTCCGGACAGGAAATACCGAAGGGAAATTCCATATCGCCCGCTGTTTGTTTAGATGTCTTAGTGGAAATCAAACTTCACAACTATTGCTTAATAAAACACCGCCTTCAACAAAAATAAGATAAGAAATTAAATTAATTTTTTTTATTAACTGTCAAAGTAATTAACCAATTTTTATTGAATAAATCATTTGAAACTGATCTATTATATTATTTGTATGTCAGTACTGGCGCCCTATTAAATATCTTGATTGGGGAAAAAACTAAGCAAAATTTCAGCAGAACCCTCTGGAGCTAGCAAAGGGTATTTTATCGCTACAAATTTGGCGCCCAACGTGGTTGAACAATTTCTTTGAGATTTATCTTTATCTTTATCTTTTTCTCGGGGGGATTGTTTTAGCCACAAATTGGGTTACAAATGGGGTTACAAATTTGGCGCCCAACGTCAATTTAAATTTGTAAGGGTTAATTATGTTACAACTTCTTTACCAATTGGTTTTGAACGTAGGCAAAAGTCTATATTTTTTGTCTTTATGGCTATATGTAAAACTAAAAAGAAAACCCTCGTATATAAAAGAATTGCTCGTTTATTAATATAATCAGAAACTTATTTTATACATAAATTTGTTTGTATTTGATTGATTTCCATAACATTGATTTATAATTAAAGCAAATTTAGCAAATATTCTATATAGACATATAGAGATAAAGTTAACATTGAATAGGCATCACTAAAACACAATGTCCTATTAATCCAATAAATGATTCAGGCTGACAGAAGACAATAATTCGAAATCGCACAGAATCTATCTGAAAGCAGTAAATGTAAATGAATGATTCTATTATGGCTGACAGAGAACAACCCTTTCACGATAGCCAATTCTCATTAGCACACCGGACGGACCAAGCTGGGACTCTCGTGGGGGCCGAAACGGGGTTTTGCCCCCCCTGTTCAACCTCACATGCTCCGCTATTCATATCGAATTCAAACTCAATTTAGCTACACAACGCTTCTATAAATTTCGCCTTCCGCAATGTAAATACGAGACATTACGGCATTATCAACTTGGCTGATCAATACTTCTCGCTCATCTCGCTTATTCGCATGATATCGAGATGAACGATCTTCCTGTCTGCCATTTTGCTTTTAATGCCATTACTTTTTTTATTGTTTTTTTTTTCAGTTTACGATGCGGTAAAAACGCGCTCGTTTTTATGCGCGGTATGTAATAATTGAATGAAAAAGTTGGAATCGATGCTCTTTATCGCGATCTATACAAGAACATAGATTTGCTAAATTAGAACTTTGAATTTACGTTAGTAACGATGTAATTGATAGTTTGTAGCTCGATCTCTTCGTGCTATATACAAGGAAATAATATAATAATATAAGTACAAATTTACTATATAGTATATAAGTACAAAAAAATGTGTCAAAACTTTATAGGATAACTTAGGAACCAAAAATCCTATAAAGATACAGGATGTCAATTTATTTTTTCAGATTTCCTAATAAATTCCTTACTCTAGGTATTGCTTCTCGTTGTTTGTAAATCATTTTTCTATGATTATCTTTAGCAGCACGAATGAGTCGAGCGGAAACGTGATTATTTTCATGAAGGATTGTATGTGTTGAATTTTAAGTAGAAAACCGCTTCACATTGCATATGATGGCAGAACAGAATCCGTAAATGAAATAGGTTCTTTTTTTTTGGTTCTTTATGTACCTAAATGAACAAAAAACAAAATACATGGTAATGAAAGACCAAGATACATCTGACATGATAATAAATTGCAATGGAGGCAGACAGTACAAAATAGAAAAGGTGGATAAAATAGAATATCTGGGAGTCACAATAACGAATAAAGGAGAAGAAGAAAGAGAAATAGATAAGAGGATAGCCAAAGGAAGCAGAGCTGAAGGGATGCTATCAAAAATTCTAAAATTGAAAATTCTAGGCAAATCAACAAAATTAAGAATATATCAATCGGTAATAAGGCCTACGGTTACGTATGCCTGCGAAACATGAACAAAAAAGAAAAGAACAAATTAGAAATATGGGAGAGGAAAATTTTAAGGAAAATTTATGGGGGAATCAAAGTCGAGGGTGAATATAGAAGAAGGACTAATAGAGAATTAATAGAACTGTATAAAAAGCCAATTATTACAAGAATAGTACGGGCACAAAGAGCAAGATGGCTGGGGCATATTGGCAGGATGGACGAAGATAGGTGGGTAAAACGAGTTCTAAAAAGTGGTGAAGGCGGAAGAAGACGGCAAGGACGACCCCGGAAAAAATGGTTAGAAGAAGTAACCAATGATTTAAAAACAGTAGGGATGCGGGACTGGCCAAATGAAGCGAGGGATAGAAAGAAATGGAAAAGAAGAGTGAAAGACCTCGAAGCCTTGGGCCACTAGGCCTGCAGTGCTGATCCATATATATATGTACCTAGATGACCGAATTTTGCTGGTAAAACACCTTAATCATAAGACTTTTCCGCACGTGTGGCGCCGAAATTATCGTACAAGTGGTACCCTAACAACCGTCTTTTGTAAAAAACTGATTTTGTCTTCTTCTTAAGTACCATGAACGTTCAGGACGTTGGTTACCAACAAGGCTAGTCGTATTTTATCGACGGCAACTCTAAAAAGTGTACATGAGTTGATTTTGTACCAGTCACGTAGGTTTTTTAGCCATGACGTTTTTCTCCGGCCTGGTCCTCGGCTGCCATCTATTTTGCCCTGAGTAATGTTTTGTAGGAGCCGGTATTTTGTTCCCCTCATCACATGGCCGAAGTAATCTAATTTTCTCTTTTTTATAGTGGAGTGAATCTTAGTAGTCTTATTCAAACGCTGCAATATTGTCTTGTTGGTGATCCTTTCAGTCCATGTGACTCTTAGTAATCTTCTGTAGGCCCACATCTCGAAGGCTTCTAGACGTTTCTCTTCGTTTTTTGTGATGGTCCAAGCTTCTATTCCATATAGTGTGGAGAATACATAGCACTTCAGCAGTCGAATGCGTCGGGATATTTTGGGTAAAAAAAAATAATTTTCCCAGACGTGGTATACCCAGCTAAATCGATTTTTTTTTTGCCTCGATTTTAACTATTGTTTTTCGATTTCTTCGTGTTTTTACGATTTTAAACGATTTTTACACGACAATGAATACACAAAAACAAATAAGGATACCACTTTTGAGACAGGTGTTTAATTCAAAACACAAATACCAGAATTTCATTGGTTTAGATCAATTCAGGAACAAAAATTATATCTATTGCTTCTTTGATACTAGTTCTAGAATATATATTGATATGGATCTTTCTTCATGGGTGCATGTTCCCTCAATAAAATGTTGGAACGGGATCCATTATTTTTAAATTGGTTGTCTAGATTAAGTATTTTTGTATTAAGATTGTTTTTGGTTTGCTATGTTGTTAAGGGATTATTATGGATTGAATTGTCAGAAAATGAAATGAAAATGTGTCATTAAAAGATTAGGAAAATGAATATAAGTTATTTGAATTGAATTTTAAAAGTAAATAAAAATATAAATTGAAAATATAGAAAATAAGAAGCGTAAAGAGTAAAAAGTAAACAAACAATATATAAAATAAAAGTAATTGGAATTGGATGAGAGGATACAGTGATGTCAGGGCTGGAAAGTAGTAGGAAGAGATAAAAGGCAAGAAATAGAATGTATTGAAGCAGAAAGAAGCAGCGAATAGGAAGAAATCAGAAATTTGAAGGTATAGAAAAAGGGTTGAAAACCAGAAAAAGGAAGTGGAGTAAACAGAAGAAAAAGAAAATAAAATTTTATATTTATATTTTTTTTGTAATTTATTTTAGGACAATCAATTTGAAAATCTTGAATCCACGACCAAGAATTTTATTGCAGAAGGGTGTTCCGGACGGAAGAGCCATATCAATATATTAGTAATTTCCTTAAGAGTTAATGTTAAAGTGGAACAAAATTAAAAATTAAAAAACTCATTAAGTACAGCCGACATTATAGGTAACTGTACAAGAAATCGCTTTTGTGTAATATTAAAACAAAAGCACTTTATTTATAGCATTCTGAATATGAGATCGAACAATTTCCGAGTAATGAACTTTACATGTTTTACATTTTATTTGCATTAATTTTAACTTCCTTATCGTTACTTTTTTATGGACAGTAATAAAGCGCTTTCCTTTCACATCATACTGTAAAAATCAGAATGCGTATCACAAAAAAGATGGTACCTATTAGACATTTATTTCAGAAAATTGTTAGAATTAACAATAGGCAGTAACAACAACAGAGGCGGAACATAAGTTAAATATCAGTAAAGTTAGTTGACCAAGACAAATCAAAGTTTGATGATGATATTTATAAAAGTTAACTGCGAAAAATGGTTTTCTATTTTTTAGTGGTCAAATCACCTTTTAGTATTAAAAAACGCTAAAAATTCTTTAGAAATATAAAGATCTGTTGCTGTCTGCCATACTTTTCTGGAGACTAAAACTTGATCGAGAAAATCTTACCCCGGGGCAAGAAAAAACACTTCGGTTCATCTGCTGACAGTAACCTACTCATCAAAGTTTAACCAATTTTGGACGCGCAGTATCGAGCTGTCACTAAATATATTGAAATGGATCCTCCTTCCGGAACACCCTTCTTCAATAAAATTCTCGGTCGTGGATTCAAGATTTTCAAATTGATTGTCCTAAAATAAATTATAAAAATTATAAATAAAAAAAAATTATTTTCTTCCTCTTCTTTCTACTCCACTTCCTTTTTCCGTTCTTTAACCCTTTCTCTATACCTTCAAATTTCTGATTTCTTCCTATTCGCTGTTTCTTTCTGCTTCAATACTTTCTATTTCTTGCCTTTTATCTCCTCCTACCACTTTCCAGCATTGACCTCACTGCTTTTCTGTAACTGTTAACTTCTTTCTGCTCTTTCTGTTTCAATATCTGATAACTAAACTATTTCTATCAATTCCTCGCACTTTCTGGTTTCAACGTTCACGTCCTCTATCTTTTTAAATATTGCTTCTTCTTCTATTACTGCTCCTACTGATAATTTAATTTTAAAATAAACTTTCTTGATAAATTTAATATCTTTTTATTTTATGACAACTTCTCTGACAAATTAATCTATAATAATTCGCTTAGCAACGTAGCAACGCAAAAACAAACTAATTTTACAAAAAACATCTAAATAAAAAAATACTGAATCTAGAAAACCAATTTAAAAATAATGGATCACGTTCCAATATTTCATTGAAAGAACGTGCCCATGAAGAAAAATCCATATCAATATGTTTTAAAAAGTTATGCGCCCAGGCAAATCAAAGAGAGGTTGGATTTTGTGCATGGGACTCTGCACCATCATTTACCACAGTAAAAATTTGAGTAAAAGAATTTAAATGGGACCATAAGAGCTTGGAAGACGATGAACGTTCGGGACGTCCAAAAATTGCAAACTAAAAAAAACATCACTAAAATTCACCAACTGGTGCCATACGACCACCAAGTTTAAATGGGAGATAGAATAGGTTATGAACATGTCAAAAAGCATATTTGTCACATATTAAATTCGACCAGCTTCAAAAAAGACAAATCATTATAGAAACATAATACGCACAAGATAACGGCAGAAATTGCCGAAAACGACTACATTTGCAGAAAACAACATGTTTCACCAAGACAACCGCACCGTGGTTGCCTTGGCGAAATTCATGAATTGTGGTGCAAACTGATTGACCAACAACCTTAAGCACCGGAATTAGCCCTTAGTGACCTCTTTTTGTTTCCTTATAGCAAAATTGCATTTGGAGATTGCCACGTATTTTAATGAATTTAAAAACAAAATCAAATTTAGAAAAATAAATAAATTAATTAATTGAAATTCAACTCCAGCTGAGTTCGGTGGTGGTTTCTCTACTGGAAAATTATGCCCAGCTCAGCCGTAGAGGGTAAGTGCCAAAATAAAGTGAGTGCGCCACCGATTTGTACGGTTAAAATCGGAAACCCCTGATGTTCCAGGCACCACTTCACCCACTGGAGATAATTAAATAAATTCAAAATATTAAACAGTACTATTTGAATTGCACAATAAAAAAAACGATAAAGTGAGCTAAATAAAACAAAATATCAACTAGACCCTTCTTTAATAAAATTTAAGAATTTACACAACTGTCAAGCCTCGTGCTTGACAACGCTATTGATATTTATATAAAATAAGAATATGTGAATAATATTAAAAGTTAAATTTATCAATATACCTACTTATGTGTGATCACACTCAATACAAAAAAAAACAAGAAAAATAGATCTTAACTAACTATAGTTACGACTTAATCTAATTAGGCTTATCTGTTAGTCCTTGGCTTTCTAATACTTAGGTCGGTTCCAAAACCCAAGCCTGTTCCAAAACCAATAGGCTTGCACCAACCACAATAAATTAAGCTCGAACTAAGTATCAGGTCTAGGATTTCAGCCTAAAACTAGAATCTATGCTTGTATCTAGGACTTATGCCCGTATCTAGGACTTATGCCTGTATCTAGGACCCTAAAATCGTAATTTAGTATTAACATTAGCTTAAACAGATTTTAATGACTCCTTGAATTAATTTGATTTAATAACTTTAATACAATTTGAACACATTAACTTAAATTTGTACTACAATGAAAGAATAAAAATGAATTTAAATGAAATACAACATTTAGAAGCGGACTTCTGTGAATTTACAATTAATGAACAAAACTAATGATTTAAATGTATTCAACAAACCTAAATTTGACTTGCTAGTCACAACAAAATTATAACAATAAATTAAATCAAAATTTAACATAAAATTAATTAATAATAGTAAAAGAATAAGCAAAAAGGAGTCTAGTTTCACATTAATAACCTACATACAAGACACAAAGAAATACATATGCAAAATAAAGATATTACAACCAAGATTGTGACCATATGGCGTTATTAATCTTATAAAAATAAAAATTTCGTAACTCACCTATTAAGATAGGGTTTCTTTCATTAAGCTAGTGACACCCTAGCTGGTAGACGGGTAAATCCATCTCCTCGTTGCTAATTGCGGGAATTCTACCACAGTTCACCGTCTGAACGGTTTTAAATCTCCAAATCTACCTACTGTCTGTTTCTTGATCTATCTACGTTTCGTCCGAAATAAAATAAGAAAAGAGAAAACCATAAGGATTGAACAAACCACATGAATAAAAGGCGTTTTACTTACCACAGAAGATTACACAAAAATCCCGACCACGCGTTTTTTTTTTCCAAAGAATCTGTCCAAAAATACCCACAGGAACCAACTCCACAGCGATTCAAAATGGAAAATAAGGTTTAGTTTTAAAAATCCAAAATTAATTGTTACGGATTCACCGCGATTTAAAACTTAAACCAAAAATCTTCTGGATGCCACGTTCTTACAACAAAGGCTGGTAAACGAAAAAGACCTGGTTCTCTCGTATCACATGCACCATGCACCAGAGTTTGACACACGTCGAAATAAGAGATGGCCTCTACTACTATAGGGACAATAAACGTAGGATCAACAGCTACCAACTTACGAGCAAACAGTAATCGTTTAATAACAACAGATCTTATTACTTAACAAGATAACACCAAAAATCTCAACATTACTTAATTTCTCGTTCTTATACAATCTTTATATGTCGGATGCTAAAATAATGAACGGCAGACGACAACATTCTAAGTTTTACGACAAAAAAAAGAAAAGAAGAATTCGCCTCGTTGTAAGCCAAAAGGCCAGTAGTTCAAATCAATCACCTAACCCACAATTTGTTCTGAATTTACTAAATAGACTTTCAAAACAATATTATTAATAATTTGTGGCCAGCATATAATGATTCGTTGGTTATTAACTACAACTGAACTAAAATCAACCTGTTCCTAATACTGATTTAATCCTTAATAACGGAGAATTCATAAGGTAAGAATTTAGTTATACTAGAGCGAATCTGACCCGTGACAAGATTAGAGATTTTCGTCAAATGTAGTGACAATCACCTTCATCCAGTTCCTTTATCATTGCGTTCAGAGAACAAAACGTTTTGTCAAATGAGGAGGCGTAAAGACAATCACCTTTGTGAACAATTATTTTGTAGAAAAAAAAAACGTCTGGTAATATTTGGACGAGATATAAAGATGGGAGCATCGTTGGTAGAAGTGTATAGAGTTTATAAGGAGACTATATGTTAAGTTGGAAACTTTTTAGACCAATACAAACAACTATTGTTTATAAATATAATGAAAAAGCGACGCCACTGCGTTTTTAGATTTCCATTTTCATAAAGCCATTAAAATTAACAATAGATACTACACTAAAAGAGATCATGAACCAGGCGCCGTTTTTTCGTGTGAAAGTATTTACTTATCGTGTTGAACCAACTGAAATTAAGCAATTTGTTTATGGTGCATGTTCGTTCCAATTGACCGTTTTTAAAGAAATTTTTATATTATAAAATAACATATAGAAAAATAATTTAAATTATACCATCAAGATAATCTTTATTTCTGTAAATGTGAGCGTAGGAGTGTGCGAGATCATGCAGCTGGTCATCTCATCGATTGCACCCTTAATGAGTCCATCTGGCAAGTCGCAGAAACCAAAGGGCAAAATTGCCCTTTGCCTCCCTTTCCGGCTCTTTTTCTTTACTTGCTTCTCGTTTACTAATCGGGATATATATGTATGTTAAAGCAGGGCCGATGTTCATTTTCCAGGAAATTCAATGGCATTGTTCATTTTTATGAAGGGTTGTTCTCTTACATCAGCGACGGTTCGTTAAAAAGGATGTTTAGAAAATTAAATAAAAAAATGATTTAAAATATCTAAAAGGATTGATAAACACAGTTAAAAATAGAGAGTGAATAAATATAAGAAAAAGTTGTAAAAATCGATTTAAAAAGGAGATTATGCTTCCTAACAACCGTTTAAGGAAACAGATCCCTGGATTCTAATAAACCATGAACTACGTGTTCAATGAAATATTTTGAAGAGTTTGAATATCAATTTTTATAATAATCGGTGCCGATTTAAATATTTTTGAAGTTATACTTCTATTCGTGCACACGGCGGAAAAGTTTGTGTGGGGTTAAATAAGAAAAATCATTACATATGTAATGGTGTGAGTAAGAGAGAGAGAGACAGAAACACATATAAAGTATGTTGGTCGGTAAAACAAAGATGAAATATTTACCACATGTTTAGTCATAACTATAAGTCCTTTGAATACCGTTTAAACATTCAGTCCATTGAAAAGAGATAGATATACAAAAAACAGTCTGAGCTAATGGTTTGAATATCATAGTGACGTATCACATTGTCTTTGACAGATTATTTTATAAAGTTTAGAATTTTATATTAATGATATTAATAGTAATATTCAGTAATGAGTATTGTATTGTAGTCCATACTACCGTCACATGGTTGCATTATATCCTGCACTATGCTTTTGAGGTTGTTGGCTACATAAACAGAGTTTTTAAGAATAGTCAAAAAGTGCATTCCGAACAGACAATAGATAGAAAAATTACAAATCGGTAAGTATTCCAAATGGGTTCAATTTATGTACGCAGAGTTTTTGGGGTCGCTGAACGCGAATATCATGATCTCGAAAGTCTCCGCGTCACTTGGTGCCTAGGGTATTTACCTCTTCTCCAGGGGTTTTATGTAAATTCTGTACAAAATCAGTGCACACTTGGAACCCTGCGGTTTTTTGGGTCGCTGAATACGAATATGATAATGGCGATGGTGTCCGAAACACCTAGTGCTTAAGACGGACCTCGTCTCCAGGAATTTTATGCAAATTCGATACAAAATGAGTGTGCACTCGGCACTAGGGGGTTTTTGAGGTTGCTGAACACGAATATAATATAATGATTTTGCTAAATCATTCGCTGACAAATTTATAAATCCGGGCGCATGCATAGAAGTATAACTTCTGCCGGTAGTCCCAGTGACTGCCACACTCGTTTTTTTTTTATATGTACCTACTTACTTCGTGGGTGTTCACATTATGAAAATAAAGATCTGTCCAAATATCACGTTTCTACCATCTACCTGGATACCAGGACACTCAGGGTTTCGAGGTAATGAGAAGGCTGATAAATTGGCTCGTGTAGAAGCTAATACCCCAATGATTTGCCTGGAACCATTCGACGGAGTTGCTGACACATTCAGAAAGGCAACCATTGAAAAATGGAGGCTAGAGAAGGCCCAGGAGTGGTGGGAAAAAACACCGGGCAAACGGCAAGCCAAAGTCTTCAGAGAACTGCAGAGCTGCTATCACAAAGGCGAAATAATGTCAAAATGATTGTCAGTCTTTTACAGGACATTGTAGGCTCATAAAACACATGAGTCAGTAAACTTAGCAGATGAAGACATCTTTCGATACCGCCAAGAGGAGGAGGAAACTGCATATCATGTCCTATGCCAATGTGAAGGCCTTGTAAGGACGCGGTATCTAGTACTGGGAGAGGAGAAACCTGCTGCGCCAAGTTATGCGGAGAGGCCACTGTAAAGGCTCATTAAGAGGGCAGGGCTGGGGAAGGTGCTCTAATCCTATTCTAGAGATAATGGGTGTTCACAATAGATCTGCAAAGGTCGCAGTGATACACTCAAATAGCCAATCCAATAAATATATAATCAAATTTGGACCGTTTCATCAATTGGTGCAAAATTAATCGTTTGTCTCTCAATGTCAGCAAATGTGCGACGATTCGTTTCTCAAGATCTCCCAACATTACCAAAAATGTCTATAAAGTCGATGAAACTGCAATAGATAGTGTCTCGTCCATTGTTGATCTGGGTGTCATCTTCGATACTGGTGTGACTTTTAATCAACATATTGAGTCGATCGTTTGTAAGGCCTTTAGAATGCTCGGATTCATTAAACGGTACACTCGTCATATTTATGATGGCCTTATACACTTCTCTGGTTCGAAGCATTCTTGAGTACTGTGCTTCAGTCTGGATGCCTACCTACACATGCCACATCGACAGAATAGAAAGGGTTCAACGTAAGTTCGCCAAGTTTTTGTTTTCATTTTCCATACCAAAACACTTCATATGAAACCAGATTGTTATTATGTGGTATGCAATCACTAGAAGAAAGAAGAAAACAATCTCTTCTCTTGTTTCTTTTTAAACTAATTAATGGTGAAATCTCCTGCGACATTCTGTTGGAAAAGATCACTTTTTTGACTCCTACTCTGCGAACACGACATACCTCACTGTTTCACATTCGGCATCATCGAACCAACTATGGTCAAAGGACATTCTCGGATCGTATTTGCTTCAACTACAATAAGTTTATATATTTAGTGTTAAGCTACCAGCTCTTAAAAGAGCTCTCAAATTCGGCTGCGAATGACTTGTTTATCCACTTCCTGTTTTTTTTTTGTGTCAGTGATGTTATTCTTTTAACCTGTAAGTAGTTCAGGATTTTAGCATTTTAGTTGTAAATTTTGCTTTCAACTTTTCTGTTATTTTATAGTTTTTACTAGCTGACCCGGCCACGCGTTGCTGTGGCTAAGGTTTTTGTTATATTACATTGTAGTAATCTATTTAAGAGAAACAGTAGGAGAACATCAGTCATGGGGACCACCATGCTTGTTTACATAGATGCCATTTACAAAAAATATGGCGACCTTCATGACAGATTTTCTACTACTGCAACCTCTTAATACAATGAAATTATTATTTACGAATGAAGACGGAAACGTTAAAGCTGGTATAAAAATTCACTGGATTGATATTAAGCAAAAATCAATATAAAAGAATTTTAAAATTTATTATTATTTTTATTCAAGTTTCTAACAAAGGAGTATATTACTGTCACTCCTGGAGATATTTGGGAGAATGTTCTTTAGTATTATAGGATGAGGGGTAGCTTACTAAAAGCACTCCCGGCTAGGTATCCTGCTAAAGGTAGAAAAAACTAACCAAAGGGAAGATGAGATAAACAACAGGAAACAAACAACAAATATATTAACGAATAAATAAGCAATAAGAATGAGTAACAAACATTACGAATACTTAGGGAATAACTGAATACAATAATCTTTACTAATCTTACCAAATAAACTACATGGTGGCATGTCACACTTACTCACGAAAATACGTCAAGAGGCACAATGGCCCTGACCCAAGGGTCTGTTTTAGGGACACCCCAAAGGGCGACCCTTACAGACTACCCCCGACTACAAACTCCTGGTGTCTGACCTCAACAACCAGCTTTTATAGCCAATTTATATTCTACTTGAGAATAAAAATTAAACTATTTAAACACGTGCCGAGATCTAACGTAATGACTTTGACCTAGTAAAATGTAATACATAACAATACAGTAAAATATAAACTAATAAATTAATATGTAGGGCAAAACTACCCTATCACCTATGTGACATTACAAAGTAAATAACATGTAACACTTTAACTTATGAATGAGGGCAGATAGTCTTAAATAGTGTTAGATAGTCTTAAGTCTTTAACAATAATATTTATTATTTTAAATTATAATTACTTTTATTTTCAATTTAATTTAGCACTAATCGGTGCACAATATTTTTGGTTAACCTGTCTTTAGCTAACATAAACAAATTCGACAGTTTCTCTACACGTGAACATGCAACATATAGTTGCCCATGAGAAAAACATGGATTGTCCAAGTCTAAACCACAAATGGACATTGTTTGATCTTGTGACTTATTTATTGACATGGTAAAAGCTAAACGAATTGGAAACTGTAGCCTTCTAAAGGGTATAGTAGAATCTGACGGTATATACGGAATATAGGTACGTGGCAACAGGACCACTTTTCCTTTAAACTTCCCAGTTAAAATAGTTGCTTTAAGAATATTTCCGGTGATCTTTTTGATGACCAAACGCGTACCGTTACATAATTGAGGTGGGTTCAAATTTCGTAGGAAAATAATAGGGGAACCAATCTTTAATCGAAGATTATGTGGTGGCCTTCCAGGTATCTCTAGTGAATTTAAAAATTCAATTGGAAAATTTACACTTTGATTTTCATCAACAACAGTATCGATTGAATTAAAAGACATCAGATCGCCTGGTAACAACTGTTGTAACTGGAAATTAATTTCGTAAACATCAACATTTTTGGCTGCCAAAATCGCCCGATGACTGAGCCAGTCATGATTCAAGTAATTATTCTGTATTTTCGGAAAAATACTCTGAATCAGTTCATTTTTTTCCTGAAGAACAATGCAGAAATTGTCTGGCAGTTTAATGAATTGCGTATTTGGTTGCAGTTCTATTTTACCGTTCCCAATATCTAATAATTGTTCGGAAAATATTTTTTTATAATTTTGACAAGTAAAGTGACATTTTTCAAAACTGCTGTCAGTTTTGAAAGTCATTACTTTTCATAACTAGTTTTGAAAAGTAAAACTTTACGTAACTAGTTTTGAAAAGTTCATTTCAAAACAAGTTACGAAAAATATAAAGTAAATATAAACAACTAAGAACTATTTTATACTAACTTTATTAAAGAAATATTTAAAAGCAGACATTTTTAAACAAAAAATTAAATAATAATACTTAATATTTAAGTCAGAAACTTACCTTTTAATTATATCTGTATTAAATAGAATTGTCATTAGAAAGCTGTCAATGCAAAATAAACACGAGAACTAGATGTATTGTTTTTACTTATTATTAGATAATTATGATTTTTATTAGTTATGGAATTTCGTCAAAATTATAAAAAATCTTGTACGGAACTCGTTATAAAACGCCATTTTGTTTAACTCGTGTTCATTTGCAGCGCTCGCTACGCTCTTGCTGCAACATCACACTCGTTAAACAAAATTGGACTTTTCATAACTCGTTACGTAAATAACTATTGCTGATGGATCATTTTGCAATCGTATGCGCATGTTTCCAACTTTTTATGTTAAAACTTTTCAATAATTTAAACTGAATTTATATAAGTGTGATCTCAACAATGCACAGCATCCTTGATATTGCAAAAATATTAAGTCATACAACGCTGTGATTGATAATAGAGAGGATTGTTTCCTTGTTAACAAAATCAAGGGTAGTTGTATCTAAAAACTTTCTAAAATAGTTTATTTTATTAACAGTTAAAATTAAAATAATATTTACTGTTTTGACATGCAAAAATAACAAAAAAAAAAACTTCCCTCTGGCGTAATCGATCCCATTACAATAACCCAAGCGAAATGTCATAATCAGCCGCTGATCCAAATTAGCTACTAAGACCTTACATGAAAACTTTCAAAATGATAATGTCATATTTAATATAACAACAATTCAATAAACAATTAATTTGCAATAAAATAATATTGCAACTATAAATTAAAATGTAAGCTATCCTATTTTTCAAGTTGGATCAAACTGCACACGGTTTGCAAATTTGATTAAAATCGGTTAAGTAGTTTAGGAGTCCATTGCGGACAAACAACGTGACACGTAATTTATATATATTAAGATATGTAATTATTTTAGGATTTTTGTTGTATGTACTAGTTAGGAAACTTATTCCTGTAATGTACCTTCTCCCTAAATAAAAAAAAATAAAAAAAAATAATCTAAACCATCAGCGGTTACGGCTGTGCGTACGTCTATACCTTAGTCAGTGGGAACATTATTTTTCCTTTTTACGCAAAAAAGTCATTAAATCGTTACAGAGCTAAAGGTGGCAACACGTATTATTAAAATTTTTGCTTTTTGGTAATCACCGAGTATTGTTAATAGACACAAAATGCACATTTATCTTAAAAATGAAGTATTTTCTATTTATTTACGAATTTTTCCCTTTTTATTTTTATTTTTTGTAAATCATTCCAATTTTTTAGGTACCTAATCTACTTCTAATTTGTATTAATAAAATAAATATTTTTATGATCTAACAAGAACAGTTCATACACCTTCTATATGATTTGATTTGTATATTTATGCACTGCACTATTGATTAGGCAGCTTTTCCTTCAAATTACAACTAAAAAAAAAACATAAATCAGTTGCGTTGATATAAATAATGCAGTGGCATAATCATTTCATCTCCGGGTACAGATGAAATCCAGAATTCCATATGTTTTTGTGTGTTTATAAAACATTTCAGCATTTAAACAAGTTCATGTTTGTGTTATATATTCTCCTCGTGTGTATTTATCCAGTTAATAACACAGATTATAATCGTTTTTCTTTGAATAAATACACTTCTCAATATCAAATTAATTAATCGTTTGACAATATAATTTATAAATTTATATATTATATATAAATAGTGGGCGTCAAAAAAATATTCAACTTTGATCTATATAGTTTTTTGGATAAATAAACGGATTATAAAGTATAAAGTTGTTTAAAACTATTAACAAATCCTATACTTAAACGTAAACCATTCTGAGTAGGTATTAGAACGTTATTAAGAATTTAATTTCTTTGTTAAATTTAATGATTTCAATGATAAGTTTCAGCTGTGAAATATATTGCAAATTAAATGTCATGTAATTGATATGAACATTATAAATTACCACTCACATGATAACTTATTGAGTGATAAGTTGATGGATTTAAGTGAATTATATTAATAAATTAATTTATTAACTTTCTGAAACTAGGCCAATAAATGATATGTTAATTAAAATTAACATTATTTATATGAATGAGAGCAATATATTAAAAAATCGAGAAATATTTTAATAGAGGAAGGGGTGGTAATTTGGAACCCTACTTTGTTTATTGATTGTGTAAACAAAACTATTTAACTAATCATCTTGAAAAATGACTTACTATATATAAAAACTAATATACTTTTATTTTAGGAACGGTTTAACAAAATAAAACCAACAATAAGGGGAAACAATCAGCTTTATTAAAAAAATAAAAAAAAAATAATTCTGAGCTGTGGTGCTGGTATTATGGAACCCGGGTTCCAAATTACAAGCACGAAATAATTTTATTTGCAAAAATCACAACTATAATATTCCATTTCGCACCCTGAGCATTCAATATGTGCCCACATATCACATCCCAGATAGCATGCAAACTTGGGGCAAGTTTGATTTTTCTTTGCTTCTTAATTGCTGCGTCAAATATGACGAGACAAGTTTGTGACAAAATCTCTGTAATATTGTTAAGTTAAATATGAACTTTCAAGTTTGCGACAATATTGCTCGAATATTGTTATGACAAAGATAATAGGTCAAGTATGTAGCAACATTGCTGCAAAGTTATAACTGCACCTACGCGCGCAAGTGACGCGGGCGCCATCTGCTGACTGAACATTACTGAGTTGACTAACGTGACGCGGTTAGAATATATTTTTACTTCTAGTTTTTTAACTTAGATTGTAACGATTATGATGTCTTGTTGGTGTGTTAATTACTACCTACTAAGCTAAAACTTCTACAATTAACAATGTTCAGCTTAAACCCGATTAGTTTGTGCTTGTGGATAGCGTCTTTTTTGCTTTCGAGTAGTTGAGGTAAGTTTATTATATATTTTTTGTAGTTTCTTGCTGTGTTCACACATTCACTATCAAAAATAAAAAGTCCCTGGTTATTGATATTCACAGCCATATGGGTATGGATGATGCACAGGCCACAGATAGGTATTTACTTATACTATGGAGGGACCCTCCATAACTTGAACATTAACTTCTTTAGTTTTAAGAGTTTATAACAATTTGTTTGTTTGTTTCAGAGCTGTTAGACAAACAAAAGCATCGGAATCTGAAACTAGCGAATATAATCTGGGTGCTAATGCCAACGACGAATAGTTCTAGATAGACAATAATTTTAATTTGATACTTCAACTAACGTTTTGATTTATTACTGATGATTTAAGTGATTAATAAATAAGTTATATGATTATAAATTGGTTTTATTCTGATGTGGTTTCGAACCGAACAGCCTGGATAAAAAATAATATTTCCGTAACAAGGTTAGGGCAAGTTTGCGTAACAAGGTTAGGACAAGTTTGCCATAACAAAGTTGTTGTAATCTTTGTAAAACAAACTTGCATGCAAGTTTGTCACACTGAAACTAGAAAGTTTGATTCAAACTTGCTGCAAGTTTGTAAAGTTGCCACGGCAAACTTGAAGCAAGCCTTCTTTTTTGATGTATCAAACTTATTGCAAGTCTGAAACAAGTTTATATTGTTATCTGGGATGATTGGCACTGAATCCAAGTTCCACCACGTTGGTCATTAGAGTAGTCCTCAGAACAAAAAATGCAGCAAGCGTCGTCTTGTTCAGAAGGCTGGAAATGTGCGGTAGCATTTTCTGACATAACAGTGTCTCCTAAAGATACAGATGGTTCAGAATCCGAAGAGATAGATTCTTGGCTGTTCTAGGAGTTCTAGAAAAGTTTTCTGTTGTCTTCCTGCGACTACATCCACGAACTCTTCCCCGTCCTCTATGGGGTACCAAATTAAAAACTTACAACATTCGCAATAAATTAAGAAAATTAATGTTAGTTATACCTAATAACTCTCAAAACTTACCTGTGCCAATCTAAACTATGTGTATACCCTTATTTGAACACCCCCTGTATTAGTTTTAAACCAAAACAAAAGTGTTTGGGAATTAAAACAAATTTAAGAAAAAAAAATTGTTAATTACATAAAATTTCGACGGCCTATGACAGGTCAAACTTGATACGAAATTCGCGCTAATGTCAATGAATGCATTCAATGACATTAGTATAAAGTAGTTAGAAAGTCTATCAACAGATGTCACTGTCTGTTACCGAGATAATGAGGGGTTCCAAATTAACAGCGGGTTCCATTTTACCACCCGTTCCTCTAGTAGATATATTAGAGTCAAAGTAATTATTGAATACAAGCTGGACAATATAGAACTGATTGTATTTACTTCTTTAATAGGGGAACTTTTGCCACTAAAATCAAAATAATAAAATGATAAATCAATCAGGAAATGGATTGCTAATTGCACAAAGAGCAGGAGCAAACAGAAAAAGAAGCAAGAGTTTGAAAGTGGAGGAGCAGAGAGAAGAGAATAGCAATAATATATATTGATATGGATACATGCTTTCGGTAGTTTTCTTAAGAAAATCGGTTGTTAGTTGCTCACAGAGCAGGAGCAAATAGAAGAAGAAGCAAGAGCTGGAAAGTAGATGAGCAGAGAGAAGGGAATAGAAATAATATATATTGATATCGATTTTTTCTAAGGGACCCATTCTTTCGGTAGCTTTCCGTAAGTGTAAGTCGCCCTTAAGAAAATCGGTTGTTAGTTGCTCAAAGAGCAGGAGCAAATAGAAGAAGAAGCAAGAGCTGGAAAGTAGATGAGCAGAGAGAAGGGAATAGAAATAATATAAATTGATATCGATTTTTCCTCAGGGACATATTCTTTCGGTAGCTTTCCGTAAGTGTAAGTCGCCCTTAAGAAAATCGGTTGCTAATTGCACAAAGAGCAGGAGTAATCAGAAGAACAAGCACGAGTTTGAAAGTAGAGGAGCAGAGAGAAGAGAATAGCAATAATATATATTGATATGGATTTATCCTCAGGACACATTCTTTTGGTAGCTTTCCGGAAGTGTAAGTCGCCCTTAAGGAAATTGGTTGCTAATTGCACAAAGAGCAGGAGCAAACAGAAAAAGAAGAAGAGTTTAAAAGTAGAGAAGCAGAGAGAAGAGAATAACAATAATATATATTGATATGGATTTTTCCTCAGGTACACATTTTTTCGGAAGCTTTCAGGAAGTGTAAGTCGCCCTTAAGGAAATCGGTTACTAATTGTACAAAGAGCAGGAAAAAAACAGAAAAAGAAGCAAGAGTTTGAAAGAAGAGGAGCAGAGAGAAGAGAATAGCAATAATATATATTGATATCGATTAATACTCACGACACATTCATTCGGTAGCTTTCAGGAAGTGTAAGTCGCACTTAAGGAAATCGGTTACTAATTGCACGAAGAGCAGGAGCAAACAGAAAAAGAAGCAAGAGTTTGAAAGTAGAGGAGCAGAAAGAATAATATATATTGATATGTATTTTTCCTCAGAAACATACAATCTTTCGGTTGCTTTCCGCAAGTTTAAGTTGTCCTTAAGGAAATCGGTTGCTAGTTGCACAAAGAGCAGGAGCAAACAGAAGAAGAAGCAAGAGCTGGAAAGTAGATGAGCAGAGAAGAGTAGATAGTAAAAAGAGCTTTGCTTATTTATCTGGATAGATATGTCAAATTTGTCAAGGGCCCTTTTATTCAAAATATTGCATTGTTATACCATCCACCATATAGTCCTGACCTAAGTCCCAAAGATTAAAAATTCATTGCGTAGGCAGCGATTCCAGTTGCCAGAAGAACAGCTATTTTACAGCTGTTTTACCATTTCGTTTGCACTTAACAAAAAATGTATCCATCTTTGTGGGACATATTTTGAAAAGCTGTAAAGTACTTTAAGTCTATATACTTTTTGTCTTTAAAACCAAAAAGACAACCCTCGTAACAAGCAAGAAACTAAAATAGAAAATTGTCGAAAACACTAAAAAACGAAGGAAAACAAGAAAAACCGAGTAAATATTAGAAAAAAATTCTATATTCTACGAAAAATGTGGAAAATCACTAAGGAAAAAACATAATACAACGAAAAAAAAATTGGAAACAAACCAGAGAAAAAATTTTACAAACCATGTTTATTTGGAGAAATAATAAAAATTTTCAAAAACAGTTGACTGACATAGAAAGTCTATGGATTCTTGTAAGTTGTTACCAAAGATGACAACAATTGTCCAATGAGAACTATTAAAAATTTACAGGAGAGACAGGACATGCTATATATATTTCAATCTGCAGAACGTTGGTTAATTTTTAATTAAACCTCGTATATCTTGATAAATAGTAACAATTTCTAAAAAAAGTTGATTCTCATGGAAACTCTGTACATTCTTGTAAGATAAAAACAAACAATGACAAAAATCGTCCAATGGGAACTATTAAAAATTTACATGATAGACAGAAAATGCTTTCTCTAAGTTAATCTGCAGAATATTAGTTAATTATTAATAAAACCTCGTATATCTTAAGAAATAGTACAAATTTTTAAAAACAGTTGGCTCTCATGGAAACTCTATATATTCTAGTAAGTCATTTTCAAAAATGACAAAAATCGTATTTTGGGAACTACTAAAAATTTACAGGAGAGACTGCACATGCTCTATCTATGTCAATTTGTAGAATGTTAGTTAATTTTAAATAAAACCTCATATATTTTGAGATATAGTACAGATTTTTAAAAAAAGTTGACTCCCATGGAAAATCTATATATTCTAGTACATCATATCCAAAAATGAGCAGAATCCTTTTCTGGGAACTATAAAAAATTTACGGGAAAGAAGAGACATGTTTTTACTATGACAAACTGAAGAAGTTATGTACTTTTTAACAAAACCTTGTATATTAGGAGAAATAATTCTATTTTCAAAAAACAGTTGACTCTTATGGAAAATCTATACATTGTAGTAAGTCATTTTCAAAAATCAACAAAATCCTCTTATGGGAACCTTTAAAAATTTACAGAAAAGAGTAGACATATTTTTCCTATGACAATCTGCAGAATGTTAGTTAAATTTGTAATAAAACCTTGCATATCTTGAGAAAGAGTAAAAATTTTAAAAAATAGTTGACTCCCATGAAAAATCTATATATTTAAGTAAATCATATCCAAAAATGAGCAGAATCCTTCTATGGGAACTATGAAAAATTTACGGGAAAGGCAAGACATGTTTTTACTATGAGAAACTGAAGAAGTTATATACTTTTTAACAAAACCTTGTATATTAGGAGAAATAATTCGATTTTCAAAAAACAGTTGACTCTCATGGAGAATCCATACAATTTAGTAAGTCATTTCCAAATATGAACAAAATCCTATTATGGGATTCATTAAAAATTTACAGGAGAGACTAGACATATTTTTCCTATGACAATCTGCAGAATGTTAATTAATTTGTAATAAAACCTCGTATATCTTGAGAAATAGTGGAAATTTTTAAAAATAGTTGACTCCCATGGAAAATCTATATCTTCTAGTAAATCATTTTCAAAAATGAACAAAATCCTCCTATTGGAAGTGTTAAAAATTTGCGGGAGGGACAAGACATGTTTTTCCGATGACAAACTAAAGAATTTTAGGGACTTTTTAACAAGACCTTTTATATTAGGAGAAATAATTCGATTTTCAAAAACCAGTTGACTCTTATGGAAAATCTATACATTTTAGTAAGTCATCTCCAAAAATGAACAAAATCCTCTTATGGGAACCATTAAAAATTTACAGGAGAGAGTAGACATATTTTTTCTATGACTATCTGCAGAATGTTAGTTAATTTGTAATAAAACCTCGTATATCTTGAGAAATATTAAATTTTTTTAAAAATAGGTGACTCCCATGGAAAATCTTTATACTCTAGTAAATTATTTTCAAAACGAACAAAATCCTCCTATTGGAAATGTTAAAAATTTGCGGGAGAGACAATAAGATATGTTTTTCTTATGACAAACTAAAGAATTTTAGGGACTTTTTAACAAAACCTCTTATATTAGGAGAAATAATACGATTTTCAAAAAACAGTTGACTCTCATGGAAAATCTATACATTCTAGTAAGTCATTTCCAAAAATGAACAAAATCGTCTTATGGGAACCATTAAAAATTTACAGGAGAGAGTAGACATATTTTTCCTATGACAATCTGCAGAATGTTAGTTAATTTGTAATAAAACCTCGTATATCTTGAGAAATAATAAAAATTTTTAAAAATAGTTGACTCCCATGGAAAATCTTTATATTCTAGTAAATTATTTTCAAAAACGAACAAAATCCTCCTATTGGAAATGTTAAAAATTTGCGGGAGAGCAAGACATGTTTTTCCTATGACAAACTAAAGAATTTTAGGGACTTTTTAACAAAACCTTTTATATTAGGAGAAATATAATTAGATTTTCAAAAAATAGTTGACTCTCATGGAAAATCTATATATTCTAGTTAATCATATTAAAAAATGAGGAGAATCCTTCTATGGGAACTATGAAAAATTTACGGAAGAGACAAGACTTGTTTTAACTATGACAAACTGAAGAATTTAGGTACTAGAGGAGGCGGAGTTGGTTTTTATGTTAAAAACTGTTATAAATTTAAGGTTGTTAAAAAAAGCGATGGTATAGGCATAAGTAAATTAAAACAAATCTGGATAAGTCTTAAAGTACATGGTAAAAATATTTGTTTAGGCTCATTATATCGTCCTCCAAGTGAAAATCTTGTTGGCTGTTTAACTGACTTAGAGAGTTCTATAGTTGACCTGCTTCCACAGTTTGATTGTTTAATTTTTGGGTCTGATTTCAATGTTGACTGTAACTCAAACAGTTGTGCTCTTAGAGCATTAATGTCTTTTTTACAAAAATTTAGTTTACATCAAATTGTGGATTCTCCTACTAGAATCAATACCCCAGGGGAGAAAATGAAAAGTAGACTGTACAGTCATCCAAAATTAACCATTCCATAGGAACTACCATAGGGTGGTCGAAAAACAACATCAAACATATAAAAGTTAAAACTTCCAAGCTCTTTGAAGAAGAGAATGAAAGGGAAATTAAAATTAATATTAAAAACAGTCAACGAAGGAGCTGCAAGAAAAATTATTTTTTTAAATTAAAAAGAAAAGTACGAATAAAGCTCGAACTTACTGTGAGGCATCTAGGATGGAGAATAGCCACATCAGGTACCTACGAAAAGAAGCTCGCACAAGGCATTTTCATTATTTCACTCATTAATTGGCTTTAACCACTCCAATGCCTTGTGCGAGCTTCTTTTCGTACCTGATGTGGCTATTCTCCATCCTAGATGCCTCACAGTAAGTTCGAGCTTTATTCGTACTTTTCCTTTTCTAATTTAAAAAAATATTTTTTCTTGCAGCTCCTTCGTTGACTGTTTTTAATATTAATTTTAATTTCCCTTTCATTCTCTTCTTCAAAGAGCTTGGAAGTTTTAACTTTTATATGTTTGATGTTGTTTTTCGACCACCCTATGGTCACCGTACACATAAGACTAGTAGGGTCACTCATTCAGATGCCGACACGTTCATTCCCTTCACCCCGTCTATCTTTCCAGCCTCCTTTCAGCCACCTAGCAAGCGAACTATCCCTCGTAAATTGTGCAGCGAGCGATAGATGCCTCATATTTCCCCAAATGTCGTCGGCAATATAATGTTCAAAGAGATCAAAGAAAAACTTGAGAGTGAACCTACTAGTCTTATGTGTACGGTGCTATGGTAGTTCCTATGGAATGGTTAATTTTGGATGACTGTACAGTCTACTTTTGATTTTCTCCACTGTGGTATTGATTTACCTTGACGTAAGTTAACAATTTGTTATTTTTAGTAAATTGTATCAATTTTTAATTAGTTTTAGCTCTGATGATGGCCGGTGTTTAGGCCGAAAGCGCTTAGCTAACAATTTATAATTATTTTCAATACACGCTTCGTAAAGAAAAATACTTGTTTTCCTGTTCCTCTTAAAAAATTAACTATTAGACTTGAGTATTTACTACTATTTAACTATATTTATATAAGCAAAACCATTGATGTTATTTTTTAAACTTTTAAACTTTTTTATTATTTGTGGAAATATAAAATATTTTATAGTTTGTATCAAAAAAGCTGGATCATACGTGGTGTGGGGATTGAAGAGAGATAAGTGGGTTAGAATTCTCGGGGGTGGTTTCATGCTGAAAACTCAATCGTTTTCCTTTTACTTACCCTCGGCAAATATCGAAAATGTAAGGAAGCCAAGATCTGAAAGTTTAAAACCTTTAGAAACCGCACTTGAATATTCCATCTCCCATCTCGAAGAAATAGCTCGAATATACGAGATAGAAATATTGGCCGCTCATAGAACTCATGATTTTCATTAATAAATTAGAAGGAATGGACTTGCAACGGCTGTGATGCATTGAGTTTTATATCAAAAACGAAACGGTATAGCTTGAAAGTTAGACAGTTAAGTAGGAATATTTATATTCGCTAGATCTTTGATCATTTTATTTATGGTATTATGAATGGGTGAGAAATTTTAACTATGTTGTTGTACGAGTGATTTATGTGCTTATAAATTCATAATTTAATAGCTGCGTGCTGTCTTTGTGCTACTTTCCATTAGTATAACTCGAATAAATACTTTCATGATTTATTTCTACAAAGAGTACATATATAACACTTACACAGACTGAATATGAAGATTAATTGTAATTTAATTTTCATGTAATAATGTTTTAACTCTTTTTCTGTTGAACCGGATATTAAAGTTTAATTATTGGTTTCTAGTCTATTTCAAATACAAAAATTGTAAATTCTATATCTTAATTTATTGGTCCCTCACAAAACAATTCTTTTTATATTTAAGATTCAAAGAACTCCCTTCTTATTCAAAATGTTTATGGGTTTAAAATCTCTTTTTTTATTGATTAAATAATAAAACGTGATAGTACGATCCTAATAATTTTTTTTCAATACAATATTTAATACATATATTAAAAAAAAACGAGATGTGAGTCACACATGTGGTTCATAAGATCACATCAGAATGTGAACACACAACGTAAAAAATACGCATTAAACAAACGATCACCAATTATTCTTTTTATGTATTAACACTTTTTATTCAAACTCACATCCTATATCTACTTCTTCGGCTATAAATAAAATATTCCGTATTCTGCGTGCAGTGATCAATTGGATACGAAATCTGATTCGTTCAGACGCTGCCTTTTCTTTCCCTGCGTCCCGCGACAGTAAACAAGTTGTAAAGTTTACTGGAGCACAATGGCATTGTGATCTCAGTGATTTCTGGTCAGAGTAGAAGTACAATCGTTCATCGATTCGATTTTATATACGCGTTCCGTGCGCCCAGCGACAGTAAATAATTGTAAAGTTTATTGGAGCACAACGGCATTGTGATCTCAGTGATTTCTACTTAGAGTAGAAGTACAATCGTTCATCGATTCGATTTTATATACGCGTTCCGTGCGTCCCCCGACACTTAACAAGTTCTAAAGTTTAATGGAGCACAATGGCATTGTGATCTCAGTGATTTCTGGTTCGAGTAGAAGTACAATCGTTCATCGATTCGATTTTATATACGCGTCCCGCGACAGTTAACAAGTTGTAAAGTTTAATGGAGCACAATTGCATTGTGATCTCAGTGATTTCTAGTCAGAGTAGAAGTACAATCGTTCATGGATTCGATTTTATATACGTGTTCCGTGCGTCCAGCGACAGTAAACAATTGTTAAGTTTAATGGAGCACAATGGCATTGTGATCTCAGTGATTTCTAGTCAGAGTAGTACAATCGTTCATCGATTCGATTTTATAAACGCGTTCCGAGCGTCCCGCGACAGTAAACAAGTTGTAAAGTTTAATGGAGCACAATGGCTTTGTGATCTCAGTGATTTCTAGTCAGAGTAGAAGTACAATCGTTCATGGATTCGATTTTATATACGCGTTCCGTGCGTCCAGCGACAGTAAACAATTGTAAAGTTTAATGGAGCACAATTGCATTGTGATCTCACTGATTTCTGGTCAGAATAGAAGTACAATCGTTCATCGATTCGATTTTATATACGCGTTCCGTGCGCCCAGCGACAGTAAATAATTGTAAAGTTTATTGGAGCACAACAGCATTGTGATCTCAGTGATTTCTAGTTAGAGTAGAAGTATAATCGTTCATGGATTCGATTTTATATACGCGTTCCGTGCTTCCGGCGACAGTAAACAATTGTAAAGTTTAATGGAGCACAATGGCATTGTGATCTCAGTGATTTCTGGTCAGAGTAGAAGTACAATCATTCATCGATTCGATTTTATATACGCGTTCCGTGCGTCCCGCGTCAGTTAACAAGTTGTAAAGTTTAATGGAGCACAATTGCATTGTGATCTCAGTGATTTCTGGTCAGAGTAGAAGTACAATCGTTCATGGATTCGATTTTATATACTAGTTCCGTGCGTCCAGCGACAGTAAACAATTTTAAAGTTTAATGGAGCACAATGGCATTGTGATCTCAGTGATTTCTGGTCAGAGTAGAAGTACAATCGTTCATCGATTCGATTTTATATACGCGTTCCGTGCGTCCAGCGACAGTAAACAATAATTGTAAAGTTTAATGGAGCACCATGGCATTGTGATCTCAGTGATTTCTGGTCAGAGTAGAAGTACAATCGTTCATCGATTCGATTTTATATACGCGTTCCGTGCGTCCAGCGAGAGTAAACAATTGTAAAGTTTAATGGAGCACCATGGCATTGTGATCTCAGTGATTTCTGGTCAGAGTAGAAGTACAATCGTTCATGGATTCGATTTTTTATACGTGTTCCGTGCGTCCAGCGACAGTACTCAAGTTGTAAAGTTTAATGGAGCACAATGGCATTGTGATCTCAGTGATTTCTGGTCAGAGTAGAAGTACAATCGTTCATCGATTCGATTTTATATACGCGTTCCGTGCGTCCCGCGACAGTAAACAAGTTGTAAAGTATAATGAAGCACATTGGCATTGTGATCTCAGTGATTTCTGGCCAGAGTAGAAGTACAGTCGTTAATCGATTCGATTTTATATACGCGTTCCGTGCGTCCCACGACAGTGAACAAGTTGTAAAGTTTAATGGAGCACAATGGCATTGTAATTTCAGAGTACAAGTACAATCGTTCATCGATTCGATTTTATATACGCTTTCCGTGCGTCCAGCAACAGTAAACAATTGTAAAGTTTAATGGAGCACAATGGCATTGTGCTCTCAGTGATTTCTGGTCAGAGTAGAAGTACAATCGTTCATCGATTCGATTTTATATACACGTTCCGTGCGTCCAGCGACAGTAAACAATTGTGAAGTTTAATGGAGCACAATGGCATTATGATCTCAGTGATTTCTGGTCAGAGTAGAAGTACAATCGTTAATCTATTCGATTTTATATACGCGTTCCGTGCATCCAGCGACAGTAACCAATTGTAAAGTTTAATGGAGCACAATGGCATTGTGATCTCAGTGATTTCTAGTCAGAGTAGAAGTACAATCGTTCATCGATTCGATTTTATATACGCGTTCCGTGCGTCCCGCGGCAGTAAACAATTGTAAAGTTTAATAAAGCACAATGGCATTGTGATCTCAGTGATTTCTGGTCAGTGTAGAAGTAATATCGTTCATCGATTCGATTTTATATACGCGTTCCTTGCGTCCAGCGACAGTAAACAATTGTAAAGTTTAATGGAGCTCAATGGCATTATGATCTCAGTGATTTCTGGTCAGAGTAAAAGTCCAATCGTTTATCGATTCGATTTTATATACGCGTTCCGTGCGTCCAGCGACAGTAAACAATTGTAAAGTGTAATGAAGCACAATGACATCGTGATCTCAGTTATTTCTGGTCAGAGTAGAAGTACAATCGTTCATCGATTCGATTTTATATACGCGTTCTGTGCGTCCCGCAACAGTAAACAAGTTGTAAAGTGTAATGGAGCACATTGGCATTGTGATCTCAGTGATTTTTGGCCAGAGTAGAAGTACAGTCGTTTATCGATTCGATTTTATATACGCGTTCCTTGCGTCCAGCGACAGTAAACAATTGTAAAGTTTAATGGAGCTCAATGGCATTATGATCTCAGTGATTTCTGGTCAGAGTAAAAGTCCAATCGTTTATCGATTCGATTTTATATACGCGTTCCGTGCGTCCAGCGACAGTAAACAATTGTAAAGTTTAATGGAGCACATGGCATTGTGATCTCAGTGATTTCTGGTCAGAGTAGAAGTACAATCGTTCATCGATTCGATTTTATATACGCGTTCCGTGCGTTCCGCAGCAGTAAACAAGTTGTAAAGTTTAATGGAGCACAATGGCATTGTGATCTCAGTGATTTCTGGTCAGAGTGGAAGTACAATCGTTCATCGATTCGATTTTATATAGGCGTTACGTGCGTCCCGCGGCAGTAAACAAGTTGTAAAGTTTAATGGCGCACAATGGCATTGTGATCTCAGTGATTTCTGGTCAGAGTAGAAGTACAATCGTTCATCGATTCGATTTTATATACGCGTTCCGTGCGTCCCGCCACAGTAAAAAAGTTGTAAAGTTTAATGGAGCATAATGGCATTGTGATCTCAGTGATTTCTGGTCAGAGTAGAAGTACAATCGTTCATCGATTCGATTTTATCTACGCGTTCCGTGCGTGCCGCGACAGTTAACAAGTTGTAAAGTTTAATGGAGCACAATGGCATTGTGATCTCAGTGATTTCTGGTCTGAGTAGAAGTACAATCGTTCATGGATTCGATTTTATATACACGTTCCGTGCGTTCAGCAACAGTAAACAATTGTAAAGTTTAATGGTGCACAATAGCATTGTGATCTCAGTGATTTCTGGTCAGAGTAGAAGTACAATCGTTCATGAATTCGATTTTATATACGCGTTCCGTGCGTCCAGCGACAGTAAACAATTGTAAAGTTTAATGGAGCACAATGGCATTGTGATCTTAGTGATTTCTGGTCAGAGTAGAAGTACAATCGTTTATCGATTCGATTTTATATACGCGTTCCGTGCGTCCAGCGACAGTAAACAATTGTAAAGTTTAATGGAGCACAATGGCATTATGATCTCAGTGATTTCTGGTCAGAGTAGAAGTACAATCGTTAATCTATTCGATTTTATATACGCGTTCCGTGCATCCAGCGACAGTAACCAATTGTAAAGTTTAATGGAGCACAATGGCATTGTGATCTCAGTGATTTCTAGTCAGAGTAGAAGTACAATCGTTCATCGATTCGATTTTATATACGCGTTCCGTGCGTCCCGCGGCAGTAAACAATTGTAAAGTTTAATAAAGCACAATGGCATTGTGATCTCAGTGATTTCTGGTCAGTGTAGAAGTAATATCGTTCATCGATTCGATTTTATATACGCGTTCCTTGCGTCCAGCGACAGTAAACAATTGTAAAGTTTAATGGAGCTCAATGGCATTATGATCTCAGTGATTTCTGGTCAGAGTAAAAGTCCAATCGTTTATCGATTCGATTTTATATACGCGTTCCGTGCGTCCAGCGACAGTAAACAATTGTAAAGTTTAATGGAGCACAATGACATCGTGATCTCAGTGATTTCTGGTCAGAGTAGAAGTACAATCGTTCATCGATTCGATTTTATATACGCGTTCTGTGCGTCCCGCGACAGTAAACAAGTTGTAAAGTGTAATGGAGCACATTGGCATTGTGATCTCAGTGATTTTTGGCCAGAGTAGAAGTACAGTCGTTTATCGATTCGATTTTATATACGCGTTCCTTGCGTCCAGCGACAGTAAACAATTGTAAAGTTTAATGGAGCTCAATGGCATTATGATCTCAGTGATTTCTGGTCAGAGTAAAAGTCCAATCGTTTATCGATTCGATTTTATATACGCGTTCCGTGCGTCCAGCGACAGTAAACAATTGTAAAGTTTAATGGAGCACAATTGCATTGTGATCTCACTGATTTCTGGTCAGAATAGAAGTACAATCGTTCATCGATTCGATTTTATATACGCGTTCCGTGCGCCCAGCGACAGTAAATAATTGTAAAGTTTATTGGAGCACAACAGCATTGTGATCTCAGTGATTTCTAGTTAGAGTAGAAGTATAATCGTTCATGGATTCGATTTTATATACGCGTTCCGTGCTTCCGGCGACAGTAAACAATTGTAAAGTTTAATGGAGCACAATGGCATTGTGATCTCAGTGATTTCTGGTCAGAGTCGAAGTACAATCATTCATCGATTCGATTTTATATACGCGTTCCGTGCGTCCCGCGTCAGTTAACAAGTTGTAAAGTTTAATGGAGCACAATTGCATTGTGATCTCAGTGATTTCTGGTCAGAGTAGAAGTACAATCGTTTATGGATTCGATTTTATATACTAGTTCCGTGCGTCCAGCGACAGTAAACAATTTTAAAGTTTAATGGAGCACAATGGCATTGTGATCTCAGTGATTTCTGGTCAGAGTAGAAGTACAATCGTTCATCGATTCGATTTTATATACGCGTTCCGTGCGTCCAGCGACAGTAAACAATAATTGTAAAGTTTAATGGAGCACCATGGCATTGTGATCTCAGTGACTTCTGGTCAGAGTAGAAGTACAATCGTTCATCGATTCGATTTTATATACGCGTTCCGTGCGTCCAGCGACAGTTAACAATTGTAAAGTTTAATGGAGCACAATGGCATTGTGATCTTAGTGATTTCTGGTCAGAGTAGAAGTACAATCGTTCATCGATTCGATTTTATATACGCGTTCCGTGCGTCCCGCGACAGTAAACAAGTTGTAAAGTATAATGAAGCACATTGGCATTGTGATCTCAGTGATTTCTGGCCAGAGTAGAGGTACAATCGTTTATGGATTCGATTTTATATACGCGTTCCGTGCGTCCCGCAACAGTAAACAAGTTGTAAAGTATAATGAAGCACATTGGCATTGTGATCTCAGTGATTTCTGGCCAGAGTAGAAGTACAGTCGTTCATCGATTCGATTTTATATACGCGTTCCGTGCGTCCCACGACAGTGAACAAGTTGTAAAGTTTAATGGAGCACAATGGCATTGTGATTTCAGAGTAGAAGTACAATCGTTCATCGATTCGATTTTATATACGCTTTCCGTGCGTCCAGCGACAGTAAACAATTGTAAAGTTTAATGGAGCACAATGGCATTGTGATCTCAGTGATTTCTGGTCAGAGTAGAAGTAAATCGTTCATCGATTTGATTTTATATACGCGTTCCGTGCGTCCAGCGACAGTAAACAAGTTGTAAAGTTTAATGGAGCACAATGGCATTGTGATCTCAGTAATATCTGGTCAGAGTAGAAGTACAATCGTTCATCGATTCGATTTTATATACGCGTTCCGTGCGTCCACCGACAGTAAACAACTGTAAAGTTTAATGGAGCACAATGGAATTGTGATCTCAGTGATTTAAGGTCAGAGTAGAAGTACAATCGTTCATCGATTCGATTTTATATACGCGTTCCGTGCGTCCAGCGACAGTTAACAATTGTAAAGTTTAATGGAGCAGAATGGCATTGTGATCTTAGTGATTTCTGGTCAGAGTAGAAGTACAATCGTTCATCGATTCGATTTTATATACGCGTTCCGTGCGTCCCGCGACAGTAAACAAGTTGTAAAGTATAATGAAGCACATTGGCATTGTGATCTCAGTGATTTCTGGCCAGAGTAGAAGTACAATCGTTCATGGATTCGATTTTATATACGCGTTCCGTGCGTCCACCGACAGTAAACAATTGTAAAGTTTAATGGAGCACAATGGCATTGTGATCTCAGTGATTTCTGGTCAGAGAAGAAGTACAATCGTTCATCGATTCGATTTTATGTAGGCGTTTCGTGCGTCCCGCGACAGTAAACAAGTTATAAACTTTAATGGAGCACATTGGCATTGGATTTACGTAATCTAACATCATTTTCTATATTAAAAAACATTAATATTGAAGTTGATATACTGTAACAAATGAAATTCTTACAGCAGTGTATATTTCCTTAAAAATGTTACGAAGATGTTACGACAACCCTTAATATTTTATCAAGAATAGCATTTAAAATTTTCATTAGAGTCTCATCTGTAATTTATATTATATCCCATCACCAAAACTGTCATCGCAAGAAATGAACTTTACAAATGAACCATTTAAACCCTCTGACTTGTTGTCTGACCCCACAGTTATTTCTCTTAATATTTCAACGCCCGAAAATATGCCAAACTTCACCGCTTTGATTAATAGATGATGAGAGAAACTAGTTTTGTTGTATATAATGGTTTATTTTAATAAATAAAATATGGAAAAATTTAGTAAGTATAATGTAAGGTCGTAATAAATTACAATAATTTGTTATTTGTTTGAATAAAAAAACAGTCAAAATCCATTTAGATATAAGTTATAACAATGTATTAATTTAAACAAAATAATAATAAATTATCCATATTCTTTCAATTAAGAAATAAACAACGATTTAAATCGATAATAACCGTCGATTTTACATAGAATGGCACATTAAATACGGTTCTCATGTATCGCTTTGCATATTAGAGCAATTATTAGAATTGTCCATATTCAGTTCAACCGACCACGACGTGTCATTCACTCTGACATGATATTCACATTTACTATCAACAAATATAGGAAGCACAGGTATGTGATTTTGCAAACCTAATCACTGGTTACCACCAACATTCATATGTTTAACACGATTCATAAATTTTACAGTTTTCTTAAGAAAAATAGATAAAAAAACATTTATTCACATTCGTTTAAATATAGACGGTTTTCTACCCTACAAGCAGTTGGAAAGTAGACAATTGTTAAGCAAGGTGGCAAGTGGTCACTTTCCACCCGTTACCCTTCGTTATGCGCCACCATAGAGACACCCGAAGAAAGAATAAAATAAATTATAAGGATAAGGCACTAACCGAACACACATCGGAAAGAAAGGACACAAAATAACCTCAAATGTTAACAAATAGATGTCCCAACTACGTTTTGTAACGATTACAGATTCCAGAATAATAACAACGAATTTTATTGTAGAATAAACGATTGTGCAGACATTATACATTTTTATTAATTTCAGTCAAATTTATTATTAAGAGAAACAACAGAGCGGACAATAGGTAGGTACTGGGTCTCCCGTCTGGGGAGCGGGCAGCACAAAAAGAATACCCCCAGGGAACTTTCTGGTCTGTCGTAAAAGGCCATTATCAGAAGCACTTGTTCCCATACCTTCTATCCCGAAAACCTACGCTCATCCTAATCCTAATAGCCTACCTTCTATCCCATTAAGATTACATGTATTACCGGGTCAGTGCAACATAGACTTAAAACCCATCTATGCTAAAGCAGAGCTGGCCGGTGGTACAAGTAGGTATCCTAAACATTCCACACTCAAAATACCTGAGGAGTTCACCTTTACTACAAAAACCTGTCTGTACGTCAGTCCCAGATGTCGAACAGTATAGCCGCCCAACCCTTTACCCTCAAACGAGGTTCCTATCACCCTACCCCAGAATAACACCTGATCTTCCGCAAAAAACCTGTCTGTACGCCAGTCCCAGATGTCCGGACAGTAGCCCAAACCTTCACCCTAAAACGAGGTTCCTTTCACCCTAACCCCAGGAGAAAACCTGATCTACCGCAAAAACCTGTCTGTACGTCAGTCCCAGATGTCGGACAGTAGCCCAATCCTTTACCCTCAAACAAGGTTTCTTTCACCCTTACCCCAGGAGAAAACCTGATCTACTACAAAAACCTGTCTGTACGTCAGTCCCAGATGTCGGACAGTAGCCCAATCCTTCACCCTCAAACAAGGTTCCTTTCACCCTTACCGCAGGAGAAAACCATAACTACTGCAAAAACCTGTCTGTGCATCAGTCCCATATGACCGGACAGTAGCCCAACCCTTCATTCTCAAAAGAGGTTCCTTTCACCCTAACTCCAGGAGAAAGCCTGATTTACCGCAAAAACCTGACATGAATCACGGATGTTCTTAGCCGATAGAGATAAAGCTTTTGGAACCCATCCATTCACTGATCCAGCATGAAATATTGTCATACTTTTTCCTCTATTAGAATGCGCTTTTGTTGTGCATGATCTAGCTATAACCTATTATAAAATTGTGACATTTAAAAATTAAAATACCAGTTCTTCGTTTAATTGAAAATTTTTTGTTTTGAGAAAGTCATGTTAAAAACAACTTTTGTTTAGAATTTGAATTTTGATTATGTTACTGCTGCAGTTTTCTGCGATCTATCTAAAGACTTTGACTGTTTGAACTACAGTATTTTTCCTATCACCCTACCCCAGGATATATAACACCTGATCTACCGCAAAAAACCTGTCTGTACGCCAGTACGCCAGTCCCAGATGTCCGGACAGGAGCCCAAACCTTCACCCTAAAACGAGGTTCCTTTCACCCTAACCCCAGGAGAAAACCTGATCTACCGCAAAAACCTGTCTGTACGTCAGTCCCAGCTGTCGGACAGTAGCCCAATCCTTCACCCTCAAACAAGGTTTCTTTCACCCTTACCCCAGGAGAAAACCTGATCTACCACAAAAACCTGTCTGTACGTCAGTCCCAGATGTCGGACAGTAGCCCAATCCTTCACCCTCAAACAAGGTTCCTTTCACCCTTACCCCAGGAGAAAACCATAACTACTGCAAAAACCTGTCTGTGCATCAGTCCCATATGACCGGACAGTAGCCCAACCCTTTATTCTCAAAAGAGGTTCCTTTCACCCTAACTCCAGGAGAAAGCCTGATCTACCGCAAAAACCTGACATGAATCACGGATGTTCTTAGCCGATAGAGATAAAGCTTTTGGAACCCATCCATTCACTGATCCAGCATGAAATATTGTCATACTTTTTCCTCTATTAGAATGCGCTTTTGTTGTGCATGATCTAGCTATAACCTATTATAAAATTGTGACATTTAAAAATTAAAATACCAGTTCTTCGTTTAATTGAAAATTTTTTGTTTTGAGAAAGTCATGTTAAAAACAACTTTTGTTTAGAATTTGAATTTTGATTATGTTACTGCTGCAGTTTTCTGCGATCTATCTAAAGACTTTGACTGTTTGAACTACAGTATTTTTCCTATCACCCTACCCCAGGATATATAACACCTGATCTACCGCAAAAAACCTGTCTGTACGCCAGTACGCCAGTCCCAGATGTCCGGACAGGAGCCCAAACCTTCACCCTAAAACGAGGTTCCTTTCACCCTAACCCCAGGAGAAAACCTGATCTACCGCAAAAACCTGTCTGTACGTCAGTCCCAGCTGTCGGACAGTAGCCCAATCCTTCACCCTCAAACAAGGTTTCTTTCACCCTTACCCCAGGAGAAAACCTGATCTACCACAAAAACCTGTCTGTACGTCAGTCCCAGATGTCGGACAGTAGCCTAATCCTTCACCCTCAAACAAGGTTCCTTTCACCCTTACCCCAGGAGAAAACCATAACTACTGCAAAAACCTGTCTGTGCATCAGTCCCATATGACCGGACAGTAGCCCAACCCTTTATTCTCAAAAGAGGTTCCTTTCACCCTAACTCCAGGAGAAAGCCTGATCTACCGCAAAAACCTGACATGAATCACGGATGTTCTTAGCCGATAGAGATAAAGCTTTTGGAACCCATCCATTCACTGATCCAGCATGAAATATTGTCATACTTTTTCCTCTATTAGAATGCGCTTTTGTTGTGCATGATCTAGCTATAACCTATTATAAAATTGTGACATTTAAAAATTAAAATACCAGTTCTTCGTTTAATTGAAAATTTTTTGTTTTGAGAAAGTCATGTTAAAAACAACTTTTGTTTAGAATTTGAATTTTGATTATGTTACTGCTGCAGTTTTCTGCGATCTATCTAAAGACTTTGACTGTTTGAACTACAGTATTTTTCCTATCACCCTACCCCAGGATATATAACACCTGATCTACCGCAAAAAACCTGTCTGTACGCCAGTCCCAGATGTCCGGACAGGAGCCCAAACCTTCACCCTAAAACGAGGTTCCTTTCACCCTAACCCCAGGAGAAAACCTGATCTACCGCAAAAACCTGTCTGTACGTCAGTCCCAGATGTCGGACAGTAGCCCAATCCTTTACCCTCAAACAAGGTTTCTTTCACCCTTACCCCAGGAGAAAACCTGATCTACTACAAAAACCTGTCTGTACGTCAGTCCCAGATGTCGGACAGTAGCCCAATCCTTCACCCTCAAACAAGGTTCCTTTCACCCTTACCGCAGGAGAAAACCATAACTACTGCAAAAACCTGTCTGTGCATCAGTCCCATATGACCGGACAGTAGCCCAACCCTTCATTCTCAAAAGTGGTTCCTTTCACCCTAACTCCAGGAGAAAGCCTGATCTACCGCAAAAACCTGACATGAATCACGGATGTTCTTAGCCGATAGAGATAAAGCTTTTGGAACCCATCCATTCACTGATCCAGCATGAAATATTGTCATACTTTTTCCTCTATTAGAATGCGCTTTTGTTGTGCATGATCTAGCTATAACCTATTATAAAATTGTGACATTTAAAAATTAAAATACCAGTTCTTCGTTTAATTGAAAATTTTTTGTTTTGAGAAAGTCATGTTAAAAACAACTTTTGTTTAGAATTTGAATTTTGATTATGTTACTGCTGCAGTTTTCTGCGATCTATCTAAAGACTTTGACTGTTTGAACTACAGTATTTTTCCTATCACCCTACCCCAGGATATATAACACCTGATCTACCGCAAAAAACCTGTCTGTACGCCAGTACGCCAGTCCCAGATGTCCGGACAGGAGCCCAAACCTTCACCCTAAAACGAGGTTCCTTTCACCCTAACCCCAGGAGAAAACCTGATCTACCGCAAAAACCTGTCTGTACGTCAGTCCCAGCTGTCGGACAGTAGCCCAATCCTTCACCCTCAAACAAGGTTTCTTTCACCCTTACCCCAGGAGAAAACCTGATCTACCACAAAAACCTGTCTGTACGTCAGTCCCAGATGTCGGACAGTAGCCCAATCCTTCACCCTCAAACAAGGTTCCTTTCACCCTTACCCCAGGAGAAAACCATAACTACTGCAAAATCTGTCTGTGCATCAGTCCCATATGACCGGACAGTAGCCCAACCCTTTATTCTCAAAAGAGGTTCCTTTCACCCTAACTCCAGGAGAAAGCCTGATCTACCGCAAAAACCTGACATGAATCACGGATGTTCTTAGCCGATAGAGATAAAGCTTTTGGAACCCATCCATTCACTGATCCAGCATGAAATATTGTCATACTTTTTCCTCTATTAGAATGCGCTTTTGTTGTGCATGATCTAGCTATAACCTATTATAAAATTGTGACATTTAACAATTAAAATACCAGTTCTTCGTTTAATTGAAAATTTTTTGTTTTGAGAAAGTCATGTTAAAAACAACTTTTGTTTAGAATTTGAATTTTGATTATGTTACTGCTGCAGTTTTCTGCGATCTATCTAAAGACTTTGACTGTTTGAACTACAGTATTTTTCCTATCACCCTACCCCAGGATATATAACACCTGATCTACCGCAAAAAACCTGTCTGTACGCCAGTCCCAGATGTCCGGACAGGAGCCCAAACCTTTACCCTAAAACGAGGTTCCTTTCACCCTAACCCCAGGAGAAAACCTGATCTACCGCAAAAACCTGTCTGTACGTCAGTCCCAGCTGTCGGACAGTAGCCCAATCCTTCACCCTCAAACAAGGTTTCTTGCACCCTTACCCCAGGAGAAAACCTGATCTACCACAAAAACCTGTCTGTACGTCAGTCCCAGATGTCGGACAGTAGCCCAATCCTTCACCCTCAAACAAGGTTCCTTTCACCCTTACCCCAGGAGAAAACCATAACTACTGCAAAAACCTGTCTGTGCATCAGTCCCATATGACCGGACAGTAGCCCAACCCTTTATTCTCAAAAGAGGTTCCTTTCACCCTAACTCCAGGAGAGAGCCTGATCTACCGCAAAAACCTGACATGAATCACGGATGTTCTTAGCCGATAGAGATAAAGCTTTTGGAACCCATTCATTCACTGATCCAGCATGAAATATTGTCATACTTTTTCCTCTATTAGAATGCGCTTTTGTTGTGCATGATCTAGCTATAATTTATTATAAAATTGTGACATTTAAAAATTAAAATACCAGTTCTTCGTTTAATTGGAAATTTTTTGTTTTGAGAAAGTCATGTTAAAAACAACTTTTGTTTAGAATTTGAATTTTGATTATGTTACTGCTGCAGTTTTCTGTGATCTATCCAAAGACTTTGACTGTTTGAACTACAGTATTTTTCTTAATAAATTGGAGAAGAATGGTTTTAAAGTACCTACTGCTCTAGTAATGTAAGCGTCAAGTGTGGTGTACATCAGGGCTCTGTCTTGGGGCCTATCCTGTTTTTAATTAATTTGAATGAAATAGTTAACCCTGACATCAATGGACTGTTTACTGTTTTTACAGATGACACCATAATTATATGGAAAAACATGTGATATGAGGTATTGAACAGTATTATTAGTAACAATTTACAGAAGATCTTAGATATCTTACAATATTTAATATGTCAGAAAGGCATTCGTTCTTAAATAATTAATAAATTTTGGGTATATAGTGAACACAACTGATCAGAACTAATTTCTAGTGGCCAGAGGTAATTGAAAAGGGATCACAAGTGATTATAAGTGATGGATAGTGATTTTGAAGTGACCTCAAGTGATTACAGGTGATTACAAATGATTGAATGTTTTATTAAATAACACTTCAGAGCTTTAAGAAGGCTATGCTTTTATCCTCGTTAATGCCCGAGTTCTTGTTCTATCTCCCGATACAGAACAAAACCTGATTGATAGGGAAATTTATTTTACTGAATATTTTTTACACGATTATTAGAAGCTACATTATATGAAGTAGTGTATCATACTGTATATATAAGTTTTCTATCAGATGGTAGTAAAACATGCAACATAACTGTATATTTACTATTTATGAATGAAAACCTACAAAGATATGATCAAAACAACCTTGAAAATAATATTCTATCGGCTTGAAAATGCACCTGTTATATCTTTCTTATGGTCACAGCAGTAAAAATTTCCTTGCCCTAACAATGATTTGCAATTTTTTTTTATTCTACTTTTTTAATTTCATACCTATTATTTCAATCCGGTGATGGGTAGAGCATCTGAACAGAGAAATGAAATTATAAGCCGTGGAATTGGATCTTATAAGAGGTGTAGATTAATTTTCCGAATGAATTGGTCGGTTTTTTTTATTCAGTGGAAGATTAAATCAATATTAGCTTGTATTAGTTTGTTCACACCTTATTATTAATTGGTTTAAGATAGATTAGTATACTAGGTAACAAAATATTACATTTCTTTACGGTAGGTAAAAATATAATTAACGGGCTAGTATAGTTTAGATCCCGTTTCATGCAAATTATCCAAAATAAAACGCATTATAAAGAAATACAAAAAACTGGGTTCGATCATTACACTAATGTTGATCAACTTAATTTATTTTCCATGTAGGTATATGCATTTTAAAAAAGTTGATCTAATCTTTTACCTTATCGATATTAGCTTAGCGATATGTCTATATTTCAGTAGATTTTGACGTGCCCCGGTGATACAGGAGACGGATAGACCTAATCACCTAAGAGGTAATCCCCATCTCGTTGAGTTATGATATGAGCGGTCGGTCAGCCGATATAGAGTCGTAAAGGCTGATTCAATAACCCATATACCCAGAGGCCAGACTTGCCGATCGACTGTATGGGCCATTTGTCAAGAACCACCCGCGCTATCATAAACATATTACATAAATTGGATTTAGCCTTTACAAACCTATACTTTCCTATATGGATTTCATTTTTCGCTGATGTGTGTTTCCTGTTTTATGACGGTAACAAAATAAGATAAAATAAATCCATACCAAAATTTAGAAGGTAACAGAATAGAAATAATTCAATAAATTATTAACTAGGTTTAAACTTCTCTGTGAATATTTTTTATAACATATTGTGTTATCATATTTTTCTGATATATTTTCCATGAAGGTATTTTTACAGGCAGTTAATATCTCATATATTTAAACCAGCAATTCTTACCCGATTAGATACTATGACGCCACCGTGATGTGGCGCAGTTAATGTCACACAAATATATTTAAACGAACAATTCTCACTTTATTAAGTGCCATTACGCCACCGTTAGGTGACGCTGTTATTATTTCGTATACTTGTATAAACAAAAGTGGTTGACCCTTTTTTACCTACAAATTTTCCATTTAACTTTTTTTCATAGGACTTGTAGTTTTGCCGGAAATTGCGATAAACCGTTTTTTAACCTGAATAACCCTCAAACCCTTTTCGAGCGAAGGTCACTAATAAATTATTTTTCTTTCTATTCTTGTTATATTGTCTTCTTTTTTCAATGGGTTTCATCCTTGTGACTATTTTTTTTTGATCTCAAAAATTGTCGACCCTTAAAAACTCAACCTCCCCCCCCCCTTCACGACCTCAGATCACCCGTAAATTATTTTTCTTTTTATTTTTGTTATATTTTCTTCTTTTTCAACTATTTTTTCTTTTTGATCTCAAAAATTCTCGACCCCTAAAAAGGTATCCCCATCCCCTTCTCGACCTCAGATCACCCGCGAATTCTTCTCTTTTTATTTTTGTTATGTTTTCTTTTTTTTTTCAATGGGTTCATTCTGTAACTATTTTTTTTTGATCATAAACATTATCGACCCTTAAAAACGCATCACCATCCCCTTCTCGACCTCAGATCACCCGTTAATTACTTTTCCTTAATCAAGGAAAAACCTCGATCACTCCAACTTGATCAAACTTGGGAAATGCCCCAAGATGACATGCCAAAGAAATTTAACTTTGTAAGAAAATTTACCACTAAACTGGGAAGCAAATCTAAATGGTACGAAAACACCATATTGGGGCTAAGCCAAAACGCCATAAAATGGTACACGGACGGCTCCGAGACAGATAAAGGAACAGGAGCAGGGGTGTTTGGACCTAGAACCAAATACTCAGAAAGCTTGGGTACGTACGCAAGCTTCTTTCAAGCGGAAATTTGTGCCATCGAAAGATGTATAGAATTTAACATTGAAAGGAACTATCGTAGACAGAAGATTGTAATCATGTCAGATAGTCCAAGCAGCCATCAAAGCTCTGAACTCAGATACAATCAGTTCAAAGATGGTCTGGGAATGCCTAGGCAAATTAAATGAACTAGGACAGAATAACACTGTTACCCTCCTATGGGTTCCAGGACACGTTGAATAGAAGGAAATGAAACAGCAGACAAGCTGGCAAAAAAAGGAGCTGAAACCCCATACCTGGGACCAGAACCATCCTGTGGAATCAGCAGTAGTACAATCTTAGAAAAACTAAAGAAAAAAATGGATAGTGAAAAATCCAAGTACTGGAATGACCTAGAAGGACTAAGACAATCGAAGACGCTCCTGGGAAACTATAACCAGAAGAGATCTCACAGCTGTCTTAACCTGAGTAAGAAAAACCTCCAAATTATAACGGCAATACTAACCGGTCACTGTCGATTAAGAGGAGACATGAAGAAAATAGGATTAGTAGATGAAGCCAACTGCAGATTCTGTGAGGTAGAGGATGCCTTAATACACATACTTTCAGAATGCATGGCATTAAGTACTTCTAGGGTCAAATACCTAGGGTCATACGAAATAGAAAGGGAAGAACTACCTAATTTAAAACCCAATGATATCCTAAACTTTCTAAGGAAGATAGGACTAGAAGAGCTGCTATAAGTCTGAGGAATCATCAGAAATATAGCAAGAAAAGGGGGACACAATAGATCTTATAGGTCGCAGGTGTATCTGTCACCCCTTACACCATACATACATAGGTACATACATACATACTTTTCCTTTTCTTTTTGTTATATTTTCTTCTCTTTTCAATGGATTCCATCCTAAAACTATTTTTTTTTGCTCTCAAAAATTATCAACCTTTAAAAAACTATCCCCATACCAATCCTGACCTTAGATCACCGTAAATTATTTTTCCTTTTTTTTTTATATTTTGTCCCTACTCCAAAGGGTACAATTCTGTTACTATTTTTTTTCTCAAAAATTATCGAACCTTAAAAGCTCACCCCATCCCCTTCCCGAACTCAAATAAAAAACGTAAATTATTTTTCCTTTTGTTATTGTTATATTTCCTTCCTATTCCACTATTATTATTTTTTTTGTATCAAAAATATTCGACCCTAAACTGAAATGAAGTAACGACTTAATCTTTTTTGATTAAAATCTAAACATAATTATAACTTTAATAGACATAATTAATATTAATCGCTAATAAAGTGTGTATATTTTATATAAAATAAGTACTTTATAACGCATTCTACTTAAAACTTATTTATTATTCCAACCATAAAACATCAAATTCTCATTAATTTTATAACAGTAGACGGTGTTAATCATAACACTAATATTTCATCACTCAGAAAGTTAACATATCGCGGCTAATAACCAGCTCAACAAGCTCTATCTTAATTAGATAATCTCGTTAAGCGTAACCATCATTTTGTTATGATAACATTAATAACCGACCTTGTGTTAGTTATCCAAGAGATATATGTAGGTAAAAAATTTTTCAAAGAACATCATAAGGTAACAAATTAGTAAACAATACACATATTGAAAAATAATGTGAGACAGGTTATAGATAAAATGGAAACTAATAAAAACAATAAGCTATTGGATTAAATCGAAAGGAAAACATCCATCCCTGATCAGACAAGAAATTTAAAAATAAAAACGAGATTTGTTCATAAACTTGCTTTTATACGGAGTATGATCAAAAAATAAGGTAAATTTTCAAATTTCGCGGGCTACGTCTGTTCGATCTTCAAATATTTTTATAATTATGTTGGTACACTCGTCCCAGACATCTGCAGATACTTTCAAGTATATAACATTTTTTGTATGTTGGTGAGAGGCATAAATGTTAGAAGTGTTTTGCGTGCTCCATGTCTAAAAACAAATACCAAAGAGTTTTTTTTTTATTAATAATGTCCTTGTAGGTATAGACCTTAATACAAATGTACCGGGAACATCTATTGGGGCAGAAGAGACAATTTATTAATTTGGGATTTGAAGGCCTGCAAGTTAGGACGTGTGAGGAAGACGTGGGAAGGTAAGGAGTTTCACAATCTGGAGACCCTGGGGATGAAGGAACGATCAAATCGATCCATTCTCGATGTCGGGCATTGAACAGTATAAGGGTGCATGTAGTTAGCACGTCGCGTTGCTCTGGCTGGTTTGACAAGTTGAGGCATTATAGAACGGAGTTCTTCTGAGTAAAATCCGTTTATGTATCGGTAAAACAAGGAAAGATCAGACACTGTTCTTCGGTGGGACAATGGGGCTAGGTTTTTGGTGATACTGGTGTTGTTTATTTATTAGTCGAACTGCTCTTCTTTGTATTGCATCAAGAAATCTGAGCCCTGACGGAGCTGCCGAACCCCATACATGCGAGCAGGATTCAAGATTAGGTCGTATTTGGGCTTTGTAAAGTTGGATGAAGAGAAATATTTCCGTGCTCTAAACAGAAAGCCTAATTTCTTTCCTGCTGCAGTTGCTATGGGTGCAATATGTTCGTTTCATAGTGAGTCCTGGGAGATCGTTATACCAACCAGCGTAATGGAGTCGCTTACTTCTAGTGTCTGATTATTCATTGTGATGGATGAGTCGTATGTTTGCCTCTTGTTGGATAGGCAACATGTCTTTGTCTTGGAAGCGTTAAAATTAACAAGATTCTTTCTTCCCCACGAGTCAACAATTCTCAAATCTTGATTGGGAGAAGCCATTGTGGATCTTCTGTGCTCTTCCAGAATATCTGGAGATATGGGACGGTTGTGCGCTTTACTACAGTGTAGGTTGCCATAATCTGTATAATCGTGTATCGGGTTATTAGTGGCTTCAAGTAGATTATTAATGTGTTATAGGAATAAAGTAGGAACTAGAGTCGATCCTTGGGGAACTGTAGAGGTTGGAGGAAGGTCCATGTGTCTGTTGGAGAGTTAGATATCCATCTACAAAGGTTTGGCGAGAGTCTGTATGAACACAGTTGCATCAATTTTGTGCTCTTAAACAATTAAAATGTTGACAGTTGCATACAGTGAGACTACTTTTAGTAAAAAAAAAAGTTTACAAGTGGTATAAACTCTTCTAAGAAAACCGAGAAGATGCCAATGACAAACTTGCTTATAACAGCAAAACTAATAAAAAATATAAAGTTAAAAACCAAAATGTTGTTAAAAATAACTAAGTAAAGATAAAAAACACATCTGTATCGTAAAAATTTTTTAATAAAATTCCATCTAAAACAAACTCAAAACTAAAACTAGCAACCGATTTCCTCAAGGGCCACTCACATTCCCTGAAATCTACCAATATTTAATCAAGCAAAAATTTAAATTAAAAGCAAAACTAATAAATATTATAAAAATAAACAACAATATGTTGTCAAAAGTAACTGTTAAGAGAATAAAAGAAATTAGGTCTGTGTGGTAAAATGTTTAGTTTTATTATATCGTTTAAAGTAACTATTCATTCGTGCGCTGCTATAACACACACAAAACACAACACAAAACGTGTTGATTAATAGTAAAATAATGGTAGGATATTTGGCCTCATATGGCGAGCGGGGACACAGATGATTTATCGTGTGGATGGACTATAGTGCGTGCACACTGTTTCATCATTAATAAACTCTTGAACACTTGCAACATTGCGGCTAGTCCCACTGTCGAATCTTAGCCGACACACAAGGTGTCAAGTGAAAAAAAAACTGAGATTGAATATTCAGTTCTGTTGGATATTTAAATCATTTAATCTTTGAGAAAAATCGGACGTGTTGGAATAAAAAATAACTGTTAAACAAAAGAGTTGAATAAATGATACCACAGTGATGGAGTTATTTTTAACAGAAGAACGATTTTTAGTATTTATTACTAGCTGACCCAATAAACTTCGTAACGGAAGTAAATTACTGATTTTTCTCATTTTCCTTTTTTTAAATATACATATAAGATTACGATATTTTTGTTTTTTCTATTATTTTCATGTTTTTTATTCTGTTTTTGACGATTTTACCATATTTTCTTGTTTGTTTCAAAGTTTTTAATTTTTCTTTCGTTAAGTTTTTTTTAACTGGGTTCAAGCCTTCCTGAGGATCAGCGGGATGCTGATTTTCAGCTGAACAAACTAGAGTCCTGCAAGCACGGGTGCATGTAAGGACTCTTGGTGCCGAACCTGGTCACAATATTCCCATAGGAAGCAGTGCTTAAAACATGGGGCTCCATAGGTGAGACCATGCCAGGTTACTTAGATTAGATTAGATTAGATTCGTTAAGTTTTAAAGTTTTTCCGATTTTATTATTTTTATCTTGATTTTTTCGATTTTCTACATTTTAAATAAGAATTTTCTATTTAAATATATCGGTGGCATCATAGTTATTAATTTAGAAAAATTGCTCGTTTAATTATATAAGATATTAAGTGCGCCACCTTACGGTGGCGTCATGGGACTTAAGTAAAGATTCTTTGTTTAAGTATACTGCGCCACATGACGGTGGGATCTGGATCTGGATCTGAAAATTTGGGGAGGGGCGAGCTAGTGCTTAGCCAGCACTGAGGCCACATATTACCCATTGTGCATCCTCCCGTATTGTAGGGATATCCTCGCTTCAGGCTGTCACCAGGCCTAGTGATTTAAAATAGGTGATGAGGCTCCCGAGGGGGATCTCCCTGACATCGGCTGGTGTAAGCCAATACTCGCCCAACACGGATCTTCTGATTTCAGAAAAAGCAGAGCAGTCATACATAATGTGTTCTACTGTTTCCTCTTTTTGTTCGCAGCCTCTGTATAGCGGCGATTCTGTTAATTTCATCCTAAAGAGATGTTGTCGCAATTGGCAGTGACCTGTCAAGATTCCCACAGCTGTTCGGAGATTTTGTCTGGTCAATGCCTTAAATTTTTTTGCTGTTTCCTCGCCAGGATGAGGTAATAACTCTCTGGCCAGTCTACAGTTCGTAGTTTCATCCCAGCACTGTATAATTTTTTGGTGAGAGTGCTGTTTGATAAGGTCCACGACTGCGGACAATGTTAGCTTGGTAGATGGGCGAGGGCTAACATATTTGTAGCCCGCAGCCGTCCTTGCTAAATTGTTCGCAATGCCTTTAGAGTTCCCATGTTCTTTGATTCAGCTGAGAGTGACCACGTTATTCTGGCTGGCCTCAGTGAGAGATTGGTGACATTCTAGTACTAAACTTGAAGTGAAACGTGGTCTATTCAAGGTCAGTAGTGCTTGTCGGCAGTCTGTGTATATATTTATATTCCTGCCTGTGATGTTCCTATTGATTAATTCTTTTGCAGCTATGGTTATGCTTATGAGTTCTGACTGAACCACACTTGACACACATGACGGTGGGGTCATAGTAACTAATTAAGTAAGAATTGCTAGTTTAAGTATATGACATAATAACTGCGCCACCTTACGGCGGCGACATAGCACTTAATAAATAAGAATTGTTCGTTTAAATATATGAGAAATCAACTGAGCCACCTTGCGGTGAAACCATAATACTTAATTTAGGGATTATTTTCCATTTATCCATTTTACTTTTTTTCCTCATTTTTAACAATGTTTACTTTATTTTTTGTTGTTTTTATTGATGATTTTCGATCTTTTTTTACCATTTTTAACAATTTTTTAAGATTGTATACACTTTCTCAGGATTTTCAACATTATTTCATGATTTTTAACAAAATTTTCTATTTTATTTTCCATTTTTCAATTTTTACGATGTATTTAGTTTAGTTGTATTATTTCTATTCTATTTTTCTGGTTTTATACTTCTTTAAGTTGTTTTTGAAGTTATACTTCTATTCATGCACTCGGTGGAAAAGATTTCTGTACAGTTAAATGGGAAAAATCATTACATATGTAATGGTATTAGTACGAGAGAGACAGACACACTTATAAGGTATATTGGTCGGTAAAAACAAAGATGAAATATTTATCACATGTTATTAGTCATAACTATAAGTCCTTTGAATACCGTTTCAACATTCAGTACATTGAAAAGGGATAGATATACAAAAAACAGTCTGAACTAATGTATGAATATTATAGTGATGGACCACATGATTATTTGACAGATTATTTTATAATTCTGTCACGTAAATTAACATATTAAGTTTAGTATTTTATATTAATAATATTAATTATAATATTCAGTAATGAGTATTGTATTGTAGTCTAAAATACCGTCACATGGTTGCAGGATATCCTGCACTATGCTTTTGAGGTTGTTGGCTACATAAACCGAGTTTTTACGAATAGTCGAGGAAATAAAACACCAAAACTTTCGAATTTTGTAACGTTAGATGGATCGGAATGCGTTTTTTTGCATTGGATTCGTTAAAGTATCAGGAAATTTGTCCGTAAATTTTATAATGTAAAAATGGAAATTGCATTTCTGCATTCGAAAAGTACATTCCGAACAGACAATAGAGAGAAAACTTACAACTCGGTAAGTATTGCTGAAAATGGGTTCAATTTATATACTCGGGGTTGTTGGAGTAGCTGAACAACGAATCTCACGATTCCGAAAGTCTCTGCGGCACTTGGTGTCTAAAGTATTTACCTCTTCTCCTGGGGTTTTATGTAAATTCTGTACGAAATCAGTGCACACTTGGTACTCGGTGGTTTTTTGAGTCGCTAAATACGATTATAATAATGGCGATGGTGTTCGAAACACCTGGTGCTTAAGACGGACCTCGTCTCCAGGAATTTTATGCAAATTCGATACAAAAAGATTGTGCATACGGTACTAGGAGGTTTTTGGGGTCGCTTACCACGAATATCATATAATGAGTTTGCTAAATCATTCGCATACAAATTTATGATACATGCGCGTGCATAGAAGTATAACTTCTGCCGGCAGTCCTACTGACTGTCACACTAGTTTTTTTTTATTTTTTACATTTTTCTTGTTTGTAACATTTTTTTTTTACTTTGAACGCTCTCTCGGTTTTTACCCTTTTTTTTAATTTGTCTATTTGTAAAGTGTTCGGTAATGTTCTATCTGTATTGTTTAATTTTATTAAAACACCAATAATGTAAATATTTTAAAACAACATAAAAACAAAGCTCACAAAGAAAACTTTATTGGCCTAAAACCTAGTAAACTTGTTTTTTCGTATCAATATCGATCCCCTTCGTATTCCTAGCTAGACGTAATCAAACATAAAGTACATTGTTCGATGAACCATATTCCTGAAATAATGACCTATCTCCGAATGTTACCTTTGCGTATATAAATCGTCCTTAGGGGCAACAAGTCCGAGGGGCCATTTGTCTATAAGGATGAAAAATCCATTTCTGGCGGACTTATTGATATCACCCCAGAGAATCTCGCTGTAATATTCGACCCCGCAACTTATGATGCCACTTCGACCAACACTTTAAAACACATCAGTCAAAAAGTTTTTAGGTGGCTTTCTAAATAAACATCGACAGGGAATCAAATAGGATAAAAAATATGTCGTCTTTTATATGTTTTATATTTTATACACTCACAAAAAATTCATAATCTATCACAAATATGAAAGGGATTTGAAAATAATGTGAAACAATAAGTACGGTAAGTAAAATAAAAAAAGGATGTGGCAGTCAGTGGGACTGCCGGCAGAAGTTATACTTCTATGTACTGTTAACTAATAAATTTTAATAACTACAAACACAGGCAAGTAGAAATATATTTTTTTTAAATTAACTGTTTTCAATTAAATTATTAAATAAATACTTAGAAAAATAAGACCAGTTGATGTGTGTCCTTACTTCAAACACGAAAACTAAACAGTAAAACGATCAATGTACAAAAAAAGTGTTTACAAAACCCCATAGTGCAAAATATAATGCAACCATGTGACGGTAGTATGGACTACAATACAATACTCATTACTGAATATTATTATTAATATAAAATACTAAACTTTATATGTTTACTTACGTGACAGAATTATAAAATAATCTGTCAAACACAATGTAATACGTCACTATGATATTCCAAAACATTAGCTCAGATTGTTTTTTGTATATCTATCTCTTTTCAATGTAATGATACCTTATATGTGTTTCTGTCTCTCTCTTACTCACACCATTACATATGTAATGATTTTTCCCATTTAACCCCACACAAATCAAGTCCATGATAAGAAGTATAACTTCAAAAACAAAATAAATTAAAAAAGTGGCGATTTATTTCTCCACATTGTCTTCTTTTAGCTTGATTTTCTTGACCCAGCGATGGTTTAATTTCTTTTACCCGTCTAAAAAATTCTCTTTTTTGAGGTCTGCAGAATAGGCCTCTGTGGCGGCGCATAATGGGGACCAAGGAATCGCAATTATTATCGAAATTTAAAAATTCGTTATTACCGACTAAAGATTGTCACGATGCATACTTTCTTGAATGCTGGTTCTTCAATACCTATGCAAATAAAAGGTTTGTTCCAACAGAGCTCCTGACAGTCAGAAGGACGTCAGACGCTTGCGCAGTAAGATTAGACCGTTCCAACAGAACACCGAATAATCCCATGTACTGTCAAAGTGCTGTTCCAACAAAGCTTCTGACTCGTACATGAACGCGTTTATGTACGGTCGAATCTATCCTTGGTTCGATGCATGGATAATTTGTCAGGACATGCGCAATAGGTACTTTGTTCTCTTTACTCTTTATAACACAGATTAAATTAAACTTTGCTTTATAATGATAAACTCTGCAAGCTAGGAAACTTCTGTTAAAAATATTATTTAAATGAAAAATATGGTGTATAAAAAAATTTGATTATCTGAAATTTTTCTTCTTTTTTAAAATTATGTTATAGTCAATATAAACATCTCACACTATTCAAAATCAAAAACTATTGCGTTACTCAACAAAGAATAAATTTATTATTAAGATAAGAGAGAGTAGAAGAATAAAAGCGTTCCAACAAGGACCATCAACCATTAACTAATACATGTGCTGGTCTTGCGCATTTCATAGTTTATGAACGTGTTCATGTACTAGGCAGAGTGACTCTGTTGGAACAAACCTAAAAAATCTACTTGAACTTTAAATGTCCTTGAAGGGTATAGTCGAGGTCATGGTTACGGTTACCGTTGTATGGCTCCCTTAAAATCCTACATCCCCTGTTCGTACTTTAAAAAATGACCTTGAAAACTATAGTCAAGGATAAATTTTTCAATGGTCAAGGCCATATTTGAATGTAGAATTGTTACCTCTTTCCAATTCCGGAATCAAAGCTAGGTTATTTCCATGCAAAAAATAACTTGGTGTTAGTTGTGGTGAAACATCACTTGTTTCTTTGCCAAATGACACCGTTTTTTCTGCATTTTGTCGTCGAATTGGTCCAATAATTTGGAATAGTAAAGATGTGTAACCATTTTGTAATTCTCCAGGTATTCGATGTAGATTACTCCTTGTGAATCCCAAATAACTGCATCCACCATCTTTATAGTCGATGGGACAGTCTTTGTTTTCTTCAGAGGATGTTCATTCTCTATTTTGTCTACTCCTTGGTTTCTGATGTAAACTAGTAGGTCTATGTTTCATCGGTGGTCACAAAACGATTTCGGATTGAGCTTAAACAGCATTAAACACTTCTCTGAAGCCATCACCCATCGCGTAGACAGTTTTCTCATACCAAAATTTTATGCAGACCCACACCCTGTTTTTAAACACCATCAGAAATCTGTGGTGATCAAATCTATGACCAAAGATCTGCAAAAACAAAATTTACTTTTCCTTATTGTTAATAACAAACAAGATGCGTCTTCTTCTGGTTGGTTCAAGCATACTGTTGTTACCAACGTTGTAATTATAAAAAATTGCTAAGAAGCAATGCTAGCAATTGCAAAATGTTCTAGTTCTCTTAAAAATCATATAGTTGTACTGCTATTGTGGAATTCTTGTCGTTCCTAATTTTGTTATTTTGCTTGTGATTCTACTAATTTTTGTACTTATTACTATCATCAAAGCTGCTTTTGTGGACTCAATTAAATTTTTTTTTTATAAAATATCTACCAAGTAGATTTTTTTATGAGTGTATCAGTAAAAGCTGTCGTGTTGAATATTTCGTATTTTATAAAGTTTGAAGGCTCCCGGGAAAAAGCACAGATTTGGACAGTATCTGAGTGCACTCTACCCTCCGGGGAGTTTATACCCTTACAGGACAAGTTATTGAATATTCTTGTCTATTCAGATCAGATCAAGCCGATATCGATATCCGTTTTATGTAAAGAATATCCTGGTGTGTACGGAATTATTTATGAGAAACTCGGTTGAATTCACAAATATTTATAGTAAAAGGTATGTTTTCCTCGAATAAAGTCTCCCAAAGTGGAAACTGTGGAAACCCCGGATGAAATCAAATTGAGATATTGGAGGGATGTTTCTCCATATTGAAAGATTTCACTTTAAAAATCATCAGAAAATTGAGACATATTTGATTAAAAAAATCAAATATTTATGTCTATATCTTCCTAATAATAAAATTTAATCACTAAAAAAACTTAAGACAACAATACCTAATCCTAATACATTCTTAAAATGTAGGGATATTAAATATTGTGTTCAAAAAGGCAATTGGGACGGTCAATGATGAAAACACCTCATATGGACAAATATGTTCAGTTAGAAGCGCGAAGAAATCGTACAGTGACGGCACGGCAGTTAATTAATCATCTCAGTGAAGCCCATAATGTGGCTTTAAATGTTATATGGGAACATGTTTACCAATGAATCTTGGTTTGGTTTGTATCCAGATTCTGGAAGGATACTCGTATGGAGAGAACCTGGCATGAGAAATTGAATCCAACGTACACAAGAGATTCACAGCTACAGAGGAGACACAATTATGGTATGGGCAGGAATTTCGCTTGGCAGTAGAACTGAGCTCATTCTGCTTGATCGTTTTTATCATCTTTACTAATGTTCCAGAACCTGTAGTTGTTCCATACATGCAAAAAATTGGTCCCGATTTTATTGATGCAAAATAATGCTACTCCACATACAGTCACTTCTTGGAAGTGCAGAATTTTCCAGTTTTGTCCTGGCGATCTCAATCGTCCTATCTTAATCCTATTAAGCATGCGTGGAATATGCTTCAGCGAAGAGGTTTTCAAGACCAGAATCAACTTAAACATCAAAATCAACAGTGCTGGACGGCGATTCCACAAGAAGATATCGATAACTTGATGGAAAGACGCTGTAGAGCCATCATAAATACACGAGGAGGCCACATTCCTGATTAAAATAAATTTTTCTTTATTCATTATCAACTTTTCTATAAAAAATTTCGATCTTTGCATTTTAAATTCTTTTTATTCTTCTATGAAAATGACTCAATTTGAAATCTTCCTTCATTTTCCTACCTATTTCCACGTATCAGGCTTGCACAAGTTATTCCATGAGATACTTTTGAACCATTTTATAAATAAAGTTTTTAAATATCCCTAGATTTTAAGCATGTGTCTATATTGTTATACATTGTCAATATCTAAAAAAAATATGCTTATAGATCTTCTATCAGAGTATGCGTGATCAGCAGTTTCAATTCAATAAAATGCAATTTAGTATTCACGAATTTTCCACAAATTTTTATTTGAACGTCTCCATCAAGATTAATGACGCAACATAAAAATCCAATAAAGAAGGAAATTCAAAATGAAGATAAATTCCCCCTTGAAATTCAATTAAATATTCGTGTCTCATAATTTTATCCGAAAGCAATTTATACATGTTTACACAGAAGACATACAGAGTCACAGAGTCGGCTCTGTTTTTCAACATTAATGCAAATAAAAACTTTGTTTTTCTATTTATGGTTTTAATCTATTCGTAGCAGATTATTTTTTATGTAACACCAGATGGGGATGCTTTAGAAGATTCTGAAGTTGCTCTTCCATTTCTGGTACAAAACATAAGTCAAAAGTCTTCGTAGAATGTTTAGTATGATCTTCCAGGGCGTAGCTCTGCTGATGGTCAAGATTCATGATGTCAGAAGTTTTTCTAGCAGGTCTGGTAAGAGCTTTCAAAGTGTAGTTCTGGTGATGTCAGGATTGATGATGTCAGAAGTCGTTGTAGGAGGTCTACTTAGTGTAACAGACACTACACACTTTGCAGGATTCCTGGTTGTCCGTGAAAGTGGTTTTAGAAGGCTCTGAAAATGTTCTTGCATTTCTGGTACAAAAAATAAGACAAAAGTTTTCATAGTAGGTCTAGTATGAGCATCCAAGGTGTAGCTCTGATGTTGGTCAGAATTGATGAAGTCAGAAATCTTCATAGGAGGTCTAGTAAGAGCTTTCAAAGCGTAATTCTGGTGATGATCAAAATGGCGTAGCTGTGATGACGTCAGGATTGATGATATCAAATGTCTTTATAGTAACAAACACTCAATATACACTTAGCAGGCTTTCTGAGTGTCCCTGGAAGTGGTGTAACGGATCTAGGTGGAGAAATTATTCTGAAGAGAACGGCATTGTCACAGATTTTGTGGTAATTCTAACAAATTCAGCAAACAGAAAGTTTGTTTATATTTCTGCTACAAAAATTAGTCAGAAGACTTCGTAGAAGGTCTGTTATAAGCTTCTAGGGTGAGGTCTGGTGATGAACTGAGTTGATGATGTCAGAAGTCTCCATAGAAAGTCTGGTATGAGTTTTCATGGCTTAGCTCTGGCGATGATCACAAAAGATGATGTCAGAAGTCTTCATAGGAAGTATGGTGTGAGCTTTCAGGGTGTAACTCTGGGGATGGTTAAGATTCATGATGTCAGAAGTTTGTAGAAGGTCTGGTGTTAGTGTTAGAAGCAGTATACATTTAGCGAGCCTCCTGAGTGTCACCGAGGAGTCATCCTTCTGAAGAAAACTGTATTGCCACAGATCTGGTGAAATTTCTAACGAATTCTCTTAACAATAAGTAAAAAAGCATATTGTGAAGAATTTCACATCGATTCTAGGGATCTTCTGTGGTCTTATCTTCAGCTCTATTTAACACAACTTAATTAAACGACGATTGATGTTATACTAATTTGTTGAATATTCAGTTGAATAATTTTAAATACAAATTGTTGGAAAAAATGGATCAAAACGTCCCTGTTTAATAAAGGAAAACAATAAAACCAACTCAGTAGGAATGTTAAAAGGAAACGAAACTTATAGTAAGATTTAAGGGCTGATGTTGACGGTTCACGGTGAGAATAGGGAGACCTAAATTAGGCTCATTCTTAGTAGTTCTTGGTTTATTTTCATAGACAGACAATCGCGTTCCGTAACGCAAACTTTACACAATTAAATAAATAAATAGCAAAAGTAATTTTATACTATAAAAATTTGATCTTCATTATTCATTATCTAGTTAATGTTGGTGTTGGAGCATGGAGGAATATTGAATATTGAAATTGAAATAGTGTAAATTGATGTATCTCAAAAAAGTTACAGCTTCTCAGAGTAGTGGAAGGCTAATTTTTGTATATCTATATTATTCTAGAGAATATTCCTGTTGTTTCTGGTATACACTATAAGATACCAAAAAAATGCGAGAAAAATGTTTTAAAGTGAATAGGAGGTCCAGTGGTGAATTTTCTTGCAATATTTCATCAGCTAGGTGGAGTGACAGGTCAGGACCCTCCAAGGTAGTGGGTTTTCTCCTGCATAAACACCGCAGAACAACCCAAGCCCAAACTAATTAAAGTTCTGGGCCCGCTCGTGGTGCATAACCGGCGAAGCAAACATATAAATTACTTTTAATTACAACAATTTTATAATTTGTACTTTGCGAGTCTTGATTAATTAACTAAAGAGATTAATGGCCGCAGTAAATTATTAAGCGCATACTTACCAGAAAATAAATAAGTGTTTTGGAAAATATTTTTCTTATGAAACTTATTCTTTACGTTTATTAAAATAAGAAACAATAAGAATAGAACAATTTGTGTGGCTAAGCTTAACCATACAAAAAACACAAAAGTAAGATAAACTCTATGGATATGAAAATATGTTATTGGAACGAAGTTCCCTTTCGGGCGTTATGAACAGTTACGACTGAGGCTAGAGACTAGCCGAAAAAAATTCAGACCAAAATATGTCATGACACGCATGTTTCTCTCTCTCACAGACCAAAAAATAAAACTCTTTCTCTCTCTCTCATAGATATATTACAATTAAAAAGAGACTAATTTAAATTAAAAGAAAATGTACATTAAAAAAAGAAAATACTGTAGAAAAAAAAATAATTACCTACCTATAATAGTATTATATTTTATTTCATCATGTTTTTATAAATTAATTAATTCATAAACATTTCAAAAATAGTTCTTAACTTGACTAGTTAGGTACCTACGTCAAATTACCTTAACTGTCAGTTACTGTCAAATATTTTAATTTTAAAATTTTGTATTAAATTGTTAATTCCTGTTTTAAAATAAATTGAAATAAAAAGTAATTCTAGGTAGATGTATATCATCTAAACCTCTGGTATTGTATAAATGGACACTTTTGTTAAAAGAGACGAACTGTTGAAAATAATGGATTTACTATTTTCTATTTTGCTTTGAACAGTGTAGTGTCGCGACTTTGTTAAGTTTATACAGGTTTTTCGTAGATAATAAATATTAAAATAATAGAAAATAATAACAATAATGTATCCTGACAGTGATTCTGCACAAGTTCCGGATATTGCTGATAGAGTTAGGTAAGTAGAGATTTTATACAGACAATAATAAATGCTTATGTATGTATAAACACTCTGTTGTGTTTACAAATTACTAATTCCTTCACTAATTAATCGAAAGGAACTTCGTTCCATCCGGGTGTTCCTTGACACCTCACACTTTTTTTTAATAGAAAATGTTGCACATTCTAGAATAAAAAATCAACGGAAAATAAGATAACCATACCGGTGTAACATTTTTATTTCACCCTGTATATTCAATCCTATTTTTAAATACAAAACAACGTCTTTTGTTTTTCTAACGCTCTTTTCATATCTAGAAACTAAGTTTTTATCATAAATTTCTTGTCTGTATTCATATAGAGGTTATTATTAATTTTTTTTATAGAATTCTTGTCCTTACGCACATGAGCAACTTCTCGCTTTTTGTTTCGAAGAAAATAACCACGTTTCTTTACGTAGAATGCAGCAAAAACCGTTGCAACACGAGTATAGATTTTTGAGAATCTGATTAGCACAATTTTACTATGAAGAAGTTAATTTTTCATGCATTTAAAGAAGAAATTTTTGCTGAATTAAGTTTTATAACGCCATTGTAGGGAAGAAAAAGTTTTTAACACAAGAAAATAAGGTTCCAGATGACGATTTAGATTTGAAAAAAAAAATAGAAAAAATTGCGAAAAAGAAATACTAAATCAAGTACTATGACGCCACCGTAAGGTTCGCAGTTAATCTATATATACAGGGTGTCCAGGAACTTAATGCCAAAAATTCGGGAGCAAATAGAAGAGGTCAAAATAATGTTAGAAGTTCAAATAAATTTTTGTCATACGAGCCTTCGTATCCGAGTTATAGACCTCTAAAGTTTCGAAATAAAAACCGTTGTTTTGTCATAATTTCTAAACTATACATTTGGAATACTATAAAATTCCAGTGACGGATTGCATACATCCATGTCCTGTGTTTGACGGTATAAATGAATCTACATTACGTACAGATAAGCAGAGACGGCTTGTGCCCATTGGTTAATAATCCGTAATTTTAATAGGGACCATCTGAATAATATTTAAATTTCAAAAATAAATTTTCCAATCCATTTACTAATGAAAATGTACTCTTGTTTGAACTCGATAAAATTAAGGGTTTGGGAGAAATTTTAACTTTTAGATCTGATCGCCATATTTTGTAAAGACCGACATTCTGAAGAGAACTATCAATAATTGTCACAACTTATAATTAAAAATTCCTTAAGATAGTATTTAAACGCAGTAAAACAATTACGTACATGTTAGGCCATTGTAGTTGCCTATAAATTTTAATACTTCACAATGCAATGGTAAGAAAATAAGAACCAAAAACTTTAGAGGTCTATAACTCGGAAACGAAGGCTCGTATCACAAAAATTTATTTGAACTTCTAACATTATTTTGACCACTTCTATTTGCTCCCGAATTTTTGGCATTAAGTTCCTGGACACCCTGTATATATATAAAACTCAAAGGTGACTGACTGAATGACTAACATAGTGATCTATCAACGCACAGCCCAAACCGCTGGAAGGGTGGGGCTGAAATTTGGCATGCAGGTAGATGTTATGACGTAGGCATCCGCTAAGAACGGATTTTGATTAATTTAACCCCCAAGGGAATAAAATAGGGGATGAAAGTTTGTATGAAACTTTGTCAATTTTAAACTGATCGGACTTAGATTTCGCATGCATATAGCTACTATGGCGTAGGCATCCCCTAAAAAAGGATTTTGATAAATTCCACCCCTAAAAGATAAAATAGGAGATGAAAGTTTGTATAAAACTTTGTCAATTTTAAATCGATCGGGCTGAGATTTTGCATGCATATAGCATGCAAGTTTTTATAGTTTTAAAATAATAATAGTCTAATCACTGGCGCTTTAATGTGCGGGGTGTGTGGAGCAAAGAAGCGGTAGCACGCTGCTGCTGGCCTACATGACACTGTCGATAGACGCGTAGAGTCTTGAAAATTAGAGAATAAATTTGTTTTATTACGTAGTGGTGTGCTAAGAAATGACTTTTTTTAAATTGCATCCCTAAGGATTTAAAAAAGGGGTTGCAAATTTGTATGAAACTCGGTGGCAAAAAACTAAAGTCCACGCGGATGAAGTCGCGGGCGGCCGCTAGTATCTCATATATTTAAACGAGCAATTCTTACTAAATTACCTAAGTATTATGACGCCACCGCAAGGTGGCGCAGTTGATCGCTAATATGCATTTTTTACTTGCTTAAGTAGTAGAAGGTATATATTTCATATATTTAAACGAGCAATTTTACTTTATTAGGTACTATGACGCCACCGTAAGGTGGCGCAGTTAACATTTCATGCTCTTAAACGAGAAATGTTTAGTGAATATAGTTTTATGACGCCACCGTAAGGATAAAAAAGTTTAATAGAAGAAAACAAGTTTCAAGAGGGGGTTTGGATTTGGAACAGAAATAAAAATTTCGTCATATAACGTTAATTGAGCCTTAGGTTCCTTACATTAAAAATTGAGATTACATTTTTTTCCACACACTTTAAAAATGTAAAAGACAAGAAAACTTTTACACCGACAACCAAATGCTACCAAACGACAACTATAGGATGAAATAAACTTTGAATAAATAATACAATGTTACATCTTGATATTGCCTAGGGAAGTAATCAATATGTCAATAACTTTTATGACTACTTCAAGCTTAGGGGAATGTGGGTATTATATTTGAGTAAAGCCACATATCAATCTGCTGACAGTTCGATGTATCATTACTGAATTTTCAAGATATATTGGACGTTTATATGATTTAAAGACCTAATGGTCGAATAGTTTTAAGTAAAGATATTACTTACATTGAAGAAGCTATAACTGAAAAGATGAACAATTTAAAATGCTTTATTAATGCAAATCTAAATAATGGTTTAGAAATAAGTTTACGCCCTAATTATTCATCGATGAAAAATGACAAAAACAGATTCGTTCAAAAATTTGTCGCGTTCGTATTGGGGGTTTTATTTAATCGAAAGATTACAGAATGAAACGAAAAAATAGAGTGTGCGTGTAACCTTTACGCGCGATTGAAGTAAAACTTGTTGACGTACGTATCGGAAAATAAATATTTAATTACAATTCAATCATATTTATTGTCTATATACTTTACAAAAAATGAGATGTAATATTTATATTATTCATTAGAAATAGGAATTTGAAAGTTATCATTATTTTTTATATATGAAATTATAGGTTTATGATAACTAAAATGTGAAACATAGATTTTACTTTCTAAATACCATTAATGTATTTGAAACCGTTTGAAAATTTTGAAAATTTTATAAATAAATTTTAAAAATTTAAGCTCCTCCCATAGCTGAAATCACACCGTTACTTCCATCAGAATCTTCCGTTAGAATCTAACGTTAGAGTTACCCCTAGTCGCGCCTAAAGAAGTTTTGCTTCAATAATAGGTAAACAATATTAAAAATATACACACATTACGTTTAGAATGTGTGATTTTGTAGCTGTATCTACCTTATTGTAATACAACACAACACAAGAGCCTTCGATAGTTAGATAACCATTTCATTTTGTAGCATTTTATAGCATATTCCATAAAATTTAAAATCCTGAGTTGAGTTTGTTTTCTTCAGTTCTACGAAGGATCTGTTATTGCTGGTAAAAGATCAGCCATCCCGACTAGTGGTTTTATGGCCTTTCTGGCTACCCAACCAAACCTAAAATAAGTTTAAGCAAGTGTTAAGACATTTCGAAGATTATTATTTTATGAACAAAAACGTGCAACATGCTTCTTTACTTAACGTAAAGCTTCCCTATAAATAATTATTTACTATCATAATATGTATGTATGTATATAAACTTACTTAATCAAATCATAATGAATGTCGCTGTCTCGTCTTTTTTTCATTTTCATTTTTCTTCAAATCTTTCTGGCGTTTATAATATGCCCTTTGACATTCACAATTTCTTTTTCTTTTTAGCTCTTTAAGTCTATAAAACAAAAATAGCTAGGTATAAATAATAGGTATAAATAATTAGGTATAAATAGTGTAATTACACACCGAAAATAAAATTTATGCATATAGAGTACCCCTACTTACTCATTTTCATTCAATATTTTTTCATCACTTTCTTCATTAATAAATCCACTTTGTTTATTCATATTTAAAACAAACACTTTATACACAAATGTAAACTATTTACCACCAATGTATTTTGGTTGACAAGATGACAAGCTGTCAATTCATACGATTACAGATTTAATTTTATTTAATATAGTAGGCAGAATCGTGTTAGGTATTTTGTATCAGGTTTTGTTTCCGGTACGCGGTACATTAGAATGACGTCACGTCCGTTAGAATTACTGAGATACCCCTAGTGCCGCTAAAGAAGTTTTACTTCAAAAAAAAAGTAAGATTTTGGAAATTAACGAGAAAATATGATAAAACCGGCAAAAGCAAACAAAAAATACTAAAAAAAAATCAGTGTCAGGCGATATGAAATTCGCCGGGTGCTCTACTCAGTATATACCTAGGTACGTATTCTTATTTCGTACTCTAAATCAAGTTCTCTCGAGATTTTTAATGGCGTTGAAAGTGGTATAGGTATAAAATTTTCATAAATTAAGAAATTTGATGATTTTTAATATAAAAAAAAAAATGGCGACCGGAAGGGTCTGCGTGGTGTGTGGGAGTACGTCAGGCCATAACTTAGATCGCTATCTTCGGAAAGCATAGCCTCGTTTCTCAAACGAATAATTTCAGCAGCTGTTGAATATGTTAGCCTTAATGTAGTAGTGCTATCTCTAATTGCTGACATCTACTTAATAATACCGAGTTTTAATAAACCTCTGGCTGGCCACGGTGCAAGCATGATCGTTTGTTTTGACAGCAGAGATATATAAGTTTGATAAAGAATGAAGAATAATTATATACAGTTTACATGAGTTTATTATCATAGAATGTATTTTAGTTTTTTTATGGTACTTTTAAAATATGTGCTAAAACGTTCACACTTTACAAAATTTTAAATTTTAAGGTTGTGTTGTATAAAGAATATTAAATTAATGGTAAAAAAAATATAATACGATTGGAAATATCTAATACGTATAAACTCTAAAACGTATAATATGGATTTTTTCAAGCACTAGATCTAGAAAGTTCTCTTCTATTTAACGTAACTTCTGCTTGGTACTTTAGATTTAGAACGTCATTGGGTTACGGAATGAAGAACTAAGGGATTCGAGCTGTCCCTACTAGTCAATATCCTGAACGTCCTGACAGTAAATTAGTCCAGTATTATATTCACAAGGTACTGAAATCCTTCCAGTATATCTAACTTCTGCAGGATTTTGGGCTAAGTGGCCAAATTAAAGGCGCTTCTTACATAGAGAGATTTAACTACATATTTCTCTCCTTTGCCTCTTTGCGTAGTAGCTCTACTATCTAGTTTATTTCGGGGGTATACTGCCTTTCTAGTAGTCTGTACTCTGTACAAAGGGTCGAGTTAAAACTCTCTGCTTCGCCTCTGCGTAATAGCTCTACTATCTTTTTCAAGGGTCGTACTGATCCTCCAGAAGCCAAATTGCCTTTCTGAAAATCCGTTCAGCTCTTCGATTTTCTTCTCTTACATCAAGAATGTTGCTTCACACCGTTTCTCTCCTTTGCCTCTTTGCGTAGTAACTTGTATTTCTAATATTTATTTTATTTTATTGGTCGTATTAGTCCTCCAAAAGCCATACTGCCTTTTTGATAATTTGTCCAGCTTTTCGATTTTCTTCGGCATTATGTTGATTGGGAAAAGTGGTCTGAAGAATCTGTTGTTATCTATTGGTTTGCCTGTTTTATCGCATAAACTTCTGCCTCTTAGTCTAGGTTAAGGATGTTAGTGTAGAATACATTTCATAACAGGGGTTTCGGATTAAGTCCTGTGGAATGCCAGGACACATTGTCATTATCCTGAAATCCTCGCAGGTTACTATCCTGATCGTCCTGGCAGGAAAGTGAACCACAATTATATTTAAAAGGTACTGAGATACTTTTAGTATCTGTACCTTCTTCACGATCTAGTGTTACGGGACCGAATTAAAAGCCGTTAGTGCCCACCATCTCTCTCTTTCGCCCTTTTGCCTAGTAGCTTGTTGTATTTCTATTTTTTTTTTTTTTTGGTCTTACTAGTTCCTCAAAAAATTTACTTCTTTCCTGATAGTCCGTCTAGCTCTTCAATATCCTTTTCTAGTCGGTTTTTGACTGGGAGTTTGTACACTTTACCTGTTGATTAGACAAAGTGGTCTGAACAATCTGTTGTCATCTATTGGTTTGCCCGTTTTATAAATGAGCACCAGACGGGTTATTTTTTACTTTTTAACATTCTTGTACTGTTTTTTAGCAGTAGGTTTAGAAGTTCCTTTTATTTCCTCAGGTGGGAATCGAGTTGGACCAGGAGCTTCACTTTACTTCATCCTTACCGTAGCCATGAGCAACTCCTAAAAGATGAAGTTTGTCAGGGTCAAAACTCTCCGTTCAGGAAGAGCCACTCATCTCCTCGGTAAGAGTGTTCAATATATTTCTGCCTTTTTTCAAACTTTTCTTTAGTTAAAGGCATATTCTTTTCCAGTCTCTGTTGTACGAGTTTAGCAGTAGGTTTAAAAGTTGCTTTTATTAGCTCAAGTGGGATTCTATTCGGGCCAAGGACTTTACTCAGATTGATCCTCTCTGTCGCCATTCGCAGCTGCTCCATGCTGAAGGGTGTATCGAATAAAAAGGCTTTATTTTCTAGGAAAAAGTATTCTCGTTATTTCTGCTACTCTTTTTCTATCCCTAGTCTTCCTCTTCTTATAGGTTTACTCTTTTCCAGTGTTTACTTTTGATTGTCTCTATACGTTTTTTTTCTGTTCTTCTAGGTAGTCCTAACTTCTAGATCTCTTCATATTGACCTCTCTTTTATGCAATATCTTGATCCCACCAGAAGGCAGCGCTGTTCTGTAAGCGGACACCACACCTAATCATAACTGATTTCAAGTGATTGCAAATTTTGGAACTTCTCTGTCTTTTTCAGTTTGCGATTCTTTGTTTTTCAATACCTCATTTTTGTTAGTTTATTCTGCTTGTTTAAAATTTTGTTTGTTGTAAAAGATGATCTGCAATGTTAAATTTAAAAATCTTAATAATAAAGCTTTCTCGTATTTTGTATATTTACTGCTTAGTAAATGCATAAGATCTAACTAATCTAATTTTTCGTTTGGTTTATTTTTCAGCCATAATTGTTTACATAACGGAATCCATTTTGTAATCCAGTTCATATAATTTTTGCTGAATGTAAATTTTCCTATATAATTTGTTGCGTAAATGGTCTCTAGAAAGAAAATCATGGTGGAACGCCATTCAAGTCCATGTTATTACACGAAATAAGCGTGAGATCTGATATGTTAGCCTGTAATATAGTGTTTATGCCGTTGAATGTGGTTGGTTCGTATATAATTTGTTAGAAATGAAAGCATGAATTTATCATCAAGCTGACGGGGGGCAACAAAACTTCCGCCCGCGCTCTCATATTGTATGCAAATCATAGCAATATGCATGCGGAAAACTAATTAATTCAAAATTTTGTTCTACTTCGTTAGCTTTACAAATAATTCATTCTTGTTTCGTTAGAATTTCATTTTGAAATATTCAGATTACGTTGACCAATCGTATTTAACTTAAATGAGAATAATAAATCCCTATGTTTACCCTTACCTGTTATACAACTAATTGTTAGAACTATACATAGCATTAATATAATTGTTAGTTATTGCCCCATTTTCAGTCAAAGACATTCAGTATGGATATCTTTAAGGCAAAAACTCGGTCTCAAGAGCTGAATCAATCTCCCGCAGGACTGCCCGACCTTATACCCTCTACCAACAAGATTTCATAAATCCTGTTTTTCAGACTCTGGAGGAATGCAAATACAATTCTTATACCAAAACTAGAAAAAGACCAGGCATTCACATAATTCTACCGACCAAATTCGCTCTGTAACCTGCTAAGTAAACGCCAAACTTACAGTTGTAGACAAAAATTTTTTGGTAAAAGAGACGTAATGGACGCGATTGACTATTTGAAAGGGCGCTTCACGTACCCTCGATAAAAGAAGGAGCCCAGCATCTCTTCTGGAGGCGTTATGAAGAAATCGGAAGATGTCATCCAAATACTCTACTCCAGACTTATAAAACCTACATTCGATAATAAGCTGTACCATCTCGTACTCTTATTTCTTAACAGACAAAACTCATAGCCACGAAAGAGCAATGAATACGTTTGGAACCCTTCCAATCAAATCTAAACCTCTGGATCTGGATCTGGAAATTTGGGGAGGGGCGAGCTAGTGCTCAGCCAGCACTGAGGCCACATATGACCTATTGTGCATCGTCCCGTGTGTAGGGAAATCCTCACCTCAGGCTGTCACCAGGCCTAGTGATTTAAAATAGGTGATGGGGCGATCTCCCTGACATCGGCTGGTGTAAGCCAGTACTCGCTCAACACGGATCTTCTGATTTCAGAAAAAGCAGAGCAGTCATACATTATGTGTTTTACTGTTTCCTCTTCTTGTTCGCAGCCTCTGCATAGCGGCGATTCTGTTAATTTCATCCTAAAGAGATGTTGTCGCAATTGGCAGTGACCTGTCAAGATTCCCACAGCTGTTCGGAGATTTTGTCTGGTCAATGCCTTAAATTTTTTTGCTGTTTCCTCGCCAGGGTGAGGTAATAACTCTCTGGCCAGTCTGCAGTTCGTAGTTTCATCCCAGCACTGTATAAAGTTTTGGTGAGAGTGCTGTTTGATAAGGTCCACGACTGCAGACAATGTTAGCTTGGTAGATGGGCGAGGGCTAACAATACAAATACTTCACCTCTTCGCTTACAGGAACTCTAACAAAAGTATGGCCCCAAGTTTATTATTCTGTTGAATACATATACTACTGAGACAGACATTGTGCTACTGCTAAAGGACTGGTTTGTGTACGAAAAAGAAGAATGTTAGGATAAGCAAGTACTTCTTTACATTCCAAGGGTTTTTGGATGAAGTACTCACCAGTCAATCAAGCTATTGGCGCGAGAGAAATATAATATATCCCAATCTTCTTCATTCTCTCTCATATACCAGTATTGCATCGGCACCACGTGAGGCTATTTTTAGTAGTATTTGCTCATAGATCTCAAAAGAAACTCAATACGTCCTGCGAACCTCTGTATTCTGTTATTTCAGAAACAAATATTTGGTGTTTTGTGAACTACAAATAACGAAAATAAGTTTTCTGAAATACAAATTTATATTCTAAGTTGGTTAATTTATTTTTTATTCAAGTACTTAACAAAAGTCATAAGTCAATGATCAATGTGTTAAGTGAGCACCTGCTTAATTTTACACATGCTTCTACACTCACTCCTTCACAATAATAAAAAATCAAGAAAAGCTTGTCAGGTATACCCTAATTAATAACTTGTGCATATGCTGCCATATGCCTAAAGGGTGTTAATAAATATTTGTGTAAACAGGTGAAAAAATATTGCTTGATATTATACGCTCGCACTAAACACAAAAAGATAACGGATGGGTTGGTATAATTTAGAATTTAGAGGGCAGTTTAAATTATAAAGTAAATAAATATCACTTATTTCTATATCTTCTCATTATATTATTAAATAGTTTTGTTTTACATAAAAAAAGGTCTAATAGTCTAATCACAAAGAAGATTAGAGTTAGTATTTTTTATATCCAAAAATAAAAGGTTTAAAAAAGAATATTCCCATCTACCATCTACCAAGCTAAGATTGTCCGCAGTCTTTGACCTTATCAAACAGCACTCTCACCAAAACTATATACAGCGCTGGGATGAAACTACGAACTGTAGACTGGCCAGGGAGTTATTACCTCATCCTGGCGAGGAATTAATTAATTAATTAATCAATAGGAACATCACAGGCAGGAATATAAATATATACACAGACTGCCGACAAGCACTACTGACCTTGAATAGACCACGTTTCACTTCAAGTTTAGTACTAGAATGTCACCAATCTCTAACTGAGGCCAGCCAGAATAACGTGGTCACTCTCAGCTGGATCAAAGACATGGGAACTGTAAAGGCAACCACATTGCGAACAATTTAGCAAGGAGGGCTGCGGGCTACAAATATGTTAGCCCTCGCCCATCTACCAAGCTAACATTGTCCGCAGTCGTGGACCTTATCAAACAGCACTCTCACCAAAAATTTATACAGTGTTGGGATGAAACTACGAACTGTAGACTGGCCAGAGAGTTATTACCTCATCCTGGCGAGGAAACAGCAAAAAAATTTAAGGCATTGACCAGACAAAATCTCCGAACAGCTGTGGGAATCTTGACAGGTCACTGCCAATTGCGACAACATCTCTTTAGGATGAAACAGAATCGCCGCTATGCAGAGGCTGCGAACAAGAAGAGGAAACAGTAGAACACATAATGTATGACTGCTCTGCTTTTTCTGAAATCAGAGGATCCGTGTTGGGCGAGTACTGGCATACACCAGCCGATGTCAGGGAGATTCCCCTCGGGAGCCTCATCACCTATTTTAAATCACTAGGCCTGGTGACAGCCTGAGGTGAGGATATCCCTACACACGGGAGGATGCACAATGGGTCATATGTGGCCTCAGTGCTGGCTAAGCACTAGCTCACTCCTCCCCAAATTTCCAGATCCAGGTGGAATGAGCACGAACAGAAAGTAAAAAAAGCGAAACAGGTGGTAAAGAAGAAGTGGAATTCATCACGGAATTCAAGTGCTAAGGAAAAACAAGAGGTAGCAAAAATAATGCAAAAACAGCAGTGGCAAAAGTGAAATCAAAGGCAATGGAAATGGTCTTTTAGAACTTTGATAGTAATCAAAGGGAAAAGAATTATTAACAATAGCTAACTGTCATCCAAAAAATTAAAAACAAAGAGTTTTACAAACCTATAAGAATAAAACGAAGATGGAAGGAATATTTACATCTTCTGAACGATTAATACGAGATATAGATATATTTAAAGAATATATTGCAAAATTTGGAATGGTAAGAGACGTGTCTGAGAAGGGAGTAAAGAGTGTATTAAAGAAGATGGAGAATACAAAGAGAATGGAATACCAGCAGAAGTATGGAAGTTGTTTATTGAGGATGGACTAAATATTTTGTTGGATCTGATAAGAAAATTAATGAATCAAGAGCAAATACCGAGTGAATGAAGCAAGAATGTGTTAACTATAGAGAAGACACTAAGGCTGCTTTCATAGACTTAGAGAAACCGTATGAACAAGTGTTGAGACAAGAAGTGTGAAGACGTATGCGAGTAAAAGTTATTTCAGAAAAGTAAGTGTTGGAGTTACGGAAGGATTTGGGGTGTATGTAGAGCTCCACTAGGGGTTGGTGCTAAGCTCCTGTTTAGTATGGTAATGAATGTTATGACTGAAGCGATCAGAGGGAAAGCTCTTATGTATGCAGATGATTTTGTGAAGGGTAGATTGCACAAGGGAGTTGTAAGATGAGTGTTGATTTACAACGAGCTCTACCCTGGGCACCAGGTACCTTGGAGACCATCACCGTAGTGAAACTCAAGCTCAACGACCCCCAAAACACTCGAGTAATGGTTATTGACTAATTTTGGATGATTATAACATAAAACTATAGGCGAAGACTTCCACCGTGGGCATCAGTTATTTCGGAGGCCATCACCGTCATGAAATTCGTGTTCAGCGACTTCTAAAACAGTATAAAAATTGAACTTACTTCCCTCGATATTTTCCGTGTTCCAAATCTTTCATTTTCGATCTCTTCGAGATGTGCTTTGAAAGTGCATATTTCTTATGCACAAAAAGCAATGTTTATCTACCGGAGATCAATTTAGTTTAAAAAATTTCCTGACACTCTCTCGAATCCAAAGCAAAAAGTTGCATGACGATTCACCCTTTGCTGTACAAAATTGTAAGGTTTGGGCTATTTAGTGCTTTGTTGCTTTGGCTTATGAGATCAAACTTAATGATTTGTATTTTTAGGTCAAAGATAGGAATTGTTTAAATTATTTTTTCTGTAGATTTTTAATAAATATTTGTATGTAGTTAACTATATAATCCGTAGCCGTAGAAAGTACTTTAAAATATTATACTATTCAACATTCACTCTGAATATATTATTACTAAAGAATTAAATTATACAACAATTTATATTCTCATTGTCAAGACAAAGTGCACATATCATACACAAAACATAAATAAGTATAAAATATACATAAAACAACAGTAATAAACAAATCTTTACGTATTAGAAGCGGTTAACAAGATAATGAGGTTAAATAATAAACAATATAATAAGGTAATACATTATTGGAATATAATAACAAATCATTTCCATATTCGTTTATGTTTCTTTCTCGAAACCGATTTATTAATTCGCCATTTAAATACTTACCAGTCTTGAATTATTCACGTTTTGTACTACAGATGTGGAAATCATCAGGCGGTATTAAATTCAATTAAATGATATGATAAATGTTTTTTATTTAACTATATGTTAATTTTTAAAATGAATACAAAATAAAGGAAAGATAATTATTGACTAAATGGACATTACTTGTTAACCCTCAGGTTGTGCCTTATCAAAGTCCATAGGCATGTAAAACCCAGACTGAGCGTTCCAACTTGAACCCGTTCTCCAGGTTTTCTACAAAACACCAGTCGAAAACGTACCAGGTACCTCGTGAAGGATCGCCGACGTGATCTGTATCTTCATCGACTTTATAACCCCGAGATAACACAAGTTTCAAGGAAAATATGATCATTTTTTATAAAACTTCAGAAGAAGACGAAATAATTGTATCAAGAACCTCGCGATAACCAATTTTATGACGAATTTTCATAAAACTGTAGGAAAGGATAAATTGTAAACCAGATATTTATTTTTAGCAAAGTCAAAAACCCCAGGATAACAATTTTTAACAAATTTTATAAGAAATTTTCATAAAACTCCAGAAAAAGACGTACATACTGGGCTCCAGATAGCTTATGAATAATCACCAACGTGATATTTGTATTAAGCGACCTTAAATCCCCCAGGATAACAAAGAATTAACAAATTTTCATTCTAGAAAAAGAGAGAGATACCTGGCCTCAGGTACCTCGTGGAGGATCTCTAATGTAATATTTATATTCAGTGACCACGAAAAGCCCGGGATAACAAGTTTTACCATATTTTATGACGAATGTTCATAAAACACTAGGATGCCGAGTACCTTGTGGAGGATCGCCGTTCTGAAATTTGTATTTAGCAACTTCAAGAACCACAGGATAACAAGTTTCAACGAAAATATAATAAATTTTTATAAAACTCCAAAAAAGAACCTAGATTCCGGGCACCAGGTACCTACTTCGTAAAGTATCGCCAAAATAATATTTGAATTCAGTGACATCAAAAACCTTGCGATAACAAGTTTCAATAACTTTTATGACGACTTTTCATAAAAGTTCAGGAAAAGTTGTACAATCCAGGCTATACGTAGGTACCCCGTGGAGGATCTCCCACCTAATATTCGTACTCAGTGCCCTCAAAATCCCCAGGATAATAAGTTTAACAAATTATTTGACTAATTTTTATAAAACTCCTTAATAAGACATCGATACCGGGCACCAGGAACCTAGTGGATAATCGCCGACGTGGTATTTATATTTAGCGACCTCAACAACCTCACAATAACTGGTTTCAACCAATTTTATCCTTTACAGTTACAATATGGAGGATCGCCCAGGTAATATTGGTACTCAGTGACCTTAAAAACCACAGGATAAAAATTTTTAACTAATTTTATAACAAATTTTTATAAAACTCCAGGAAAAAAGTAGAAACCGGTCACCAGGTACCTTATGGATGATTTCCAAGGTGATATTTGTATATAGCGACCTTAAAACACAGACAGTTTCAACGAATTTTGTGACAAATTTTTATATAACTCCAGAAGAAGACGGTGATACCAGGCCCCAGATACCTTGTGGATAATCGCCAACGTTATACTTGTATTTAACGTTCAAAAATCCAAGGATAACAAGTTTTAACAGACTTAATGATGAATTTTCGTAAAACTCTAGAAGGAGTTAGAGTTACCGGCACCAGGTACCTCGTGAAGGCTAGCCGACATAATGTTTGTATTTAGCGACCTCAAAAACCTTGCGATAACTAAGTTTTAACAAATTTTATTATCCAAAGTTACCATGTGGAGACCCGGAACCATTCGGCGGGGTTGAGGACACCTTCAGAAATGCAGTCGTTGGGAAATGGGGGCTAGAGAAGACCCAGGAGTAGTGGGACAAATCACTATATCAGATTGATTGTCAGTCTCTTGACAGGACATTGTCGGCTCAGATAACACATGAGTCAGCTCAACTTGTCAGATGAAGACAGCTATCGATACTGCTAAGAGGAGAAGGAAACCGCATTTCATGTCCTATGTCAATGTGAAAGCTTTGTAAAGACGCAGTATCTAGTATTAGGAGAGGAGAACCTGGCTGCTCCAAGTTACGTGGAGAGGTCATTATCAAGGCCATTAAATCTCATTAAGAAGAGAGGGCTAGACAAGGTTGCAGTGATAGAGGCTCAAATCCAACCCTATGGATATCTATCTACCATGTGGAAAATAGCCCACGATATATTGGTATTTGGAGACCTCAAAAACTACCGAATAACAAGTTTAAACTAACTTTATAACGAATGTTCATAAAACTCCAAGAGAAGATGTAAATATCGGGCACCAGGTAGGTACGCCGTAAAGGATGACCTGCGGCTCGTGTTGTGAACTTCATCTTCTTGAGTAATAGGTATCATAATACCTACGCTTTCCCATAGGGACAGTCTATGGAGGGAATCGATAAAAGTGATACCACTCCTACAGGCAGACACGGATGCCGTCGCACCAAGATTTTTCTTTGACAAACCCTACAAAATATTAACAAACAAGACAGCAGACCCCAACGTAGTGAACGCTCTGAGCGTATATACGGATGGATCAAAAACAAAGCAAGGTGTGGGATGTGGAATTTACTCTAGATCCTTAAGCCTAAAAATAAAATGGGCTATGGATGGCTTGTCAAGTGTGGTTCAGTCAGAACTCACAGACATAACCATAGCTGCAAAAGAATTAATCAATAGGAACATCACAGGCAGGAATATAAATATATACACAGACTGCCGACAAGCACTACTGACCTTGAATAGACCACGTTTCACTTCAAGTTTAGTACTAGAATGTCACCAATCTCTAACTGAGGCCAGCCAGAATAACGTGGTCACTCTCAGCTGGATCAAAGGACATGGGAACTCTAAAGGCAACCACATTGCGAACAATTTAGCAAGGAGGGCTGCGGGCTACAAATATGTTAGCCCTCGCCCATCTACCAAGCTAACATTGTCCGCAGTCGTGGACCTTATCAAACAGCACTCTCACCAAAAATTTATACAGTGCTGGGATGAAACTACGAACTGTAGACTGGCCAGAGAGTTATTACCTCATCCTGGCGAGGAAACAGCAAAAAAATTTAAGGCATTGACCAGACAAAATCTCCGAACAGCTGTGGGAATCTTGACAGGTCACTGCCAATTGCGACAACATCTCTTTAGGATGAAATTAACAGAATCGCCGCTATGCAGAGGCTGCGAACAAGAAGAGGAAACAGTAGAACACATTATGTATGACTGCTCTGCTTTTTCTGAAATCAGAAGATCCGTGTTGGGCGAGTATTGGCTTACACCAGCCGATGTCAGGGAGATCCCTCTCGGGAGCCTCATCACCTATTTTAAATCACTAGGCCTGGTGACAGACTGAGGTGAGGATATCCCTACAAAACGGGAGGATGCACAATGGGTCATAATAATATGTGGCCTCAGTGCTGGCTAAGCACTAGCTCGCCCCTCCCCAAATTTCCAGATCCAGATACCTACGCTTTTTGAACAATAAACTATTATATAACATTCTTGATTTGGATTTGGCAGATCTGATTTGTGTAGCAAATAAATTACAGAAAAGCAATTCGATACTAAAAAGCATGCAAATTATTTGAAAATCGCGATAACAGAAAAGTTCTGTAAACATGGAAATGGAAAATTTAATGTAGGTATTTTAGCAAACTGAAATTCGATGTTTTGAACGATATCTTTGCGTGTCTATAAACTCATGTACTTACATTGAACATTTAACCGAAAAACTTTAATAAAACATATCTCTACAATCTAAAACAATCACTAACTCAAATCTACCAAACGGAGCGTAGAAATAAATACAATATAAGGTAGATTTTGATAACGAGATATTTTTGATCACTCTTAGAATAATTCTTAATTTGGTATTATTAAACTCGTTTAATTTTCATTAATAGGCTTTGTTATCAATGTTATTTACATTATACATGCTTACCAAATTTATTTATTTACTTTTACTACCATTTAGGTGATTAATTATTTCCCGTATCTACATAATACAGGAAAATAGACTTAATAGTTTAAATTACATTCAAGTGAATAAATAATCAAATAAACAAGAGAAGCTCTTTTATTTAAAATAAGAAATTAGTTAGTCAAATAAAAAATTTCAACACTTACATGTTTACAATTTTTAAATCTGTATAGATTTCTTTATATTTAGAAGAAATACAATCACAGTATACAAACGATTATTATTAAAGATAACCACAAAAATAAATAACATTTGGAAAGTGACGACACTTTACTCTTCTTTCTTTAAATCTTATCATAAGCCTAATTGAGGTCGGCGTAAGCATTCAAGTTTTTTTTCATCTATCTATTTTTAATGCATCTCTATTTCTCTATTTTTTTCTTGCTGGTCCTCATTTGTTTTATCCAACTTTGGTCTCCCTCTTTTCCTTGCAGTCCCAATCTCACATTCATTTACTTTTTTATTCACATAGTTTTCATGCTTCCTCTCTACATGACCAAACCATCTCAAACTGGATTTGTACAGCTTTCCCCATTTTATTGTACCTCTTACTTCGTATTTCTTACTATATCTCTCCTGGTTAATCCACACATCCAACACAAAATTTCATCTCAACCACTTCTTGCTTTCACTCTTACTCATTATTAACTAGGTTTCTGACGCTGGTCTTACAACTCCTTTGTACAGTTTACCTTTCATTTTTGAACTCATTTTTTTATCAACCAATCATTTTTCTTCAATTCATCCATCAAGTCTGCGTCCTATTCATTCTCAACCTTCTTCTTTCAAGCGCTTTTCTCCATTTTCCTTGCAGCCTCAATCTAACATTCATCTACTTCACATATTTTTAATCCCTTCTCTCTACATGACTAAACCATCTTAACCTGGATTTTCTTGCACAACTTTCCCACTTTCACTTTACTTTTTACTTCCTATTTCTTAATACTATATCTCTCCTTGTTAATCCACACATCCAACCCAAAATTTCATCTCCACCACTTTTAACTTTCTCTCTTGCTCCTTTATTATTAACTAGGTTTCTGACGCTGGTCTTACAACTCCTTTGTACAGTTTACCTTTTATTTTTTAACTCATTTTTCTATTAAACAAAATTCCAATTATTCTTCTTCAATTCATCCAACCAGTCTTCGTCCTATTCATTCTATTCCTTCTTTGAAGCGCTTTTCTCCATATCTCAAGTTTTCCTTTCAGTCTTTCTTTCACAAAATCTACATTTACAATATCATCATGCATCATATCCTTTGAAGCTTCACCTCTTATTTCTTTGGTCATAACATCCATCACCATACCAAAGAAATACGGGCTCAGTACCAACCCCTGGTAGAGACTTACATGCACCCCATATGCTTTTGTAACCCCAACACTTACATGTTTACAATTTTTAAATCAGTATAGATTTCTTTATATTTAGAAGAAATCCAATCACAGTATACAAACGATTATTAAAGATAACCACAAAAATAAATAACATTTGGAAAGTGACGACACTTTACTCTTCTTTCTTTAAATCTTATCATAAGCCTAATTGAGGTCGGCGTAAGCATTCAAGTTTTTTTCATCTATCTATGTTTAATGCATCTCTATTTCTCTATTTTTTTCTTGCTGGTCCTCATTTGTTTTATCCATCCTCCTCAACTTCGGTCTACCTCTTTGCCTTGCAGTCCCAATCTCACATTCATTTACTTTTTTATTCACATAATTTTTATCCTTCTTCTCTACATGACCAAACCATCTCAAAATGGATTTGTACAGCTTTCCCTTTTTTACTGTACCTCTTACTTCGTATTTCTTACTATATCTCTCCTGGTTAATCCACACATCCAACATACAACTCCTTTGTACAGTTTACCTTTCATATTTGAACTCATTTTTTTATCAAACAATCATTTTTCTTCAATTCATCCATCCAGTCTTCTTCCTATTCATTCTCAACCTTCTTCTTTCAAGCGCTTTTCTCCATTTTCCTTGCAGCCCCAATCTAACATTCATCTACTTCACACATTCACATATTTTTCATCCCTCATCTCTACATGAGTAAACCATCTCAACCTGGATTTTCTTGCACAACTTTACCACTTTCACTTTACTTCTTACTTCCTATTTCTTACTATCTCTCCTCGTTAATCCACATATACAACACAAAATTTCATCTCCACCACTTCTTGCTTTCACTCGTACTCATTTTTAACTAGGTTTCTGAAGCTGGTCTTACAACTCCTTTGTACTGTTTACCTTCCATTTTTGAACTCACTTTTTTATCAAACAATCATTTTTCTTCAATTCATCTATCCAGTCTTCGTCCTATTTATTCTCAACCTTCTTCTTTCAAGCGCTTTTCTCTATTTTCCTTGCAGCCCCAATCTAACATTCATCTACTTCACATATTCACATATTTTTCATCCCTCCTCTCCACATGACTAAACCATCTCAACCTGGATTTTCTTGCACAACTTTACCACTTTCACTTTACTTCTTACTTCTATTTCTTACTATATCACTCCTCGTTAATCCACACATCCTACGCAAAATTTCATCTCCATCACTTTTAACTTTCTCGCTTGCTCTTTTATTATTAACTAGGTTTCTGACGCTGGTCTTACAACCCCTTTGTACAGTTTACCTTTCATTTTTGAACCCATTTTTCTATCAATCAAAATTCCAATTATTCTTCTTCAATTCATCCAACCAGTCTTCGTCCTATTCATTCTCAACCTTCTTCTTTTAAGCGCTTTTCTCCTTTTTCCTTGTAGCCCCTATCTAACATTCATCTACTCTTTTATTAACATATTTTTCATCCCGCCTCTCTACATCTCTCTCTTTTCATCCCATCTCCACCTGGATTTTCTTGCACAACGTTCCCACTTTCACTTTACCTCTTACTTCCTATTTATTACTATATCTCTTCTCGTTAATCCACACATCCAACGCAAAATTTCATCTCTACCACTTTTAACTTTCTCTCTTGCTCTTTTATTATTAACTAGGTTTTTGACGCTGGTCTCACAACTCCTTTGTACAGTTTACCGTTTATTTTTGAACTCATTTTTCTATCAAACAAAATTCCAATTATTCTTCTTTAATTCATCCAACCAGTCTTCATCCTATTCATTCTTAACCTCCTTCTTTGAAACGCTTTTCTCCATTTCTTAAGGTTTCCTTTCAGTCTTTCTTTCACAAAATCTACATTTACAATAATATCATCATGCATTATATTCTTTGAAGCTTCACCTCTTATTTCTTTGGTCATAACATCCATCACAATACCAAAGAAATAGGGGTTCAGTACCAACTCCTGGTGGAGATTTACATGCACCCCATATCCTTTTCCCAACACTGCTTTTTCCTTCGTTTTTGTTCCCTCATACATCTCTTGAATTTATCGGACATACATTTTTCACTCGTATGCATATCCACAGTTCTTGTTTTCGAAAGAGGTCATATTGCTATCTCTAAGTTTATGAAAGCAACGTGGATTGCATATAACTACATTTTCCATCATTCCTCTCATAGTAAAAACAGTGTGAGTCGTTCCTTGCCCAAGCATGGGTAAATCCAAATTGATCTTCACTTATACTCGATTCTTCTCTCAGTCTCTTCTCCATTACTCTCTCCCTAATTTTCAAGGTATGCGACAACATTCAAATTTTAAAATTTTACAGAAAAAATTTGATAATACTGAGATTTGACAAAAAAATGTGACAATTTTGACATTTGGCATTGCATCTTTGAGATTTGACATTACAATGTTGATAAATTTGACATTTGACGTTCAAATTATGACATTTGACAAAACAATTTTCATTATATTGAAATTGACAATTTTTGATATTCAAATTTGGATAAAATTGACAAATCATTTTTTGACATGTGATACTGTTAATATGAAAATTTTGACATTTTCATATCCGTATATATCAATTTTTAATATTTGACACTCCAATTTTAACACATGACGCTACAAATATGATAATTTTGTCATTTGACATACTTATATGTCACTTTTTGACATTTGACGGTACAAATACGATAATTTTTATATTTACTACTACGATTTTGACATTTGACACTTCTATATGTACGTCCTTTTACTATGTAAGATCGTAAGTTGAATCCAAATTTTAGTAAAATTAATTAAACCTTACTTTTAATTGAAGTTATGAACGCTTTATCTAAATTAATAACCAGACGAAACTATAAAGATAAATCAATATTAGAAAGAGAGAGAGAGAGTCATAATATCTTCGTTATTTCGTTATTAAAAGCTCTTGAAGTTTAATTGCAAGTTGTTAACAGGAAGAACGATTCGCACGATTCAATTTAGTCCTTATATTATAGTAGGTCCTCAGAAAAGGGGTTGATGTTATAACGTTATGTGTTATATAACCTGCAGCGACTAACACCACGGAAAACCACTAAGTTGTAATAACAAACTTGAATGCGTGAGAAATGAAGCCGTTACACGCATGCAATTCAGCGATAAACATGTCAGAATTATGGGAACTGCGTGTTACAAGATGAAACACGTCGCACTGACTTCTTGCCGATATTAATATTGGTTCATTTTCATCAACAACAACAACCAGAGAAACAGGGAAGGCGTTAAATATAAAACCAAAAGGGTTAATACTCTTTGATATTTACATCTACCCTATCCGTTAACTGAAACTCTGCACGTCACACTAACATATCCCATTGTTGCTAACTGTCAGAAGATTTGTCAATTGAAGATGAAAATTTAAGTTTGAAAAAGTCTAAAAAGTGATTAACTTAACAGATTTTAACAGTTGACGATTAATATATGACAGCCACTAATAACCCGATACATGGTTTTGCAGATGATAGTAACCTACACTGTAGCAAAGCGCACAACCGTCCCATACCTCTAGATATTCTGGAAGAGGACAGAAGATCCACAACGGCTTCTCTCAATCAAGATTTGAGAGTTGTAGACGATTGGGGAAGAAAGAATCTTGTTAATTTTAACGCTGTCAAGACAAAGACATGTTGCCTATCCAACAAGAATTAAACATGCGACTCATCCAATACAATCAAAGATCAGACACTGGTAGCAAGCGACTCCATTACGCTGGTTGGTATAACGATCTCTCAGGACTTACTCTGGAACGAACATATTGCATCCATAGCAACTGCAGCAGGAAAGAAATTAGGCTTTCTGTTTAGAGCACGGAAATATTTTTCTCCATCCAACTTGGCTACTCTTTACAAAACCCAAATACGGCCTAATCTTGAATACTGCTCGCATGTATGGGGTGCGGCGGCTCCGTCCAGGCTCGGAGTTTTTGATGCAATACAGAGAAGGGCAGTTCGACACCAGTATCACCAAAAACCTAGCCCCATTATCCCACCGAAGAGCAGTGGCTAATCTTTCCTTTTTTTACCGATACATAAACGGATTTTGATCAGAAGAACTCCGCTCTATAATGCCTTCACTTGCCAGACCAACCAGAGCAACGCGACGTGCCAACTCCATGCACCCTTATACTGTTCAGTGCCCAACATCGAGAACGGATCGATTCGATCGTACCTTCATCTCCAGGGTCTCCAGATTGTGGAACTCCTTACCTCCCCACGTCTTCCCCACTCGGCCTAACTTGCAGGCCTTTACATCCCAAATTAATAAATTACCTCTTCAGCCCCAATAGTTGTTCTCGGTACATTTGTATTTAAGTCTATACCTACGAGAACATTCTTAATAATAAAAAAAAGTTGATATGTGACATTTGAAAGATGACATTTAATGACATTTGACAGATGTCATTTAACATTTAACAGTTCCTATCTAACAGTTTAAATTTGACATCTGGCAATTGACTTTTGACAGTTGACTGTTGATATTAAAAGTGAAAAACTTAAAAATGTGATGATCTTAAAAAATTAGCGACAGTAAAATTATTTATAAGAGTTATTTCAACTTTTACATACACGGTAGAAACACAATCTCTTACTTACTACCTATAAGGAGCTCTACCCATTGACGAAAATCTAAAATAATATTAAAAAACCTGGAAAGACGGAAAATCAAAAAAACCTAAACAAACAAATGAAAAAAATTGTTTTTTTAATTTGTAATTATCTTAAACTAATTAACTGTCTCCAATTAGTACTATGATTTCTCTTTAACCTTATATTGTTCTGCTAACATTTAATGCATACTAAAAATTCAATTGAATCATTTAACTTTATTAAAGTCAATTTTCATTAGGTTGTCTTCGCGGGCTACTCATGTGGTGAGAAAACGAAGCGTTATGACCCCATGGCCAAAGTGATTTGTCAGAGAGGACGAGATCTCGCAACGGGGGGCCCACAATCGCGTCGAACGGGCGGCGCGGGTCTCAAGCTCCCCGCAGTTTATGGGATATGTAATTTGTTGGAACCCCATCACTCCGTTCGATCACTTCCGTTTGACACCGGATTTTATAAACTATAATAAATCCAGACGAAAATCTTCTACAGCGCTACAATACTTCCAGGGGGTGCTCAATTAATTTCTGCGATGCAGACAAATTACCGAGAAGATGGATGATTAAATGGAGATCAGAAAATTTGGAAATTAACTTGGATTATCGGTAAACTTTGTTATTGCTTTGTGAATTAAAGTTTGCTCTATAGTGAATTTTATTCATTATGCGGGTTCACTTTGAATTGGATTTTCTGATCAACAGTCGTGAGTAACGAGAATTAATTAAAATTGGAATAAAATTTTACTTTAGCAGTATAGTATAGATTTATATGAGTCTATAAACATAAAAAAAATATATGACCTTAACATGTAATCGTAGTAATTAGTTTCCATTTATCTTATTTTTCATCTCTTCCATTGTTTGATTACAATGATACCATTCTTTTATTATGTTACTAGCTGTACCCGCGACGTAGTTCGCATGGAGTGGTGGTTGTTATATAAAAATTTCTTCCCCGAATTCGTTAAAGGGGTGGGGGAGAATTTTTTATATACCAGATGTTAAGTTGAAAGAAGACAAATACATCTGTGAAACCCGCATTTGAATCGGATCAGTAGTTTTAATGTGATGCGCGCACAAACATACAGACAGACAGACAAAAAAAATCTAACCACATTTTTGGGTTCTAATTATTTTTTAAATATTTTTAATGTACAGAATTTTCATTTCTATAGATTTATTATACGTATAGATTATTTTTCACGCCCTCGCATGGCCCCTTGTGGGTGGAATTTTCCAAAATCCGTTCACAATTGACCTCAAAATTATAAAAATAACTATTGTGCAAACTTTCAAACCTGTAGGACTTATAGATTTTAAATTTTTATTTTTATTTTTATTTTTCACGCCCCCGCAACACCCCTGTGGGTGAAATTTTGTAAAATCAGTTCACAGTTGACCTCTTCTTCTTCTTCTTAAAGTGCCATATCCATTTCAATGAATGTTGGCAACAATTACGGCGAACTATTCTCGGTTCTGTGCGGCTCTAAATAGTGCATAGGCGTCTAGGTTCGTCCAGTCTCTGATGTTTTTAAGCCAAGAATATTTCTTCCTACCTATACCCCGCTTTCCCTCAATTTTTCCTTTCATAATTAGTGTCAGAAATTGGTACTTTGTGTTGCGAAATATGTGACCAAGGTATGCAACTTTTCTTCTTTTTACTATGGTCAGAAGTTCCCTGTCTACATCCATCCGTTTTAAGACCTCAGCTTTGGTAACGTGGGCGGTCCAGGATATCTTTAGCAGTCTTCTGAAAACCCACATCTCGAACGATTCCAGTTTATTGAGCGTGTTGGCTTTGAGAGTCCATGCCTCGGCTCCATATAGTAACACAGAACAATTGACCTCAAACTTATAAAAATAACTTTTTTGCAAAGTTTTATACCTGTATTACTTATAGATTTTAATTTTAAAAAATGGAGTAACTTCTCCCGTTTTCCCAACATTTCCCTTAACTGCTCTGCTCCCATTAATTGTAGCGTGATGAAAAGTATACTATAACCAGCACAGGAGTATAAAAAATAATTGTACCAAATTTCGTTAAAATCCGTCGAGTAGTTTTTGTTTCTATAGCGGTTATACAGACAGACAGACAAAAATTTTACTGATTGCATTTTTGGAATCAGTATCGATTCCCAATCACCCCCTGATAGTTATTTTGGAAATATATTTCTTAAATAAAGATCTATCTATCTATATATTTTATGTACAGAATTGACCTCTCTACAGATTTATTATAAGTATAGATTAAGACTATCCTTTGGGTTAACTATGAAATATTCTTTTCATTTAAGTATTTTTTATGACTTTTTTTTCTATTTATGCATACGTTTACCACCTTTTAATATTTCTATTTTTAGGGTACCTATTTATATAAAAATATTTTTGTTGTTGAGCGTAGTGTTTTAGTTTTGTTAAAGTGTCAACTGTCAAATATGAATTATCGAGTCAATTGTCAAAAGACAACTGCCAAAAGTTCACTGTCAACAGTCAACTGTCAATTGTAAGATAGGAACTGTTACATGTTAAATGTTAACTTTCAAATGTTAACCATACAAACCTTCCCATCCATTCCCTGAAAAGGACATAAGTCCTACAACAGGGTCCTTATATACGTCCAACACTCCCACCAACACCACACTCCTTTGAACTTCCTCTATATCCGCATCTGCTTATCGATTTTTAGATTATCTGGTAAGACGAATATGTTTCTGTTTTTGAGCGCAGTTTTAGTTGTGTTAAAATGTCAACTGTCAAATGTTGACTATCAAAAGTTAACCGTCATAAATCAGCTATCAAAAGTCAACTGTCAAACTTGAACTGACAGATAAGAAGTGTTAAATGTCATGTATCACTTGTCAAATGCCATGTGCCAACTGTCAAATGTCATGTATCATCTGTCAAATGTCAACTGTCAAATGAGAACTGATAAAATTAATATCTCTTGCGTATCGTCACCAATTACCTGCACCAGTTTTAGGAAATTATTTATTAAGCAAAAAAAAAAGAGTGTGCGTGTAACCTTTACGCGCGATTGAAGTAAAACTTTTTGACGTAGGTACGTATCGGAAACTAAATATTTAATTACAATTTAATTATATTTATTGTCTATATACTTTACAAAAAATGAGATGTTATATTTATATTATTCATTAGAAATAGGAATTTGAAAGTTATCATTATTTTTTATATATGAAATAATAGGTTTATGATAACTAAAATGTGAAACATAGATTTTACTCTCTAAATACCATTAATGTATTTGAAACCGTTTGAAAATTTTGAAAATTTCATAAATAAATTTTGAAAATTTAAGCTCCTCCCATAGCTGAAATCACACCGTTACTTCCATCAGAATCTTTCGTTAGAATCTAACGTTAGAGTTACCCCTAGTCGCGCCTAAAGAAGTTTTGCTTCAATAATAGGTAAACAATATTAAAAATATACACACATTACGTTTAGAATGTGTGATTTTGTAGCTGTATCTACCTTATTGTAATACAACACAACACAAGAGCCTTCGATAGTTAGATAACCATTTCATTTTGTAGCATTTTATAGCATATTCCATAAAATTTAAAATCCTGAGTTGAGTTTGTTTTCTTCAGTTCTACGAAGGATCTGTTATTGCTGGTAAAAGATCAGCCATCCTGACTAGTGGTTTTATGGCCTTTATGGCTACCTAACCAAACCTAAAATAAGTATAAGCAAGTGTTAAAACCTTTCGAATATTATTATTTTATGAACAAAAACGTGCAACATGCTTCTTTACTTAACGTAAAGCTTCCCTATAAACAATTATTTACTATCATAATATGTATGTATGTATATAAAATTACTTAATCAAATCATAATGAATGTCGCTGTCTCGTCTTTTTTTCATTTTCATTTTTCTTCAAATCTTTCTGGCGCTGATAATATGCCCTTTGACGTTCACAATTTCTTTTTCTTTTTAGAAAGTTTTTTATATTTTCGCCGTGTTCTGTGTCTCTGTGTCATTCCGTGGAATTTGCAATCGAATTTAAACCTATTTCCCGACTACCTAGAGCTCTGAAATTTTCAGGATAGCTAAGAACTGGATGACAATGCATGTTTCAAGTGTGTTTAGGCATATACACAGATTTCGAAATTTATACTGAATTGTTATTAAATTAAATATGTATACATATTATCATTTTGAAAGACTTCATATAAGTTTGCGGTGGCCTATTTGGATAAGGGGTGAAGCGGTAGATTGTGACAATTCTGTTGGGTTATTGTAATAGGATCGAACTCGCGAGAGAGAAGTTTTTTTTCTTTTTTTTTTGTTTATACATGTGAAAACAGTAATTATTATTTTAACTGGTAATAAAATAAACTGTTTTAGAAAGTTTTTAGATACAACTACCCTTGATTTTGTTAACAAGGAAACAATCTTCTCTATGATCAATCACAGCGTTGTATGACTTAATCTTTTTACAATGTCAGGGATGCTGTGCATTGTTGAGATGACACAAAATATGACCTATAAATCAGTAAAAAACTTTCTATTATAAAAAGTTCTTTTTGTAAATTGTGCTTATTAGCTCTTTAAGTCTATAAAACGAAAATAGCTAGGTATAAATAATAGGTATAAATAATTAGGTATAAATAGTGTAATTACGCACCAAAAATAAAATGTATGCATATAGAGTAGGTACTCACTCATTTTCATTCAATATTTTTTTATCACTTTCTTCATTAATAAATCCACTTTGTTTATTCATATTTAAAACAAACACTTTATACACAAATTTAAACTATTTACCACCAATGTATTTTGTTTGACAAGCTGTCAATTCATACAATTACAGATTTAATTTTATTTAATATACTTAGTAGGCGGAATCTTGAATGACGTCACGTCTGTTAGAATTATTGAGTTACCCCTAGTCGCCGCTAAAGAAGTTTTACTTCAATAAATCTGTTCTCTAACCTTAAGCGATAGCTCCAGGAAAAGAGATTCACTTTATCGCAGAAACTGAGGCACAATAATTGGAAGATTTTTGAGTTTCATACTAAAAAAAGGCAATAAAAAAATTGCTATACCAAATGTGTCAGTCTCGAAACCAACTAGATAACTGTTCCCAAAAAACGCTCATTTTTTGCGAGATTTTCAGCTCATGTAGAATATAAAATTATATACCTACTGCGTTTTCTGCTTTTATTAAAATAGTTCAGGTATAATCAGCCGTTATAAAAACTGGTATTTAGATGTCATCAAAATTCCAAATTAGTTAATATCCTCTCAATCTCTAAATCCAATCCAAGCGAGGTATACTTCGGTAAAAAAAAATAAAGAAGAAAGGGTGTCGGTGTTAGTTTAAAAAAACAAACAAATCTGATATTACCATAAGCATATAAATAGCCATAAAGCGGTGGAAAAAACAAAAACCCGGTTCCCACAAAATTTAAATTGAATGCTGCATATTATATAGAATATTCTACCTCTGCATTCTGAGGTGTCGTTCAAGATATATACGCTACTCTAAAATTCCTACGCTGCCACTTATCTTACCGGCCATTAACGAAAACGAGAGTTAACCTGAAATACAATGACAACGTCCGTCCTCTTTCAAAACATAATACGTTAAAATACCCCAATAAATAATAAAGTAAACAACGTTTTTACCTTGATGCTGCAGACATTATCACTACAATATCTGTGATGCACTCAACGAAATAATTTTAAAAAAATTCTCTAAAAAATAGGATAAAACCATTTTTTAACGATTAGTATACAAATACAACAGTTAAGCTAAAAAGTTTTTATAATTCACGTTCACAAAGATTCTATTTCGACACTAAAAACAGTATCGAAATAGATTCATTGTAACACTATTTTTGGTAACTTTTTGTTTTACACAACTGGTTGCACTGCACTGATTATCAACGAAAGATGAAAGAGTTCAGATAGTAAATGAAGAATTATGTTGTATTAACTACATTATCAGCGATATTGCGAAATTCAGAATATTTTATTCAAATTTGACAAACATTCAAATTTAAAATCATTAAAACTGTCAAGTGTCAAAAGTGTCAAGATCGCCAACATAAATAAATATTTCGAAACACTCTCATTTTATTTATTTTTTTATACTTTTAAAAGTTCATTATAAAAAATAGTATGTAAAACTCGAATTACAATGACGGTTTGTAGTACTCGTTCTTTGCGAAACTCACCGCTTCGCGGTTCGTTTCACAAACTTCACTCTTACTACGAAACCTGTCATTGTAACACTTACAATATACTATTTTATAATTCACGTTCACAAAGTTTCTATTTCGACACTAAAAACAGTATCACAATAGATTCATTGTAAGACTGTTTTTGGTAACTTTTTGTTGTACACAATTGGTTGCACTGCACTGATTGTCAACGAAAGAGTTCAGGTAGTAAATCAAGAAGTATGTTGTAGTAAATTATTTAGGGGAGAAGTAGTAACAGTGAGACACAAAACTTTGAAACCATATATATTCGTTAAAAAAAGATATTTTTCCATCAAAATTTAACCTAGCATCAGGTACAAGATAAGGAACACAAAAGTAGATTCAGTCTTAATAATTATTGAAAAATAAAAACAAAAAAAAAATATTTAAAAAAAAATCTCATTGTCGCACTGTTCCGACCCGGGTACAGAACAGAGAGACATAAAATTTGAAACTAAAAAACATTCAAATTCGAAAAGTTAATTTCGAATTTTACCAAACTTTTTTGACGTTTTGTCAGTCCGTGTGTTAAGGGAGGGGGTAAAATCATTTTTATATTTTTTTTCAGTACCAACGACTCATCTGGAACATCTGGCATTAGAAACGTCTCATAGGTCTTGTTGCTTTTTCTCAGAAACGACACTTCGAAGTCATTTTCGGTCAGGTGTGATTTAATTAACCCTACATAATATACAGGATGTTTTCCATCAAACTCAACCAACACATATTCTCCAGGAAGTGGGTGACGGTGAAGGTCTTCAAAGGTAATAGGTTCAGGCATGTCCCCAATAAAATCTTCTCCATCACTTGAATCTTGCAGTTCTATCTGATCTTCTGCACCTGAATTATCAGAGTCAGAATCCAGAACTCGTCTTTTTACCTTAATTGATATAACTCTCTATCAACGTTTGACATCTAAGTTGGGTAGGTACATTATCTATCACTAAAACTCGAGAATGGCTGGACGGATTTGGCTAATTATAATCTTGAAATAGTTGTGAAAGTTAATATCTCATATATTTAAACAAGCAAATCTTACCGTATTAAGTACTGTGAAGCCACCGCAAGGTGGCGCAGTTGATATCTAATATTTTTATTTGAAAAAATTACTAAATACAACGGAAAAATAATAAAAACCTAGAAACTAACGAGAACATTTGATAAACAAGACATAACAAACTGTCAAATGTAAACTGTTAGATAAGAACTATTAACTATCCAATGAAATCTGCCAAATGACATCTTTCAAATGTGATCTTTTAAATGACTTCTGTTAGATGATAAATGGCAACTATCACCTGTCAAATTGCAACTATCAAATGTTAACGGTCAACTGTCAAACAGGAACTAAAAAAATTAATTTATTTTGCGTCAAATGTAAACTGTCAAATGTCGAACATCAACTGTCAAATGTAAAGTGTTAACAGGTAAAAGCTATTAATTCAAAAATCAACTGTCAAATATCAACTAACAGATAGGAATAGTTAAACGTCAAATGTTAACTGTCAAAGGACATGTCTCAAGTGGCATTGTTAACTTTCAAATGTCAACTGTCAAATGTTAAACAACAACTGTTAAATAGTTGTATTGCGATTTCTAAGTAAATGGAAAAACGAGAAACTAAATTTAAGTAAGAAATAGTCGAAAATATCATATTGCAAAAAAAAGAAACTAAGAAAATACTTAAGTACTATCCCGCCACTGTAGCAATTCGTACCGAAGTAAGTACTATGACGCCACCGTAAGGTGCCGCATTTGATATCTAACATATTGAATCGAAAAATTACAAAACACAATAAAAAAAAATAGTAAAAATCGTAACTGACTATAAAATGTGATAAAAACGACAAAACAAAAAAAAATGGAAATAATAAAGAACATTTGAAAAAAAGGAAAATAAGAAAAAGACATGTTAGGCGTAGGTATATCTTCATAGAATATGACATTATGTTTCGAGACAGTTTTAGTTTATAATTTCATGCGTATCTTTATAAACAGCAAACGAACATCCTTAGAAGTGTAATACGACAATTACGTGAGCATCCTGCGAATATAATTGAGTAAAGAAGCCGAATAATGCAGGAAATTATGTGAAATGATATCGTGTGAAATGGTAAAGCGGAAGGAACGTGGATCATATTAATTCGCAAACATTAAATACAAAAGGTGTCAATATTATTGTGGGAACAAGAATTTGTGTTTTGTTGTCTTTATATAGTAGGTGGGATATTTGAACTTACTTTTAAAGTACTATTGCTATTTATTTTAAAACGCTTGTAAAATGGGATGCAAAAATGTTTTAGAAGTTAAAACAAATCAATTTAAATGAAGTGGATGGACAATTCTGCAAACAGATTACTTTGCAGTTCTTCCAATTACAGCATTTTCGACACCAATTGACGCGAACCGCTTTTTTGCTCTTCTGTGAGCAAATAAGGGATCCAACGGGAAACCCATCTTTATAACACTCAGTTCTTCCTGTAGGATCTTCTGAAGCGAGGTCTTAGAAATGCTTAAATGCCTCTATCTACCGGGCTGTCATTCCTAATTAGCTGATGAACCACATCAATGTTTTGCTATGTGAATGCTGTTTTGGACCTAACCTGGATTCAACTCTGAAACTGGAGAGCCCACGTTGAAATTCGCAGTAGCGGCAGGAAATAATTGACTGTTATGGTGCTTTATTCCCAAACAAAGAAAACATTTCAGTGAGACATTGCTATTGGGAGGCTGAAGGCTGAAGAATATAGAGTTTGGTAGGTAAAAGGGGATAGTTTGATAGGAATATGGTAGGTAAGAGGGCCCTGCTGTAGGACTTATATCCTTTTCAGGGAATGAATGGGAGTGTTTGGATGATGTTAATATCTGTCGTCGGCCCCGCCCTCACAAATCTTCCCATTTGCATTTCCAATGTGCAGCAGGTTGGATTGCTCTTACGTCTTCTCTCCATCCATGGCTCTTGAACGTACCTAAACAGTCTTCTTTCTTTGATGTGAGCGTAGGTGTAGTGTTGCAGTGTGACCTACGTGGTGCAAAGTGGGGTTGGGAGATTAACGCTGTGGACCCCTTCCATTTGGCAAGGACGAAGGAAACCACAGAAATCTTCGCCAAGGGACCATTGCTATTGGGATAATCCTTTCCAAAAATTGTAAAAAATAATTGCTCGGAAATATTCTCAGCTAAAATCTATTTTTCAACCAACTTGCTAATTTCAAAAAATTCACTGTACCTACACGACTTGTTCTATCGAAATGAAACTCTGGATTTATGTCAACAATAAATTGAGGTTAGAATTGTGTCTGAAGGGTCAATTGGTAGCGCCTTTTTAAGCGGCTATATGCAAAACTAATAAGACAACCTTCGTACTTACTTATAATCATCTAACGCGCCTATAAAAGTTTACACTTCCCCAAAAATTAAGAATCCTATCATAAAAAACAACAAAAAAATGGAATAGATTAAACTACATTAAATACTTTCTCTTTAGAATTTATATTAAAATTTACCAAAACGATTAGGTACCCCATTGAAATTTCTTCTTGAACCAATCGTCATGCTCAAGGAACAGTAATTCCTCAAGTTTGTAATTTAAGTGACATATACAATCAACGGAAGTAGTTACGAAGCACTTTCATACTAATGCAAACAATTAAACGCTACTTTAGTGTACCTTTCAAGTGCAATGATCTTATAAAATACAAGAGAAAAAAAACGGTAATTTGCAGATAGCTAATTATTCATACTTGGTATTTTGCTATAAATATATATCTATGTTAGTCAAACTACCGTTAACTACAATAATGACGTCACAAAGTAGAAAAATAATAAAATTACTGGTAAACGATATATCTCTCGAGGGATTTTTGAAATTTTTAAAGTATACAAAAAAGAATATAAACTAGCTTACTCCGCGAACTTTGTATCGTTTAACAATTAATGATTTGTTTTCCGTTTTTTCCTATTTTTACAGGGTTTTCTTGTTTTTTCGATTGATTTTTACATTTTTATTTTTTTTTGGTTTTTCAATTTTGCTAGTTTTTTATGCATTATTTCACAGGTTTTCTTACCCTAACAACCGTGTTATGTGGAAAAATATTTTGGGTGAGTGAAAAAATGAAAACAAAACGAATTTTTTCAGACGGGGTAGCCAGGTAGATCGATTTTTTGCTTCTGTGTGCACCTATATTTCAAATTTCAATGAAATTGTTATGCCCCATCCAGACTCTCAGCGAGGCGCCTCCTAGAGGCTCTCGGCACGAGTCTTGACGAGTGGAGTCTGCCGGAGTGCTAGTCATCCACACTCTCGATTTTTTCATTCATTGATGTCACATAAAAAGTTTTCCATCGGTTCGTATAGAAACCATATGCGTTTATACATATCAATTATACCGGCACCGCTTTTAATTGAAGCTTTCTTTTTCAGGTGCCCTCGAAATGTTGCCATTAATATAATTTCTTTTAGTTTTTATCCTTGGGATATGAATTTTTTGGATTCCATATGATTGTTTCCATTTGATATAATTGTATAAATGTGGTACACAAATCGTTATTTTACTAAGCGATGCTAAATAACGCGATATAGCAGTTAATAACAAAGTGAGCGAGAGTGTGGTTGATTCTCTCGCCTCACCCTCTCGCGTCCTTTGACTCGCGCCCGAAGAACCGACACAATGGATGGACATGGATGGTGCATTAGAGCCGTTTTCGAGAACCTATGAAAATACATACACATAGTTGATCGCTCAATCAAGAGCTGGTAGATCTCTACATCGAATTCGTAACTCCTTCCGCACTTTTCTAGAATCTGCAATTTGTAAGTTTTAATTTGAACATAAAGATTAATCTTTAATTTATTCTAAGGGACTCTGCAGGGAACTAACACCGTAGCCCAGAAGACCCTCCATACACACTGGAAAGGAGGACTCCAAAGAAGGTACAGAGTTCCAAAAAAGAAGATCCCCCTTCTTAACCTAAGGGTCCTCCAATCCGTAGTAGACTTGGACCTTTCTGAAGACCTGGAAAGACCTGCTGGACGAAACCCCCTTTCCTATCGCTAGAAGGTGCCCCCAACTCCACAACTGGATACAAAAAAAATGGGCCCTTGGCGAATGTTTCTGTGGTTCCCTTCGTCCTTGCTAAATGGAAGGGCTCCACGACGGAGGAGACAGACCACAGCGTCAATCTCCCAACCCCACATTGCATCACTTGGGTCACACTTCCACACAACAATTACACTCACACCGTAGAAGAAAGACTTTTTAGACACGTTCAAGCACCATGGATAGATGAAGAGAAAATCCAACTGCACATGGGAAATGCAAATGGGAAAATTTGGGAGAACGGGGCCGATGACAGATACTAACACAATCCATTTCCTGAAAAGGACGTAAGTCCTACAGCAGGGTTCTCTTACCTACCATAATCCTATAAATTACTCCTCTTATCTACCAATCTCTCTCTTGAACTTGAACTTGATAATTATGTGTCTTTAGGAATTTTTAACCTTCATCTGAATATAATAAACATTTTAAAAATTACAAGTGCACTAAGAGGTGTTCCGTTAATTCTTTTTTTTAAGAATCTGAAAATATCAGTGAAATTTGGTTTATCTGGTTGTTGTATATGATAAGAATCTTTTATTTATTACTCATGTCTAAATCTGGTAGATTTCAGACAGTAGCTATATAAAAAGATATTAATTTAAGGGCATTTTTAATATTGTGGGAAAATAAAACAGCCTTGTCGATAAAATGAAATAATTCATTTCGAAGGTATTTTAGGTATCAACTGTCGTCGTTGGAACAAAAAAATATATATTTATAGAGGTAGCAATAAAAACATACCGCGGTATTTATGAAGGAAACGAAACCAACAAGGATTTTATTATTTTATATTCTATATGGTATAAAATATGAAACATAAAACGTTATTTATGAGATATATGGGAGATTTGAAAAAATGTTATGATGTGATTGGGAAGATATCACAGATTAAAGAAACAAATAAAATTTTACAATAAAATCGATGTACTTTTGTTAAAATTACAGACGAAAGCTTGTTCCGAATAAAATGTTTGAAAAAAAGACATAACTTATAATATTAAACAATTGGATGACAGAGTAAACAGAAGGTAACTTAACCTCGTTTTGCGTCAGTTTGGAGTGCCAGAGGCTTATCAAGCTGACACTGACAAAAACAATCAGTAGACAAAAGATCGAGAGTCAGGTGTCAAGAAGTTCAATGAAGTTATAGACAAGATGAAGTGATTTCTTCAATCTTGTTTAATATAGTTCTTAAGTAGGCAATGCAACAAATGCCATTTCCATTTCACCCAGGAAGAACCAGAATTTTGGGTTCACTGATGTCATTGATATCATAGCAAGGTCGCTCAGAGCTGTTGATGAAAATTATGTGATCTTGAAAAGTGCAATACAGCATCTGGGACTTGAGTTTAGGTGATTTTTGTAACACGAAAAAGTTGTTTAACTAAAATCAATATCAAAGTAAGGTTTCTTCTAAATGATACATGATGTATCAACTGCGCCATGTTACTCGTGCATAAAAGTTAGTTAAGTAGGAATTGTTCGTTTAAATATATAGTGTGTCAACTGCGCCACCTTACGGTGGCGCCATAGTAGGTAAGTAAGTTTTCTTTTTTCCGAATTTTTTTTTTTACTATTTTTCGTTTTAATTTAGTTTCTTGTTTTTCTATTTATTTACAAATCGAAATACAACGCCATTTACTTTGCATCTCTAAACTAAATTTATAGAAAAAACATCACTTTTCTCATAAATATCCTTATTTTTATTATATCTGTCACGGTTTTTGATGTATACGAGGTTAAACTACAAAATCAATAAAAAATATACTCAGTCTCTCCAGTAAATTTTCAATATTTTTCTTTAATCAATTTCAACAAAAAATTGAAAATTTATAGAAAAAACATCACTTTTCCTATAAATGTACTTATTTTTTCCATATCTGTTACGGTTTTTGATATATACGAGATTAAACTGGAAAATTGAATAAAATCACATATCAATAAAAAACATATCCAGACTCTCCCGTAAATTTTCAATATTTTTCTTTAATCAATTTCAATCAAAAATTGCAAATTTATAGAAAAAACATCATTTTTCCTATAAATGTCCTTACTTTTTTTATATCTGTTACGGTTTTTGATATATACGAGGTTAAACTAGAAAATTGAATAAAATCACATATCAATAAAAAACATATCCAGACTCTCCCGTAAATTTTCAATATTTTTCTTTAATCAATTTCAATCAAAAATTGCAAATATAGAAAAAACATCACTTTTCCTATAAATGTACTTATTTTTTCCATATCTGTTACGGTTTTTGATATATACGAGGTTAAACTAGAAAATTGAATAAAATCGTATATCAATAAAAAAACATAGCCGGTCTCTCCCGTAAATTTTCGATATTTTTCTTTAATTAAATTAAACAAAAAATTGTAAATTTAAAGAAAAAACATCAGTTTTCCCATAAATGTCCTTACTTCTTTTATACCTAATACGATTTCTGATATATACGAGGTTAAACTGGAAAATTAATTAAAATCATATATCAATAAAAAAACATAGCTAGTCTCTCCCGTAAATTTTCGATATTTTTCTTTATTCAATTTCAACAAAAAATTGCAGATTTATAGAAAAATCATCACTTTTCCCATAAATGTCCTTCCTTTTTTTTGTATCTGTTACGGGTTTTGATATATACGAGGTTAAACTTGAAAATTGAATAAAATCGAATATCAATAAAAAACATATTCAGTCTCTCCCGTAAATTTGATATATATTTTTTTAAATTAACTTAAAGATTAAATTAAATAATATTCATATCTTTATTTATTTAATTTATATTTTTATATTAAAAAAGAATGTTAGTATGAATACAATTTTGTATCAAAATAGGAAAATGTATTGTATAAATAAATCTTAATAAACCGGTAGATATGTGGCGATAAATCCCCATTTCTAACTGAGATACGTCCTCATTAATCCTGACCGGACACGTCCGTTTACTGGCCTTCCATAAAGCACTTCCATGTTTCTGGTTATCATGGTGCTTTTCATTTCTATAACCGTGATTTATATACCTCGACCTAAAAACTCCCGCAAAACTATCAACGTTCTACTAAAACCTTAAACCAACATAAACTCGTTTTTACTGTGTTTATATTCTCTTTAAAAAGATTTTATTTATATTGTGAGAATAATTTTCTTGTATATTATTCAGCTAAGAAGCGTTACTTAAAAAAAAAGAACTTTTTATAATAGAAAGTTTTTTACTGATTTATAGGTCATATTACTAGTGTCATCTCAACAATGCACAGCATCCCTGATTTTGCAAAAATATTAAGTCATACAACGCTGTGATTGATCATAGAGAAGATTGTTTCCTTGTTAACAAAATCAAAGGTAGTTGTATCTAAAAACTTTCTAAAACAGTTTATTTTATTATCAGTTAAAATAATAATTACTGTTTTCACATGTAAGAACAAAAAAAAAAAGAAAAAAAAACTTCTCTCTCGCGAGATCGATCCTATTACGATAACCCAACAGAATTGTCACAATCAACCGCTTCAACCGCTTATTCAAACCGCAAGCTTATATGAAGTCTTTTAAAATGATAATATAATATGTATACATATTTAATTTAATCACAATTCAGTATAAATTTCGAAATCTATGTATATGCCTAAACACACTTGAAACATGCATTGTCATCCAGTTCTTAGCTATCCTGAAAATTTTAAAGCTCTAGGTAGTCGGGAAATACCTTTAAATTCGATTACAAAATTCCACGGAATGACACAGAGACAAAGAACACGGCGAGAAAATAAAAACTTTCTACAAATAAATATTTTTCCTTTAGATTTTTTGCAAATTCCAATCTGGACCAAAGTAAATATGTTTTTCCCTGACATAATGATTCTATAGACCAAATTTCATTATCCTATGATCTTTCATTCAAGAGATAGAGAGAGAGACGGATGGAAGCGACACAAAAGTTAATCCTGTAACTTGTAACTGACTTCTATTGTCTTCATTCATATAGAGGTTATTATTAACCTTTTATATGGAATTCTTGTCCTTAAACCCGTGAGAAACCCTTCTCCTTTTGTTTCGTAGAATATACCCACGTTTTTACGTAAATTGCAACAAAACCGTTGCAACTACGAAAATACATTTCTGAAACTCTGATTAGCAGACAACAACCGTAGATCACGTTGTTACACCTGTTCTCTCTCTCTCTCTCTCTGTAGCTCTTACAACCCAGGATGGCTCTTGACTGACTCAACAATTCCCCTCCATAAGACTCTGTCCATCATTAGCTCTTCTGCTTCCGTGATATTCAGAGCTCTAAGATCTGATGCTATGTTGTCTCTCCACCGTAGCCGTGGTCTTCCTAATGGTCTTCTACCGGTCGGGGCCTGCTCCCATACTAATTTGACAGCTCTTCCATCTTCCTGTCTTTTGACATGGCCGGCCCATCTCAGTCTTTCCGCTTTAATTATTTTTACAATGTCCGGTTGGTCATATAGTTCTTCTATTTCCCTGTTTTTTCTACTACGATACTGTTGCGTAGTTTCATCCCGTGTAGGTCCGTATATACTCCGTAGGATTTTCCTCTCTGCAATCCTCAATCTGTTTTCGTTCTGTTTCGTCATGGTCCAGGTCTCACAAGCGTACGTCATAATCGGTCTTACAATGGAGTGGTATATTCTTATTTTAGTCGTCCGAGATACATTTTTGGATTTTATTATTTTCTGTAATGCAAAACAGCAGCGATTGGCACTTTGTATTCTGATGTTAATTTCCTTGGTCATGTTATTGTCTGACGTGATAGTGGCACCTAGATATTTAAATTCATGGACTCTTTCGAAGTTATATTGGTCCATCGTCACATTTTGTCCTATTCGATCCCTTCTTGATGTGGTCATGTACTTGGTTTTACTCTCATTTATTTTTAGGCCTACAATTTTCGCTGCAGATTCTATTTTTAGAAATTTTTCTTTGACGTTCACAGTTGTGTTTCCAATGATGTCTATGTCATCTGCATAGGCCAATATGAGACGTGGGCCCCGATTTCTAAAAAGAAGAGTCTCCATTTTTGCCTCCCTCACCACCTTCTCTAAAACTATATTAAAAAGGAGTGGGGAGATGGCGTCTCCCTGTTTTAAGCCATTATTTATAGTGAAAAAGGTTGAAAGCTTCCCTCCGATCCGTACTGCACTTGCGGAGCCTTCCATGCTGATCTTGGTCAATCTGAGAAGTTTATTCGGAATTCCTAGTTCTATCATAGCATTCCACAACTCCACTCTCAGGACGTTGTCATACGCTTGTTTAAAGTCGATAAAAAGTTGATGTAGGGCTTTATCGTATTCCCAGCTCTTCTCCATCAACTGATGGATTGTAAAGATCTGATCAACGGTCGATCGGTTTCTTCTGAACCCACATTGGTAGTCACCTAGCAGATGTTCTACATAGGGAGTTAATCTTTCGAGTAGTAATAGTGACCAGACCTTATATCCAGTATTTATCAATGATATTCCCCGATAGTTGGAACACTGTAGTTTGTCACCCTTTTTGTGTATGGGCACGATGACACTCTCTTTCCAACTACTTGGTATTTTGTCATTTTTCTAAATCTGGAGTATGAGGGTGTGGAAGTGTTTGAGAAAAGTTTCTCCTCCATATTTGAGACACTCTGCTGATATTGTGTCGTTACCCGAAGCTTTGTTATTTTTCAACCTGCTGATCGCCTTCGTTACCTCCTCAATAGTGGGCTCTTCGACCAGTGGATCTGCGGTATAGTAGGTGACCATATCTCTCTCTTGGTCCTGCTGTGCGTTTAGTAATTGGTCGAAATAACTTCTCCACACCTCCATCACCTCGCTATTATCTGTCACTAATCTTCCGTTATCTGTTTTAAGAAACATGTCAGTTCTCGGTCTGAAACCTCCTTTAATGTTACACCTGTTGCTACGCTAAATCTTCTTTCTAGTAGAAACATGTACGTATTCATAAGTTCAAAGTATTGGTTGTCAGACTACCCTCGTATAAGAATAATAAGCGATGATTAAGATTGAGATTGAAAATTTTATTTATATTTGTTTTTTCTTAATGTTTATTAGAAACTTTTCTCGTAAAACATTTTATTTATTCATTATGCCTAAAGAAATAATTCCAAATGTTTTCAGATTGTTCTCATTTATACAACCCTTCTTCAATAAACAAGCTATCATTTGAATTAAAGTAGGGTCTACCCTTAAACAATGGCGGTACAAAGCAATGAGAAAAAGGTCAGTCTATACTGATTTTGTAAAAATGAATATTTAGATATAAAATATTATTACAACCCTCTATAAGTTTGTAAAGATCTAAATAATGATGTACTCTGGGGGTACTCTGAAATCTTCAAAAATTGAAATTGACGACTCGTATATTATTACTGTCACACGTCTGTTGTAAAATGTTTTATTGTTACTTTTTTTTGGAATTTTATAAGAAATATAGATATTTTCCCTGTACCTACCCTGCAACTCAAACAATAATCGTTTACCTTCCTTCTTATAGCTGTAGAACAAATCAGTTTTCCGAGTACATCGGCCTATCATTTTGGAGATAGAGACCCGTAATAATGAACAAGGTTGACTATTTTATTTGGAATTGCGCTTTATGCGCAAACTTAAAATTTAGTAACAGAAGTCCAATTCACCCTTGGGAAAACGACCTTCTCTACTATGGACCTAACATGACTTCCGAAAGAGCGTATAAATTTATCCTTGGCATTTTATCCAAATCCACATTGATAACAATACAAATACTACACCTTTACCTCTTTGGATAGAGGAACTCCAACAGAGGTACGCCACCAAGACCCTGCAGAGCCCCAACGCTGGACCCAGGAAACCACGAAACTCTCCAAATTCTCTTTTATAAACAGGATAAAGTTACCACGGACAACTCCTACAGAAATTGCAGGTAAATATTAAATTGCAGCACTAACCTGAAATGCACAGTAGCTATTGTAATTTATATTTGAATCGTTGCAAATTAAATTTTGAATTATAGTACATTGCATTTATGTTTGGTATACATTTAATTTGATATCTTAATAATTTAATCTCTAAATTGTGAATTATTGTATATTGCTATATTCTGTGTACATTTAATTTGTTTTCTCAATAATTTATTCTTTAAATCCTTTTTTTTTTATTAAGTAGAGTTGATACTTGTAAATTTAACATTTCTTTCCGTAAATAACTCAATGTTGGAATTTTGGCTAATGCACATTTTCGACTAGGGTTCTTTGGCCCGGAGCCGTGACGATTCTTGGACCTGATGAATCTTTCTTGGACCTGACTTATCTTTCTTGGACCCTGCTAATCTTTCTTGGACTCGGCTAATCTTTCTTGGACCTGGCTAATCTTTCTTGGACCTAGCGAATAGTTGCGCTTGGACCTGGCTAATCTTTCTTGGACCTGGCGAATAGTTGTTCTTGGACCTGGCGAACATTTTCTTTGGACCTGGTGTTGCAATAATTCTTTGGCCTGGTTCCACATTATCTTGGACCTGGCGCATCTTTTCCTTAAAACTGGAACGGCAATTCTTGGTGTAGTGTAAGAATCAGTACACTACCTTGGACCAACGCAGCACGACACCTCCACCTATGCATCGAGGCTATTACAGGAAGCCTCTCACCAAAAACATCTGCGCCAGTGAAGCGCAATCACCATATAAGCCAAATTTGATTAATAATTTCAAGTTATTGTAACCGACTTACCGATTTATGTAGTTATAAGTTTATAGGTTCTAATTATTTAATTGCTTCTGTTATGCGCTGGGTGATCACTCTTTCTATATTTCGCCAATATTTTAGTGGCATTATTGTTTTTTTTCCTGGTTATACATATATATATATATATATATATATAAATTGCTAACTTTGATTGTTGGGTTTATTATAGATTATTCTATTATTATTGAAAATATAGGAGATAGATCTATTTTAGCGTCTTACTCAGCAAATCACCCACTCACCTCACCTGTTCAATTAATAATTTTGATTGAGATTCTTACTTTATTTATTTATCTCCAGCGAGGTAGGTCAGTGCCTGGACCAATAGGGGTTTCCGATTTGTACCGTCTAAATCGGTGGCGCGACTTACTTTTTCTTGCACTTATCCTCTACGGCTGAGCTGGGCATAATTTGCCAGTAGAGATCTCAGCTGGAGTTGGAAATTAAATTCATAGAACTTGAATAATTTTTCAAAATTGGATTTGTTTTTATTTTTATTAAAAGTATGTGGCATCCTACTGCAGGTTTTTTACAAAAATTATCCCTACCTTTAAAAATAATAAAGGAACTTCATAAACCCTAAAACTTTTGAATCAAATTCTAGTTTTTTAAACTACATATATTCAAAATATTCAATTATTTAATATTTTTTTCTATTTATGAAAATTATATTTACATCCAAAAATTAACAATAATTAACTTTTTGTTTATAGATATTAACTCGACGCCAATGTGATTTCCCTAAAATTTCAAGAAATGAGATGCATAATCTCTGAAACCCTTTTAGCCAATTAAAACTAAATGGAACACTGGCATCTATTTAAAAATTCAAATCTTAATTAGGAAATTATTTTAGGAGTAAAATTTGGCTTTGAATCACCCTTGTACAATAAAAAAGACATTAAAGAATTTCTGCCTTTTATTGATTTATAAAATTTCGTCAGGATAAAAATTAAAAAAGGTTAATCACTTTTTCTTTGATTTAATTTCATTACAGACATAAAGGAATTCCGTAATATTTTTTTTTATTAATATTTATGGATTGGAATGTAAATACATTGTTTACCCTTGAAGATAATGATGGTATTTATATGTAATTTATTAATTTTTGACACGACAAACAATTTATGGAAAAATGGTAATAAAAAATATGATTTCAATTGCATAATCGAGTTTTATCATAAACAACTACAAAGATATTTTCATATATTAATATTCAAATCAAATCTTTACGTAGCTGACAGTTGACTATGAAATATTTGTTTATAGATGAACATTATTATTTATGTATGTATTGTTCTCAAGATAGAAATTTTAATAAGTTCATGTTTTTTACAAATAAAATTCGATCTACCATGGTTATCTTCACCTTCTTTTACATAGGTATGTAGTTATAGTTTATCCAAAACCACTTGAATAGGCGTGGTCAACGTTTTTTTCGAATTTTCAAGAATTCTCTTCATGGACGTACAGGTGTGAGTCGGAAAGTTAAAAGCAACATTAAATAGATATTTTACTAGGTTCGTTCATATAATGACGTTCTTTTGAGTTTCTCTTGTATGTATGTATGTATGGTGTTAGGGGTGACAAATACACCTGTGACCTATAAGATCTATTGTGTCCCCCTTTTCTTGCTATATTTCTGATGATTCCTCAGACTTATAGCAGCTCTTCTAGTCCTATCTTCCTTAGAAAGTTTAGGATATCATTGGGTTTTAAATTAGGTAGTTTTTCCCTTTCTATTTCGTATGACCCTAGGTATTTGACCTTAGAATTACTTAATGCCATGCATTCTGAAAGTATATGTATCTACCTCACAGAATCTGCAGTTTGCTTCATCTACTAATCCTAGTTTCTTCATGTGTCCTCTTAATCGACAGTGACCGGTTAGTATTCCTGTTATAATTCGGAGGTTTTTCTTACTCAGGTTAAGACAGCTGTGAGATCTCTTCTGGTTATAGTTTCCCAGGAGCGTCTTCGATTGTCTTAGTCCTTCTAGATCATTCCAGTACTTGGATTTTTCAATATCCATTTTTTTCTTTAGTTTTTCTAAGATTGTACTACTGCTGATCTCACAGGATGGTTCTGGTCCCAGGTATGGGGTTTCAGCTCCTTTTTTTGCCAGCTTGTCTGCTGTTTCATTTCCTTCTATTCCTACGTGTCCTGGAACCCATAGGAGCGTAACAGTGTTATTCTGTCCTAGTTCATTTAATTTGCCTAGGCATTCCCAGACCATCTTTGAATTGATTGTATCTGAGTTCAGAGCTTTGATGGCTGCTTGACTATCTGACATGATTATAATCTTCTGTCTACGATACTTTCTTTCAATGTTAAATTCTATACATCTTTCGATGGCACGAATTTCCGCTTGAAAGATGCTTGGGTACGTACCCAAGCTTTCTGAGTATTTGGTTCTAGGTCCAAACACCCATGCTCCTGTTCCTTTATCTGTCTTGGAGCCGTCCGTGTACCATTTTATGGCGTTTTGGCTTAGCCCCAATATGGTGTTTTCGTCCCATTCAGATTTGCTTCCCAGTTTAGTGGTAAATTTCCTTACAAAGTTAAATTTCTTCGGCATGTCATCTTGGGGCATTTCCAAAGTTTGATCAAGTTGAAGTGATCGAGGTTTTTCCTTGATTATTCCTTCTTTGATCATTCTATACATTGTTTTCTTCCTAGCATTTTCTACTTGAATATGCAGTGGCGAGAGATTTAGTATTACTTCCATTGCAGCAGTGGGACATGTTCTCATTGCTCCAATGATACATGCACAGGCTAGTCTCTGAATATGAGAGGTTTGTCCTCGTAGTGATCACATTAGCTCTCGTGCCCCAAGCTACTGCCCCATATGTGATGATAGGTCTCACTATTGATGTGTACATCCATTGCAATGTCTTTGGGTTACAGCCCCAATTTTTCCCAGCAATGTTTCTGCACCTTTTGTAGCTTTGTGTTTTATTTCGTTTCTCTTGGTAAAATCGTAAAAATAATTCCTATCCAAGTGGGTCTAGTTATACTATACTAGGGTTTGGCAATTCTTGACAATTTTGAAGTCCCGAAAGAACTAAGGTAAATCATATTAGACAAAACATAAAACAATCATTGAAAAAGCCACATCAATCAACTCAAAGACAACTATAGTAAGCTCCAAGATTGCACCGGTAATGAGGAGCTGAAGGTAAAATTATTGAGAGTCTACAAATCTTTTATCCATTATAGACTCTACTATAGGGCATACTAACATGTAGCAATGGAAACATACCCCTTCGCCAATGCTCACAACACAGTATGGTGAAGCACAGAAACCAACAAAAGGTGAGCAAATCTTAGAATTTATTCTCAATAAGAATCTTAGTCTAAACAATATTGGAAAAACGATTACCTTTGTAACAAGAAAAAAAAAGAAGTGCTAGACATAACACTAAGCACACTTAATCTAAAAGATCATTTGAAAGATTGGAGAGTTTAGAACGAACCGTCTCTCACTTATCACTATCACAGAAATCATGTTCAAATTAGAGTGCAATAATCCTAAATCCATACTCAGGAAAAACCCCACGAAAACCAACTGGAAAAGAAACCTTGCAAGACTTCGAACCACAGGGAAAACTAAAAACCACTCGATATTAGAGAATGATCTCATAGAATTACATAAGACTTATGAATCAAGCTGTCCCTTTTAGAAAACTAGAAAGTTAAACAACACAACATGGTAGAACAGTTGTCTGTCAAATCTAAAATCCGAAACACGAAAACTCTTCAATAGAGCCAAGCGTAACGGAGATTGGCAGAGCTACACAACCTACAATAAAAAGATCAAAAAAGCTAACAGCAAATTCAGGAAATTCTGTGAAGAAATAAACTCTACACCTTCTGTTGTAAGGCTACACATAGTCCTGGCAAAAGGAAGAGTAGAAACAGTAATGGAACTGCGATAGCCAGATAAACGCTTCACAGAAAGCTAAAAAAATTAACGAGCCATGCTTCTGTTAAAAACTCTGTTTCCTGCAGGAAGAATTACTCCAGAAAATACGACAAACCAGGGAAGACGATGCAATGGCAAAACATATATGTAGTGATGAACGGATGAGGTGGGTTGAACACCTTTCAGTCATTTAAAACTCCTGGAACTGACGGAATATTTCCTGCCCGACTATAACAAGGGCAGAAGGCAATTATTCCTCACTTGATCCGAATCAGTCAGAGAAGTTTTGAACCGGGATATATACCAGAATTCTAGAGGTGGTCCACGGGACACCATACACCCCAAATCCCTTAGACCAATCAGTCTTATATTGTTTGTTTTTAAGACGATGGAAAAAGCTGTAGATAATTATATTAGAACAGAAGTTCTAAAAAAGGTGCCACTGCACCCTCATCAAGATGCGTATCAAGCGGGAAAATCAACGAAGACCGCCTTGATACAATTGACTGATGAAAGGCTCTAAACAAAAGAAACCGTGGTATGTGCCTTTCTAGACATCGAAGGGGTCTTTGATAATACCCCACATGATAGAGGAGTAGATAAAATAACTTCCACCTGGTTGTCGTAATTGCTATCTACAAAAATTGCAAAAATGATTATAAACCGACACACTATCTACTTCAATACAACCAGAGGTTATTGGCAGAGGGGAGTTGCAACCCCACTCATGTGGAGTCTTACTGTAAACAGCTTACTCTAGCAATTGACCAAACTAGGTATACCTTGCCAAAGGTACGATGACGTGGGAAGTATGAAAATGTCCTCGGTGAGATAGTACAGGAAGGACTGAAAAAAGCAAAGTAATGGCGTAATTTAGTGGGACTTAATATCAACCCCACCAAGACCACTTTAGTAGCAATTTAAAGAAAAAAGAAACCTACTTTAAAAACGGTCAAAGTATTTGAAAGTATCGTTGATTGGAAAGCAGAGGTTAAATATCTAGGGCTAATACTTGATGACAGGTTACTCTGAAACAAACACGAAATGGTGTGCAAAATCATTGCAAAAAAAATTGTAATTATAACCTAAAGACATTGTAATGGATGTTCATAACAATAGTAATTATAACTTCTGGAGCAGTAGCTTGGGGCACATAAGCTAATCTGACTAGTACGAGGACAAACCTCTTAAAGATTCATAAACTAACCTATGCATACATCACTGGAGCAATGGGAACATGCCCCACTGCTGCAATGGAGGTAATCCTAAATCTCACGCTAGTACACATTCAAATAGAAATTATAAGGAAGAAAACAATCGTCAAAGAAGGAACAATCAAGGAAAAACTCACTCCAATTTGATCAAACTAGGGAAATGCCCCAGGGTTACATGTCAAAGAAAATTAACTTTGTGAGCAGATTTATCACAAAATTGAGTAGTAAATCTGAATGAGACAAAGACACCATATTGGGGCTAAACCAAAATGTCAAAATGCCATACGGACAATTAGAATACAGTTGAAGGGCCTGGAGCAGGGGTTTTTGGACCTAGAGCCAGTGTGGGTACATGCCCAACCATTTTTTAAGCGGAAATCCATTGAAAAATGTTGTGAGTTTAATATCGAAAGAAACTATCGTAGACAAAATATTGTAATCGTGTCAGGTAGCCTAGAAGCCATAAAAGCACTGAACTCACATAACATAACAGAATTTACCAACATGTAATTTCTGTAGATGTGAAACAAGTAACTGATAAAAAAAAGAGTGTGCGTGTAACCTTTACGCGCGATTGAAGTAAAACTTGTTGACGTACGTATCGGAAAATAAATATTTAATTACAATTCAATCATATTTATTGCCTATATACTTTACAAAAAAAATGAGATGTTATATTTATATTATTCATTAGAAATAGGAATTTGAAAGTTATCATTATTTTTTTTATATATGAAATAATAGGTTTATGATAACTAAAATGTGAAACATAGATTTTAGTCTATAAATACCATTAATGTATTTGAAACCGTTTGAAAATTTCATAAATAAATTTCGGAAATTTAAACTCCTCCCATAGCTGAAATTATAGAGTTACTTCCATCAGGATCTTCCGTTAGAATCTACCCCTAGTCGTGCCTAAAGAAGTTTTGCTTCAATGATAGGTAAACAATATTAAAAATATACACACATTACGTTTAGAATGTGTGATTTTGTAGCTGTATCTACCTTATTGTAATACATCACAACACAAGAGCCTTCGATAGTTAGATAACCATTTCATTTTGTAGCATTTTATAGCATATTCCATAAAATTTAAAATCCTGAGTTAAGTTTGTTTCCTTCACGTTTACGAAGGATCTGTTATTGGTGGTAAAAGATCAGCCATCTTGACTAGTGGTTTTATGGCCTTTATGGCTACCTAACCAAACCTAAAATAAGTATAAGAAAGTGTTAAAATATTTTGAATATTATTATTTTATGAACAAAAACGTGCAACATGCTTCTTTACTCAACTTAAAGATTCCGTATAAACAATTATTTACTATCATAATATGTATGTATGTATATAAACTTACTTAATCAAATAATAATGAATGTGGCTGTCTCGTCATTTTTCTTCAAATCTTTCTGGCGCTTATAATATCCCCTTTGACGTTCACAATTTCTTTTTCTTTTTAGCTCTGTAAGTCTATAAAACGAAAATAGCTAGGTATAAATAATAGGTATAAATAATTAGGTATAAATAGTGTAATTACACACCAAAAATAAAATTTATGCATATAGAGTACCTACCTATTCACTCATTTTCAATCAATATTTTTTCATCACTTTCTTCATTAATAAATCCACATTGTTTATTCATATTTAATACAAACACTTTATACACAAAAAACTATTTATATAAAGGAATGTATTTCGATTGACAAGATGATCAGCTGTCAATTCATACAATTACAGATTTAATTTTATTTAATATAGGAGGCAAAATCGCATGAGCGCCGCCAAGATTATTTTCAGGGGGTACATCTGCATCTACACACTATTATGATCTAATATATATATATATAGAATGTAGAATGATTTGGACAGCAACCGCGACGCCTTTAGTTTTTATTCAAACAATAATTTAATAAAAAAATTAAAAAAATATATAATTTTCTGGTAAATTCAGGTATTTTCTTTCATAGCAGGGGGGTGCAAGCGCACCCTCTTGCACCCTGCTGCCGGCGCCCATGCAAAATCGTGTCAGTATTAGGTTTTGTTTCCGGTTTCTGTTATTAGAATGACGTCACGTCCGTTAGAATAACTTTTTTACTCCTAGTGTCGCTAAAGAAGTTTTACTTCAAAAACTATAAAAATTATTGTTTGGATACTTTTTCGATTTCACTAGTAAGTAAGTAATTTCCCTAGTAGTAAACTCGGGTTGATAGAAATTTCATAAATCAAATCATGAAATTAGAAATAAGTAACACAACTTAAGTACCTACATATAATTTTTGTAAATGTAAAACAAGTACCTTATAAAAACTATTTAAATTGTTGTTTAGTTTGAAAACTTTTTCGACTCCCCTCGTAAGTTTAAACTAGGGTTGATATGATACAAGAAATTTAGTAATTCAGATCATGAAAATAGTAAGTTTTGAGTAGAGATAAGTTAACATAACATACCTACATGTAATTTCTGTAGATGTGAAATAATTAACTAAGTAGATCCCGTGTGCGGTAGAAGATCAGGTTTCGCTTGCAACATAAGTAATTTGTTGTTGGGGCTTATGTTGTTCCGTACGAGTGAGTTCATCACTAATTGGCTTTCCACCACATGTTATAATCTGACACGAAACATAATTGTACAAAGGTTTATTCTGATAAAGATTCCGTTTTGTTAGTTTATGCTTCGGTTGTTTCTCATTCATATTTATATAAATTATTTATTATTTGTGTTTTTTTGTAAAAAATTTATAGAAAGGTAGATACATGTTTACAGTGTTAGGGTGTAAGTAGATAAACATTGTAAGCTAACCAAACTAAAAGTATAATCAATTTAACTCTGGTTGATTTTAGATTCAGAACGATTTCTCTTAAACATAAATCTAAATTGTTTGTTATAGTAAAATTAGTTGAGCTATATCAAATATCTAGTTTATTCCATTTAGACAAACTCAATGTGTTTGTTGTTTCTGGTGCAGAATTCCCATCACATCGATCCCTTAATAATATCGAGAGAACTCGCAACTAAGGGAAGGGGGTTTGGGAGGTGAAAATCTAATCAAAACTGATTGCTATGATGTTTTGACTGAGTGGACTGTTTGCTCGATGCACAGTTCTGATTAAGCCCTTTGTACATTAACACAGAAGCAGAGGTCACTAGATATACATACAACTGCAAACATTATTTCATGAACATTGGCGAACAATTTACTCAGTCAGCTGAATACCGTTTCTACATACTGTGTTTGATATCAGGTATGTTTGTACCAATCAATAATTGATTTATTGTTTAAATTTAAAGATAATAAAATTTTATGTAATCAATATTCATTTTATTTTAATTATTAAATTGAAGCTTTTTATGTTAGCTTCGGCAACTGGACGAGAGAAGCGACTTGGCGAGAGTAGTCAATCAAAAAAAATTCTGCATACGTACGTACAGGAGATGACTTTGGTATCTATCTACTCTGTTGCTTTCATGCCATAGGCGACAGACTAAAGTAAAATCTAAATCACCTGACCTGAGGCGTCCCTCCTAGGTGCTCTGGGTGGTAGAATCGGAAGAAGCGACACCAAAACCCTCCTTTATACATATAAAACCTTAATCAGACCTCTAGTCGATTGCAAGGCCGTGCCATACTCTGCTATTCCTCAGAGACTTCTACATTCCATCCACACCACAGAGAGAGCGATCTTACGGAAAGTGAAAAACCTTCACTACCTCTACCCAAGCCACCTTGTCTACAACAATACAAATATACTGCATCTCCCTCTTCGTTTTCAGACGCTTTAACACCGATATGTCGTCAGGACTCTGCAGGGAACTAACAACGTAGCTCAGAGGACCCTCCATACACACTGGAATGGAGAACTCCAAAGAAGATGCAGAGTCCCGAAAAAGAAGATCCCCCTCCTCCAATCCGTAGACACGGACCTTCTTGAAGATCTGGAAACCCTACTAAACGAAACCCCCCTTTCCTACCGCTAGATGGTGCCTCCAACTCCACAACTGGATACACAAAAAAATGCATCCTTGGTGAAGATTTCTGTGGTTCCCTTCGTCCATGCCAAATGGGGCTCCATGACGGAGGAGACACGCCACAGAGTCAATCTCCCAACCCCACATTGCACCACGTGGGTCATACTACCACACAACACGTACACTCTAACCAAAGAAGGAAGACTGTTTAGGTACGTTCAAGCATCATGGCTGAAGAGAAGATCCAACCTTCACATGGGAAATGCAAATGGGAAAATTTGTGGGAGCGGGGCCGACGACAGATACTAACTCCATCCAAACACTTTCATCCATTCCCTGAAAAGGACGTAAGCCCTACAGCAGGGTCTTCTTACATACCAAATTCCTAAAAATTATCATATTTATCTCTTCAAATTTTGGAACTTTTCCCTTTTTTTTTAATTTTCCAAATTATTCTGGGGGTGTTTTGTTAATAAAAAGCTTTTTGTCGCTATAAGAACTTTTTGTTGGTAAGGGAGCGGTTTGGAAATATACAGATTTTTTAAAAAAATTAACATTTTTTTTGGTACATCAGTATATATTTTTGAATGCAGGACATTAAGAATAGACTGTGGTCTGTAGGGGCAATACTTGTCTTGGTAATTAAATAAAAGGAAAATCGGGAAAAGTGGATGATTGAAACGAAATTGAAACTACTTTTTGAAAAGAGTTAAAAATTTGTAAAGTAGCGTAGATCATAATCTATTAGAACTAAGGAGTTAGGCTCACTTTATAGCAAGTTTTCCAAAAAAGCACCGATTAGGTAGGAGATACAGATCAAAAATTGAAATAATTGAAAAATTTCCTTATCCATTTTTTTGGTTGCAAACGTAGACTTACACAAACCTTACAAGCTCTGTTTAATTTTTTGCGCCCTAAAGTCCTTTTTTGGTACCAGAACGTTGGAGAAAGTATTCAGTAGAGATTAATTGAATTTTTGTATTTTGTTTATACCTAGATATAGTTAAAGTGAACGTTCTGTTTCTAATACAAAGTTGTATTGTTATTTATGGTGCGTTTTATCCAGTGCTTCTTCTTTTTACTTCGGATTCAGAACACGTTCATATAAATTTATTACGATTCAACCCGTTCCGAAACTTAATTTCATTAGTTTACATTGTTTAAAATTGAAAGCCAGGAAAGAGGGATTAGTTAATTTATCATGTAATTTGGTGAATTTCCCTATTTTACACTAGAGAGCCTTTTGTGAACTTCAATGGAAATGTGCGTGTACGAAATATTAGCTCAAGTTATTTAAATTGATTTTAAATACTACGCCTTAACCCTTTATAGGTTGCTTCAAAGCTAAATTCATTTCCATCTCCGGTCCTTAACAGCCTTTGTCCGATTCAATAAATTTTAGGGATACGTAATTTATCTGAAAGCACCCGCAGAATATTTACCAATTTACTATGCAATATATGGATAGGCACCTACAGGTTTTATCATAGAGCCGCATCTGATTTGGGGTGGATAAGTGAGGTGGTATTCTGTTTTTATCCTAAAAATTATAAAAATTCGAAAAGATATTGTCCCTGCAACTTTTCGCTAATTACAGACACCCAAAATGTATTTTTTCTGCTGCTTTGAACTCCTCGAACTCAAGAAGGTATTTTTAGGTATTTTTGAAGCTGTTTCCATTATCTTGAGCGTAAAAAAGGAAAACTATAACTTATTAATGCGTCGAGCAATTTTGATGTTTTAGGCAGAAATCGACGCAGTTTTTTAAATGCTAAAAATGTTATCCCTAGTGCAAAATTCATTAGTCAAACAATCTCAAAGTTATTGTAAAAAAACACTTTTTTCCAAATTTTTCGACAACGATATCTAACGAACCTTCAATTTCGAAAGAGTACAACGTTTTAAGTATCTGGGGGCCGTAATCACAGCTGACAACGATGTTACGGAAGAAATAAAAGACAGAATCCAATCTGCAAACCGCTGTCTATTTGCACTGAATAAGCTCATAAAATCAAAAAATCTCACAAGAAGTTCAAAGATCAAAATCTATAAATCCATCGTCAGACCTGTAAAAGCTCAGACGCTTTGAACGAAAAATACTGAGAAAAATTTTCGGACCTCACCATGACATCACCACAAACCAGTATAAGATCAGAACCAATATCGAATTAAAAGCACTCTACAACGACGCCGATATTGTCCAAGAAATTAAATCACAGCGACTAAGATGGGCAGGCCACGTGCACAGACTGCATAACGAAAGACTTGTAAAACTGGTATGGGAGGAGATTCCCACAGGCAAAAGACCACTCGGACGTCCCAGAATGCGATGGAGAGATAACATCCAAGCAGATCTCCGGAAAATGAACATTCCATTTGACCCTAGGTTGATGGAAGACCGAACAAATTGGAAAAAAGTTGTACAGTCAGCCAAGACCCACCCAGGGTTGTAGCGCTACGTGATGATGATGATATCTCACGAACTAATCAACCGATTTTGATTTTTATAAATGCATTCGACGTCATTTTTTAGGTTAAGAGCTGATTGGGTTATGGAACTGATCGTTGCAACCATCAAAAACTTATTCTCAAAAAAAAACGTTCTTTTTTTTTGTTATTCTATCTCTTCTTCTTCCTTTTTGGTTATTGGAACGAAGTTCCCTTTCGCGCGTTACGACTGAGACTAACCGGAAAAAATTCAGACCAAAAAATGTCACGACACGACACGACCGACACGACACACGCATGTTTCTCTGTCTGTCTGTCTCTCTCTCTTTCTCTCTCTCATAGATAGATATATCTTTATTTAAATAGGAAACCCTAATATTTAGGTAATAATGGATTTACTATTTTCTATTTTGCTTTGAAAAGTGTAGTGTCGCGACTTTGTTAAAAGTTTATACAGGTTTTTTGTAGATAATAAATATTAAAATAATAACAATAATGTATGGCGATTGCCGAGTAGCAGAGCCATATAATAGACAAGGACAAGGACAACAATAATGTATCCTGACAGTGTTTCTCCAAAAATTCCGGATATTGCTGATGGAGTTAGGTAAGTAGAGATTTTATACAGACAATAATAAATGCTTATGTATCTATAAACACTCTGTTGTGTCAACAAATTACAATTCCTTCACTAATTAATCAAAAGGAACTTCGTTCCATCCGGGTGACCCTTGACACCTCTCATTTTTTTTTTAATAATATTTACCCAATTCATCTGTAAATTACAATTTTTCCGTTAAATAGATACAACAACAGTAAAAGGCCATAAATGTGAATAGTAATTCCCAATGTAGTAATTATTTTACAAATTCTGACTGGTAAGTAGTAAAATATTTATGTGTTTATTTGTTTTATAAACTTGGTTCATATTATAAATATAAAAAAGCAACACAACTTCCACATGTTAATAAAACGATTTAGTTTTCCTGAGAGAGAAACGAATTTCACGCTAATTCAACGTGAGAATCATAAAATGCACTTTAGGTCAGCAACAAGACTGAAAAAAAATAACCTCTACTTAAAAGTCGTTGGTGTTTATTTTGATATTCTCAACGGCCAATAAAGCTCTTTTCGAAACCAATAATTACTTTCTTCTGCTCTCCTGATGGAATGGAGGCCAACACAACGTGAGTACCCATCACTTGAAATTAGCAACCAGTCAGGTGGAGAAATCACGTGAAAATTGCGTTCGAACAAAGGAAACTGCTGCTCTATTGTCTTACACGATATATCTTTTTTAAAATAACTATTGCATGTCTTTTTAATTGTCTTGTTTTATTTATATCAAATACAGTTTACCATTTACTGATGTGAGAAGACTGATAAATATTTAGAAAATAAACAAATTCAATCATATATATATATATATATATATAAAACGAACAGAGCGTTTTGTGACAGTCTAAGAATGTCCAAAGATGATACATAAAGTATCTAGTGCCTTACTGTCAAAAGTAATAATTTCAGTTTTGAACTGAAATGGTGTCGGTTAGAAATTTCTAACACTTTAAAAGACACCTTGGATGCTGCGATATAAATAGATATAAATATCATTCAACCTATATCAGGGCAAAATATATATATATATATATATATATATATATATATATAAAACGAACAGAACATATGTGACACATTATATAACAATATGTAAGAGATGATACAAAAGTATTTAGTGCCGTGCTGTCAATAATAAATCCAGTTTTCAACTGGATTGGTGTTTGGTTAGATTTTCTAACTCAAGACACCGGTAGACGCTGCGAAATAGGAGTATAAGGATTTTAATCAGCCCATACAGGGGCAAAACCAACTACAGACACGTGTTTCGCTCTTTTTATGAGCTCATCAGTGCAGTATAGGTTATATCTCTTCAGTCACTAATGAAGAGACAAAGACGCAAAGACGCAAAGTGACTTCTTAGTTCCATTTTTGGAGTAAAGATGGGGCCACTTGCGAATGGTTTCTACTTTCGCAAGCGTACATCTATAAGGATTTGGTCGATTCATACAGGGGATGTCTCTTCATTAGTGACTGAAGAGATATAACTTATACTGCACTGATGAGCTCATAAAAAGAGCGAAACACGTGTCTGTAGTTGGTTTTGCCCCTGTATGGGCTGATTAAAATCCTTATACTCCTATTTCGCAGGCGTCTACCGGTGTCTTGAGTTAGAAAATCTAACCAAACACCAATCCAGTTGAAAACTGGATTTATTATTGACAGCACGGCACTAGATACTTTTGTATCATCTCTTATATATTGTTATATAAGACTTTCACAAACGCTCTGTTCGTTTTATGTTATTACCTTGCCGAAGGTACTTTTAAGACGCAAAGCGACTTCTTAGTTCCATTTTTGGAGTAAAGATGGGGCCACTTGCGAATGGTTTCTACTTTCGCAAGCGTACATCTATAAGGATTTGGTCGATTCATACAGGGGATGTCTCTTCATTAGTGACTGAAGAGATATAACCTATACTGCACTGATGAGCTCATAAAAAGAGCGAAACACGTGTCTGTAGTTGGTTTTGCCCCTGTATGGGCTGATTAAAATCCTTATACTCCTATTTCGCAGCGTCTACCGGTGTCTTGAGTTAGAAAATCTAACCAAACACCAATCCAGTTGAAAACTGGATTTATTATTGACAGCACGGCACTAGATACTTTTGTATCATCTCTTACATATTGGTATATATATATATATATATATATATATATATATATATATATATATATATAGATTTTTCTTCATGGTACATGTTCCTTCAATGGAATGTTGGAACGTGATCCATTATTTGTAAATTGGTTGTCTAGATTAAGTATTTTTGTATTTTGATTGTTTTTGTTTAGTTTATAAGTTGTTTTGAAATTTTTATTATTATTGATTGAATTGTTATAAGATAAACTGGAAATTGCCATTAATGAATTTTGTAATACGAAGAATGAAATATAACAGATATATAGTTTAACAGGAAATTTGATTTAAATAAAAAGAATATAAATTAAATAAAAAAGAAAAATATATTGAAGAAGAAAGTAGATTGAAACCAAAAAAGTACAGAGCCAAATAGCAGCAGTCAGAGCAGAGCAGAAAGAACGAGATAGAAGGTATAGAAAAGCAGAATAAAGGAGCTAATGAATAGAGATCTGGATTAAAGACCAAGCAGAGAAAGAAAGGAAGTTAATTTTTTTTATAGTGTGTAATAAGGGACTGGATTACTAAATTTTTTTATTTATTTTTGTCACTAGCAATCAATTTGGAAATCTTGAATCCACGACTGATAATTTTATTGAAGGAGGGTTTTCCGGAAGGAGGATTCATTTCAATATAATAATATGCTTTTTCTATTCTTTAATAGCTTTAATACATTTACAAATAGTTAAATCTAAATAAATTAGAAATTTTACGATACTTTCAGAGTGATTAGTTTATAAAATAGCATAAATAGATTCATATCTTCTCGCGATTATACGTTCGGAATCCGTCGACATAAACCCACTGAATTTATTGTAAGTAAGAAGATTCACAACGAAAGTAAAACGGAATGTTCAGCAATAACAATAACTAAATGGGTTTGTTGAAAGAGAAAGAGCGCAAAGGTTAAAAAATACATAACAGCGACGTGCTAGAAGAGATACGAGCTAGTTCGAAGCGACAATGAGACAAGTACAGACCAGACAATGCCCACGACAACCTAAGCCACCTACGAATGTGATGGTATGAATATATTAGTCTTAACTTACCATAAGTCTCACGAGAGAACCACAATATCTGATAGCGCATTATTATACATACCATCAACTAACGCATTAACACCATAAAACAACGTACAGTTTAAAACCAAATAAATTAACCATTTACAATTTTTACACTAAAAAAACTAAATCTAAAATATTAAGGTACTTTATAAGATCGGCTAATGTGTCCCTCCGCTATAACTCTTGATCGGAAGGTCACAGGGTCATGAAATTTGGTATATAGAATTCTCATTTCAAGGAAAAGAACCCTTCTAATTTTAGTCCCGATCCAAATTTTTAGCGTTTTAGCGCTTTAATACTCTTGAACGATGAATCACAGGGTCATATAATCCGGATGTGATGGGCAAGATCCTTATATATTAACTAGCTGTACCCGGCGCGCGTTGCTACGCCAATAACTAAAATAAATTTAAGAAAAATAAAAGAGGAGAAGAGATAGAGAAGGAAACAAAGTTTATAGTTTTGTTTTACTTATCGCACCAAAAATACATTTTTCGAACTTATATTTATACGAATTCGTATAGATATCTATTAATCAGTATTGAATTTGATACATGGAAGCACCATCTGGTGGTAACTTCAATTAATGCGAATATCATATTCATCTTACCCATTAAAAATACATCATCATACCGATTTTTATGACAATCGGTTGAACGGGGCAGAAGTGGTTACTCTGCAGCACCACCTGGTGCGAGTGGCATCAATGAGCATATCATACAAACTTTCTCCGTGGAAAAATACATATACATACCAATTTTCATGACAATCGGTTAAACGGGGCAGAAGTTGCTACTCTGCAGCGCCACCTGGTGGCGAGTGGCATCAATGAGCATATCATACAAACCTTCTCCGTGGAAAAATACATATACATACCAATTTTCATGACAATCGGTTGAACGGGACAGAAGTTGCTACTCTGCAGCGCCACCTGGTGGCGAGTGGCATCAATGAGCATATCATACAAACCTTCTCCGTAGAAAAATACATATACATACCAATTTTGATGACAATCGGTCCAGTAGTTTTTGAGTTCAGACAGACATACAGACATACAGACAAACATTCATTTTTATATATATAGATAGATTATGGTCCAGATTGGGTAACCCTAATAACGTTAAATTTTAATCATTTTTCAAAACTTGTGTATATAATTTATAGTTTTCTTCATTTTTCTGCGCTATAACTATTGAACGGTAGATCACAGGGTCATAAAATTTGGTATACAGAATCCTTATGTCATAAAGAAGAAACCTAGTGAATTTAGTCCAGATCGAATATTAATAACGGTAAAAATTTAAACCATAAATTCATTAATAATCATAAAATTAAAAGCTCTAAGAATTCTTGGCCTAACTGATATGACCAAGGAAGTTCGAAAGCTCTCATCATGGAATCACCAACTAACACCAAATTAGGGTGAATCCTCCAATGGAAAACCTAGTTTACGAAGTTCAAAATTAGAAAACGTTTCATAACAAAGTTCGTTATTTTACGCTTCGTTCGAACAAAATTAAAGAGAAAAACCCGTAATGTTTGTGGCTTGTTTCGAGTTCTGTTCATCATCTTCATATTTGCTTTCGTTTCTGTCCGCTATAACTCACGAACGGAAGATCATAGGGTCATGAAATTCGGTCTATAGAATTCTCATGTCATTAATAAGAACCCTTTTGATTTTGTCTTAGATCGCTGCGCCCTAAGGATAAAATTTAACGGTTTTCCTCCAGTATAAATTGGGTATATAGAATCCTCATCTCATGAAGAAAAATTTTATTGATTTTGGGTTAGATCGGATAAACTTAAGGGTAAAATTTTAATGGTTTTCTGAAACTCTGTACCTATATAATGCAGATGTATAAATTAAATAGTACTTTCTTAATTTTTTCTTCTTTTCTCTGCGCTATAACTATTGAACGGTAGATAGCAGGGTCATAAAATTTGGTATATAGAATCCTCATGTCATAAAGAAGAAACCTAGTGATTTTAGTCCATATCGAATAATAATAACGGTAAAAATTTAAACCATAAATTCATTAATAATCATAAAATTGAAAGCTCTTAGAATTCTTTGCCTTACTGATATGACCAAGGAAGTTCGAAAGCTCTCATCATGGAATCACCAACTAAAACCAGATTAGGGTGAATCCTCCAGTGGAAAATCCAGTTTACGAAGTTCAAAATTGGAAAACGTTTCATAACAAAGTTCGTTATCTTACGCTTCGTTCGAACAAAAGTAAAGAGAAAAACCCATAATGTTTGTGGCTTGTTTCAACTTCTGTTCGTCATCTTCATATTTGCTTTCGTTTCTGTCCGCTATAATTCACGAACGGAAGATCATAGGGTCATGAAATTCGCTCTATAGAATTCTTATGTCATTAATAAGAACCCTTTTGATTTTGTCTTAGATCGCTGCGCCCTAAGGATAAAATTTAACGGTTTTCCTCCAGTATAAATTGGGTATATAGAATCCTCATCTCATGAAGAAAAATTTTATTGATTTTGGGTTAGACCGGATAAACTTAAGGGTAAAATTTTAATGGTTTTCTGAAACTCTGTACCTATATAATGCATATGTATAAAGTAAATAGTACTTTCTTAATTTTTTCTTCATTTTTCTGCGCTATAACTATTGAACGGTAGATCACAGGGTCATAAAATTTGGTATATAGAATCCTCATGTCATAAAGAAGAAACCTAGTGATTTTAGTCCAGATCGAATAATAATAACGGTAAAAATTTAAACCATAAATTCATTAATAATCATAAAATTAAAAGCTCTTAGAATTCTTTGCCTAACTGATATGACCAAGGAAGTTCGAAAGCTCTCATCATGGAATCACCAACTAAAACCAGATTAGGGTGAATCCTCCAGTGGAAAATCCAGTTTACGAAGTACAAAATTGGAAAACGTTTCATAACAAAGTTCGTTATCTTACGCTTCGTTCGAAGAAAAGTAAAGAGAAAAAGCCGTAATGTTTGTGGCTTGTTTCGACTTCTGTTCGTCATCTTTATATTTGCTTTCGTTTCTGTCCGCTATAATTCACGAACGGAAGATCATAGGGTCATGAAATTCGCTCTATAGAATTCTTATGTCATTAATACGAACCCTTTTGATTTTGTCTTAGATCGCTGCGCCCTAAGGATAAAATTTAACGGTTCTACTCCAGTATAAATTGTGTATATAGAATCCTCATTTCATGAAGAAAATTTTTATTGATTTTGGGTTAGATCGGATAAACTTAAGGGTAAAATTTTAATGGTTTTCTGAAACTCTGTACCTATATAATGCATATGTATAAATTAAATAGTAAGCCGAGAGGTTTTTTGTCAAATAGAATTTCAGTTTGCAATTAGTTATGGAGATGTCGCTATTATCGCACTTTTAACATTTTCTTTACTAAAGATAATGTATTTGTGCGATTTCAGACATAACTCCAGTCTAGATGCTCTTAGAGCTTCTGGACGGATATCTTCCTTGTACTGATGAGACGCAATACGTCGAAACCGGTCTACAAGTGATATCCTTTCGAATTGCAAACTAAAATGGTTAGTTCTATCTTGCAGATATACTAACCCCGTTTAACTTTGAACTGTAGTTCAATGTCCGTCGTGGCATATAGCCAGGGAAGTAGTTGTTGGTTCTTAGTAAACGGTCTATATGTTCTTTGATTTTCAAAGACTCTGTAAAACGTCATAATAGTATTATACTATTATTATCTTTGACATCTACCAAGATGGAACTACATTAGAATTCGAAGAAGTTGAGCGTTTTATGTACCTAGGAGTCCTAATAGATAATAAATGCCAAGAAGAAAACGAAATAGAGCTACGAATTGCTAAGAGTAATAATTGTACAGGAAGCCTAAGAAGAGTTCTAAAAAGTAAAGAAATTTCCAGAAAAACAAAGATCAGAATCTATAAAACAATAATAAGACCCACACTAACCTATGCATGCGAAACATGGATAATGACAAACAAAACAGCACAACGTTTGGAGACTTGGAAAAGAAAAATCTTAAGACGGATCTTTGGAGGAAGAAAAACGGATATAGGATGGGAAAGAAGATCAAATGGCGAATTATACGAAATATTTAAAGAGGCTCCAGTCAGCAAATTTGTAAAAAAAAGGAGATTGCAGTGGCTAGGTCATCTACAAAGAATGGACGATAACAGAGCTTTAAAAACAATAGCTTGGAAAATCCCAGAAGGGACGAGAAAACGAGGCAGACCTAGAAGAAGATGGAGAGATGCAGTAGAGGAGGACCTAAGAGAAAAACAAATCCGAAACTGGAAACAAAAAGCAAAAAATCGAACAGAATGGAAAGAGATTTTAAAGCTATGGGCCTGAATGGCCTGCATAAAGCTTCTTATATATATTTAACATTTGACATTTTTCATATTTCAATTGTTAGACAGCATTAAATTTAAGTAAGAACCTTAGAACAAGAACTCGAAAAATGTTTACATGTACCATTTAAAAACAGATTCTTTACAACAATAAAAAAGTAAAAAGAAGATTCTATAAACTTAATTAGAAGCACATTAATGCCTTCGTACTTATTTAAAAATAACATTTAATTGAATATCCTTTTTTGGTCTACCTATGCTCTACATACCTACGCTATATGCAGCTAGCAAATAAATTTTGAAATAATTTTTTCTACTTAATTGATTGTTTTATTTGTTTAATTGATACTTATTTCAATTAACTAGTATAAACTGGCGTCCGAATTGAATTTCAATTACCAACGTGTGTTCGGCCAATCAATGTATAGATTTCATCTGAAACACGCTACATTAATGAACCCAATCAACAAAAAAATTGTGATAATTGTTTTTATTTACCACATTAACGAGTGTAAAGGGTAAATGTGTGAGTTGCTGAATTTTAATGAGATCACTCACTATTGTTTTGTTATACCAGTTTCATTTTATATAATAATCAGACTCTAATTCTGCATACAGGATGGATCGGAAATCCATCACTCACAAAGTTGATGAAACCCTAACAAAAGGAACTTTTATCGAACAAAACCTCTTCAAATGATAGAGGAAATAATTGTGATTTATGATAACAACTTCCAAACACAATATTTCCAATTATCACATCTTTACTCAACACTTGTCTTCAACATTCATACTTTCCAGTTGAATGAAAAATAGCACACACTATTCTCATTTCCAAACCCGAAAAAGTTCATACTAAATCCTTATCTTAGTTCTCACTTATAAACGTGCTAGGAAAACAACTAGAGGTTCTTCTAAAAGAAAGACTTTGGTAATTTCTGGATAATAAAATTCATAATTCCTCCACACCAACACAGATTTTGTCCTTCTTACTCAACACAAAATTGCACACCCATGCCACTGCAGTTATGAATAGAAATCGTGTCTTGTCAGCAATCCTTCTTTATGTTGAATAGGCTTTTGATAAAGTCTGGCACCCAGGTCTCATTTGAAAAGTGTATGATATAAACCTACCAGTGCAATATATTAAACGGATACATTTAACGTTTCAAATCGCTCTATACAAATAAAAATTAGAAAATCAACTTCAGACACATTTACTCCTCTGTCCGGGATCCCACAAGGTTCAATCCTAACCACAATTTTATACCTTATATACACTCACTCACATTCTACAATACACCGAAGACACAACACTGTAGACCTCCATAAAAACCGTTCATCAACTTCTTCTCCAAACTCAAACCCTGCTGAATCGGTTCTGGGAATGGTGCAGCACGTGGAGAGTCTTCTTAAATCTTCAAAAAACCCAAGCAATCAGCTTTCGACAACAGGACAAACACAAAGTCGTCCTAATGCTCTGGGAAAAAAGCTCGAAATCCAGACAAGTGTGGAATATTTAGAAGTGCAATTTACTTGCACTCTTAACTGGAAATTAGAAGTCCAAGAAACAAAATGAGAAGAAGAGCTGCTCTTATCGGAGCCTTGGGCAGTAAATTAGGTTGATGTTTCTCCAAGACATTACTTCATACATACAAAACATTCATCAGACCAATCATTGACTACTACTTTCTAAAATTTACGACATTATCAAACCACCTCCTTTTCGCCATAGCTTTCACAGAACGAAGAATAGTGAGAAAAACCCAAAAGATGCATTTTCGCCACCCATCAAATCTTGTATACAAAAATCTCAAAATTAAACGAATTCTTTCTAGAGTACAAACAAAGTATCCCACTAGAACCTTTGCTTCTGCAAAGACACTATATTCCTCGTGTCTGGCTATTGTTGCGTGCTTTTCTCTTTGTTCAATATGTATTTTGCGGTCCTCACTAGCTCTCTCTATCTGTCTCTCTGTGGTGACTCTTTTGTGACTTTGGTGCTATTTTGTGGTCTGGTTCTCTTTTGGTGTCGGAGCTGCATCTTCCTTCCTCTTGTGTTTAGAGGATCCGTCGTCTGGGTGAGACTCTGTTAATTCTCTTGGATCACCGTTTACTTGGTTCCTTGTGCCTTCGTAGAGTAGATCTTCCTTGCTTTTTCTTTCATGGTATTTGTTATTTTTCTTACCTCTAGATCGTTGAATAACGTGTTGTTTCTTATAAACAAGGTAAGTCTACCGCTTCCTGTGGACATCTGTTTTGTTGCTGCTGTACTTTTGCAATAGTAGTTTGGCATGCGTCGCACCATGTCACCGATGCATACGTTAGGATGGGCATTATTATTGTTTGAATCAGTCTTAATTGTATCCTTAAGTTTGATTGACTTTTCATTCCAATTAGTACTCCATACTTACTTCTTGCGTGTTTTGCTTTCTTCACTACGCTGTCAACGTGCTCTTTGAACCATGGTGACTCCTAGGTATTTTGCTGATCTGGTTCATTCGATTTTTCTTCTCCCATCTTTATATCTTCATATGGTTGATGTTGTCTTTTCTTAAACAAAAATGTCTTAATTTTTCCTGATTTATTGATATTTTCCATTTTATGCACCAATCTTCTATTTCGTCCATTGCTATCCTTGTTGCAATTTCAGTATGGTCAGCGTATAATGACAACTTGGTATGTGGTGTTTTAGGCACGTCTGCTGTATATATTGTGAACATCAGTTGGGTTAGCACTGCTCCTTGTGGGACTCCTGCTTCTGGTTTTCCATATCTTGAGGTTATTGTGCCCATCTGTATCCTAAATTCCCTGTTTTCCAAGAATGACGCTATCAGCTTCGTCATTGCTCTTGAAATTCCCTTATCTGTCATTTCGTATAGTAATCCTTAATACTCTGTCAAAAGCTTCCGGTTGATTGTTTCCTGTTGAATCCTTCACTAATGATACCCACCCGTTGAGTAGTCCTTTCTGAATAAAAATTGTTCTTCTGGCAACATGTTTAGTTGTTTGACTTGTCCTCAGAGTATTCTGAGTATCAACCTTTTTGGTACTTTGCATAGTGCTGGTAGAAAGCTGATACGATGGTAGTTTTGAGAAAAAGTTGCGTCTTTCTCTGGCTTCTCTATTATTATAATAACTGATTATTTCCATCCTTTTGAAAAGTGTTTGTTTTCTCCTTTCATATTTCACTATTATTAGTATAACCGTTCTAAAGATACCTACGTGGTGGAGGGAGGTGACTATTGGCTAGTACGGTATAATATACTATATACAATTCATTCGTATCTGTTTCTTAAAATTTGCCGAAGAGTATATCTTAAGTTTTTATTATTAAATGTTTTTAGCAAATATTTCACATAAAGATATATCTGATGATAAATAAAAGTGGATTCTGACTCGGGCAGGTAGGTATATAATATACTATATAGTAGCACCGTTAATATTTATATAGTAATGTAATAAAATTAATGAACAATCTTGAAAAAAATCAGGTTTTCTTGGCAATTGAAATCTCCTAATAACGTCCGAGATCTCAGATAAGGTAAATCCATATACCAATTTATGATTATTATCGAGCGAAGAACTAAACTAACCGAACGTTATCTCACTTACTTTATAGTCTTTTATGAATTCCACGAATAATAAAAAGTAACGAGAGCGTGCTCAGCTCATCTCTTCCTGTATCATAGTTGCAGTAATAAACAACATAATACTGTATCCATATCTAAAAACGGATTTATTTACTATATGTCTTTCTGCTACTCAATGCTCTCTTCTCTTGCTATAACCGCTTAACGTTAACGGCGCAATCATATATGGATGCCAGATTCTGCATTCTGGAGAATTCCACGACAAAACGAACTAGGTAATCATTATGGAATTATATAAACCATTATACAGTTCTTTTACAGAAATATATAAATACACAGTGGAGTATTAAAAAAACAATTTAAAATAATACGCGTGTGGGACTTTATAATTGTGAACCGAAACAATATGTTGCTCTTAATGAATCTAAATCTTTGATTAAACCTCTTAATACAGGAGTTTCGCAAGGATCGGTCTTAGGTCCGCTCCTTTTCATCATTGATATAAATGGTCTTTTTTATAACTTTCCACAAAATCATTGTATCGTGTTCGCTAATGATTTTTCAACTGAAGCTTCAGCGAGTGACATACAAGAATTCAACATTATTGCTAATGAATATGCCCAAAAGGCTTTAGAATGGTCCACTTGCAACCATTTATTGTTAAATGAATCTAAAACGAAAAAAAAAATCGAGAACATATTGATTGCAGTATAGCCGTCTTCTTGGCGATCATCTCGATAGCTCTTTGAGCTGGAGCAGCCTTTTTGAGTACTTCAAGGGTACATTGGCATCTCAATTGTTTTTTTGAGGCGATTAAAAAGCTATTTTAGGCTGATCGCATACTTACAAGACATGTGTTCGCAACATGTCTGCGACATGTCGCAGGCATGTCGTTTCATTGCCAACACAGCGGTTCTTATGGCGAGTCGTAAACCAAACAGAAACGCCGCGGACAGGATGAGACTTGTCGAAAACAACTTTTATACGACACTGCTTGCTCCAATTTCAAGCGTCATTTGTGTCCGACAGCTGCTTCCGAATGCACGTATATGGTTCAATAATGGAAGACAATCCAACATTTAATGTAAAATTTGTGCAAATCGTTGAAAATAAATATACTGCGATGAAGATTAGCTTTACTATATGGATGAACCCAATATTTTCGAGTATTTTTCTTCTTTTGCCTTCGCAATATTAGAACCGATAATATTGCCACATCATCATGACAGGACATAATGTAGACTAATGTGCGAACTACGGAGTTTTGTTTCCTACATTGGTGTTCAACTGTGTTGAAGCGACATATCGCAGACATGTTGCAAACATATGTCTTGTAAGTATGCGATCGGCCTTAGTTTTAATGTATTAAAACAACCTATTTTGGATTATTTCATTGCTCGTAATGATTTGGGCGAAGAAAAACCTCTGCTAATAGAGGGCTAATTGGGCAAGATCGAAGATTTCATGGATCGTTGATGACTGGTCCAGTGTTATATTCAATGACTAATCATAATTTTATGTTTTTGGTGGGGACTTTCGAAAACGGATTAAAGTAAAAATGAAGCATTTCATCAAGATTGCCTCAAAAGAACTGTGAAGTTTCCCAAAGGATTTATGATTTAGGGTTGCATATCGTCAGCTGGTCTAGGAATATATAAGGTAGTTGGACGCATTAACAACTTTAACATTTCGCACTATCATTAACTTCAGGATTATAACATAATTAATTAATAGAGAATATAATAAACATGTTAAAACAACGGGAAGGTGATCTAAAGCAAATTCCAATTTATTATTTATTAAATACATAATTATTAAGAGAAAGCACATACTCTAACCTTTCATTAAAATCACTTTATATATGATTATACTACCGTAAAAACAAATAATGAATTCATCAGATTAGAATCTATCGTCGCATTACCTGACAAACACCACGATGAATGGCGTTATTAATATCAAAACGCTCATTTAAATTCCTTTTATGAAAATCCACCGACATGTAACTATTTTTATGAAATAACTCTTTATAGAATGAATTATCATACAACAATAACTATTATTATTAAATAAAATGCGGAACCTGTCTTTAACAGTGGCGCAACTATATAAAATAATATAAACAATAATGGGAATGCCCCAAGGTATTATTCTTGGACTCATAGCATATTTGATACGTACATACGAACCATAGCCTAATTTTTTAATGGAAATTATGTAACTTGTTACATAGAACCGATAAGGATATAGGTAACAAATTGAAATGTGATTTGGATAAACAGAAAAAAAAATTTCTCTTAAGAAGCTCGAAAAATAAGTGAAGAAAAACTGAAATAAACCAATAGGAAGTGAAAGAAAAAAGCTATGCTTCTAGTTTTTTAAAACATTCATATTATAGCCATTGAGCTTTATTTTCTACTTTGGTAAAGTGTCTAGGAGCTCGTGTAAAGTTTCTACAATGGAAAATCAATACTTTAATAATAACATTTTTCTGTTCTCTATTTAAGTCTATAGATTTAAAAGCTCAAAGTTGTTATTTCTAATTTCTTGTAGATAAGATCTCTAGAATCTGTTTTTTGACAAAAACTAAATAATTTCGATAAACAAAACCTCTTAGACGATAGCACAAGAACCTATATTAAATAAGATCAATCATAAAGGCTCAAAAAAAGGGTTTTGAACAGGCCCTAAAGGTACAAAAAAAATTTAAAATGCTTATAGAAGCTTTTAGAACCTATACTTAAAAGTTTCTTTCATGTAAAACCAATAGTGTGGTTATCTTTTGATTTAGTTTTTCAGATTGGTCTTGGACAACTTCTCAATTACCTACGTTGACAGTGTATACATCTTAAAAGAAAGCATAGACATCTTCTCATCCATCTGCGTATTTAATGTTGACTCCTTGGTGGTCATCTTTCCCTTTTAAAATACGAAACTTTGAGAATGACTGAGTATTAGAACTCGTTGGCATAAAAGGGTAGCAGTAAATCCAAAGCTTCTCCATGGAGTGCTATGGTGAGGCTATCGCTTTATTTTTAGAAATCCATCCGTTGGCTCCAACAGCTGTATTAAACTATCATGTCATCGAATGTAGACAGCTTTATTCTTGGTTTAACATCTTCCTTGGATCTCTAGATACTTGACAGAAAAACCGATCTTTAATCGTCTACAGTAGCCTGAATTCAGGGGTCAACTTTTTCGTATCAGTAGGTTTATTGCATGACAGTATTATAAGGGTCATTTCATTTTTCCTAAACGCTTTACGAGCTAAGGTTGTAACCAAGTACGGATACCTTAGGTCATCAGATACAAATTCACAGAGATAATTAAACCAGTAAATTGACCAGAAGAATAACTTTAAGAAAAACTGTAACGCAGCGAAAATTGGATTCACACTAAAAGATAAAGTAAAAAACGAAGAGATAAGTAGAAGATCTGAGCTGGAGGATATTATAGAAAGCATATCAAAACAAAAATGGAAATGAGAGGACATCTTGCAAGACTTAGACGGGATTTGGAAAAAGAAACTTAACGAATGGAGACCCAGAACCCATAAAAGGAACAGACGACATAAAAAGAATTTCAACAAACTGGATCCTGGATCTCAGTGGACAATGTGCTCATTTAATAGACACTTTGATTTAAACCATTTTTTTTTGTTATGTGTGAAGATTTTTGTATAGATTCTATATTAATCTCCGTCACTGTATGAATTATCATATTAAACAATAACCATAATTAAACAGAAACTGCGGCACCCATCTGCATTATTATTTATTCACCTGACATAATGTCCTTGTTTATGAGTCCATTTGATCAAAACGCATCAATATGGAACAAAACATTTCACAGTTCCGGTATAGAAAAGATTAAATGCAGGGATATCCGGACTTTTCTATAAAAGAATGATTTAATAAACATAATATAAAATGTAGGTACTTTTATTTGTAATAAGTGGGATGGGTAATTTGAATACAAATTGGATAATAATATAACTAGACAAGCCTAGCTTTTTATGGTTATTGTATGCTTTGATAGGATTCATATCACTTTAAATTGTCATTGAAATTAACAACAATTTCCCAATTGTTGTATAGTTTAAATTAATATTATCTCTATATAATCGTATTATTTAGGTCATAAAAAGGTCATTTTTATAATTGTTGGGATTATTTTTTTTTCATAGATACAAACCATTGACTCTATCTATATATAGAAACTGTTGCCCTTACAGCCATCTATGTGAAGGTTGACCAAACACATGTTGCTTTTTTATTGCTGTTAGGGAAAGGTTATTGTGCAGTTTTCATTTTTAGGGTAAAAGATTTTCCGCATTGATCATATGAATGAAGAATATACCTAAGGGATTTTCTGGATTTTCCACTGCAACTTTGAATTAAGTATCGTTAAAGAGACAATCTACTAGCATTTCTATCTTTATGAAGTTAATTGTTGAAGTTTATATTATTTTTATTTTTATATTCATGCAGTTTAATTTATGAGATTACATTACTTTTAAAACCTCTAGTTTTGCTTATAGTACGGACGCCAAGTACGTTTTCGTTGGGATTGTTCGTTCGAGGGTATGTAGGTATTATGTATGTTTGTATGTATGTATGAGTAAATTAGGCTTAACAGATACACCTGCGACCTATAAAATCTATTGTGTCCCCCTTTTCTTGCTAAACTTCAATGTTTTCCTCAGACTTATATCAGATCTTCCAGCCTATCTTTCTTAGAAAGTTTAGGTTATCGTTGAGCTTCAAGTTAGGTAGATCTTCCTCTTCTATTTCGTATGACCCTAGATATTTGACCTTAAAATTACGTACTGCAATGCAATCTGAGAGTATGTGTATTGAGGTTTCATCCTCTACCTCACAAAATCTGCACTTTGCTTCATTTACCAATCCTAGTTTCTTCATGTGTTCTCTTAATCTGCAGAGTTCCGAAAAAAAGATCCCCCTTCCTAACCTGAGACTCCTCCAATCCGTAGTAGACTTGGACCTTCCTGAAGACCTGGTAATCCTCCTGGACGAAACCCTCCTTTCCTACCGCTAGATGGTACCCTCCATACAAAAAAAATCAATCGTCAATCTACCAACCCCACATTGCCCCAAGAAGGTACGTTCAAGCAGCATGGATGAAGTGAAGATCCAATCTGCACAAGGGAAATGCAAATGGAAAATTTATGAGAGCGGGGCCGACGACAGATACTAACTTCATCCAAACAGTTCCATCCATTCCCTCAAAAGGACGTAAGTCCTACAACAGGGTTCTCTTACATACCAAATTCCTAGAATATATCAGGTTTATCTTCCAAACTCTATATCCTTCGACCTCGTCCACCGTCATGTGTCCTCTTAATCGGCGGTTAATATTCCTTTTATAAGATAAGGTTTTCTTTTTACTAAGGTTAAGACAGCTGAAACATCTCTTCTGGTAATAGTTTCCCAGTAGTCTTTTCGATTGTCTTAGTCCTTCTAGATTGTTCTAGTACTGGGATTTTTTTCTATCCATTTCTTTCCTTAGTTTTTCTAAGACTGCTGATTCCACAAGATGGTTCTGGTCCCAAGTATGAGGTTTTAGCTCCTTCTTTTGCCAGCTTATCTGCTGTTTTGTTTCCTTCTATTCCTGTGTCCTGGAACCTATTGGAGAGTAACAGTGTTATTTTGTCCTAGTTCACTTAATTTGCCTAGGCATTCCCAGATCATCTTTGAACTAATTGTGTGCGAGTTCAGAGCTTTGATGGCTGCTTGACTATCCGACATGGTTACAATCTTTTATTTAGAATAGTTCCTTTCGATATTAAATTCTATACATCTTTCAATGACACAGATTTCCGCTTTAAAGATGCTTGGATATTTGGCTCTAGGTCCAAAAACTCCTGTTCCTTTATTTAACTTGTCAGCTCTCTTCTTCTCTTCTTTGCTAGTTCCGCTTAATTTTTTCTTTGTGGGTTACGACTGCCGGGCAACGTTTCTTTTAGAGCGTTTATTATTCCTCAACTTGTTTGTTCGTTTTCCAGGTCTCGTAGATATCTGGCTAGTGTATTTTCGTACAGGGCACTGTTTTCGGGACTAATTCATTTCTTCTTTTGTGTTTTAAAAATCATCTTGGTTATTTCTACTTTAGTTTTTAATTGTACCCTTGCTTGGATTAATCTATGGTCGCTTTCTGTCAAGAATTTGTTGAGCACGATATCTTGGACTTTTTTGTTCGTTATTATGAGATCTAACTCATTTTTGGTTCTGCCATTTGTGCTTATTCGTGTCCATTTACGTTGGGGTTTTTTATCGAAAAAGGAGTTCATCATGTATAGATTTTCTTGGTGTACCAGGTTAAGTAGCCTTTTTCCCCTTTGATTTTCGTTGCCATATCCATATCTGCCCATTGCTACTTCTGCATCATCCTGCTTGAACCCCATTTATATCTCCTATGATTATTGTGTCGAGTGTTGGTGTGGTATTTAGTGGTGTCTCTAAGTTTTTGACTTCTTGTTCAGAGTGGGTAGTCGTTGCAGCATATATATGGATGATTTTAAGGTGGTATCTGGCATTTATTTTAAAAATAAGATATATAACTCTTGGGCTGATGCTAACAATTATAACTATGTTTTTTGTATGTTTTCTAGTGTCTCTATATCACTGCTTTCTAAAAGCTAGATGTCTGATTTGTTTAGCAGTAATACCAAAGAATATTGCATACAGTTTAAGTGCATAATCGATAAATTTAAGATTTGGGTAAAGATACCTTGCAGGCATTCCAAGCTGTCCTACTTAATCTAGAATGGGAGTTTAAAGCATTAACTCCTTCAACGCTATATCGAAAACCGTTAGACCTTTCTGCTTTTAACCGATTTACTTGCACTAATCAAATCAATAAATGTAGGTTTATACCAGAAGTAGTTTTGTATATTTTCTGCCTTCCAATATTACTTATGTAATTAAAATAAATATCATGCATTATTTAACTATGCAAAAATTAATATACCTTGCTTTCTGGGTAACATATAGGGCTTGTTTACACTAAAATCTGCTATATTTTGTGTTTTAAATATAAAACCTACCTACTTGCCTTGCTGTACACCTATACGTTTATTGTTTTCTAAAAGTTGACTTAAAAGAAGCCGCAATTTTGATAGAGGAAGGAACTGGCGGTCCCAAGTTTATAGATGAGAGCGATAATTAGATTCTACCACACCCTTGTCTTGAGTTATAAGGTAATAAGAGGCTGGGACATGCCTAATTTATAGTCAACCCGCTCATCGAAACATTATAGAACCCCACACCTGAGTGTGTGTGTAGATGAAGAGCTTTATGAAAAAAACAACAACAACAAAGATGGAAATAACAAGCGGATGGACCCTATTCGAACACCTCATAATTAAATCTGATAAAAATTTTATGTTTGGATTTATAAATTTTAACTTTCATTCAGCTTTTTTAGTACCTAAGAATAGGCTTTACCAGTGGCGTTAAACAATTTTTTATTGTAAATTGTTTGTTCATTTTTTTCTATAAAAAAATTGGTCTTTTTATATATTTCACGAGTCTAACTTTTAAAGAAGTGAATCAAAATGTTTTCTTACGGCATTTGTTAATATGTTAGAGGTAGTATAGAAATAGGGTAAAATTATACGGAGGTACTCAAAAAGTATATCATGAAACTCCAAACATATCCTTTTGAATATAAAAAATGCAATTTGAAACCTCAATAATACTATTAGGAACACCAAAAAAATCTCATTTGAATGAGAAAAGTATCACTTGTAATAGTCCAGGGCATTTAGATCAAAATCGCCCGAATAGCGGAAAAATTTACATCCAGCAGATATCGACATGCGGTTTTTTGCATTGTGTTCAGGAAGGTCTCAGGAAAAAAGTCTACAACGTTTGGTTTGGCGCATTTTTGAAAAATGCCTTCTGGGCCGAAAAATGAATTTTCCAATTGCATCATTCCTTGCAACATTATAGGAACGACTGGAAACTCGGAAAAATCGTTACTAGGGGGTTTTTGGGGCTGCCGAACTCGATTCTGGTATTAGAATTAGCCAGGGGTGGCTCTGTGTGGGTGAATTGGGGGAGAAATGGCATCGTGCATGAAAATCGCTCCAAACTCGTTACTCGGGGGTTTTTTGGGATGACGAATTCAATTCTGACATTGAAATCACTCGGGGGCGGCTCTGCGGTGGTATCCGGTGGGACATTCTGAGGGAGAAACTGCATAGTCCGTGAAAATCGCTCCAAACTCGACACTCGGGGGTTTTCGGGGAGAGCTCGGGGTGCGGCTCTGCGGGGGTATCTGAGGGTCATTCTGGAGGGGAAATTGCATTGTCCATCAAAACCGCAGTTTCTCCCCCAGAATGTCCCCCCGGATACCACTGCAGAGCTGCCCCCGAATTATTCCAATGCCAGAATTGAATTCGTCATCACCGAAAACCCCCGAGTAACGAGTTTGGAGCGATTTTTATGCACGCTGCCATTTCTCCCCCAATTCACCCCTGCGCACCCTCTCAGAGCCACCCCCGAGTAATTCTAATGCCAGAATCGAGTTCGGCAGGCCCAAAAACCCCCGAGTGACGATTTCCGAGCGATTTTTTCGAGTTTCCAGTCGTTCCTATAATGTTGCAAGGAATGATGCAATTGGAAAATGCATTTTCCGGCCCAGAAGGCATTTTTCAAAAATGCGCCAAACCAGACGTTGTAGACTTTTTTCCTGGGACCTTCCTGAACACAATGCAGAAAACCGCATGTCGATATCTGCTGGATGTAAATTTTTCCGCTATTTTTCGTAACTTCCTTGGAATATAATTAGTAGTTGATATGTGACATTTGATAGTTGATATATGGCAGTTGAAATCTTTCAGATGGCTTTTGATAGATGACATTTGATATGTGACAGTTGACATTGGATAGTTGACGTTTTAAATCATATTTATGATGTTTGTAACAATGGACAGTTTCTAATTTTACATTTCTGTCGAGTTTGTTTACAATTAAAGCTTGATATTTTTTGACAGTTGACATCTGTTAGTTAGCATTTGATAGGTGACATTTGATAGTTGATATGTGACATCTTTGACATTGACATCTTTCCGTTGGCTTTTGATAGGGTGACATTTGACAGTTGATATGTGACAGTTGACATTGAATAGTTGACTTTTCATACCATATTCTTGATGTTTGTAACAATAATGGACAATTTCTAATTTTACATTTCTGTCGACTTTGTTCACAATTAAAGCTGGGTATTTTTTGACAGTTGACATCTGTTAGTTGGCATTTGATAGGTGACATTTCATATGTGACATTTTTGACAGTTGACATCTTTCAGTTGGCTTTGGATATGATGCCATTTGACAGTTGATATGTGACAGTTGACATTGGATACTTGACTTTTCAAACCATATTCTTGATGTTTATAACAATGAACAATTTCTAATTTTACATTTCTGTCGACTTTGTTCACAATTAAAGCTTGATATTTTTTGACAGTTAACATCTGTTAGTTGGCATTTGATAGGTGACATTTCATATGTGATATTTTTGACAGTTGACATCTTTCAGTTGGGTTTTGATATGATGCCATTTGACAGTTGATATGTGACAGTTGACATTGGATACTTGACTTTTCAAACCATATTCTTGATGTTTATAACAATGAACAATTTCTAATTTTACATTTCTGTCGACTTTGTTCACAATTAAAGCTTGATATTTTTTGACAGTTGACATCTGTTAGTTGGCATTTGATAGGTGACATTTTATATGTGACATTTGACATCTTTCAGTTGGCTTTTGATATGATGCCATTTGACAGTTAATATGTGACAGTTGACATTGGATACTTGACTTTTTAAACCATATTCTTGATGTTTGTAACAATGGACAATTTCTAATTTTACATTTCTGTCGACTTTGTTCACAATTATAGCTTCATATTTTTTGACAGTTAGTTGGCATTTGATAGGTGACATTTCATAATGACATTTTTGACAGTTGACATCTTTCAGTTGGCTTTTAATATAATGCCATTTGACAGTTGATATGTGACAGTTGACATTGGATACTTGACTTTTCAAACCATATTCTTGATGTTTATAACAATGGACAATTTCTAATTTTACATTTCTGTCGACTTTGTTCACAATTAAAGCTTGATATTTTTTGACAGTTGACATCTGTTAGTTGGCATTTGATAGGTAGCAACTTCAATTAAGAATTTATTTGAAAAATATAAACAGTAATAACCGAATTTAATTTGAAATTAATTTACCTACGCCTTTGGTATTCATATACCCGATAAAGCATTGATTTATTCAGGGTTCTTCATCACCAATTAAAGAAATACCATGTTATTCTTCATCAATGTCATATTAAAAATAAAACATGAAATTTTTGTTTGAATTCGGCTCACAGAAAAAACATTTTCAGGTATTATATTACCATATAAACAATAGAATGTTCTCTATGTCCGGATGATATTTAATAACCAACAGTTGACAAGTTATTAATATTTAAGTTTTTTTTTATAGGTATATAATTTTGTGTTTAGATTTTACAATTATGGGAAAGTTAATCTAAGAATATCATTATTATCTAGACGACTAAAAAATTATAGCTTTATTCTATAAGTAGCTATTTGTTGCCATTAAGATAAAATATGAAATTATTAACATTTGACGTTTAAGAAATGTCAAATGTCAAAATTATAAAGCTTTATTACCATAAAATATAAAATTATAAAGATTTGACATATTTGGTGACAGAACAAAATGATTTAAGTTTTAAATGTGACATTTGAGGTATTACTTTTGTCAAAGTTGCACTCACTATGTTTTGTACGATTCAGTTTATTCTATGATTTACTGATTGTTGCCATAAAATATAGAATTATTAAGATTTGATGTATTTGGTGTAGGAACGAAATTAGTTACAGAACTTTTTAAATGTGACATTTGACGGATCATTTATGTCAAGATTGTATATATTCAAAGTTTAGTTTTAGTTTAAACTGACTGTTGACATAAAATTTGAATATGAAATTTGACGTATCACATATGTTAAAGTTGTACGCACAATGTTTTGTACAATTAAGATCGCGTTTATTCTATTAGTTGCTGATTGTTGTAACGTTAATAACGTTATTTGTGGCCTGACCTATTGACTATTAAATTTTTATAATTTTCGGTGTTATTGTGAGTCGTCGCGTATACTTTATCAGATTTGAGAAGGGGAATTTTTAGTTCGATCGTAATTTGCGTCGCTATTTGGATTCTTTTCATTTTGTGCTTCGACAGAAATTAGTTCTCCTCACTTCTTACACCCTTCTGGTGAGTAAAATTTAATTTGTTATAATTTTAAGTAATAGTCAAAAATTTGGTGAATATATTTTTGGTAGTTTTATTGGATATTTTTCTAACATTTAAATTTTTCGATTAGTACAATCATTTGACAAGAATCAGTTTTTTATTGAAATAAAAATATATAAACACAACAAGTGATTAACTTTTTTCTCGAAGTTTGGAGAAACCTTGGATGATTGTAATCGAAATTAAGGTCTATTGCGACGGAATTCTGACTGCTATTATTTTAATTCTTAGGGCCTTTGCCAAATAGTGAAGGGTCCTAAGTGAGGGCTTATCGAGCCGAATTTTGCCTGTTAAGAGAAACCATCTTGCCAGCGTCACCATAGCCGTTTGGTTAACCACTACGGAAGTTTTCCTCAGATTTTTCCAGTTAAGAGAAACCATCTTGCCAGTGTCACCATAGACCGTTTGTTAACCACTACGGAAGTTTTCCTCAGATTTTTCCAGTTAAGAGAAACCATCTTGCCAGTGTCACCATAGACCGTTTGTTAACCACTACGGAATTTTTCTTTAGAATTTTCCTGTTAAGAGAAACCATCTTGCCAACGGCACCATTAATCGGTGCTCATCAACTTCCGGAGGTCTCAGTATTCCGTCCAGAAAACTCCACCACATCGATTCCGAAGAAACATCAGAAAAAGATAAGAAAAGAGTTAATTACTTTTACTAATAACTTAAAATATTTTCTTTGAATAAACAATATAACACTGATTTCACTCTTTTATTTGTATGTCTGTACTTGGCGCCCTTTATTTGTTTGGGGAGAGTTAAAAAAGAAAGCCAGAAGGAAGCCACGAACCCTGGAGCTGGCCAAGGGTATTTTTACGCTACATTGTTGCCATAAAATATAAAATTATAAAGATTTGACGTATTGGGTGTCAGAGAAAAATGAGTAAGTTTTTAAATGTGATATTTGACGTATCATATATATATCAAGATTATACGTGTACATAATTAAATTTAAGTTTAATCTTAAAGAGATCACTTTTAACATTATGAAAATGAAATTTGACGTTGCACACACTATTTTTTGTACGATTCAATTTATTCTATGAGTCAAAGAAAAGAAAGGAAAACAAGTATTTTTATTATTAGCTGAGCAGTTTCGGCCCAACACCGGCTATCAACAGAGCTAAATCCAATATATCCACAGATTAGTGGAAGGGTAAACGATGTGATAGATCGTGATTTAAGTGCATTTTCAGTCAGCGATTATGCTGTAAGCTCACTGACGACAACATATACCTTGTACTGATGAGCCCCAATAGGGCGAAACCCTCTTATGTTGTCTCTTTAACTGCAAACGGGATTTGTTGGCTTCAGTTCCTTATTGTTGAATTGTCTATCGATCTTTTCACTTCTTGGGTATTGATTAACCTTTGGACTTTTAGCTCTCTTGATGGCCGGTGTTAGGCCGAAACTGCTCAGCTAATAATAAAATTTTTTTACACACTACCCTGAGAAAAATACTTGTTTTCCATTATTTTCTTTGACTTCAGTTAGTGTGTACAAGTCTTAACAGTCTATTTTATTATTCTATGAGTTACTGAATGTTGCCATAAAAGATAGAATTATTAAGATTTGACAGTTAGAGTGAGTTATTTTAATTAAACCTAATTTTTGCCATTAAATATGAAATTGACATTTAAGGTATAGCATAATATATCCAAATTATACGTATACTCATTAAAGATTTAGTTTATTCAGTCTACCACTGATTGTTGCTGACATTGTTGACATTTGACGTATTACATCCGTCAAAATTGTACTCTATCTGCCTTAAATCATTTACCCTGTTCAGTTTATTGTTCGAGCATATCTGTGTTTGTTTGAAAGTTACGCCCTAACTGCTCCGTTAATCTGATAAATAAAGCATCCGTTTCGGCTACGTCATAACATCGGATTAATATGGAAAGCTGTCTTCACTCCTATTACCCTATCATCCCCTTATTATGTAACAATTTAACGGACGGTTCTAATCGAGATCGAGATAAGAACTCGAGCTGAATATGGCGTATAATAACCGAGTATAATACAAAGCGCAAACATGGATCAGGTTCTCTTTATAGATGATATCTTGATTAGATTAAATTTATATGAGATTTGACTTATAGGTTTAATGGAATATATGTTCAAGAGTTAGATAAGTTTATAGTTGCATAAAAGGGGGATTATTGTGATTTATTAATAGTTGTTTGTTTACCGAAAATTTTATTTCATCGATTTATCGATATGGATATGAAAATTGGATTTTAATAGGAAACTTTGTGACCCTATGCGATCATATAATATTGGAAAACTGCATTTGTGCATACAAAAACGCATTTTTAAAGTGCACTTCATACATAGCTCGTTATTTATTGACGAAAACGAATTTAAATTTGTTATTCGGAGGTTTTTGGGGTCGCTTAAAACGAATTGACATTAAAAGTACCTAATCTCTGGAGTACCTGATGTCCAGGTTACCTACTCTTTACGTCGTCTCCTGGTAATTTTTGCACTGGATTTAAAAAAAAAAATGGGTTTTCAATATCTATATTCAATGAAATTCTAGGAGATCACGTAAAGGATGGTGTCTGGGCACTAGATCACTTTTAAAATTATATACGTTCTCAGCGAGCCTAAAAACTCCCTAGTATTGAGTTTTGACTAATTGTTTAATGAATAAACCGAAAACTCCAAGAGACGATATAAATAATAGATATCCTGTGCATTAGGGCCACTGGAGATCAATTTCAATGTCATATTTGTTTTTAGCGAGCCCAAAAATAACCAAGTATTGAGTTTTAACTAATTTTATAACGATATAACTCCAGGAGGTGATGTAAACAGAAGGTGATGTGTGGAGTGTGACTGCAAGATTGACGCTGTTGTGTGTCACCTCCGTCGTGAGGCCTCCTCCCATTTGGCAACGACAAAGGGAACCTTCGCCGAGGGCTCAATTTTTTTTCTTTTTTTATTCAGTGTCGTGGTATTTCATCCATCATGCTCACATCTACCATGTATCTGTATGAAAGAGGGGTTTCATCGAAAAGTTCTTCTAGGTCTGCAGAAAGGTCTTTGTCTACAGTCTGGAGGAGGCTTAAGATCTTGGTTTTCGGAACTCTTGATCTTCTTTGGAGTCCACCATTTCAGTGAGTATTGTCGGTCCTCTGAACAGGGGTGTTCGATCCCTGGAGAGTCCGAGCGACGTAGCGTTGTTGTAGCGACTGAAATCGAGAGGGAAAAGGCAGTAAAGGTGGTGTAGGTTTTTGGCTTTGTGTATGATTGCTCTGTCTGTGGCATGTAGAGAATGAAGGAGTCTCTGAGGAAGGGCCTTATAATCGACCAGAGGTCGGATAAAAGTTTTATAAGTGTGGAGTAGGATTTTGTTCTAACATCTTAATTCCGAGTCCACCACCCAAGGCACCTAGTTGGGACGCTCGTCTTCTCATTTTGTTGATTTGATGTTGGCGTCCCACCTGAGTGTTTGAGTGAATCAAACGCCCAAGTAGGTCACCTGATCTTGAGGAACGAGCTGTTCCCTCATAATGACAGGTTGATATGGTCGAAAGTGAGATTTTCTTGTCGACTAAGGTTTGGATGTCAGAAAATAATGGTTGTTGGGGTTGAGAGCTATATATGTACACAAAGTTTTATAGAATTACCTAATGACGATTTTATCATTGAATTTGTGTTTTGTCAGATTACAAGATACTTTTTTGTAAAAGAATCCGGACTATAGGAGGTCGTGGGGAGTAATCTGTAATCCGACAAATTCGATATATCAACACTACCATGCCAAATGTTTGTCGGATTACCGGGAGTCCGCTGTACTTTTTTATATATTTTTTTTGGCAATAACTAACAGTATAACAACTGTAAAATTTAGATACGTATCCTTTGAAGGTTGGTACCAACTAAAAATCAACATTTATTGGTCTTCCAACTTTTCAGTCCATCTATTCTCCATTGGATTTACTGTATTTATTAGTTTCTTTCTAATTTAGTAATTAGTACACCATAAATTTTAAATAATTTATGTCATAAAGCAAAAAAGGCATATATTACTGTTAAAATAAATCACATTTCTAACATGTAATATGTTTAACATAAAACTAATTTGTTTGAACAAATAAACCAAACTAATCGCAGTTACATATTTTCACGAATAGTGAAAAGGCGTGGAATAATGTAATGTTTTCGAACTTCGAACCACATAACATTTTTTTCTAAGGTTCAAGGTTGAGCTAGGCCGTACGCCAACTGGATATAAATAAATAGTCAACAGAATTATAGACACACTTTATATTGGAACGAGCGTATATACGGAATTGTAAAAAGTTAAATAAATATATAGTGGAATGAAATTTAATGTTTGGTCACGAACTTGGGAATGCCATTCCGTTAAATCAGATAATAACTAAAGTACGGAATTGAAATATTTAATTTTGTTTCGTTTACTCTTCTAATATAAGAATTTTTGAAAGGTTTATAAATGTAGGAAGTTTAAATCGATAAACAAGCATTTATACATAAATAAAGAATATTTAACATGATTCTATTTTTGCTCTTTGTTTATTTCTTTCCTTTTAAATTATCACTATTTTGACATACCAATAGTCATCTTAACATTTTTTGAGATAAAAAATCTTGAGTTGATTGCATCTTTGGTTTACTTTTCTTTACAATTTTACCCACTCCAATAATAAGTATTTCTTTTCAAAAGTAATATTCTGGAATGTCTATCAAGCTGGCGTATCCAATTTTTTGGATCTAGTGGATATTATAGTCTAGTCGACAAGTTGAAAATGGTACAAAATAGAGATACTACTCTTAAAATTATGTGCGATAGCTCATTGGATCCGGAATGACGTCTAGAAAAATGTGCTAAAAGCGTGTATAGGCACATAAAAAATTGCAAAAGTTATAAACAATTAAAGATGAAAAAAATGGCATTTCGTTTTTTGCCAATATTTAATAAAATATTAATATTTAAGAAATTTCAAAAAAAGATTCTAAAAGAGGAGGAAATTTCCAATAAAAAACTCCAAACTCCTGGAACTCTATCTTCATTATTTATAATTTTAATTTAACGCTGAAAATAGGTCTGCGCGCGACATTTTTAGGTTGCGCGCGTGGTGGTCAAAAGCGAGTACGGCACATTAATTTATTTATTTAAGGTATTGAATATTATTTTTTAAATTTGAAAAAATTATGGTGTGTTCTAAAGACTATAAATAATTTATTCCCGTTGGAAATTTTACTTAAAGTTAATTTTTCAACAAGTTAAACAATTGTTAACTAACAACATTTTCTTGAACTTTTGTCTTAATTGTAAATAAAAAAAAATGTTTAAACAATTGCCGTAAAAATTTTTCGCTTCGTAGAGCCATTCTTATATACATACTTTACAAGATCACGCCATAAAAATTAAAAAAATATTCATACTTTGTTTATAATAATTTTTGTAGTTAAACAACATTGCTTGGATTTTTCAGTTTTTGGTTAAGTGCAAAAATTATTATAAACAAAGTATGAATATTTTTTTAACTTTTATGGCGTGATCTTGCAAAGTATGTATATAAGAATGGCTCTACGAAGCGAAAAATTTTTACGGCAATTATTTAAACATTGTTTTTCATTTACAATTAAGACGAAAGTTCAAGAAAATTTTGTTAGTTAACAATAATTGTTTAACTTGTTAAAACATTAACTTTAAGTAAAATTTTCAACGGGAATAAATTATTTATAGTGTTCAGAACACACCATAATTGTTTCAAATTTAAAAAAAAATATTCAATACCTTAAATAAATTAATTAATGTGCCGTACTCGCTTTTGACGCCACGCGCGAACCTAAAAATGTCGAGCGCAAACCTATTTTCAGCGTTAAATTAAAATTATAAATAATGGAGATAGAGTTCCGGAAGTCGGAGTTTTTTATTGGAAATGTCCTCCTCTTTCAGAATCTTTTTTTGAAATTTCTTAAATATTAATATTTTATTAAATATTGGCAAAAAACGAAAGGCTTTTTTTTTATCATCTTTAATTGTTTATAACTTTTGCAATTTTTTATGTGCTAATACACGCTTTTGGCACATTTTTCTAGACGTCATTCCGGATCCAATGAGCTATCGCACATAATTTTAAGAGTAGTATCTCTATTTTGTACCATTTTCAACTTGTCGATTAGACTAATAATTTGTAGCTAATTTGTTACGCTATTCCCAAAATTGTTGCTTCAACCAGTTCCAACAAATGTTGGATCCACTAGCTTGATATCAAGCTAGCGTATCCAGGATCTGTGATAAATACAGATACAAGGTTTGAGGCATAGGTAATTGTAGAGACTTTAAAGTAGCCTCTTAGGTTGCTAAAGAAACTGAAGGTACAAAAAGTTGGAGAGAAACTTTTAAGGAATGTACAAAAAGTTCAAGGAGTTCTTGTTGTAGAATCATTAACAGATTCAATTAAAAGAACCGCCTATAATGCCGCTGAAGAACAAAATAAAGAGGTTGAAAAAGTGTAGAACCTAAAAAAACCTATCGAATTCTCATTGAGCTAACATTGAAAGACTGTCTTAGGTACGTAAAGAAGAATCTGATTATGTTTAAAGAGCTTCCCTAGATAGTTCAAGAGACATTAAATAAGCCTTTCAGATTGCTGAAGAAGAAAGTCTTCTTCTTCTTCTTCATCTTAGTTTAGGACAAAGTCCTGTTCCTTTCTACAGTTTACCCTCCTGTTGGGTCTTGGGAATGCGATGTCCAGCTTTCATACCATCGTTTTGGAGGTCTCCCGGGCGGTCTCGATGTGTTGGGTTTTTCAGACATTGCAATTTTTGCGAGCCGCTCGTCATCCATTCTGTTGACGTGGTCTCTCCACTCTCTACGTCTTTGTCTAGAAGTCTAGACCATCTTACGATATCCTGTACTCTGCATTGTTCTCTTATTGACTTGTTCCTTTCTCGGTCCCTTAGAGTATAGCCTGCAATGGACCTCAGCGTTCTCATTTCAGTTGTTCTTAGGAGCTTCTTGGTTGTTGGTTGTTTGTTGTTTGTTAAAGAAAGTGAAACTGTTAAAGCAGCGTCTAAAGAAAATAAAAGAAGCATATAGTTGTCGTTGAAGAGCTATTAAAAGAGTCTCCCAAGTCGCTCCAAAATAATTGAAGATGTTGAAACAGCTTCTAGAGAAGTTAACTCCGGTTTTTAAAGAAAACCTAAATATACTGAAAAAGTTCTGGAAGAAGCTACTTCGTTGTGGAATTATTGACAGAGCCTTATAGGTAGCTAATAAATATAGTAAAGATGTGGAAGAAAGTTCTGGAGAGGTTAAAAAACGCCTAACAAATTCTTATTTTGGAGCTATTAAAAAAGCCTTTTATTCTTCTGAAGAAGAGTCTAAATGTGCTGAAGAGCTCCAAAGTAGCGACAAGACACCTATCTAGTTCTCGTTGAAAATATCTTCAAAAAGTCTTTCAGGTTAAGAAAGTTAATATAGTCTTCAAGGTTGCTGAAGAAGAAAGCAAAGACGTGAACGAGAAGCTACAAAATCTATCGAATCTATTTATACAAACACTCTTAGAGCAGTTATAAAGAAGTGGTCCAAAAATATTAGTTGTGTAGCCATACCAGTTGAGGGTTAAATAAAAAAAAAGTGATAGTATTTTTAAAATAGAATTTAGCACATACCTACCTATAACTAATAGTCCATTGACTTGTTCTTTGTTGTTATTTATAACTAAATGTCTATAAAGAAAAATCCTAATTAAAGTAAAATAGCAGCAATGCATGGCGTGAGAGACATTCTTAGGAAATAAACGGTTTCACTCATAGAATTATTTCTTTCAAGCATGGCTAATTCTCAGATCCCGATTAAAATTAAAAACTAGCATATCATCAATCACAGGATGTAAGGCCCGATGACTTGTTTATTAGATTTTACTACCGATAATTTACACCGTTCCAATACCAACACTCGCTTTTTTGTGTTTCTATTCAGCAAATATCCTTATATGCAATAATTGGTCTACCGTACGAACAAGTGCCTTTTACGTAGATGCTTTCTTATTAAACTCAATTTATTACTGGAAAACTTAACACTATAAAATATTTAAAAAATTAATACAAATCTAGAACAAATATATAAAAAAAAATCTAAGGTTTGAGCAAACAAATTTACAACATGGTCAATCTAAGAAGTAAGAAAGTATCATCGGATGTATACATATGCATTATATAGAAAAATCGTTAAAATTTTACCATTGCAGTTTTCGGAACTGAACCAAAATAAATAATTTTTTCCCATGATATACGGATTCTACATACCAAATTTCACGACTCTGTGACCTTCCGTTCGGGAGTTATAGCCACGGTCAGAGTTTCGGAAATTTTACAGTTAAGGTTCTTTCATCTGAACCAAAATCAATAGGTGTTTTTCTCATAAAATAAGGATTCTGTATACTAAATTTCACGACACTGAGGCCTTCTATACAAGTGTTATAGCGCACACGGTCAGAGGGCAGACTTTATACAAGGGTTTCGGAAAACCGTTAAAATGTTAACATTAGAGCTATCCGATCTAGATCAAAATTAATAATATTTTTTCCAATGACATTAGGATTCCATATACCAAATTTCACGGCCCTGTTACCTTTCGTTTAAGAGTTATAGCGCACAAGAATGGAGGAACGATGTTATAAAATAAAGATTGTACTTAAAAAATAAAAGTAAAACTAAAATACAAAAAAATTGTCATGACCCACATTATAGAAGCTCTAGAAGAAACCAAAAAGACCAGAAGTATGCTAAGAGTTGTTGGATGAACGTGCTAAGAACAATCATAGACAATTTAAGACGATATTATTATGTATTTTAAAACATTGACGTAAAAAAGCAATGTGAGGTGGTAGATGTAGTGGAATAAAGAGGACAGTGGCTGAATCATTTACAAAGATTGGAGAAAGACCTGCAGGAAAGCACGTTACAGAAAACCACCAAAGAGATGAAAAAGCAGCTAAAAATTAACCTCTAACGGTGCTTTTAAAATTAACAGATCATAAAACAAGAGAAGGAAGAAAAAGCAAAAAAAATGTTGATATTTCAGAAACAATTTAAGACAAAATGCATTTAGGAACATTGATGCAAGGGATCAATGTGTGGTGCAAGATGTAGTGAAATGAAGAAGGCAGTGGCAAAACCATTTACGAAGATTGAAGGAAGACCTGCAGGAAACAATAGGAAAAAGAAGAATAAAATTGTTGTACTGGATATCAACTATGTCAAGAATACTAATAAGGAATTAATATTGACAAGACAAGAAATTTGCTAATATGCATTCAATGAATGCCTTAAACAGTTAGAATCTCTTTGAAGGCACAGTTTGGGGAGAACACACTATCTCAGAATTGCGTACACGTAGACATAAGAATTTAATGGACTGAAAATAGAAATCATAATCGATGCCCAAGATCAAGCCTTACCGATGACAACATCCATAACGTTATCAAAAGTAATCTAGCTATGGAAGTCTTTAACCCACAATCACTGACAAACTTAGTTTCAACAAAATTAGTGCTTAATGAGTTTCAAGGTTGTTGACTGAAAACCAAAACAAAGGACAGGTCAAAGATCGCTGAAAGGATTCTTAAATCGATTTCAGCAAGAAGAGAAGACCTTTTTAAGGCGCATAGTGGCATGTGATGGGAAGTAGATAAATTACACTCTCGAGCCAAAAATGGAGAGGAAAAAACAAAGTCTTTTTTACTGGAAAAGTCGTTGCAACGATTTTTTTTTGACTTCATGAAAACTTTACGTATCAATTTTCTTCACCATTAACGTTACTAACCATTACTACTACCAGTTGTAACGGTTAGTAAAATCCTCTTATAAAAAAAAAAAAACGTGGAAGTACCCTCCAGAAAGGTCATTAGCTTCCAGGACAACGCCATGCTTCACACTGCAGCTTTGACAAGGAATATCCAAAAAAAATGGATGGGAAATGTTCCTATGATTATGTTTTGTTTACACCTATGAAAGAATCGCTGAAGGGACAGTAATTTGGAAGCAATGAAGAAGTCGAAGATCACGTGAGTAATTGTTTAACATTCGCCCTTAAACTTTCTATAACCGGGTGGTAATCGGTTGAAAAGATTATGCAATAAACAAAATTACCTCTAAGGAAAGCAAAGCTTTTTATGTCTGCTTCGGCTTTGGAGCGAGAGTAGTAAATCGAGAAAAAGTGTCCGCGAGCATACGATCTGTCTAAATTGAATTCATTTTTATAAAATTCTTCCTACAATAAAAACCACAATAATATTGAAGTGATAAGTTCTTATGGGAGGGTAACTGATTTTTAGCGTAACGCGTTGAAAAAAGCGTTTATCATAACGCGTTGTTTATCGTTGAAAAAAGCGTTTATCATAACGCGTTGTTTATCGTTTTTACACACAGGCGCAGTGAAAAGAATAATAATATCATACTTGGATTGGATTAGTTGAAGTTATCACTTCTGTCACGCGTCCTGAGACGCACACTTCTTTTTTAATACCTTAAGGTACCTTGTTTTGTAGAGCAGATCTACGACAAAGAGCAATAAAGTTTTTTCAATAAAACTGTTAAATTTTAAAAAAAAGTTAGCAATATAAAAGTTAAAAAAAAACTGATTAATACTCAGACAGAGTAACGTATGTTTAAATCGAAATGTCCTATATATACCTACGATAATTTTTTAACATCGAAACGTGTTCTGTATTCACGTGCAGTACCAAGTCCCAACAAATTGACGAGTAAATTAAAAACGACGTTACCAAAGTTGGCACATTCGTAAAAAGATGGTGTCCATCCGATGAAAAAGGCAAAGTTATTTCACGGTCGATACCACTGAACACTGAAGACTCGTTCTAATAACAATGAGTCCCATGTGCAGGTGACATTGTCTTCTTCCTGGAATATTATGTTTTATGAATGTATCGGTGAGCTTTCAGTTGTCAAAAAAAAAACTAAGAATGTTGACGGACTGGACAATATGGACGGTAAAACAAAATGGCTCATTAAGACTCATTAATTTTAAACGATTTATTTATTAAGTAACAACCAATAACAAGACATGTACAACAATAAGAATGCTGCCAAAGAATTTAACTACTTACATATATTTTATGTAAGGGTTCGTATAAAGCAGAAGACTGTTAATATATACATATACGAATTATCATAAACACATACCAATATTTAAAAGAGGAATTCTTGCATAGGTACCTATATGTAATTTAAATCTTGAAAACGATGTGAAATTTATTTAGTTTCGGGGGCGATATTCCATCTAACTAGTTTTTTTTTAAAAAACGTCGTTTTATCCGTACTTTTAGGCAATGAAAAACTGCTACAAGAAACTAAAAATTATTACTCTAAGGGGCGGTTTCTCCAAACTAGTTTAAACTACCGGGATCGTTTAACCGAAAGTTTAACTTCAAAATCGATTTCTCCAACCGAAAAGGTTAGTTTAACTGCTGGCGACGATTAAACTGCCTCTCCACTTGGTTTAAACCCTCGATTGTGGATTAAGCTACTCCTGTCGGCTGTCACAGTAAACAGACGTAACAGAACCTAGAATATTACTTCGTTTTGCCGTGTTGTGTAAAGTAAATGAAGTGTGATTGACATGGAAGAAATCTTTGATAATTTGAATGCGGTGGAAGATGAAGAATTGGAAATACGAGCCCCTATTAGACGTGGTTCTAGAAGAATCCGTGACTGGGTTGATCATTTTCAAATATGGGAATTTTTTAATGGGTTTAAAATGACTAAGAACTCCGCTAGCATGGTTTTAGAAGGTATTCGAGGTAACATACAGTCAAGACCAACGAAGAACCAAGCTGTTACTCCTAAGCCTAAGTTTTTCACTACCGTTCGATACCTTGCCTCTGGCAGTTTTTTAATTAATGTTGGAGATTATAGTAGTATGCACATTTCTACATAAGGTTGTCAAGGAAGTTTGCAACAACATGGCTAGGCTCTTTCCACAGTTCATAAAATGCCCTTCACTGAAGCTAAAATGAATCAGCTTAAACAAGGATTTTACCAAAAAGCAAAATTTCCTAATTGCATCGGTGCTCTAGAGTCTAGACTGTACTCATGTTAAAATAGAGTCTGTGGGAAGGGAAACTGCAGAAACTTATCGCATCGTAAAGGTTTGTTTTCTATGAATATATAGGCAATTTGTTACAGTTCTTTATTATTTAGTAACGTTGTTGCACGATGGCCTGGATCTACGCATGACTGTCACGTATTTAATTCATCAAGAGTTAAAAAAGATTTTGGAAATGGTGTATACAGGAACAGTATATTAGTAGTTGATAGTGGTTATGGCTGCACTAACTACTCCATTCCACCACTAGATGAAGTAGTGTTGCCAGAGGAACGTCTTTTTCAAGAGGCTCGAGTGCGTACTCGCAATCCAATTGAAAGATGTTTTGGTGTTTGGCTTTTAACCTTTTTATAAATGTTAAAAATTACTTCCACTTTCCTCCAAACATTATCCTTCCCTCTTTGCGAAATATGATCGGTCTTCTTACATTCGATCATTTCCTTAAAATCGTGAACTAAATCCATCAACATAATCATCTTCTGTTTGTTTAAAGTTTTTGTTTTTCTTGAGTACATTTTTTTTCCACTTGTTTTGTCTCCATTATGCCAGTTTAATTTTTATTTCAATCAAAAGCTATAATCACAATGAAACTAACCTCTAATAGCAGAACAAAAACAATGCCAATGTAAACAAAAAGGGCAGCCAACCGAGACTTTTGAAGGTATAAACTAAACTTTCGGACAAATTTTGTGGAGAAATTGGAAAGCAGTTTAAACGTTCGTATAAAGAAATTCTCAGTTTAAGTTAAACCACATTTGGAGAAACCGCCCCTAAGTCAGGTTGTTAAAAAGTTTTGAAAGCAAAAATGAAAGAATGTGTATTTATTAATGAAAATCTCTCTCAAGTTGAACATACTTATTCCAATGATGCTCCAGTAATTTTATACCATATCTGTAATGATTTTCCGAAAGCTTCTTCATTCGACGAAAAACGCTGTCCACGAAAGAATTGTTTCTGAAGAGGTGAGAGTCTAAAGGAACAAAATCTGGTAAATACGGTGTTTGTTCAAGCAATTCGAACTTTAAATAGTTCAATTTAGCCATCGTCAATCTGTAATGATTTTCCGGAGGCTACTTCATTCGACTAAAGTTGCTTTCCACGAAAGAATTGTTTCTGAAGAGGTGATAGTCTGAGGGAACAAAATCTGGTGAATACGGTATTTGTTCAAGCAATTCGAACTTTAAGTAGTTTAATTTAGCCATCGTCAATCTGTAATGATTTTCTGGAAGCTACTTCATTCGACTAAAGACGCTTTCCACGAAAGAATTGTTTCTGAAGAGGTGATAGTCTGAGGGAACAAAATCTGGTGAATACGGTGGGTAATCAAGCGATTCGAACTTAGTTCAATTTAGCCATCGTCAATCTGTAATGATTTTCTGGAAGCTTCTTCATTCGACGAAAAACGTTTTCCACGAAAGAATTGTTTCTGAAGAGGTGATAGTTTGAGGGAACAAAATCTGGTGAATACAGTGGTTGTTCAAGCAATTCGAACTTTAAATAGTTCAATTTAGCCATCGTCAATCTGTAATAATTTTCCGGAAGCTTCTTCATTCGACGAAAAACGCTTTCAATTTAGCCATCGTCAATCTGTAATGATTTTCCGAAAGCTTCTTCATTCGACAAAAAACGCTTTCCACGAAAGAATTGTTTCTGAAGAGGTGAGAGTCTAAAGGAACAAAATCTGGTAAATACGGTGTTTGTTCAAGCAATTCGAACTTTAAATAGTTCAATTTAGCCATCGTCAATCTGTAATGATTTTCCGAAAGCTTCTTCATTCGACTAAAGTCGTTTTCCACGAAAGAATTGTTTCTGAAGAGGTGAGAGTCTAAAGGAACAAAATGTGGTAAATACGGTGTTTGTTCAAGCAATTCGAACTTTAAATAGTTCAATTTAGCCATCGTGAATCTGTAATGATTTTCCGGAAGCTACTTCATTCGACTAAAGACGCTTTCCACGAAAGAATTGTTTCTGAAGAGGTGATAGTCTGAGGGAACAAAATCTGGTGAATACAGTGGGTGTTCAAGCAATTCGAACTTAGTTCAATTTAGCCATCGTCAATCTGTAATGATTTTCTGGAAGCTTCTTCATTCGACGAAAAACGTTTTCCACGAAAGAATTGTTTCTGAAGAGGTGATAGTTTGAGGGAACAAAATCTGGTGAATACAGTGGTTGTTCAAGCAATTCGAACTTTAAATAGTTCAATTTAGCCATCGTCAATCTGTAATAATTTTCCGGAAGCTTCTTCATTCGACGAAAAACGCTTTCAATTTAGCCATCGTCAATCTGTAATGATTTTCCGAAAGCTTCTTCATTCGACAAAAAACGCTTTCCACGAAAGAATTGTTTCTGAAGAGGTGAGAGTCTAAAGGAACAAAATCTGGTAAATACGGTGTTTGTTCAAGCAATTCGAACTTTAAATAGTTCAATTTAGCCATCGTCAATCTGTAATGATTTTCCGAAAGCTTCTTCATTCGACTAAAGTCGTTTTCCACGAAAGAATTGTTTCTGAAGAGGTGAGAGTCTAAAGGAACAAAATGTGGTAAATACGGTGTTTGTTCAAGCAATTCGAACTTTAAATAGTTCAATTTAGCCATCGTGAATCTGTAATGATTTTCCGGAAGCTACTTCATTCGACTAAAGACGCTTTCCACGAAAGAATTGTTTCTGAAGAGGTGATAGTCTGAGGGAACAAAATCTGGTGAATACAGTGGGTGTTCAAGCAATTCGAACTTAGTTCAATTTAGCCATCGTCAATCTGTAATGATTTTCTGGAAGCTTCTTCATTCGACGAAAAACGTTTTCCACGAAAGAATTGTTTCTGAAGAGGTGATAGTTTGAGGGAACAAAATCTGGTGAATACAGTGGTTGTTCAAGCAATTCGAACTTTAAATAGTTCAATTTAGCCATCGTCAATCTGTAATAATTTTCCGGAAGCTTCTTCATTCGACGAAAAACGCTTTCAATTTAGCCATCGTCAATCTGTAATGATTTTCCGAAAGCTTCTTCATTCGACAAAAAACGCTTTCCACGAAAGAATTGTTTCTGAAGAGGTGAGAGTCTAAAGGAACAAAATCTGGTAAATACGGTGTTTGTTCAAGCAATTCGAACTTTAAATAGTTCAATTTAGCCATCGTCAATCTGTAATGATTTTCCGAAAGCTTCTTCATTCGACTAAAGTCGTTTTCCACGAAAGAATTGTTTCTGAAGAGGTGAGAGTCTAAAGGAACAAAATGTGGTAAATACGGTGTTTGTTCAAGCAATTCGAACTTTAAATAGTTCAATTTAGCCATCGTGAATCTGTAATGATTTTCCGGAAGCTACTTCATTCGACTAAAGACGCTTTCCACGAAAGAATTGTTTCTGAAGAGGAGATAGTCTGAGGGAACAAAATCTGGTGAATACAGTGGGTGTTCAAGCAATTCGAACTTAGTTCAATTTAGCCATCGTCAATCTGTAATGATTTTCTGGAAGCTTCTACATTCGACGAAAAACGTTTTCCACGAAAGAATTGTTTCTGAAGAGGTGATAGTTTGAGGGAACAAAATCTGGTGAATACAGTGGTTGTTCAAGCAATTCGAACTTTAAATAGTTCAATTTAGCCATCGTCAATCTGTAATAATTTTCCGGAAGCTTCTTCATTCGACGAAAAACGCTTTCAATTTAGCCATCGTCAATCTGTAATAATTTTCTGGAAGCTTCTTCATTCGAGGAAATACGTTTTCCACGAAAGAATTGTTTCTGAAGAGGTGATAGTCTGAGGGAACAAAATCTGGTGAATACGGTGGGTGTTCAAGCAATTCGAACTTTAAATAGTTCAATTTAGCCATCGTCAATCTGTAATGATTTTCCGAAAGCTTCTTCATTCGACTAAAGTCGTTTTCCACGAGAGAATTGTTTCTTAAGAGGTGATAGTCTGAGGGAACAAAATCTGGTGAATACGGTGTTTGTTTAAGCAATTCGAACTTTAAATAGTTCAATTTAGCCATCGTCAATCTGTAATGATTTTCCGGAAGCTTCTTCATTCGACGAAAAACGTTTTCAACGAAAGAATTGTTTCTGAAGAGGTGATAGTTTGAGGGAACAAAATCTGGTGAATACAGTGGTTGTTCAAGGATTTCGAACTTTAAATAGTTCAATTTAGCCATCGTCAATCTGTAATAATTTTCCGGAAGCTTCTTCATTCGAGGAAAAACGTTTTCCATGAAAGAATTGTTTCTGAAGAGGTGATAGTCTGAGGGAACAAAATCTGTTGAATACGGTGGGTGTTCAAGCAATTCGAACTTTAAATAGTTTAATTTAGCCATCGCCAATCTGTAATGATTTTCCGGAAGCTTCTTTATTCGACGAAAAACGCTTTCCACGAAAGAATTGTTTCTGAAATGGTGATAGTCTAAGGGAACAAATTCTGATGAATACGGTGGGTTTTCAAGCAATTCGTACTTTAAATAGTTGAATTTAGCCATCGTCAAACTGTAATGATTTTCCGAAAGCTTCTTCATTCGACGAAAAACGTTTTCCACGAAAGAATTGTTTCTGAAGAGGTGATAGCCATCGTCAATCTGTAATTGTGTGAACACGTGCATTGTCTTGATGAAAATGATTGTTTTCTTCTGTAAACCGAAACTTCTTTCACAAATTTTTGTATCCAACTGGTCCAATTTGTTTTACATTTTTTAAGATAATCAATCAACAAGTATTGTAATACTTAAATTAAAAATATATTCCTTCGAATTTGGAAACTTAATAGAATAATTTCTTTAGAACCGCCGTTCCCTTATCACAATTAAGTTAAATTCAAACCAAGATAAAGGCCTTACTCTTGTTCTTAATTACAGCGTCAAATATCAAGTTGGTCACAACTTTGCGAAGGGTTAAAGAAGTTTTCTTGTTCTCAACGGAAGTTTCGATGCTATGCAAGTGTTGGTATGAAGTACTTTGACCGCGAACTCAAAGAGGTCCTTAACAATGATGACGGACTAACTTCGAACAAGCTTACAACATATTATTTCGGTAAGTAAAATAGGCAAGTTGATGAGTAATTAGTACAAGTTTTGGCATATTTCTTAAAGAGAAATAAGTATATACATACTAACAGTTTAGGTAAGTTTAGGTTGTTTTATAGGTAACTAAACTTATTGTTATATACTGTTTCTTTCTTTTAAGTATTTTAAAGAAAAAGATGTTAAAAATGTTATTAATTGTTTTAGTAAAGAAGATTTCATATCCAAATGACTTCATCATCATCTTTAATGGACTTTTTTGCAGTTTGTTCATCAAATGTCAACCATTCTTTTTTTAATTTTTGCTGTCCTACGATATCCCCCCAGTTAAAAAGTAGTTTAGTATGTCTGCCGCTTGCTAATCATCTTCTTGTTATTTACTATTATACCATTTTTCTGTTTTAAAATATAAGTTAACAACTGCGCCATCTTACGGTAGCGTCTTAACTCTACATCAAGTAAGAATTGCTGTATAAATATATAAGATATTAACTGTGGCATTTTACGACGGCGTGATAACACTATATTTAGTATAATATAATAACTATAATGACTATGATCATAGCTACGTCCTTGAAGGTCATACTAAACTTTATACGAAGACTTCTGACATCATCAATCCTTAGCATCACCAGAGCTACGCTCTGAAAGTTAATACGAAGACTTCTAACATCATCAATGATGATCATTACCAAAACTAAGTCCTGGAATCTTATACCACATCTTCTACATAGATTTCTGACACAATCACTCCTGACCAAAACCAAAACTACGCCCTGGAAGCTCATACTGAACCTTGGTGAAAACTTCTGACATTATCAATCTTTAGCATCACCAGAGCTCATAACAGACCTCCTACGAAGACTTCTAACATCATCAATGATGACCATTATTAGAACTACGCCCTGGAAGCTAATACCAATAACAGCCAGCAGCCAGCGAACTCTACAAAGACATGAATCCGATTGGAGCACACCTCGAAGATCTAGGATGTTTCACCGTACGCCGATAGCATCGTCTTCATCGTGAATCGTCGCAACTTTCGTAATTGTGTTTGTACATTTTATAATTCATAAGCAACTATTTTATTTTGGTTAATTATGTAAAAACACTATTCAACAAATAGTTAAAGAAGAATAGTCTGACATTTTGTTGCCTCATTACTTATGCTATTAATTTTTCAACTTCAGACTTGTCTAGTTAACGTAGATGACCTCTTTCTTATATCTATTATATAGAAAAAATCTTTTGTAGTTGAACGTTCTATTGTAGTGAAATAAAATCAATAACGTGAGCAATCAAACTAAACCTTGTATATGATTCGAAGTTAGTAAAACGTTACAAACCGTGAACGAAATTAAGTTGTTCCCAGAATGTATAAAATATCTCATCAAATAAGATTAATGAATTTTATTATTAACAGTCCGTGATCTAATATAAGAATAAATTATTTTATTTTTAAATTGTTATGCAGAGACGTATTGGCTTTAAATCTATCACATTCATAAAACTAAGGAATCTAAAAACGAAAAAAATTGAAATAGGTTGTAAACTTTTAGAAATTATTAACAATAATAAACATTCCACATATAGTCGAGGCAATGAAGTATTATGTTAGGAAATCTTTTAGGATAGAACGGATCGGAATGCGGTTTTCTGCATTTGCTTTAAAAAATTATTTAGACCATTGTACTTTCTATACCAGTACAAACCGAAAGTTGCATTGCTGTAGCCAAAAATGCATTCAAAAAATGTATTTTTTTGAAAGGTCTTTTGGCAAATCCAATAACTTTGTAAATAAGAATCAGAATTGGCCCCAGTTGGGTATACAGCGGTTTTTGAGGTCGCTGATCACTATTATGATGTTCAAATTGGCCCCCCGAATACCTGGACGAATGTCATCTTCAAGGGACTATCCCGAACTTCATGCGAAGAAGAAGAGAAACTCGACACTCTGAGGTTTTTTGGGTCGCTTAATTTATTATGGCACCGGTGAACACACACACACAGGCATAACCATAGCTGCACAAGAATTAATTAATAGGAACATCACAGGCAGGAATATAAATATATACACAGACTGCCGACAAGCACTACTGACCTTGAATAGACCACGTTTCACTTCAAGTTTAGTACTAGAATGTCACCAATCTCTAACTGAGGCCAGCCAGAATAACGTGGTCACTCTCAGCTGGATCAAAGGACATGGGAACTCTAAAGGCAACCGCATTGCGAACAATTTAGCAAGGAGGGCTGCGGGCTACAAATATGTTAGCCTTTACCCATCTACCAAGCTAACTTTGTCCGCAGTCGTGAACCTTATCAAACAGCACTCTCACCAAAAATTTATACAGTGCTGGGATGAAACTACGAACTGTAGACTGGCCAGAGAGTTATTACCTCATCCTGGCGAGGAAACAGCAAAAAAATTTAAGGAATTGACCAGACAAAATCTCCGAACAGCTGTGGGAATCTTGACAGGTCACTGCCAATTGCGACAACATCTCTTTAGGATGAAATTAACAGAATCGCCGCTATGCAGAGGCTGCGAACAAGAAGAGGAAACAGTAGAACACATTATGTATGACTGCTCTGCTTTTTCTGAAATCAGAAGATCCGTGTTGGGCGAGTATTGGCTTACGCCGATGTCAGGGAGATCCCCCACGGGAGCCTCATCACCTATTTTAAATCACTAGGCCTGGTGACAGCCTGAGGTGAGGATATCCCTACAAAACGGGAGGATGCACAATGGGTCATATGTGGCCTCAGTGCTGGCTAAGCACTAGCTCGCCCCTCCCCAAATTTCCAGATACAGAACACACCACGGACATCTCGTGCGCCCTAACCTGGACGCGGACGTCATCTTCGAGAATTTTCCTGGAAATAGCGACAAAACGAACCGAAAATCATTATGGGGGCATTTTGTGTACGCTGAATCCGAATTTAATGTGGAAAACGAACACCCGAACACCTGGTAGATTGTTAAGGTTATAGTTAGTTTGTTGTTTAATGAGAAATATCTGAAAAAAAAACTTATCAAACATAGACCAGAAGAGGCTGAAGAAAGTAAAATAAGCCAAAAAGTGAAAACTAAATAACCAAGAAGAGGATAAAAAAGAGAGGAATAGAGATTTTGTAAAAGAATCAGATTTTATTAACTGCAGAATATACAATCTGGAGATTATTATTGATTGAAAGGTGTTCCATATGAATATATTTAGGTACTCAACAAAAATCTAGTTCGTCTCTGTTTAATCTTAGTTGTTTTGTGGGACAAGAAGAAGCTACTTTTATTTTATAATCAGAAAAAATCACGTTTATACTTCACATTACGTGAACCATAATGTTAGAAGAACACTTATTTTTTTGTTAACTATATACACATTAAAGAAAAAAATATCGTTTAATTTTACAATACGATACATTCATATTTCACTTGAGATTGGTATAAAATAAGGTAAGATGATGGTGCATTATTTGGTATCAGATATTATGCTATTTCACAGTCTGTTTTATATAATGATGATATGAGAATGAAATGTATTGTGTGAAAACGATATTCTTGTAATAAACATTTTTTTTCTTATTTAATGTACAAACTAAACGTAGTTTATAGAACTGTGGTTTCAATTGTGATAGGTATTTAACATTGTAAAAAATAAAGTGGTTCATAATAGTATCCATATCTTTATATATTTATTAGATAAATTTTTTTGCATGTGTATAGATGGATTCGAGAATAGTTTAAAATTACTATTTAGTTCACTAGATTTACTAGTTATTTTGGATATTTCGACCACTCATTATCTCAAGAATATGATTAGAGAACCTTGTCCAGCGCTGCCCTCTTAATGAGACTTAATAGCCTTGACAGTGGCCACTCCGCATAACTTGGAGCAGCCGGTTTCTCCTCTCCCAGTACTAGATACGGCGTCCTTGCAAGGCCTTCACATTGGCATAGGACATAAAATGCGGTTTTCTCCTCCTCCTCTTGGCAGTATCGACAGATGTCTTCATCTGCTAAGTTCAACTGACTCATGTGTTTCTTGAGCCTACAATGTCCTGTCAAGAGACTGAGACAATCATTCTGAAATCGTTTCGCCTTTGTGATAGCAGCTCTGCAGTAAACTTCGCCGAGTGTCCCTTGATGAAGACTTTGGCTTGTCGCTTGCCCGGTGATTTTTCCCACCACTCCTGGGGCTTCTGTAGCCTCCATTTCTCAATGGCTGCCTTTCTGAATGTGTCAGCAACTCCGCCGAATGATTCCGGGCCAATCATTGGGGTATTAGCTCCCGCACGGGCCAATTTATCAGCCTTTTCATTGCCTTCCATAAACCGTAAGCCAGGAAAGTGTGCCAATGTTAGCTTTCTTTGTGGTATAAGTTAATTGATATAACTCTCTATTATCGTTTGACAAATATTTCCATTTAGTTTCGATATTGGCTAGACATTCGATAGATGGCGTTGTGTATTTTTTTCTATATATTATTTACCATCTAGGTTGAGAGAAAATTCAGTATATGGTTTTGAATTTTGATTTCTAAATAAATAGAAAAATGAAATATATTTAATTAAGCAATTTTACATTAATTAACTACTATAAAGTCACCGTTAATATCCTATTTATTTAAATTAGCAATTTATACTTGATTAAGTACAAAACACTTCAGAAGGAACCGGTGCAGGGATCTGTGGTCCACGCAACCTTAGGCAGTACTTTAGCTTGGGAACGGAGTCAACCGTGTACCAGGCCGAGGTATACGCCTTACTAAAGGCTGCCGACCACGCCCGAGGCCGTGGCTGGAGAGGGGAGAGGATAACTTTCTTCTCAGACAGCCAGGCTGCACTGCTGGCCTTAAAACAATTCCGGGTTAGTTCCAAGCTGATCTGGGAGTGTATACAAAACCTCAATGAACTGGCTAGACAAAACAGTGTTTTCTTGGAGTGGATACCAGGGCATAAGGGTTTTGAAGGTAATGAAACCGCGGACCTTCTGGCCAAGAAGGGAGCGGACACACGATTCACTGGTCCAGAACCGGTATTGGGACTGCCTAGAGCCTGGGTAAGGACCAAAGTCAGGGACTGGGTCTGGGAAGAGTCAACCAAGCACTGGAGTAACACTGCAGGGCTGAGGCACTCGAAGCTGATGCTCAAAGGCTACTCCAAAAAACTTACGTTTGACATACTGAATCTTGGTAGGAGTCAGATAAGAGTACTAGTGGGCCTGCTCATTGGGCATGGACCATTCAGACTACACCTTCGGAGGATGGGGATTCTGACACAGGAACCCACCTCCTGCCGACTGTGCGCCATGGACGATGAGACGGCAACTCACATTCTATTCGAATGTGAGGCCTTGGACCATAAACGGTTCCTCATCTTCGGTGACACGAATCCTGAATCCTATCACCACCTTGAGGAGCTAGTCACAGGAGTCAAGTCTCTTATCAAGGGAACTGCTCTGTGGCAACAGTAACTCAAGGAATTTCGGATACCTGGATTCTAGCCTACCTGAAGATCAGCGTGACGTTGATTTTCAGCTGAACAAACTAGAGTCCTGCACGCATCGGGTGCATGTAAGGACTCTTGGTGCCGAACCTGGTCACAATATTCCCATAGGAAACAGTGCTCAAACATGGGGCTCCACAGGAGAGACCATGCCAGGTTGTTTAGATTAGATTAGATTAGAGAAGTACAAAACACCGTAAAAACCTAGAAACTAGCTTGAAAATATGATGAAAATGACAAAACCAAAATGAAAACATTGAAAACAATAAAAAAACAAAACAAAATCAAGATAATCTATATTCATATAAAAGGATGTTTGTATATATGAAATCGATAGACTCAGAAACTATTTGACCGATCATTATGAAAATTGGTATGTACATGTATTCTTCCATGGAGAAGGTTTATATGCCATGCACATTGATGTAATTCGCCTCCAAGTGGTGCTGCAGAGTAGCAACTTCTGCCCCGTTCAACCGATTGTCATAAAAATTGGTATGTATATGTATTTTTCCACGGAGAAGGTTTGTATGATATGCTCATTGATGCCACTCGCCACCAGGTGGCGCTGACTTATCTTATCAACGCTGCAATTAGATTAAAATATGTACCGTCACTATGGAAAGTTGCCGAAATAGTAATGATCCCAAAACCAGGTAAGCCACCTCATCTGGTCACTTCTTATAGACCAATTTCGTTGCTACCTACTATTTCTAAGTTATTTGAAAAGTTACTCCTCAAACGAATACAACCAATTATAGAAAGAAAAAACCTAATTCCAAACTATCAGTTCGGTTTTAGGCAGAAACACTCCACTATAGATCAACTCCATAGAGTTACTAATATCATTGAAAATGCATTAGAAGATAAGAAAGTCTGCTCAGCTGTATTCTTGGACATAGCGCAAGCGTTTGACAAGGTCTGGCATGAAGAGCTATTTCATAAACTACACTCTATGCTTCCTAGACCACACACAAAAGTGTTAAGATCTTATTTAACCAACAGATACTTTAGGATCAAGCAGGAAGGTGACTATTCTGATCTTAAAGAAATAAAAGCTGGGGTTCCACAGGGTAGCTTTTTGGGTCCGATCCTGTACCTTCTCTACACTTGTGACCTACCAGAGTTAGATGAAAATATTGTAGCTACATTTGCTGATGATACACCCCTCTTGGCAGTTGGCAAACACAACATAGAAACAACTAGTATACTACAAAATGCAATTGATAAATTTAAACAATGGACAGAAAAGTGGAAGATCAAACTAAATGAAAGTAAATCAACTCATGTAGACTTTACTAATAGGAGGATAGAATATATACCAATATATATGAATGGACAACAAATCCCATATGCGAACACTGCCAAATATCTTGGCTTAACACTAGACGCTAAGCTTTGATGGAAAGCTCATGTGAAAAAGAAACGTGAAGAACTAGGCTATAGATATAAAAAAATGTATTGGCTTCTGGGTAAATATTCGGCAATGTCAACACATAATAAGCTTCTCCTTTACAAGCAAACTCTAAAACCGATCTGTACGTATGGAATACAACTATGGGGGTGTACCAAAAAGAGTAATATTAAAATAATACAAACCTTTCAAAATAAAGTGTTAAGGGGCATTGTCAATGCACCCTGGTATATTCGTAATGAAGGTCTCCATAAGGACCTAAGGGTGGAGTATGTAGATAAAGAAGCCCAAAAAGCTGCAAGAAACCATGAAGGAAGACTTCACCAACATAAGAACATCGAGGCAATACAGCTCCTGGATCACACAAATCAGAAAAGAAGACTGAAGAGGACCAAACCTCATGAGTTAGTGTAGTGCAGTGCAGTGCAAAAGAAAAGCAAAGTGATAGTGCGCAAGAATAATGTGCCCTATGTAAAACAGTAGAAACTAAGAAGACATCAAAGGGTGACTCTTATATTTAGCTGATTAGTATATTAGGAATAAGAAAAAAGCTACTCATTGGTCTTAGACCAGATTGTAGAAAAATTTTAATATAAAAAAAAAATATCCTCATTGATGCCACTCGCCACCAGGTGGCGCTGTTGAGTAGCAACTTCTGCCCCGTTCAACCGATTGTCATGAAAATTGGTACGTATATGTATTTTTCCACGGAGAAGGTTTGTATGATATGCTCATTGATGCCACTCGCCACCACGTGGCGCTGCAGGGTAGCAACTTCTGCCCCGTTCAACCGATTGTCATGAAAATTGGTATGTACATGTATTTTTCCACGTAGAAGGTTTATATGCTATGCCCATTGATGTAACTCGCCACCAGGTGCCGCTGTAAAGTATCGACTTCCGCCCCGTTCAACCGATTGTCATAAAAATTAGTATGACTATGTATTTTTCCTCGGAGAAAACGAATATGCTATGCACATTGATGTAACTCGCCACCAGGCGGCGCTGCAACGTATCGCCTAAAAATGAACTATTCAAAAAGCAAATCAACTAACTTCACTTCTATCATCTGTCAATAAGCCCAAAATAATCACACAAATAATAAATAATATAAATAAATTATAGAAATCTATACTAATATTATAAAGAGGAAAGGTTTGATTTTTTGTTTGTTTGAAATGAATAGGCTCCGAAACTACTGGACCGATTTCAAAAATTCTTTCACCGAAAGCAAGCTACACTATTCCTGAGTGATATAGGCTATGTTTCATTTAAAAAAAAAATAGTTATCCTTACTAAAATGCTATTAATGTAACCAAAAATGACCTTAAAATCCTTACATCGCGTGCGCTGAGAATACTATTGATTATAGAATAAAATAATGTACTTTAAAGAATTCTATACTAATATTATAAAGAGGAAAGGTTTGATTTTTTGTTTGTTTGTTTGTTTGAAATGAAGAGACTCCGAAACTACTGGACCGATTTCAAAAATTCTTTCACCGTTGGCAAGCTACACTATTCCCGAGTGACATAAGCTGTGTTTCATTTAAAAAAAATAGGGATCCTTACTAAAATGCCATTAATGTAACCAAAAATGACCTTAAAATCCTTACATCGCGTGCGCTGAGAATACTATTGATTATAGAATAAAATAATGTACTACGATTTTGAAGAATATATAAATATCTACAAAAAATGCCGCGACAGCATATGTCTAACTGTTATAGTTACGTCACAATAACTATTTTTTAATTTTTTAAAAGTTTTTATCTAGGTATTAATCCTTATCAAAATTACTTATTTCATAATCACGACAGATATCACAAATTTAGCATGTGCAATGGGACGAGGCTACTTATAAAGGAATTAAGGGACTATTAAGTTGTAGCAACCATTATAACGGAACCACAAGCTGGTCAACTAGCTCATGCACTGAGGATACCGATGATCCCAACTGATCTACCAAATCCATTTAAACCGCTTCAATTTTCTATCAAAACATCTTTCGCTTTTACTAATAAGTCTCAAGGTCAAACCTTCCCATTAGTGGGGATCGGCTTTTCTCAAGGCTAACCGCCTAAGGCGGGTCAGAGCACCTGAAAATAAATTTATTTTGCTGCCAGAAAAAAAAACAACATGTAATATTGTTTACAGGGAAGCGTTGACCCAATAAATTTAATGGCTTTTGTTATTTTTCTTTAATCCCCGTGCAAAGCCGGGGAGGGCTACTGGTATATAATATCTCTAATCGATAATTTACAAAACCGTAAAAATTTGGAAAAATGGTAAAAAAACATGAGTAGGCGGTACGAAGTTCGCCGGGTCAGCTAGTTTGTATAATAACGAAAAATGAAAAAAAGAAAACATGTACATATGTACACATGCACATGTCTTTTTGTATTTTTTTTTTGACTACGCTATCCAGAACAATAAAAATCTGAACTTTTGTGTAGATTTACTAAAATTACACGAAAAAAAATGTTATAAAAAATCAGTAGGTACTCGTAGATATGAATATTAAAGCGCGCCATCTAACAATAATTTTCTAAAACCTAAATTTAAATATTTAAATGATTTAAATATCTTCATAGTAGAGCCAAATATTTAATTATTATACTTTCATAAAATGTAAATTTTGACATTTTTTAATATTTTTGTTGGTATTCTAGATTTAAAATTGCACATGATTATAGGTACGTTTATAAAAGTTAGCAAAATAAGATATTTAATTAAAATATGATATCTTTTATAATAGTAATAAAATTCAAATTATTTAACTTTTTACTTTTTTTATAATGTTGAGCGAAGATAACAAAATTTGGGTTACAAAAAAAATCTCCCGAAAATGTATCACTCCAGTTCCATTTAAGAAATACCAACAAAAAAATCCTAAATCCATTAATCCTTCACTGAATGGTACTTTCATGTTCGTCCCGGTTATTTATCAACCAATTTAAATCAGAAACAAGTACCGGCCATACGTGCCAATTTTTCAAATGTTTATTTCAATTACACCAACCGAGCTGATGAGTGACTTCGTGTGCGGCAATTTTTTCATTATTTTCCTTTAAAAGGAGTTATTATTACTGAGCGCGGTGAATTTTTTAAAAGAAGATACAAAATATTGAAACGGCTTCTCTGGTACATGATGCCGGCTCTCTATTATTGTTTTTATTTTATTGAAATGAAACAATCAGTGGACTTACGTTTAATTCTTTTGTGGGTCGTAAAACAGTTAATTGCGAGTTAAAATTTATAGAACTGATACAAAATTTGACGTTTTTGACACTTGACGTTTGAAACGTTTAACATTTTTGACGTTTGACCGTTTTGACAATTTGACTTGTTTGCGATTTGATCTTTTGAATAATTAAATTAGTGTCATTTGACAGTTTTAATATTTAACATATTTTAATACTTTTGACATTGAGGGTTCGTTTTAGGTATATCAACAAAACTGACACATACAATGTATCAATGGTTTTTGGGCTGTTAGGCCGGCGTCGATTGTCTTGCTGACTTGACGTTTCGCCAACACGAGCGGTTGGCATCTTCAGAAGTTGCTTCCATGTCAGAAATATGGAGTCATCAAAACCTTAGCAGAAAGGGCAAGAAGGATTTGCGAACCCGAGGCACTAAACGCAGAGCTAACTCATATTCATGATGCTTTAAGGGCCAATGGTTATTCAGAAATCAAAAGATCGATTGGACCAACAAATCGTAGACCCAAAGAAAATAAGCAAATCCAACCAGTGGCAAAAGCATTTCTGCCTTTTATTCCGGGAGTGACAGACAGAATTGGTCGATTGCTAAGAAAGAAAAATGTAAAAACTATTTTCAAACCAACGAGAAAAATCAAAGAATGTCTTCGATCGGCAAAAGACATAAGAGATCCACTGTCGGCTTCCAGAATTTACCGCATTCCGTGCACATGTGGAAGCGTGTACATAGGAACTACCAAACGCTCGATCAACACCAGTATTAAAGAGCACAAGGCCAACTGTCGTCTGGGGCAGACGAACAAATCCGCCGTAGCGGAACATACCCTCACTATGGACCATCGGATTAAGTTTGAGGAGACCCAAGTCCTCGCTACTACATCAGCATACGATGCCAGGCTCTATAGAGAAGCCATAGAGATAGAGAAGCACCCGAACAACTTTAATAAAAAAGAGGAAGCAGTCAAGATCGACAAAACATGGGTCCCCATAATTAAGGGTGCGAAAACTCTACCCTTAACGAACAACACCGACCAGAACCGATTGGAATCGTATAAATACGGGCTTCGTCCACGCAGAGCTCAGTAGTTCGCAGACTGTCAACCAGAAAGCAACTTCTGAAGATGCCAACCGCTCGTGTTGGCGAAACGTCAAGTCAGCAAGACAATCGACGCCGGCCTAACAGCCCAGAAACCATTGATACATTAGACAATGGCCGCGAAAGCCTTTCACAGTTTATGACACATACAAGTTTACATTTATGAATTATGGCCTTTTATTAAGTAGCAAATTAGACACTAAGTTTATTATCGTGTAAAATAAAGGCGCGACAAAAAGAAGTTAACTTAAATTTATGATTAAGATTTTGTTTGTCTTTTAAGTATAACTAATATCTTATTTGTAAATATTTTCTCGTCGATTTTTTTCTTGTAATAATTAGAAAGAATATTATAGTAAACGATAATTATATCCTTAGACCACCGTACTGCAAGAATTCGAACGAGTAAAGTTAAAAACATCAGCAGACGTCGAGTTCTATTCAGTTGACATGCGTTAACGTCAAATTCAACTCAGATGGTAAAATACGAGCGGTCATTTGACAGCTACAGGTATCGGAAATCGACGAAGATTTACAGCTGCCATAATTATATTTCTTTTTATCGACTTATTCTTACTTTTGTAGCGGTTTCGATAAACTATTCGAATTTATTTTCTTTGAAATTTTTAAAGTTTTGTGTCTTTGGGAACCAATCTCTATCGTTTTTATAAAGGGTCGGAATGCTTCACTCAAAAATTTCTGGTGTTTTAAAATACATTGAATATTTAAATGGACATTTTCAATAATGGATTATTGATTTTTCTATGTTTATCGATAATTCAGGTAGAGTTTTATGGACTACTAATGTATTTGCCTCATTTTTCCGTTTTGTCAAATCTTTACAATGTTGACTCCCTTTTTTTTAATGATTTGTTGTTTTTATTATATATGCTCGTTAGTTTCCATATTTGTTGTATTTTGTAATTTTTGGATTAATTATATTAGATATCAACTACGCCACCTTACGGTGGCGTCAAAGTAAAGTATATTAAATATAAACTACGCCACCTGACGGTAGCGTCATAATACTTAATTAAGTGAAATTGTTCCTTCGAAGTACCTGGTGCACAGAAAACCAACTCTTTATGTGATCTCCTAAAGTTTTCTGTATATTCGTCATGAAATAAGTCAGAATTCAATACTTGGTGCCACTGAGACCAAAAAGTGATTTTGTCTGCGATCTTCGAAGTATCTAGACCACAACAAACCTACTTTTTAAATTCGTCAGAAAATAATCCAAAATTCAATAGTCTGGGAGTTCTTCGTGCCCCTGAAAACCAGAATAGTACCACTGAGATCTCCAAAGTATCTATGGTACATAGCAAACCTACATTTTACGTCATCTCCTGGAGTTATCCATATTCTTCTTAAAATAAGCTAAGAAGATGTTTTTGGTGCCACTGAGAACAAAAACGAAATCAACTGCAATCTTCAAAGTACCTGGTGCAAAGGAAACATACTTTTTGCATCATCTCCTGGAGTTTTCTGTAGATTTGTCTAAAAGTAAACTAAAATTTTATAGTCAGTATGTTGTTGGTATCATGTCACGGGCTAAATTCTCGCAAGTGATAAATATATAATTTGTAAACATAAGTGTCTTCCTACCTTGAAATTTCCCATTATTAAAGGTTTACTTGGGTCGGGAACCGGTTGATCTGGTTCGGTAATAGATAGTCGTCAACTTCTAATTATATTCTGGCCATAAATTATTCCTAATGTTGCTAAAATCGTTTTGGAAGTAAATTTCATGTAGCTGTTTATTTCTTTTTTTTTAATTACTGTCATCTTGCACTTTCATCTGACTGAAGTATTTTTTCTTTCTTTTTGTCGATAACTATGATATTGCGGTTCTACAGCCAGCTGTTTCGTGGAATAGTTACTTGCCTAATAAGATTTAAAATAAACAAGGAAATTAAGTAATGTTGAGATTTTTGATGATATCTTGATAAATAATAAGATTAGTCGTATCTAACGACCACTGTTTGTTCGTAAATTGGTAGCTGAAGATCCTACGGTTATTGTCCCTATAGTAGTAGAGGCCACCTCTTATTTCGACGTGTGTCAAATTCCGTGAACGTTGATATGTGAGAATCCGTTCTTTCTATTACCAGCCTTTGTCTTGAAAACGTGGCAGTGAGAAGATTTTATGGGTTTAAGTTGTAATCTCTGTTCATCGGAGTCAATTAATCTTGGATTTACAAAATTAAGCCCTGTTTTCCTAACGAATAGTATTGGAGTGAGATTTCCAGTGGTTTTGTTGGATTCGTAGGGAAATCGCTTTAGCGGATTTTAGGAAATCTTCTGTGGTGAGTAACACGTTATTTATTCATGTGGTTGTTCGATTCTTATGGTTCTTTCGTTCCCTATGAGTGTAGGTAGCCCATAGAGCAGACAGTAGGGAAATTTGGTAATTTAAAACCGTTCAGACAGCAAATTGTGGTCAGAATTCCCCATTATTGCAGTTAGCAACGAGGAGATTGTTTTACCCGTCTACCAGCTAGGGTGTCACAAGTTTAATGAAAGAAACCCTATCTTAATAGGTGAGTTACGATATTTTATTTTTATAAGATTAATAACACCATATGGTCGCAATTTTAGTTTTAATATCTTGATTTTACATGTGTATTTCTTTGTGTCTTGTATGTAGGTTTATTTATGTGAAACTAGACTCCTTTTTGTTTTTTTTACTATTATAAATTAATTTTATGTTAAATCTTGGTTTAATTTATTGTTATAATTTTGTCGTGACTAGCAAGTAAATATTAAGTTGTTAAGTACATTTAAATCATTATTTTTGATCATTAATTGTAAATTCAGAGAAGTCAGCTTCTAAATATTGTATTATTCATTTAAATTTATTTTTATTCTTTCATTGTTGTGCAAAAATAAGCTAATGTGTTCAAATTGTATTAAAGTCAGTAAAGTCAATTAATTCGAGGAGTCATTTAAATTTGTTTGAGCTATTATTAATTCCAAATTACGATTTTAGGGTCCTAGTTATAGGCTGAAATCCTATTTATAGGCTGAAATCCTAGTTATAGGCTGAAAACTTAGATACAGGTGTAAATCCTAGTTAAGGGTTTAAGTCCTAGTTTTTGGTTGAAATTTGATTGCTGACCTGATACTTAGTCGAGCTTAAGTTAGTTGTGATTGGTGCAAGCCTATTGGTTCTGGGGAACAGGCTTGAATTTGGTAACGGCCTAAGTATTGGAGAAGCCTAGGACGACGAGGAATTGTATCTAGATTATCAGATAAGCTAATTAGATTTAAGGCGCAACTATTGTTTTAGTTAAGATCTATTTTTCTTGTTTTTTTTTTTATATTGCGTGTGATCACACATTTTGGGATAAAATTCTCTTTTAATATTATTCATATATTTTTTTTTTATATAAATATCAATAGCGTTGTCAAGCACGAGGCTTGACAGTTTTGTAATTCTTAATATTTTTATTAAAGAAGGGTCTAGTTGAGATTTTGTTTTATTTAGCTCACTTTTTCGTCGCTTTCTTTTATTGTGTAAGTCAATTAGAACTGTTTAATATTCAAAATTTATTTAATTATCTCCAGTGGGTGAGCTAGTGCCTGGAACATCAGGGGTTTCCGATTTTAACCGTACAAATCGGTGGCGCACTCACTTTATTTTGGTACTTACCCTCTACGGCTGAGCTGGGCACAATTTGCCAGTAGAGAAACCACTACCGATCTCAGCTGGAGTTGGATTTCGATTGGAGTAAATTGATTAACCTTTTTATTAATTCTTCAAAATTTGATTTAGTTTTATTTTCATTAAAAATACGTGGCAATCACTCAGATTAAAAATGATATCGACTACGATCTCCAAAGAACATAGTTTACAAAAAACAACTTTTCATCTCCTGGAGTTTTCTGTAGATTTGTCATAAAATAAGCTAAAATTTAAAAATCAGGAGGTTCTTTGTCCTGCTATTTTCTGTAGATTTGTCATAAGCTAAAACTCAATATTTAGAAGTTTCTTGGTACCGTTAAGAACAAAAATGATATCGACTGTAATCTTTGAAGTACAGGAACTTTTTGCGTCGTCTTCTAAATTTTATTGAATTTTCCAGAGGTTTCTTCGATTATTTCTTTGCTCTAAAAGAACTTTTGGTGTCTGTTGAGAATACTTTTAGAAGCTTTCTTCAGCTTATAGCATCACACGTTAAATAAATTTTGTTTAACCTTCAAGAAGCTTTCTTGACTTTCATGCCATCTGCTTACCATCTAGATGTACTCTTGGTGCTATAAGGATTTTGTAAGAAGCTCCTATTTTCTTGTTGCTTTATAAATCAACTGAATTTTGTTCTACGTCCAGAGGTTTCTATACTTCTCGAGCCTTCTGCTTAATTTTTTGATCTAGATGCACTGTAGTTTGTGGGGAATGATTTTAGAAGCTTTTTTCTGCTTATTGCTTCACAAATGAATTAAATTTTGTTCTACTTTCCAAAGGTTTCTTCGCCTCCCCAGCATCTGCTTAGTTCATTGTTTTCGATGCACTTTTGGTTTCTGTTGTAACTTAAAGACTTGATCGGTATGATATAAGAGATATCAACTGCGCCACCTTACGGTGCCGTCACAGTAGGGGAGCGAGGGGCTAGTTGTAACAATTTTAAAAAATACTTTTATATCTCGAGATATCCTGGCTAGCTTAACATTAACTAAAGTTTGATTGAAACTTTTACTATTGTTCTATTAATTCAAGTCGAAAAAATATCAAAAATCCAGGTAACTCTTTCACAATTACTGTTTTAGTCAAAAAAAGGGAGTGTTACAACGTACCCCGTGCTTGGGGTTAGTTGTAACATCTATTGGGGCAAGTAGTAACAGCAATGAAAAACAAAAATGTGACTTATTCAATTATTTTTTTTCACATATTAAATCTTTTGCTTTGTCTATAACAAAAACTAACTAAGTATTTCTATAATATGTATTTTTCTTACTAAACATTTAACTGGAACATACTTTTTATATAATCAACAAATTACACCCTGAAGAATTGCCAGCTCCAATGCAATCTGGAGGTCCACCGCGAATGAACATTTTTCAGAGTATTTAAACCTGGGAAAAATGATCATCGGTGGAATAAAATTGCCCGCAGCGTTAGCGGCACAGGAAAGTGTCACAAGTGTTCCCCTTTCGGCTAATGTTATCGCACCAATTTGCTTTTGACCACGAGCAGCTACAATTTTCTTTGGTTTTTGAACGGTCGTTACCACAGTTTCATCAATGTTCCAAATTCGAGAGGCAGTAAATTCGTATCTTTGGAGAAGGCCTTGATATTTTTCAAAGTAAGCATTAACGTTAGTCTTATTAAATGACGTTGCTCGGCTCAGTGACATCGCTTCTGGAGTCCTTAAAGACAGTTGAGGATTTCTGCGCATGAAATTTTGGAACCAATCAGGACCAGCACTATTATGTTGATGCCAAGAAGGGAGAATATTTTTAGCATCAAGATGCACAGCTCATTGGTAAGCTAGTTTTCTTATTTCGATAGGATCCAAAATATATTTCCGCACACCTAAGAATATATGAAGACATTTTATTTTCTTCTTCTTCTGTGAATAGGACTTGTCTAGGCTTGACATAACCTACTTTTGGACTTTTATTATTCTTCTTCTTCTTAATATATCTGTACAGAGATACGTGACATAGATCGAAATTCTTAATCGCCTTCCGAATACTACAGTTGTTTTCTAAAACTTCAGCTGCAGCCAACTCGTATACCTCCTGGCTTTGTGTTGCCCGCTCTGTCTATCGCTTGTACTCTCTCATTCTAAATGAAAACAAATATGGTATGTTATATTACAAATAAAAACAGTAACTTACAGCCATCTGGGGGGCAAGTTGTAACATGTTACAACTAACCCCGAGATTTTGTTACAACTAGCCCCTAGGTATAATTTTTTATATTTATCACGATAACTATTAAATCAACTTGGTAATTTCGAAACCTGTTACAGAACATCATAAATAGTTATATTTTAGCATCAAATAAAATACATACAACTCTTATTAGTCGTAAATACTAAAGCCAACCAAAAAATTACGAAAGCAAAGTAATACATTACATGCACACAACCACTTACAGCGCCGCCTGGCGGGACACTGGCTGTGATGAAGTGGTGCGGGGAGTTATAATCGTAAGATTTAGTAAGAAAAAGGCGTCAATAAGGATTTAATTTCTATTGAAAAAGGCCTGTTACTACTTACCCCTGTTACAACTAGCCCCTCGCTCCCCTACTTAATTAAGTAGAAATGCTCGTTTAAATATACGAGAGATCAACTGCGTCACTTGACAGTGGCGTCATGGTACTTCATTTGATAAAAAATCATTGTTTAAATACCTATATGAGATATGAACTGCGCCACCTTACAGTGGCCTCAAATAGAATTGCTCGTTTAAATATATGAGTTATCAAATGCGCAATCTTCTGGTGGTGTTATGGTACCTACTTGATTTAATACCTATTTCTAAAGATTTTTATACATGAACACAGTTACATGGTCATAAATATCTAATAATTGGAAAACCTGTCTAAAATGTCAAGTGGAAAATTATGAAATATTCACCACTAAAGTTATAAATGTCAGATTAGAAAATTTAAAAGCACCAATTTTCGAGTAAAAAATATCTCTAAAATAAGTCTCTAAAAAATTAAAAAAACAAACGCAATTTATTTCCATCCCTCATCATTATTTCAAAACAGCGGAAGTGAAAAACTAATATTAGTCAAAAACGTGGCAATCTCGAAAGTATTATTCAAGTTAAAATTACTCTTCCAACAAAAAAATATCTGAAGGGTGGCATGAAATAACGCTTTAGTTGTCGGTTTATTTTTGTCTGAATTGCTTTGAGATAAGAAGGGCACAAGCTGTAAAGTATTTAGAGGGGAATGCGAATGGAAAAAATATTCAAAATAATGTTAAAATTCAGTTGAAAAATTAGAAATAATAAAAAGAAGTAGCGAAAAAAGGGATTCTTTTTTAAAAATCGTTTTTTTCTCCAGAAACATTAAATTTATAACTTTAAGATAAATCTTCCCCAAAAACTACTTTTGGTCTTTTAAAAAACAGAAATTGTGTTACTGTAAACTATTTTCCTCCCAAAAAGTATTAGAAACAGAGAATTTTTACCTAAAAATGTCGTTTTTCTCCCAGAAAGCAGTAAATTTATTAATATTAAGTATTTTTTCTCCAGGAACTCTCCTTTCCCCCAGACCAGAATCAGTTATTTTTCTCCTAAAAGCATTTACCCGATGCGTTTTATATCGACAAAACCACACCTCTCCTAAAGAAATATTTTTTCCAATCCCGTTTACTGATAAAGACATCCTCATTGCATGTCCAAAGGGCACAAATATAGTCCCTGACAACGATTCTATGTCCAGAAGAGCATAGATTATCCCCTCTCTTAGTACTCTCAGTAACTCTTATCTCAACAAAGCAGACTTTCTCGCTATCATGAAAACCTTAAACACCATCCTAATCCTCAAACCTGGAAGAAATTCCCACAAACACACAAAACTACAGACCGATCTCTCTGCTAAACGTCATTGGCAAACTTTTTGAACTCCTGCTCCTAGACAAAATCAGTGAGTTTCTAGACACTAACTCTATAATCCCTCCTTTCCAACATAGATTGAGACCAAACCACGCTACCCAAAAACCGATTCTACTTCAAACTTTTACCGCCTAACCCTAAATCAGAGAAAAGTCTTCTTTGTCATACTAATAGAAGTTCAAAAGGCTTTTAACAAAGGTTGGCAGGTTGGCCTTATCAGAAAGTTGAATGACATCCAATTACCCATTCTAGCTATAAAATTAATACACTCCTACCTCTCCAACAGAATAATCCGTATTAAAGTTGGAAATGCGATTTCAGAACTCTTTACCTCTCTTTCAGGAGTTCCATAAGGTTCTATCTTTACACTATTTACGCTAGCGATATCCCTCATCATCAAAATATCCATCTATAGGCCTACGACACAGCCCTATACATAGACTGAATTTCTCAACCGAAAAACTCAAAGACTGCTGGACCAGTTGTGGACCTGGTGCAGCAGACGGAGATAGCTCTTAACGCCACTAAAACCGAAACCATCACCTGCAGACATCTAAACCTATACCGACGAAAAATTTTTATTTTTGACCATATCAGCCTCTTACTATGGGGACCACAGCTCGTTCCTTAAGACCAGATGACCTACTTGGGCGTACAATTTACTCGTAAAGACATCGTTGTCAAAAAATTTTCATATCACAGAAAGAACCATTATCTGTAAAGCTAAAAACCTACATCACCTTTACCCACTGGAATGGAGGACTCCAAAGAACTTTTAGAATTCCGATCCCGCTTCCCTTTTTCTCCAACTGTAGACAGGACCTTTTTACAGAACTTGATAAAACCCCCCTCTCCTAAAGGAAAAACTCCGGACAACAAAAGGATAATAAAATGAGCCCTTTACGAAGGTTTCTGTGGTTTCCTTTGGGAGAGCTCACACTTGAGGAGACATGTCCAATTATTTGTTGTATCTCATTATTTCTATTAATTGTTTAGATTTTAATAAAACTCAGCAAACCCAAATTATACCAAACTTATCAATATTGAAATTAATTGACGTAATACTGTAGATACCGATTAATTAAAAAATATATTCGTATACCTTAACATTGGAATCCTTTTCACTTATTGTTCTTAGTCGAAGATTGCACGGTATCGTGTGACAGCTGGAGCGATGAAACTCAGACGCACAAATCTACCCGTCTCATTGTTTCCCAGTTTAAAACAACACGGATTTTGACATATTTACGAGATACGTTTGGACCGTTTCTTTACAAACTCCACTCAACTAACATCCGAACCGTCATCCTTGAAAATATATTTTTTAATTAATTCGGTGACAACACAACTATTTTTTTTCCTCTCTTATCTGCCGTTCGGTTTTTTCCCTCAAAATACTCAAAATGTAATTCTACACTATTAATATAACGATAATGTATTTATGGCCCTTTTTCAAAGGTTTACTGTTATTTTTATTCGCATTATTGCAAAAAATTTAGTTATGGTCAATTATCGATAAAAGAGTTTATGGTTCGGACTATTTTTACATAAAAAACACCGTTATTTTTACAGTTTTTTTTTACCTGATCCTTTTATCTGTAAGATTTAGGGTAAAGGGCTATAAATTAGTTACGCGGTAAGAAAGGTTTTATCAAAATTTGTTCTTGAAAGGGTGACAAGAATTAAGATGTTTTAAAAATATAACTATAGGAACAAAAGCATTAAGCACAAAGAAGAACAACTTTAACTTTAGGTAGGTACCCGAATTCGCCAAATTAGTACCTACTAAAATCATAAAAATCTTGTTTATAAAATTTATGATTTAATCATTTTAAATAAGTTTAATATAAAACTTCTGACGAAGAGTTCCACTATGTGCACCAGGTACCTCGTAGACCATCACCGTCATGAAATTCGTGTATAGCGAAGTCAAAAACTCCTCGAGTAGAAAAACTATAGTATATTGTAATACAAGTGTTACAATGACAGGTTTCGTAGTACGAGTGCAGTTTGCGAAACGAACCGCGAAACGGTGAGTTTCGCAAAGAACGAGTACTACAAACCGTCATTGTAATTCGAGTGTTACATACTATTTCTTATAATAAACTTTTAAAAGTATAGAAAAATAAACAAAATGAGAGTTTTTTGAAATATTTATTTATGTTGGCAATCTTGACACTTTTGACACTTGACAGTTTTAATGATTTTAAATTTGAATGTTTGTCAAATTTGTATAAAATATTCTGAATTTCGCAATATTACTGATAATGTAGTTAATAATTTACTACAACATACTTCTTGATTTAATATCTGAACTCTTTCGTTAACAATCAGTGCAGTGCAACCAATTGTGTAAAACAAAAAGTTACCAAAAACAGTTGTCACGGGTCAAATTCGCTCTAGTATAACTAAATTGCTTACCTATTGAATTATCCGTTATTAAGGATTAAATCGTGACAGGTTCAGGTTGATTTTAGTTCGGTTATAGTTAATCATCAACTTATAAATATATTCTGGCCACAAATTAGGGGGCGTCCACAAATTACGCGAGGTGTTCAAGGGGGGGAGGGGGTCAAGCTTAATCTTTCTAAATCTCACTTAGGGGAGAGGGGGGGTTTGAGCAAATATCACGTAATTTTTTTTTAATTAGAAAACGGTGTAAAATTGCGTAAAATTAAAATTAAAAAAAAATCTTCTAGAAGTGAAACCCAATGAAATGGGGCGGCCAGAAGCCGTCTCATATAGTGGACCAACATATATAGCAATCCGAAGTGGTAAGCACTCGTCTTCGACTGCAACTAGTTACGCTCAAGACTTCGATACTCTTTTAACTCTTTTCTTAAACTCATGAAGAGCGAAGACGAAAAAGTCAAGCCTGTCCTTATTATTTCAAGCGACGGCGGTCCCGACGAGAAACCGCGATATCGAAAAGTAATTGCACATTCTATAGAACATTTTAAAAAGCATTATTTGGACGCTATATTTATAGTGACTAATGCCCCCGGCAGAAGCGCTTTCAATAGAGTCGAGAGACGCCTGGCTCCACTCAGCCGAGAACTAACAGGTGTTGTTCTTCCCCATGACTCTTTTGGGACACATCTTGACTCCAGCGGCAAAACAATTGATGAGGACTTGGAAAAAGATAACTTTAAAAAAGCAGGTGAAATATGGTCCGCAGTGTGCATTGATGGACACGAAGCAGTCGCTAATTACATCGATCCAAACGACGACATTCCTAATGTTCCTTATTTTCCCAATAAAGAATGGTACACCGAGCATGTTAGGGAGAGTCAATATTTACTTCAGGTATTTTTTTAAGACATTTTTCTAAAATTTTTCAACAAACATCTGTGCCAACGAACGCATCGTTATATCGATAGTTGAAAATAATAATTATTTTAGGTTGTGAAATGCGATGATCAGCAGTGCTGCAGCCCACGTCGGAGTTCTTTACACTTAGTTCTACACGATCGCTTTTTGCCACCCCCATATCCTATCACACAAGTGAATGGACATCCAACCACTCCGGATCCTGAACAGCATGACGGAAAAACATTTGCACCATTCCTCATTCGTCACTGCCTACCGATTCAAACGTTGCACGCCTTCATGAGCTTGGCTTACGACCTGTATTGTCCAAGTTTGCGTGGTGATATAGAAAAGAGGTGCTGTAATACATGTGGTATATATTTTGCATCTATCACAAAAGTCGCAGAACATCAACGTTGTGCCCATCATGCACGAGCTGTGCAAACACGAAAAACGCGACCTACACGGATTGTCACCAGACGAGCTGCTGAGCTTCTGTGTGCAAGCGACAATGGCTTGGAGTGGTTAAATCAGAGCGAAGTTGAAGGAGCAGATGATTTCATCGAAAATCACTGGGATATGTTAACTCCAATAGTCACGCTTGACACTGTACATGAGTCTCCATGGACTGAATTAGAATAAATTTTATTGATTTTTATTATCAAATACTAGTCACTTCTAATTTTTAAAATAAAAGTAATGGAACAAATTATATTCTTGTATTTTTTTTAATAATCCAACGCGATTACAGTTATAATACCAATTTAAAAAAATCTCACGTGAGATTTGGGGACGGGGGAGGGAGTTAGGAAAAATCTTATGAAATCTCACCAAGGGGAGCGGGGGGGTCGAAAAAACCGGAAAAATGCCTCACGTAATTTGTGGACGCCCCCTTATTACTAATATTGTTTTGAAAGTCTATTAATTAAATTCAGAACAAATTGTGGGGTTAGGTGATTGATTTGAACTACTGTCATACAACGAGGCGAAGTCTTCTTTTCTTTTTTTTTTGTCGTAAAGTTTAGAATGTTGTCGTCTACAGTTCGTTATTTTAGCATCCGACATCTAAAAATTGTATGCGAACGAGAATTGAGTAATACTGGGATTTTTGGTGTTATCTTGTTAAGTAATAAGATCTGTTGTTATTAAACGATTACTGTTTGCTCGTAAGTTGGTAGCTGTTGATCCTACGTTTATTGTCCCTATAGTAGTAGAGGCCATCTCTTATCTCGACGTGCGTCAAACTCTGGTGCATGTGATACGAGAGAACCAGGTCTTTTTCATTTACCAGCCTTTGTTGTAAGAACGTGGCATCCAGAAGATTTTTGGTTTAAGTTTTAAATCGCGGTGAATCCGTAACAATTAATTTTGGATTTTTGAAACTAAACCTTATTTTCCATTTCGAATCGCTGTAGAGTTTGTTCCTGTGGTTATTTTTGGACAGATTCTTTGGAAAAAAACCGCGTGGTCGGGATTTTTGTGTAATCTTCTGTGGTAAGTAAAACGCCTTTTATTCATGTGGTTTGTTCAATCCTTATGGTTTTCTCTTTTCTTATTTTATTTCGGACGAAACGTAGATAGATCAAGAAACAGACAGTAGGTAGATTTGGAGATTTAAAACCGTTCAGACGGTGTACTGTGGTAGAATTCCCGCAATTAGCAACGAGGAGATTGATTCACCCGTCTACCAGCTAGGGTGTCACTAGCTTAATGAAAGAAACCCTATCTTAATAGGTGAGTTACGATATTTTATTTTTATAAGATTAATAACGCCATATGGTCGCAATTTTAGTTGTAATATCTTTATTTGGCATATGTATTTCTTTGTGTCTTGTATGTAGGTTATTAATGTGAAACTAGACTCCTTTTTGCTTATTCTTTTACTATTATTGATTAATTTTATGTTAAATTTTGATTTAATTTATTGTTATAATTTTGTCGTGACTAGCAAGTCAAATTTAAGTTTGTCGAGTACATTTAAATCATTAGTTCTGATCATTAATTGTAAATTCAGAGAAGTCCGCTTCTAAATGTTGTATTTCATTTAAATTCATTTTTATTCTTTCATTGTAGTACAAATTTAAGTTCATGTGTTCAAATTGTATTAAAATTATTAAATCAAATTAATTCAAGGAGTCATTAAAATCTGTTTAAGCTAATGTTAATACTAAATTACGATTTTAGGGTCCTAGATACGGGTATAAATCCTAGATACAGGCATAAATTCTAGTTACGGGCTGAAGTCCTAGTTTTTGATTGAGTTTGGATTGCTGACCAGATACTCAGTCGAGCTTAAGTTATTGTGGTTGGTGCCAGCCTATTGGTTTTGGAACAGGCTTGGTTTTTGGAACCGACCTAAGTATTAAGACTACGAGGAATTGTATCTAGATTATCAGATAAGCTATTTAGAATTAAGTCGCAACTATAGTTAGTTAAGGTCTATTTTTCTTTTTTTTTTTCCTTTTTTTTGTATTGAGTGTGATCACACAGATTGGTAAATTTAACTTTTAATATTATTCATATATTCATTTTTTTTATGTAAGTATATATAAATATCAATAGCGTTGTCAAGCACGAGGCTTGATAGTTGTGTAAATTCTTAAATTTTTATTAAAGAAGGGTCTAGTTGATATTTTGTTTAGCTCACTTTATCATTATTTTTTTTATTGTGCAATTTAATTAGTACTGTTAATATTTTGAATTTATTGAACTATCTCCAGTGGGTGAAGTAGTGCCTGGAACATCAGGGGTTTCCGATTTTAACCGTACAAATCGGTGGCGCACTCACTTTATTTTGGCACTTACCCTCTACGGCTGAGCTGGGCACAATTTGCCAGTAGAGAAACCGCTACCGAACTCAGCTGGAGTTGAATTTGAATTAATTAATTTATTAATTTTTTAAAATTTGATTTTGTTTTAATTTCATTAAAATACGTGGCACAGTGTTACAATGAATCTATTTCGATACTGTTTTTAGTGTCGAAATAGAAATTTTGTGAACGTGAATTATAAAAAACTCATTTCCGTCGATATTTCCCAAACTCCAAATGTTTCATTTTTCATCTCTTTGAGATGCACTTCCTTATATACAAAATGTAATTTCTTCTATCGGAAAATAAGTTTTTACTGACGCTCTCCCGACATGAATGCAAAAAGATGCATGCTAATTCGTTTTTTTTTCCTAAGAAATTGGTAGGTTTATTGCTTTCTAATCCATCTATATTACAAAAGATGAAACGTGGCTTTATCACTACATTCCAGAGTCCAATCGACAGTCAGACTATCAAGAGCGTTTTCTATATAGCCTTGGGGCATTTGAAGCATGAAACTACAAAAAAACGACTTCGTTTGCAGAAAAAATAAGCCAAAATTGCATCTCAGACTACCAATTGCTCCTATAACCATCTTATTCTCCAGATCTAATCTTAGTGGCCTTTTACTGTTTTTAAGCCTCAAAAGAAAGCTTTCTGTTAAGAAATTAACCACTAATGAAGAAGTAATCGTTAAAACTAAGGCTTTTATGTCTATTTAGTTTGTTCCGCTGAAATTAGCAGGTTTATTGCTTCCTAACCTCATCTAAATTACAAAAAATGAAACATGGCTTCATCACTCTATTCCAGAGTCCAATGGACAGTCATCTGAATGGATCCAACACAATACAAGAATTAAATATTTACAATTAACCGACTCCAAAAGCAAAACTTAAAAATGACCATACCATCAACACTATTTATTGGAGAGCGTTCTTGGAGCCTTTGAAAGAAAGAAAAACGACTCCATTTGCAGAAAAACCAACCACTTTTCATTTGAAGCATGAAACTACCAAAAAACGTCTTCGTTTGCAAAAAAAGAAGTCCAAATTGGATCTCAGACTACCAATTGCTACTATAACCATCTTATTCTCCAGATCTAATCTTAGTGGCCTTTTACTGTTTTTAAGCCTCAAAAGGATGCTTTCTGTTAAGAAATTAACCTCTAATGAAGAAGTAATCGTTGAAACTAAACCTTTTATGTCTATTTAGTTTGTTCCGCTGAAATTAGCAGGTTTATTGCTTCCTAACCTCATCTAAATTACAAAAAATGAAACATGGCTTCATCACTCTATTCCAGAGTCCAATGGACAGTCATCTGAATGGATCCAACACAATACAAGAATTAAATATTTACAATTAACCGACTCCAAAAGCAAAACTTAAAAATGACCATACCATCAACACTATTTATTGGAGAGCGTTCTTGGAGCCTTTGAAAGAAAGAAAAACGACTCCATTTGCAGAAAAACCAACCACTTTTCATTTGAAGCATGAAACTACCAAAAAACGTCTTCGTTTGCAAAAAAAGAAGTCAAAATTGCATCTCAGACTACCAATTGCTCCTATAACCATCTTATTCTCCAGATCTAATCCCAGAGGCCTTTTACTGTTTTTAAACCTCAAAAGAATGCTTTCTGTTAAGAAATTAACCACTAATGAAGAAGTAATCGTTGAAACTAAACCTTTTATGTCTATTCCGTTTGTTCCGCTGAAATTAGCAGGTTTATTGCTTCCTAACCTCATCTTAATTACAAAAAATGAAACATGGCTTTATCACTCTATTCCAGAGTCCAATGGACAGTCATCTGAATGGATCCAACACAATACAAGAATTAAATATTTACAATTAACCGACTCCAAAAGCAAAACTTAAAAATGACCATACCATCAACACTATTTATTGGAGAGCGTTCTTGGAGCCTTTGAAAGAAAGAAAAACGACTCCATTTGCAGAAAAACCAACCACTTTTCATTTGAAGCATGAAACTACCAAAAAACGTCTTCGTTTGCAAAAAAAGAAGTCAAAATTGCATCTCAGACTACCAATTGCTCCTATAACCATCTTATTCTCCAGATCTAATCCCAGTGGCCCTTTACTGGTTTTAAGCCTCAAAAGAATGCTTTCTGTTAAGAAATTAACCACTAATGAAGAAGTAATCGTTAAAACTAAGGCTTTTATGTCTATTCAGTTTGTTCCGCTGAAATTAGCAGGTTTATTGCTTCTTCACCTCATCTATATTACAAAAAATGAAACATGGCTTCATCACTCTATTCCAGAGTCCAATGGACAGTCATCTGAATGGATCCAACACAATACAAGAATTAAATATTTATAATTAACTGACTCCAAAAGCAAAACTTAAAAATGACCACACCTTCAACACTATTTATTGGAGAGCGTTCTTGGAGCCTTTAAAGGTAAAAAAACGACTCCATTTGCAGAAAAACCAACCACTTTTCATCAATGTCAAACGATTTCAAAATTGCATCAATTAGACTACCAATTGCTCCTCCATCCATCCTATCCTCTAGATCTAAACTCAATGACTTTTACTGTATACAGACTGGAAAAGAGTGCTTTTTGTAAAGAAATTTATTACTACCGAAGAAGTAATCGCGGAAGCTAAGGCTTATTTTAAGACCTTAGAGAAATTGTGTAGATAAGTAAAAATTGTTTACCAGCTTAATCGATATATTGGCCTTCAAATAAAAATCGAATTTTACTAAAAAAAAAATGTTTATATTTTTATTTAATACGATAACACAAACGTCAAGTGTAATAAATCATGAAAGCAGAGTTTTGGTGGTGGCATTAGGAGGGGGGTGTAGCCTCCCTTTATTTCCTGATAACTTCATGTCACGTTGATGAATGGAAATTTAATGCTAATTTTGGAGCTTAGTTAGCTCCTTTAATAAATAAGGTTACGTTTAATGCGGAAGGGAACAAAGCGGGTGCTTTAGATATTCTAATTTTCCACTTATATTCGCTCATAACTTTCCGAAAACATTTGCAGGGACTACGGATGTTTTTGCTTTATCATGGCTTAAATAAATAAATGAGTTTTCTGCAAGTTTTATTGGAGAATAGAAGGAAGGATGGAAGGTGGAAACGGAATGGCTTTCTATCAGAATGAATAGTATAAAGGATTTGTTGAATATTTTATAAAGCAACTATTATTAAGACATTTTATATAGGTAAAGGTAGATTACCTGATTTGTTAAATGGTTTTTTAAGGTAATGTGTCAACTAAAACTTCATAATTAGTAAGAAATTGTAAAATGTACAAAACTAATCACAAAGTTGCGTCGATTTGTGATGAAGGCGACGCTGAGTTTCCAAGGTGAGGGTCCGAATTAATGATCTAAGAAAACTTCTTAGTAAGTCTGGTGTTACTATACAATTAGCAGGCTTCCTGCGGGACCTTGGAAGTGGCCTTTGGAGTAATGATATCAGAAGTCTTCGTAGGAGGTCTGGTGTTAGTGTAACAGACACTATACACTTAGCAGGCTTTCTGGGTATCCGTGAAAGTGGTGTAATGGGTACAGTTGGAAGATGTCAGAATTCTTCATAGGAGGATGTTAGTGTAACATAGACTATACACTTTCTGAAAATCTCGGAAGTGGTGTCATGGGTTTCGGTGGAGTAGTTTTTTCGGAGTAATAATATCAGAAGTCTTCGTAGGTATTAGCGGCAGCAGCAATTTACGTTAAAAACGCATTTAACACCACATAGTGCAAGGCTCTTATAACAGCCCAGAGGAGAAAGGAGTGGGTGGAGGTCTGCAAATCGTCGTGGACTCCTACCTATCGGACAGGAAAATCCTGATAGATAAGGGACTCAGGCAAGGGTTGAACATGAGAGTACCGTAGGGATGGGCGTTACGGAATTAAACGAAAAGGTAATTGAGGTAGTGAAACAGACAACGGAATGAATGGACAAACACAACCAGGAAATAGCGGCAGAGAAGAGGGTGGTGATCATCTTGAAAGGGCCAAGGAACAGAAGTAATGTACAGTTCATAGTGAAAGAAAAGAACATAAACCACCAGAGAGTGATGAATTACTTAGGAATAGTAATTGATGACACACTACGGTTTGAAAGACATGTCGAATACTGTACAAAGAAGGCGGAGGAGAAAATGTCCACCCTGGAGAGTTTAATGCCTAACGTCAGGGGGCTAAATATAAGAAGACGATGATGCTGTACCGGGTAGTTCAATCTATTCTACTTTATGGCATATAGTCACCCCGGGAGCGAAGTACAAGGATAGGCTGAATAGAACGTAAAGGAAAGTGCTACTAAGGGTAGTAAGTGGATACAAAACAGTGAGCAATGAACTAGTACAAGTCGTAGCTAGAGTTCTGGAATGAGCCAAGAGAAAAGAGAGGGATAAGACTGTGGAAGAATGGGAAACTGAGTGAAGACAGCCACTATACACTTCCTGGATGTCCGTGGAAATGGTGTCACTGGTCTTGGTGGAGTAGTCCTTTTGAAAAATTAGCTCAGGATTGTGCTTTTTAATGTTTGTGTAATGGGAGACTGTCTTGTAACATCCTATGGATATAAGCGCCGTAGATGGATCCCTCAATATCTCCCGAGGATAAGAAGACTACTAGTTTTAACTTTTTTGACCCTTAAGTGGACCCTAAAGGTAATTAAGGAATATGTTTTTGTATATTTAGGAAGGATACTAAATTGGACCAAAAACAAATTATAGAACGTATCTTAAATAACTAAAAAAATTTTTTTTCTTCTGTTTAAGTGTGTCTATCTAGCTAGCTTTAATATCTTTAATAATTATTTATTAAAATAAGCCAATTTTATATTGAGGGTAGTGAAAAATATCAAATTTAAAATTCTATAAGGACAATATACAAGCGTGAATAGACAAGTTTTGTTATTCAAAAAAATTACCAGTCACGCTATACCACCTAAAACTTCTGTTCATATTAAAAATTGCTTCGGATCGGTTGATTTCATAAATTCACAATGAAAATGATGAAAGCGGACCTTTTTAATAACCTATGTAATGGTATAACAACATATATCCTCCTTCCTTTTTAAATTTGAAAACCGTGGAAAATTTATATAACTTTTTTTAACACAAGCGAAACGAATTTTAATAAAAGAACTTTATATCCAATATTATATATTTTTAGTTGTTCATATGTACCTAATTTAATAGATACCTGTACCCTGTACCTACGTCTACTTCTATTTCTGTATTATTACTACATTAAAAAGTAAAAAATTTAAACATTTCCAACATTATTATTATTATACCTGAGGTTGGTCAGGATATTTTGCAAAAATTTGGTGTAAAAATGTGTAAAGTCTTTATATCTAAATAGCTATGGAAACTACTACTATAAACTACAACATATACGCCTTGTGCAAATTATAGGGATTCATAATTTTCGAAACCCACAGGATCACCATAAAATCGAAGAAGAAGATTTTTCTTTACTACTTAAGAATTCTCCTTAATGAAGATCGGGAAATATCTATAGAGCTCAGAAGACCTTCCAAACTTACTGAAACAAAAACCTTCATAGGATTACCTTCTTCCTCGAGTACCATCTCCTATCAAAGATTGGCGATAACCAATGCAAACTCTTCTCTGTTTTCCGCTGTTCTTATAAAAGTCTGGGTGTCTATTATCATCTGATGTTCCACATCCAGGAAATTTGTCTTCATTCTGGTCCTCTTCTTTCCTCTATTTCACCTTTCATTAGTTGTTTCGTGAATCTAAAAAGGGCATTTGAGAGGGTCAAATTGAAGGACATTATCCATTTACTATATGCAAGAGACATACCTGTATGTCTAATCAAAATATATACCACAACAACACCATAAAAATAAAAGTAGATAACGAACTAACCGATCCAATTGAAGCTGGCAACGGGATAAGACAGGGAGATTCTCTGAGCCCCCTATTGTTTAATCATAGATGAAATAATAAAAAAAGTAAGAACAAAAAAAGGATAACAGATGGGAGGAAAACAACTAAAAATAATATGTTATACAGACGCCGCGATACTAATTTCCCAAAGTGAAGACGATTCCACCAATTTAACATTACCGCCAAAAACTTCAAAATGACAATTTTACCAAAGAAGACAAAATGCATGGTCGTAACAATAGACTTACTCAAATGCAAATTGGAAATGGAAAGACAAATAATTGAACAAGTCATGGAGTATAAATATTTGGGCATCACACTATCCAGCTACGGAAAGCTCGAAAGCCAAGTGAATAGAGCAAAAAGAGCCGCAGAATGCCTGAATGACACAATATGGAGGAACAAGAATTTAGGGAAAGAAATGAAGGGCAGAATTTACAAAACAGTCATAAGACCAATAATGACATAAGCGGCAGAAACGCGACCAGACACAGAGAGAACAAAAAGAATGCTAGAAACAGCAGAGATAAAAATCCTTAGAAAGATTTGACGGAGGTGCAAAGTGGAGAACATCAATGAAAGGACAATGAAGAGGAGAATGGAATGACCACAGACGTAGAATGGCAGCAAATAGAGTATTAAGGACGGCGAGAGATGGCTCCCCAATAGGAGGGAAGGCCACGAAAACGATGGAACGATAACATACTGGAGGCACATTAAGAAACAGGCAGAGCAATGCCTATAAGAAAAGAAGATAAGTTACAATACTTGTAACTCACAAATCCAGTGTAACAAGAATTAATATTTAAGTTGATCTTGCCGTTTAAATTTCGGAGATTCAATTCTCCATTGTCTTGACTAATAAGTAAATTACGTATCCTTCATTATACCCATTAAGTTTACATATATTCAAAACCATTAATATGTGATTAGTGTTGAATATAATTGAAATTCTTATTTGCTAACAATACCGTGGGAATAAAAATATAACCGTGAGTGTTAGAATATATCACACATTTGTATCATTTAACCAAGTATGACTATCTTCATTGTACTTAGATATTCCACATTGTAAGTCACAATTACACCGTTGTATGGTTTGCAATTGATATGCTGGACCACTCCTTCATCGCTAATTAACATGATCATCAGTCAATTCCATTAATTATACAAATTTATTCGTGGCTCAAGTATTTATATGCTCGAGAAATAGTTTCGATTCCATCTATAACTTCAATTATTTTTACAAAATACAGATCTTGCGATGAATGTTAAAAGAATTATTTTTCTTATTGATTTAGAAGATAGATACTAGCTAGATACTATTAATCATCATTAATTTCCTTTTCTAGTTTATTCATTTTTTATTGTTTTTCTTGATTTAATCATATTTTTTAGTTTCTTTCCAAGTTTTCACTACCCTTTTTTGTAGTTTTTCCAGTTTTGTCTTATTCCCACATTTTTTTTATATTTATCATTTTTGATATTTGACATTTGAAACTTTTCACAATTGACATTTGTCATTTTTGATAGTTCAGCATTATAACATTTGAGAGGTTTACCATTTGACTTTTTCGACTTTTCACAGTTTTAACATTTGGCATTTTTGACATTTTTAACTTTTGACGGTAACCTTTTTGACAACTGTCATTTTTGACATTTGACAATTAACATTTTGGACATTTAACGTTTTTGATATTTGACATTCGAGATTTGACTTTAAAATTTTAGTGCATTTGTCGCATTCGTTTTAAGAGTAATCTTGTCGTCCTTTAGGCGGCATTTTCTATCGAGGAAACAGCCCAAAGTCACAAGGAGCTATGCGGGACTGCATGGAGGCTGCCGAAGCTTTACAACACTGTGTTTTGATAAATAATGCTGTACAAGGTATAATGCGTGCGCTGGAGCATGGTCGTGGTGAAGAAGCCAGTCACCGGTTTGCCAAAATTGTGGTCTTTTGCTTCTAGTTGCATTTTGCAACCTTTTTAAAGTTTCAACGTATCGTTGTTAATTGGCCGACCTGCAGGAGTATATTCGTGATGTACGACGCCTTTACAATCGAAAAAAATAATCAACATTGACTTGATTATGCTCTGAATTTGAGATGCTTTTTTGGTCGGTGCCGGGCGAAGAAGCATGCTTCCACTGCAAAGACTTTTTTTTCAAGATCATAACCGTAAAACCATGATTTATCACCAGTAATAACCTTTTCATCGCTATTGATCATTTCTAGATTGTCCTGAGCGATTTCTAATCGAAGGCTTCTTTGCTGTTCTGAGAGCAGTTTTGGGATAAATTTAGCAGAAACACAAGTTATGCTTAAATTCTTGGTGAAAATTCGGTAAACTGTATTTTGGTATTGCAAGGTCATCTTTTAGTTCCCTAACAGTCAAACGACAATCTTGTTCAATTGCCGGTCGCACACGCTTAACATTATCCGATGTTTTTCCCGACCAAAACGAGAATTACTGTCAACAAACATGCGACCATTTATACCACTCTTTTATTTGAGTTTTGCCTATACAATCGTCTCCAAAGGCCTTTTGCAACGTTTGAATCGTTTCTGTACAAGTTTAAAGCAAATCTTGATGCAAATTCGTTGCTTGACTTTTTCGGTTATTTTTAGCAACTTAAAAATCCAAAGAACACACGCTGCTCATGAACTAGGATACGTCTGGCAGTATCAGCAAGTAAACAATAAATTTGTAAGTCTTTACTTATGACGTTCTTACCTGGTAGGGGTCGCTAGAACATTGGCGCGAAGATATAAATGCAGATTGAATACTTTTGGTGCAGACCTTTATGGTTGTCGGTATATTTTTTAATCAGCATTGCCTTTATCTCAATTGACGCAACCTTTGTAATTATTTTTGTACATTTTACAATTTGTATATAACTATTTACGTAAATAATATAATCATTCAACAAATCAGCTAAAAATGTATTGGCAATCGTATTGAACTTTAAAAAACCGACACCAAAAAGCTTTACACTATATTGTAATACTCAATGTAGGTTTATTTGCATTTTCCCCACAAAACCCTTCCATAAGTACAAATTGGGGTACTGACGCACATACATTACGTACATCCTCTCTTGCTCTGGTTTTTTCTGTTGCAGAATACTGCTGCCCAAGTAAAGGACCTACAAGAGAACGAGCCCAAAATCCCATGCTTTTTCTTATGAAGGTCCGAAAAGCGAATTTTGTTACCGTTCAAGGTCGTCTGACGTCATAGCCCCACCCGGCCCCACCCACTTTCACTTTTAACCTGATTGCTTGGTTCTGATTGGCTGACAGACTCCGCCCTTTAATTGCTTATTAATGACTTGTTAATTACTAGTGCCCCATTGCTTCGTTCTGATTGGCTGTCTGACTCCGCCTCTTAATTATTATTAATGACTTGTTAATTACTCGTGCCCCATTGCTTGGTTCTGATTGGTTGACAATCTCCGACCCTTAATTACTTAATAATTAGAAATGCCCCATTGCTTGGTTCTGATTGGTTGACAATCTCCGACCCTTAATTACTTAATAATTAGAAATGCCCCATTGCTTCGTTCTGATTGGTTGACAATCTCCAATCCTTAATTACTTAATAATTAGAAATCCCCCATTGCTTGGTTCTGATTGGTTGACTGCTAGCAGACAACTGTCAATTTTCGAGTGGCCTTTGACGTTTGGCGCAAGCAGCCAACCCTCTTTTCTTCTTTTTGTATATTTTCGAATTTTTTCGCGCTTTGCTGTCATCGTACCAACTTTACATGCTACCAACTTTACAGTGCTACCAACTTTTGACCTTTTACATTCGACGCAAGCAGCCAATTCTTCTTTTTGTATATTTTTGAATTTTTTTTCGCACTTCGCTGTCATCGTACCAACTTTACATGCTACCAACTTTACAGTGCTACCAACTTTTGTCACAAATGCCCCATTGCTTGATTCTGATTGGTTGACAATCTCCGACCCTTAATTACTTAATTACAAGTGCCCCATTATCCGCTTCCGATTGTTTATTATTTAATAAACCCCACCCATAATTTGATATCGAGTAGCCATTGTTTTAAATAATTAATATTAAGAGTAATATATTGATAAGCATTATAACACTATTAAAAATCATTAGGGTGATTATAGGATTAAATAATAAAAAAATATAATAATAAGAAGTTTGTTTTATTAAAAAATATATACATATATTTAAAATGGTAATACAACAGTTTTAAACTAATTATTTATTTCTACTTAATAATTAAATGTGTTTATAGACATATTATACATAATCTAAGTCGTTTAATACTTTTGCTTTATAGAAAAACATGTATTCTCTTAAAGCTGTAACTAATAAACAATCAGTACACATTTCACAAAATTTTTTTAGAACTTCAAATAAAGTGAAATTATTATTATTAATATTATTATGAAAAAGAGTCTTAATTATATCTAACACATGATAATAATAACTACAAAAGTTTATACTGTCCAATAGTGAGACGTGATATGATAATAAATTTTGATCAGCTTCCAAAATTTGTTTTATATCTTCCTCATTTAAATGAAATTCAACATCATGCTTTCTAACACTTAGCAGTTTTATACCATCATATACAACTTGAGTAATAATGCAGTAATCACCACATTGAAATGTTATAGGAATGTGCTGATCCAATGTATCACTTATAAAGAAATCATTCACGTTATTATTCAATAATTCTATTAGAATGCTCCATTCAATAATACTAAACGATATTTTAGATGTGTGATAATATTGCGATAAAGTTATAGCTGAACTGAATGATCTGGCTGGTGATATTCCAACTTTTATCACATAACTTCCAATAGGAAATGATGTTTGTAATAAATTATAATGCTCCAGTTTAGCTGCAGTTTCATATCTTTCTAAAATTTCATCGATTTGATCATTATACTCTTGACCTACTGATGAGGATGTTGATGCACTAAAATAACCTTCACTACTCATATTTAAACAAAATATTGATCACAACTATGATTTATTATATTTTAATCATACTATTTATAATACCAACCCCACTACAATTACTTTTTATAGAACAGCATCATTATAATGTCATTACAAAATAAATCATTAAAAATATTTTTATAAGATTATTAAAAAACATCATTATAAGACTATTAACAAGTTATAACAGGTCAACATGTTCAATCCAAGAATTATGTTTATTATCAAAACCAAGCCACTTAACAAATATTTTGTTTCCCTTTCTTTTTAATATTTTTTCTACTAGATAGATGTCTGCATTATTTGTTTTCTGTAATTCCTGTTCATAGAAAGCCCCTTTAATCGGATTTCCCTGTATATCCTCCAACAAATAAGTTGTAGGATTAGTAATATTAACTTTTATGATTTTAAAAACTTCTGTGGTCCAATTAGGAGTATAACCTTTTTCAAAAATATGTTTAGCCTTCGATATTCGCACCAGATCACCTATTTTATATTTTCTTGGTCCTGATGTTTTTATATAATTAAAACGATCATGTAAAATCGTTTTTTCATTTAGCTTATTTATTTCAGATGGTCTAAATTTAATTGTAGAATGTATCGTATTGTTGTATTCTTTAGTAATTTGAGGTAATACATTAATCCATTTATAATTACCATGTAAACTAAAATATTTGTATAATTTTGATTTCAAAGTTCTTATAACTCTTTCAGCTATCGCAGCTTTCTTGACAGTATATGTACTATAATGGTTGATATCATACTTTCTCATTAAATCTTGAAATTTAACGTTATAAAATTCAGTTCCCTGATCAGTTTGCAGGTTTTTAGGATAACGTTTTGAATGTTTCAATATACTTGCAAAAGCCTTTGTAATTTCTTCTCCAGTTTTAGTTTTTAAAGCTACTGTCCAAAGATATTTAGACAAGCAATCAATGACTATCATTATCATTTTATAACCCTTATTACTATTAGCATAAGGTCTCATTTCCGCAAGATCCATTTGCCATAAGTCATCTAATCCTTTGAGAATTATTTTTCGACGAGGATAATTTTTACGAGCAGGTTTGTGAAGCTCGTTAACTAATTGAAGCTTCTCTTTCGTCGTCATGATAATGACTAATACGATAGATGAATATATTATTTAGTGTTTAATTTTAGATTTAATATCATAAATTTCCTTAAATACATCATTAATTTTCATATCATGTAATTGTAACATATCAGAGGTTTCTCTAAATTTTTGTAGCCATATTTCTATTTGATTATTAATTTTACTTATCTCATATTCAACTTTATGTCTGCTAGTATTCTGTTCATCCTTATATTTGTTTAGCTCCCGTATTAATTCACCATGTAGTTTTGCTAAATCAATATTGTAAAGTGTATTTGCATCATCTACGTATTTCTTTGTTGCCATATGTTTTTCAGAAGTAGGAGGATGTCTTGAAATAAAGTTTTCAATTGAATCTATTTTGTTTTTTATAGATAAAATTTTAATTGATATTTGATCTTGTAGTTTTGGTAAATCTTCATTATACAGCTGATTTTTTAGAGATAATAAACCAAGCCTAAATTCTCCTTTTAATTGTTTTAATCCAATTATTTGACTTTGATGACTACGTCCAAACTTATCAAGACTCATTATGAAAATGATCACACTACAACGTTACATTAGTATATAATATCTGCTTCTCGTAATTCATTAATGATGGAAACAATTTCATTAGAATGAGATGTATTACCAGCTTCTTTCGAAGCATAGAGTAATTGCAATCTTTCACATAATTCATTTGGATCATCCCAATACACATATTCTACAGGATCATCATTATATGTTAAATACATTCCATTACCTAAAGTCTTAGATGTATACATAGGTTTTATAATATACTTATACTTAAATGTCGAACTATTTTTTAAATATCCTCGCTTATTTCTATGTACATTTGTTGCTTCTAATAAGAGTTTGTAATTTTCTAAATCTTTAGAAGTGTAGTCTTGAGGTGCATCATAGAAAAGTAATTCATATAGTTCAGGTGATCCTGAAACATATCCTTCTTTTGTGAAAACTGCTCCCGTTTTAGTATCAAAGTTGATATTTTCTGCTCCAAGAAACCATTTAGATGTCGATATATCATATGTTGGACCATATACTTTATCTATTTTATCATCATTTTGCCAAAATTCTTTTAAATATTTTAGAACTCCTTGTGGATATTGCTCGAGGTACTCATTTAAAACAGTTTCTGGAATATCTTTATCATCTAATTCTTCCGATACTTCCGCGTTATCCTCAACCTCATTCTCAACATCACTATTATCACCTGCTACATGTTTAAGTTCTAGAAATGATATGTTTTTATTCTCATGTTTTTCTTTTTTAATATTAGGTTTTTTTTCATGTTTACAATAACTTAGATTAGCTGTCGATTGATTTAAAAATTTTGATGATTTAGCGATATCCTCCAACGGTTTTGATATAGGTTGAAAAAGCTTATTTAACGTTTCATCTTCTTCTGTTCTATTAAGTTTTAATGCAAGATATTTTTTTCTAATATCTTTGGTTAGTTGAGCTATTTTTCTTTTTCGGGCAGCTTCCAAACTATTCAACATTTTGTTGTAGACTGATTAATATTATTCAAAGCTTAAATTTTAATATATTTATCAAAACCCTTACGATAGCGACCGTTATTTAGAGGGAACTCCTTAACAATAACCATCATACCATGTTTTTCATTCCAACACTGTGAACATATGTTTTTAAATTGATCAAAATTCATATCTGGTGATACATGTCCATCGAATATATGTTTAAGATTTAATTCATCTTGTTTGAATATTACAATCATGTTACAATTATCTCTTATTAGCACTTTCGGTATTTTAGAAAAGGTCTGACAAAGATATGCAACATCAATATTTTTATGTCGACACATAGAAAAATATTCACGAATTTTTTGTTGTTTGTCACATGCAACGTCATCAAAGATGAAAACTGAATTAGATTTCGCATCACTAACATTTATGATTTCATCATTATCTCTAAACGGAAAATATTCAACACCTTTCACATTATTTAATACTTCTGCTAATAACTGATATTTAGGTTGATAGAGCGATTTAGAATATACATAAACGTTTTGAAACTTTATCCCATTTGGATTAAAGAGTAATGACATCATTGCGTTTGTTTTACCACATCCTGATGGACCGCATATGATAATACGAAGAGTATTTGGTAGCAATTTGCTATGTTTACTTTCTTCACATTTTATATTAAAATCTAAGTTATCCACAGGTAGCGACTGTACTTGTCGAATGATTTTCATTTTGTGTTAAAATATATAGCACGTTTTTTAATAAATATATGTTTATTGAAAACAAAACAGTTAGTTCTCATGCTACTGTTTAAAGGTGAGGGTCTAGTAAATAACTTAATAAACAAACTTCCCTTCGAAGCACATTTATTGGGTGGTTATCAGTATTGTGGACGTAAGTATTATAAAAAAAAATGTTTAATTTTTATTAACATTTTTTTGTTTTTTTTAGCTGGAACAAAACTACAAAAACGTCTATTACGTGGAGATCCTGGTATTAATCCATTAGATGTTGCTTGTAAAGAGCATGATATTGCATATTCAGGCGATAATACAATAGCGGAGAGGCATAAGGCTGATCAAATTCTAGAAAATAAAGCTTGGGAACGTGTCAAAAATAAGAACGCGAGTTTAGGTGAACGAGCAAACGCATTATTAGTTACAGGTGTAATGAAAGCTAAGCGAAAACTAGGTATGGGTATTAAACGAAAAATTTCTTTTAAACGTGGAATTATAGATAAAATTAAAAAATCCTTAATACCTAACCTAACATTAAAAAAGACTATTCAAAATGCATTAAAATTTGCTAAAAAGACTGTTTCAAAAGCTGGAAAAAAGAATATTCGAGTTCCTAGAATTATACCGTTTGAGAGCAAGATGGGAGGTTTTTTGCCGTTGATTCCTATATTGACAGCTTTAAGTGCGATAGGGACAATAGCAGGAGGAAGTTCAGCTATAGCAAAAACTATAATTGATGCTAAAAACGCTCAAAAGAAACTTGATGAAGATCATCGTCACAACAAAGCTATGGAGTCTATAGGAAAGGGATTGTATTTAAAGAAAAATATCAAAGGAGGCTACGGCTTGTATCTGAAGAAAGAAAAAAAAAACTTCCAATAAAGCTACCCAATAGACCACTAACTAACATCGATTTAATTAATTATGCAAAGAAATTAAAAATACCATATTTTCGTGGTGTTTTTATGCGAGATAGTCTTCCAATTAACGGATCTAGAAGATGCGAGTGTTCAATTGTTAATTTAGATATATCGCAAAATGCTGGAACACATTGGGTAGCTTATAAAAAGATAAATAACAACGTAGAGTATTTTGATTCATTTGGTAATTTGAAGCCGATGAAAGAGCTTGTTAAATATTTTGGTTCAGGTGTTAGAATTTTCTACAACAATAATCAATATCAAACATATAATCAAATTAATTGTGGACATCTGTGTTTGGAATTTTTATATAATGGCAGCTTACTTATCCAAAGAGGCACTTAATATCATTGAAATACTTATGGAAAATATTTCACCTTCAGTTTGGTATAAACTGCCATGTGAAATACGTGAGGATTTAAAAGAATATTTACCATGCAGTATAGATCCGGATTGTCATGAATGGTCAGATGTTTGTGGAAATATGACGTCAAAATGTCTATTTTGTTTTATATGTTATAAATAAATTTAATGATTAGCATATTAGTCTATTATTTAAATCATAACATTTTCTGATAATGGTTAGTCATGTCGCAACTTTTAACCTTAACGAGTACCAATAACGAGTTCTCTTTTACACCGTCAACACCTCTTGTACTTAATCCATATAAAAGTTACTATTTAGCAGTGCTAGGGTTTCATTCCTACAATTCAATACCTAATATTGATGGTGAAAAATTTTACTACTTCGAGTACGACAATTTAGAACAACTTAGAGAAAGAGAAATACTTCTACCTGTAGGTTGTTACGAGATTAGTGATATAGCTGCTTATATAAAAAAACAATTGATGTTAAAAAAAAACATTGCTGAAGAAGATTTTTTCTTAGAACCAAATAATAATACCCTTCAGTGCGAAATTTATAGTAAACTATATGAAATCTCTTTTGAAAAGACTGATAGTCTTGCTAATCTCCTAGGATTTTCTAATAAAATATTAGAACCTGGAATAGTTCATTCTTCAGATCTACCTGTGAATATTAATAAAGTGACAAGTCTACTTTTTGACTGCAACATTACTGAAGGAGCTTTCTATGGAAATACACCAGCTCATATAATTTTAGATATTCCTATAACAGTAGATCCTGGTTTTGCTATCAACGAGAGACCTATCAATCCAATATATTTGCCTATAAAGAATTTGAAAGAAATTAATCACATCATTGTAAGGGTGTCTGATCAAGATTTAAGACCTGTTAACTTTCGCGGAGAAAGAAGCACCCTTCATCTAGTTTTACAAGAACGATAAATGGGTCTCATTATAGAACATAAAAGGACGGTTCCAACTAAAAAATCATCAGTTTTATCTAGATCTTGCAAGCATCGTAAACTAACTAGAGTAAACAGAGATTTTTTACAATCGATTGGACTTAAAGTTAAATATGGTAAACCGTAAATATATACGATCTGAAGTTGAATCTAAGCGACTTAAAGTTGACCCCATTTTTGATCTACATCGTGAACCAAAGTATGATGATTCGATTAGAAAAGAAGAATTTAGATCGTACACTCCATATGTGAAATCATTTAATAACAATGATGTCGTAGAGTTTGTAATAAATCAAGCTGATTCGTTTTTTGCTCTACATGAATCTTTATTAGAAATTAAAGGTAGATTAGATATAGTTGGAGGTGGAAACGTACATCTAGCTCCCAATTTTGGGGTATTTCTATTCGATTCCTGTTCATATAGTGAAAGTTCAAAAGAAATTGAAACAGTGAGAGATCCCGGAATTGTTAGCGCCGTACGTAGTATGCTATGCTATCGCAGTGATTATGCAAGATTTATGAGTATTGCTGGATGGAATTTTCCTAACCATCCGTTCTTAAATGAAGATGATAAATCTTTTAGTTTGTTGATTCCTCTTAAACATATTTTCAACATTTTTAATGATTATACAACAATAGCTTATGGGAGACAAACATTTCGTCTCGTACGAGCTAGTTACGATAATGATAGTATTATTGTAAATGAGGTAGGTGCTGGTAGTACCGCAACTACAACAACTGTTAAGATTATTATAAATAGTATGGAACTGAAAGTGAAACATGTGTTTCCCAATGATGAAATTAAAATTAAATTGATGGAACCTATTAAAAATAATATACCAATATATATTCCATTCAGAAAGTGGGATCTTAATGAACTACCCTCAATTAAAGACGGTGCAAGAAGAGAAATCTGGAATGTTAAAACAAGCTCATCAATTGAAAAACCGCGTTATGTTATAGTAACATTTCAAACTGAGAGGCGCAATAGAAAAGAAAAGGATTCAACAATTTTTGATAATGTTAATATATCAACAATGTGAAATCAAGTGTTCGAGTATCTCTTAATGGTGAATATTGGCCTAATGAAAGAATGCAACTGGACTTTGAGAAAAATGATTATGCTGCAGCTCATTATAACTACACTGAATTTTATCCTAGTTATTCATATTCGACTGAGAGACGATCACTTTTAGATTATCAAGCATTTAAAGATCATGCCTTATTTGTAATAGATTGTTCAAAACAAGAAGATGGAATGAAATCTTCAACTGTCGATATAAAATTAGAAATTGAAGCTAACAATGGTTTTCCAAAAGATACAAAAGTATATTGCATCATTATTCATGACTGTTTAATGGAATATTACCCTCTTACGGAGGTAATCAAGAGTATAATATAAATACCTAATTTAAATGTGTTATATTACCTATGTAAATATTATACTTTTTTATAATAAAAAAATAATAAAAAAAATGTGGTTATTAATAATAAAACAATTTTACAATTATTAAAAAATATATTTAATATTTTATACTTCTATAACTTCAAATGAAGCCGCAGGCTTCGGTTTTCCGGTGTCCACTAACCCGTGGAACACCAAGCCATATTTTTGGCTTTTAAATTCTTCCATGAATGGTGTATAATCTTCAACCACACGTTCTGGTAGAAAAACAACCATATCCAACATTTCTAAAAGTACAGTTTTCCCATAGTTTGATTTCACAATTTTTGCATCTAATATTTGATATGATGTGCCCACCTCCAAGGAGGATAACTTCACCACAGGTTTCTTTTGCGATAAAACAGACGATTTGTTTATTTTAGAAAAATCCATCTATAAGAAATAAATAAAATTGTAAGTATATAAATATCGTAAAGCTCATTATATATAAAAAACAGATAAAATGTATAATAAATAAATAAGTCAATAAATTAATAAAAAATCATGTATACCTAAAGGATATAGAATAGTAGACGCATATATATAACTGATAAAATGTATAATAAATAAATAAATAAATAAATAAATAAATAAATAAATAAGTGAATAAATTAATAAAAAATCATGTATAAAGAGTATAGAATAGTAGACTTACTGTAATAATTATAGGTAATAGCACTTCAAGAAACAACTGGAACTAACTTAATAAAATTGAATATTTCGCTTATATTTATACCCACTCTTTATATTAAAATCTAATTTACAAGAAAAAATAAATATAAAGTAAATAATTTTAGGGAAATTTTAGTATAGGGCAAATTATATATAAAGTACTTTGTAGGAATTTTTACTAATTAATTTTTAATGGGAAAGTTAGAATATAAAGTATATGACAAATTATATATAAAGTACTCGAGGAAATTTTTACTATTTAATTTTGGTAATGTGAAATTTAGTATATTAAGTATCGATTTAGAGTCGAATATGACAAATTATATATAAAGTATTTGGAGAAATTTTTACTATTTAATTTTGGTAATGGGAAATTTAGAATATTAAGTATCGATTAAGAGTCGATTATATTTTTTTTATCTGTAACACTTTAAAAATTAATAAATTTCCGTTAATATATTTATTGTTAAATACTTAAACGTAAATTAATGACTTTATATTTCATATTTTCTAATTATGATTGAAAAAACTATTTAAAATATGGTGTTAACAGTATGAGAGTCTTTATTGTCAAAGATTTCATAGAAGTTGGTTGATTTTAATAGTCTGCGAAAAGTGATAATTGAAGTGTGTGTATAAAATTTTTTGGTAAGTTTTTTTATTAAATAATTTTAAATAGCTATAACTGTTTATATGGATTATTTTGTATCATATTGAATTTCAAATTAATGTTTTTTTTTTTTACTAATATATTTTTTTTTTTTAAATTTCATTATAATATTTTACCATTATTATTTTTAAAAATTAATTATTTAATATTTCTCTTGCAGTGTAGTTACCTACTTTATATCAGACACATAATTAAATTTCTTTTTTTTCTATCTAACTATTTAAAATTTAGCATTATGTCAATAATTACTGATCTTATTCAACATATAACAGCTATTTTAGGATTTATAAGTATTACCTATGATGGTAAAACAGTGGAGGAGGGGTTGCTGGAATGTACAAAGGCTGTCAGAAAGATAAATAAAGATATTAAAAATGCTACTTCCATGGGCGAAAGACAACACCTAGAGGCTTGTTTAAGAAATGTTAAATCGTTAAGATCTCAGATTAAATTAACAAAAAAGAGAGGATCTGGAATTATGACTAGGGCAAAAGAGTCTGGAATTAAAAAAGTAGAATGGGATGATTTGACTTCAGCTTTTAAGTCTAGAATTCGAACTGGAGTCATTTCAAACCTTAAACATAAAGATCCTATAGCATTTCTTGTCGATTGTAAGACACTCTTCAAACGTAGAATTGGTAACGCACTCAAGAAAGATGAGTCTGTTAAAGTGAACACAGTTTTTTGTGGTGAATTTGAGATATATAGAGGCCTACAGATCATAACTGAATATAAATATTTCACCACAGCTAACTGCCCCATCTATAGAGATACAAATTTAAATAACTGGTTTGATGATAATGTGACAAAACTTATTCTAAAAGACCTGGAAGAATTCCAGGAACGTGATAGCGGGTGGTCGTTAAAAAGAGTAGTAAACTTGGGCGTAAATATTAATAAATTTGTTCCACAACTTGGATCATCATATATTGAACTACCACCTCAAATTAAAAGAAAAGAAGCATGCATTAATGTTAAAAATGATGATCAAGCCTGCTTTGCATGGGCAATTACATCAGCTTTGTATCCTGTTAATAATAATCCGCAAAGAACAAATAAATACCCACATTATTCTGAGGTATTAAAACTTAAAGGTATTCAGTTTCCTATAACTATCAAGCAGATTCCAAATTTTGAAAAAATGAATAACATTTCTATCAATGTTTATATCCTAAAAAAGTATAATAAACAATTTTCGACCCTCCCTACATATTTAACAGCGGAAAAGAAAGATAAGCATGTAAATCTGCTTCTAATACAAGATCAGTATGACAAAGAGTCTACTAAATATCATTACGTTTGGATAAAGAATCTTTCACGACTTTTGTCTAAACAACTCAGTAATGAAAATGGTCAAAAGTACTTTTGTGATAGATGTTTACACTACTTCCGTTCGGAAGATAAGCTAAGTAAACACATAGTAGACTGCATTAAAAGAAATGATACCGCCACCAAAATGCCTACAGATAGCAAAAAGATGCTTAAATTTAAGGATTTTAAAAACAAAATAAAAGCCCCCTTTGCTGTATATGCAGATTTAGAGAGTATTTTAAAGCCTTGTGCAGAAAAGACTGCTTATCAAAAACATATTCCAGCAGCAGTAGGATATTATTTTAAATCTTCTTATGATAACAATCTATCATTCTACCGTTCATATCGAGGATCCGATTGTATGCAGTGGTTTGCTGATGAAATGAATCAACTTGCTGAGGATGTCTCTACTATATATCTATGTCCGTATAATATACACATGACTCCTCAACAAGAGAGTGATTTTCAAGCATCCACCCGCTGTCATATTTGTGAACAACCCTTTAAAGTTGGCGAGAAAAAAGTGAGAGATTATAATTACTTAATTTCTGAAAATAATTACCGTGGAGCTTCACATAATGAGTGTAATGTTAATTATCAAGACACGCACACAATCCCGGTAATCTTTCACAATTTGAGTGGTTATGACGCACATTTCGTGATAAAAGATATTGCAACCCGAATGAAAGGATCTATAGACTTACTGCCTCTCACTAAAGAAAAATATATTTCGTTTACGAAGCATATTGATGAAGCTCGAATTCACTTTAGATTCATTGATAGTTTTAGATTTATGGCATCATCCTTAGATAAATTATCATCTTCTTTAACAAAATTTACAAATCTGAGGTCTCAGTTTAATAACATACCTGAAGATAAGTTTAATTTGTTAACAAAGAAAGGTGTGATGCCATATGATTACATCAATAGTTTTGATCGTTTTAGTGAATCCTGTTTACCTCATCAAGATGCTTTTTATAACAAATTAGATAATAAAGCTTGCCCCCGCCGTATGTATAAAAGAGCACAACAAGTATGGTCTTCGTTTAACTGTAAAACTCTAGGTGATTATGTAGACTTATATATGAAAACAGACATTCTACTCCTAGCAGATGTCTTTGAACAGTTTAGATCGAGCTGTCTTAAGACGTATGATCTAGATCCAGCCCACTATTTTACGCTACCCGGATTTACTTGGGATGCTATGTTAAAGTTTACGAAACAGGAGTTAGAACTTCTTACTGATATGGATATGTTTTTGTTTGTAGAGCGAGGCATTCGAGGTGGTCTCAGTCAAGTCTGCTCTAAAAGAAGGGTTCATGCAAACAATAAATATATGTTGAATTATAATCCTGCAAAACCGGAAAACTATTTAATGTATTTTGATGTCAACAATCAGTATGGTTGGGCTATGAGTCAAGCTCTTCCATATGGAGAATTTGAGTGGGTGGATTCAAATATTGATGTCACTACAATTGCTGATGATAATAATGTAGGTTACATGCTTGAAGTTGATTTAGAGTATCCACATGATTTACATGATAAGCATAAAGATATACCTTTCTGTCCAGAACATATCAACCCTAAGACTATGAAGCCTCCTGCAAAGTTAAAAGAGAGTACTAAACTTATGGCTACACTTTATAATAAAGAGAAATATATCATACACTATCGATCACTAAAACAAGCTTTAGAACATGGCTTGAAATTAACGAAAATACACAGAGTATTAAAATTTAAACAGTCTCCTTGGTTGAAACCGTATATTGATTTAAATACGGAGCTTAGAAAAAAAGCTAAAAACGAATTTGAGAAGAATTTATTCAAATTAATGAACAATGCTGTTTTCGGTAAAACTATGGAGAATGTAAGAAAAAGGGTTGATGTAAAACTTCTTACCGAATGGGAGGGTCGTTATGGAGCTCAATCATATATATCTAAGCCTGAATTTAAGAATTGTATAATATTTGACGAAAATTTGGTGGCGATAGAGATGAAAAAAATTGAGGTTTATCTAAATAAACCTATATATGTAGGGCAAACAATTTTGGATCTTGCAAAGACTACAATATATAGCTTTCAATATGATTATTTACAAACACGATTTGGAGAAAACTGCTCTACTTGCTACAGTGATACAGATTCCGTTTTATTAGAGATACGAGGAAAAGATCCTTATCAAATTATAAAGAATGATTGTGAGAAATACTTTGATACTTCAGACTATCCTACAAATAATGTGTATGGAATACCGCAACTAAATAAGAAAGTTTTAGGTATGATGAAAGATGAAAATAATGGATGCATTATGACTGATTATGTAGGACTGAGATCAAAATTATATACTATGAAAGTGGCCATCTCAGAAGATGAGGTGCAAAAACTGAGGGCAAAATTAAAAGACGAAGAATATGATGATGATGAGATTGAAAAAAATGTTATGAATTATGGTGTAACCAAAAAAGCAAAGGGGGTTAAAAGGTCGATAGTAAAAAATAGTATAACTTTTAATGACTATATTGAATGTTTAGAAACATCTAGAAGTAAGACCACTTCACAGAATCTCATACAATCGAAACATCATAAAGTCTTTTCAATAGAACAAAAGAAAATTGCTCTCAGCTCTGATGATGATAAAAGATATCTGATACCAGGGAAAGATGAGACATTACCATGGGGGCATTACTCTATTAACCCTAAAATAAATGTTTATGATGATGATCAAGTAATGGATTGTTTATAGAGTTCAAAATTATTATTTTAAATTTAAATTATTTACATAAAATTGTTTTCTTTTTTTTTTATCATAATTTAGTATAATTGTAATATAATAAAACTACTTGTTTTATATAAATTAGTATGTATAAGCGTGTCTGATATTATGAAGTTTGATCAAATTGGATAGAAATTTACGTACGACTATGGATTAAAAATGAAGATGGAATATATAAAATGCAGTCTGATAATAGATGAGAGATATATGGATAAAATAATTCTACAAACTGTTTTGAAAATATTTTTAAGACCAAATTGGATAGAAATTTACGTACGACTATGTATTAAAAGATGAAGATGTAATATATAAAATGCATTCTGATAATGGATGAGAGATATATGGATGAAATAATTCTACAAACTGTTTTGACAATAATATAAATTTTTTGAGTTGGATATTATATAGGTGAGTCTAAAAGTTACTTTAATAATTTTTTATTATAATAATGTTTTTTCTTATATATGATTTTAGATCGATTTCAAACAGATGGGAATAATATTTAATCAATCCGGAATCAATCAAAATTTTTATATAAACCTATCATATAGATAAGAAGATTAAAAGTGATTGTTTAAAAGGAGAAATATTAGATTGAAACCCCACTTATCCAGCCTTAAAGCTTAATATAAAACGAAACTTTTATACAAATTTTCAGTTTCATAGAAGGCATCATGAGAATAGCACTTGTAGATATTCAAGGAATTATCTTTGAGGATATATTTTATCCGAAAGAATTGTCTATACTGATTGGAAAACATATTACTAGTTTTCTGTTTAAACCACCAGTACCCTTCCACACATTGAGTTCTAAGGATAAGAGAACTAATAATTATGTTGAAAAATATGTTCATGGAATAAAATACGACTCTGGTGATATTGAATATAATGAAATTAATAACATACTGGAAAAATATTTATTAAATTCAGCAGACTGCATATACGTCAGAGGTAGTCAAAAACTAAATTTTTTAGAAACCAAATGTCGAGAACTTGGAATTTCGACAAATATTTACGATGTTACAAAATATGATGGAACCCCCTGTTGTACTGACGTCTTTCAACCTGTATTCACTCAATGTTTCAACCACGCTTATGGAAAATATATGTGTACTCAACATAATGTAAATTGTTTAAATAATTGGTTAAAAAATGTTGTCTTACCATTTTAAATATATATTTTTTAATAAAACAAACTTCTTATTATTATATTTTTTTATTCTTTAATCCTATAATCACCCTAATGATTTTTAATAGTGGTATAATGCTTATCAATATATTACTCTTAATATTAATTATTTCAAACATGGCTACTCAATATCAAATTATGGGTGGGGTTTATTAAATATTTATCAATTATATATTTTTATTATAATGTAATTATTTCATAATAATAGTTGTGGGGCTAATTAAATAATCATCAATCAGAACGAAGCAATGGGGGTAGTAAACATCAAAAAATAATTAAATAAATACAAAATGGGTGGGGTTTATTAAATAATAAACAATCGGAAGCGGATAATGGGGCACTTGTAATTAAGTAATTAAGGGTCGGAGATTGTCAACCAATCAGAATCAAGCAATGGGGCATTTGTGACAAAAGTTGGTAGCACTGTAAAGTTGGTAGCATGTAAAGTTGGTACGATGACAGCGAAGTGCGAAAAAAAATTCAAAAATATACAAAAAGAAGAATTGGCTGCTTGCGTCGAATGTAAAAGGTCAAAAGTTGGTAGCACTGTAAAGTTGGTAGCATGTAAAGTTGGTACGATGACAGCAAAGCGCGAAAAAATTCGAAAATATACAAAAAGAAGAAAAGAGGGTTGGCTGCTTGCGCCAAACGTCAAAGGCCACTCGAAAATTGACAGTTGTCTGCTAGCAGTCAACCAATCAGAACCAAGCAATGGGGGATTTCTAATTATTAAGTAATTAAGGATTGGAGATTGTCAACCAATCAGAACGAAGCAATGGGGCATTTCTAATTATTAAGTAATTAAGGGTCGGAGATTGTCAACCAATCAGAACCAAGCAATGGGGCATTTCTAATTATTAAGTAATTAAGGGTCGGAGATTGTCAACCAATCAGAACCAAGCAATGGGGCACGAGTAATTAACAAGTCATTAATAATAATTAAGAGGCGGAGTCAGACAGCCAATCAGAACGAAGCAATGGGGCACTAGTAATTAACAAGTCATTAATAAGCAATTAAAGGGCGGAGTCTGTCAGCCAATCAGAACCAAGCAATCAGGTTAAAAGTGAAAGTGGGTGGGGCCGGGTGGGGCTATGACGTCAGACGACCTTGAACGGTAACAAAATTCGCTTTTCGGACCTTCATAAGAAAAAGCATGGGATTTTGGGCTCGTTCTCTTGTAGGTCCTTTACTTGCCCAGTTTGGATGAACAGTGTCCATGTACACAAGATTGACACTCAAATAAATACAACAATGAGAATCATCAGTGGTGCGTTGAAGTCTACTCCAATCCCTTGGTTACCTGTTCTATCAAACATTCCTCCACCAAGTTTACGAAGAAAACTAGCTGCGAAAAAATTGTGGCAGAAATATCAACTTAATGAAGACTTCATCATCTGGCAAGACCTCCATGACCAAAATAATAGATTAAAATCTAGAAATCCTTTTTGGCTATTAGTAAACAGTATCGAACATTTCTCAATAGATGACGATTGGAAAAGAATTTGGTTAAGTGAGAACGTTTTTAACCGAGGTTTAGTAGAAGATCCAACTAGTCATGGACGCTGTAATTCCACTCTCTTTAAATGGGGTGTTGTAGAAAGCCCATTATGCTCGTGCAATATAGCCGAAGAAACTATTGAACATTTAGTCAATGAATGTCATCTTACAAGATTTGCTGGCGGTTTTCAAGAATTACACGAATTGACACAAAATGCCATTGAATGGCTCACACAAATCAAGAGTCTTTGAATATGCAGCAAGTAGTTTTGATTAAGGTTTTTTTTTCTGCGATTTTCCCTTAATCTCCAACACGAATGTGAGAACTGACACCCTTTAAAAACTTTCCGCAGATACAATATTTAGAAGAGTGTTTTCTCTATAGAACAAATTCTTCAAATTTAATGATTATATTATTGTTAATAACATATATTGTACTACTACTATTTTCATACGAATATATATATATATATTGTTTTTATAGACTTTATTTTATTTTAATGAACCAGGAGGTTTATTGTTAAAAACTAATAATGAGTTAGAAAAAAAGATGACAGCTCGGCGCCAGCTTTGCCTGACCAAACTTTCACATATCGTTCACGAAAAAAAAGCAGTTACATATTTATTTAAGCATACGTGCAAAATGCTAATAATTCCTAATGACAGTATCAAAGAGGGACGTCTTGGCCGGCGGCGCATATCTGGCGAATTCCGCGCTTAGGGCCGCCACCACGACTCCAAATTATTGCGGTGGTAAGGGGGCCCCTCTCCAGGCAGACAGATTGAACCGCTTCCCGGAACCGACGTGATCGACAGTCAGATCAAATTACCCATTGTGATAGACAGTTGACATTATTTTGGACAGATCCGGATCGGGAATAGGTGATTTTCTTTGATTGGTTCTATTCGAAATGCCAATTTGTTTGGATGGACAAGAAAATAAGCTTATTCTACACTTTAAATTTTCCTACAATATCATTTTTTTATTGATTTTTTTTATACTGCTTCCGATTTTATCTTAAAAAAAAATTATAACAATGGAAAGAATTTCTGTTATCAGTAGTCCTAAATTCATCATAGTAAAAAAAACGTTCTAAATTAATTTAGAACTAAAGTAAATGGGATTATAATATCTAGAATCGATTCAGAACTGTTCAGAAACGAGATTGCAAATCTTCACCTCGCGTATTCTCTCCAGAGGTTGCCTAGCGTAATTCCTATCTTAATTTTGGAAGATGACTCGACGTTACACCATTCTTACAAGTTCCTAATCTATATATATAAAAGCGAAAGTTCACTCATCACCATATCTCAGAAACCATAAGACCTACCAACTTGAAATTTGGCAAGTAGGTTCCTTATAGGCTCTAGACGTTCGCTAAGAAAGGATTTTACAAAACTCTATTCCTAAGGGGGTAAAACAGGAATTGGAAATTTGTATGAAAGTCCTATGTTTTTGAAGTCTAGAAAATTAAAATATGTGCTCTTGAGAGGTTGAGGAGGTGTACTTATATTGTATTTTTAGAAATTAACCCCCTTTATAAGGGTTGAATGGGACTCGGATACATTTTATATAACAATCAACACGCCACGCGAACGATGTCGCGGGTACATTGATTTAGAACCTAAAAATGTGGTTAGATTTTTTTGTCTGTCTCTCTGTCTGTATGTTTGTGCGTGCATCCTATGAAAACTACTGATTCGATTCGGATGCGGCTTTCACAGATGTATTTGCCTTCGTTCAACTTAACATCTGGCATATACAAATTTTGGCATGATTTTTGTTTCGGGATAGTTTTTATACAATAATCAACACGCTACGCGAACGACGTTGTGGGTAAATCGATATAAAACCCAAAAATGTGGTTAGATTTTTTTGGTCTGTCTGTATGTATATTTGTGCGCGCATCTCAGGAAACTTTTGATTCGATTCAAATGCGGTTTTTACAGATGTATTTGTCTTCTTTCAACTTAACATCTGGTGTATAAAAATTTCTCTCCCCGCCCCTTTTACCATACAATAAAGGGGGTCAGATTTGGTATGAAAGTATCTCATATTTAAAAATATCAATAAAATTATACACAACATGCATACATACGTGCTATAATTTAGTTTTGATATTCGAAACTAGATGGCGCAATGAGGTTATTAAAATGCGCTGTCGTTGTTTTTTATCGCAAGTATATATAAAAATGACTCACAAATTACTATATCTTACAGATGATGAGGTCCAATGTAGAACTGTCATAGACCAATATTATAAGATAGTCATAATCGATGTTGTATGATTTATTATTATCAAAATTTGTTCAGTGGTTGCAGCGTGATTGACTGGCAAACATACAATTTCAAATAAAAAAAGAAATTTAAAATAGTTAGGCCAGACCTATTTCACTAAAGACATACCTACAGAATAATTAAAATTAAATTTTTATATGTAAAATAGACAGTCATTAAATCATTTGTGAAAGTCCAAGTTTCACGCGGGCAAAGCCGCGGGTAAAAGCTAGTCCAAGATATTTTCTTCTTCGAGTAGGTGTGTTCCCCACAATTTTCTCCTGGATTATAAGCTGCAGAATCCCGTACCTTGGCCCAAGATATTGTAGCTTTTTATTCTTCACTTCATGTAGGAACTCTACTACGCCTTTATTCGTTCTTCTCAGAATCTCTGCGGTGGTCACATGTCCTATACATGGTATTTAAAAGAAAAACGTTTTGATTAAGATCTAGAATCAATTCAGAACTGTTCTGCTAATAGTCAGAAACGAGATTCCAGATCTTCTTCTTCTTCATCTATCCTCCCCATTCGAGAGGTTGTCTATCATCATTGCTTTCGTAATTGTGGAAGCTGTGGCCTTGAAAAGGTCAGAAAACTTTACGTTAAACCATTCTCGCAAGTTCTTGCAGCGGATCTTTATCCCACATTTTTTTCTGAATTACAAGTTGTAGAATCCCCTACTTTTACCCAAAAAAATTTCCATTCTTTACTTTATGTAGGATCTTTCTGCCTTTATTTATTAGACCCTCTGTGTTAATTACGTGTTCTATTCATGGTATTTTTAACAGCCTACGGTAGGTCCAGATATCGAAAGTTTCAACTTTTCGTAGATAAACTCGCAAAAGAAGAAGCTCATACTCCTTTATTGCACCTGAACATTTTTGTGGTATCCTGAAATGCCGCATTATGGATAAAGTTCATAATTGGAAGACAGAACTAAGTATAACCAACTGGATAAATGCTTGAGGCTAAAGACAAGCAAAATGGTTAATGCAGCCTTCTTTTGTTACTCAAAACTGCTCTCAAAGCTTCCGAAACCTGAACTTAGAGTAATCGCAGAAATTCTTACAGAAAACTGTCAACTGAGGTACCATTTCTTCCTTAATTGGGAATCACCATTTTCTACTCTACTTTTATATTAAACTAGTTGTACTCGCAACGTCGTTCGCGTGGCGTGTGATTGTTGTATACAAATTTTTTACCCCACCCCATTTAAGGAATGGGAGAGAAATTTTTATACACCAGATGTTAAGTTGAAAGAAGACAAATACATCTGTGAAAACCGCATTCGAATCGGATCAGTAGTTTTCATGTGATGCGCGCACAAACATACAGACAGACAGACAGACAAAAAAAATCTAACCACATTTTTGGGTTCTATTTCGATGTACCCGCGACGTCATTCGCGTGGCGTGTTGATTTTTGTATAAAAATTTCTTTCCTCACCCTGTTAAAGGGGTATGGAGAGAAAGTTTTATACACCAGATGTTAAGTTGAAAGAAGACAAATACGTCTTTGAAACCGCATTCGAATAGGATCAGTAGTTTTCATGTGATGCGCGCACAAACATATACATTTCTACAGTTTTATTATATGTATAGATATGCTTCTTTTTCACAAAACCTTCACCTGAAATGTTTTTCTATGCTCCAGGTTTTACCTTTTTTACACACCTTTTTTTATGTTGGGATTGACTTCATTCTTTAGTTATTTGTGGAAATCACCAGCTAATACCTTCTTTTATACACCGACTTCACCTGAAATGTTCTTCTGAGGGAACCCGTTGACACCTTTCTCTACACAAAGTTTTGTTAAAATGTTGAGCTTTATCAGGTTTGACTTTTTTTCTTAGTAACATGTGGTAATTACCACTCGACAACTTCTTCTTCACCGCCTTTCCAGGTTGTATCTTCTTTTGTACAGCCTTTTGTCAAGTACTGTTATGGTCGACATTAAACCTCAATTATTAGTGGGAATCACCAGGTTACACCTTCTTCTACACAGTTTTCACCTGAAGGGCACCAGTTTACAGCTTCTTCTACAGGTTGGAGTTATTAGCAACAGATTTCTGTACGAAAAGATCTCAATTTAGTCACAAGATTTATTGCCTGCGCTGCTTTGTAGACTCTACAGTCTATTAAAGAACTTTATTACTCTCCTATGGTTTCCAGAACACATAGAAACAGAAGGAAAAGAACCAGAACCATCTTGTGAAATCAGCAGTAGTGCAGTCTAAAAAAATAAATGAATAGATATAAAATTACTGGAACGATCTAGAAGCGAAGACGCTGTTTTAAGCTCAGTTAAGAGGATACATGAAGAAAGTAGGATGAGTAGATGAAGAAAAGTGCAGATTCTGTCATTAAGAGGACGAAACATCAATACACATACTCTCAAAATGCATTGCCTTACGTAACTCTAGGGTCAGATACCGAGGAACATACGAAATAGAACATAAAGATCTACCTAACTTAAGCCAACCAATATCCTAAACTTTCTAAGAAAGATAATACTAGAAGAGTTGCTATACGTCTAAAAAACTATCAAAAACCTTTTTATAGGATCTCAAAATGTCTAAACTTCTTCCACATGTTCTTCTGAAGAGTGGGGTGACATAAACATCAAGAAGAGGTCATCTTAGAGCCTGATCACGGTACGAAAGTATGTCCTAAGCTTAATTAAAAGTCTAGTCCTTAAGCTAATACTCCTTTTAACGGATCTGAACCTTTCTGTGGCATCTTCTTCTACACTTCCTTTATCTAAGATATTATCTTGAAGGCACGAGGTGACATAAAACATCTAGAAGAGGTCATCTTAGAGCCTGATCACGGTACGAAAGTATGCCCTAAGCTTAATTAAAAGTCTAGTCCTTAAGCTAATACTCCTTTTAACGGATCTGAACCTTTCTGTGGCATCTTCGTTTGCACTTCCTTTATCTAAGATGTTCTCCTGAAGGCATGAGGTGACATAAATCATCTAGAAGAGGTCATCTTAGAGCCTGATTACGTTCCAAAAGTATGTCATAAGTAAATACTAGATTTCCTTAAAAGAACAAAACTACTACTACTGCTTTTATCACACTTAAACCTTTCTTAAAAGTCTAGACCTAAAGCTAATACTCCTTTTATTGAACCTGAACCTTTTAGTAACATCTTGAAATGTCGTAATATTAAGCAGAGTTCTATATTGAAACTACTCTCATTGAGGACCGATTATAAGTATTATTAATTTATCTATAATGAATATATACGGTCCTGGAACTGTCATTCTCCTGGTGGGAACGGCCCGTGCTAGCCTTCTGACAACCGCCGTCTACATCGTCACCTGATTTATTGGCCAAAAAACCGATTATAAAAATTCCATTGCTCTCAAAGAAATTTAATTAATTATTTCAAATATACCTCAATAAGAATTCTTGCAAAAAGTTTGGTATGTTACTCGGAACTGTTAAATTTTAGTAGGCTGTAGTCTTCTTATTTCTCTTTTCTTTTTAATTGTCCCTCGTCGTAAGTTTTTCGAATCCGGTATTTAATGAAAACAAAGCGACAATTTAAATTAACCTATTTTGCATAAATTAACTTATCGGAAGTATTTGTACGTTTCATTGTCCTTTTATTAAAAATCTTGTCTCTTGATGAAACAGTATCCAATATCCGTTGTTATATCCAAAATTCTAAAATTACTCATTGGATATTTATGATTATTTTACGTTATTTTAAATAGGTTATTTACTAGAGATTAAGCTAGTGCTTAAACGCATCTCCAGGTGACAGATAGGGATTAGTCAGAATAAAACCTGATCAGTGGCGGTTATAGGTACGGTAAGGGACTTCAAACCCCCAAAATCTTTCTTCTAAGAGTACTAGGTGATACCTTCTTTTGCAAAGCCGTCTTTAAAATGTTAGAGACTGCCAGGGTGGGTTATTTTTTAGTTATTTGTGGATAACACTAGATATTATCTTCTTCTACACCACTTTTATAAGAAATGTTCTTCTAAAGCACCAGGTGACACCTTTTTTATACCTACCACTTTTCTCTGAAATGTAGTGCACTGTGTGAATTACCAGGCGACACTTTCTTCTACTTTACCTTCATCTCAACTGTTCTTCTGAGAGAACCAGGTGACACCTTCTTCTTTATAGCTTTCCTCTAAAATGTTATTTTTTTTTAATTACTTATGGGAATCACTAGACATTACCATCTTCTATACCCCCTTCATATCTGAAATGTTCTTCTGAGGGCACCAGAAGACATCTTTTTCTGACATCCTCTACTCCACCTTTATCTACAATGTTCTTCTGGGGCACCAGGTGACACCATTGTTGCACAACTTTTCTCTGAAGTGTTGGGCTTTGTCAACATCGACTCTTTTCTTAGTTAGTTGTGAGAATTACTAGGCAACACCTTCTTCTATATTACCTTCATCTAACATCTTCTTCCGGGAACACCAGGTGTCACCTTCTTTTTACAGCTTTCCCTAAACCTTAAGTTTTGTTAGCGTCGACCCTTTTCTGGGGGGGCACCAGGTGATATCTTCTAACACACACTGTGATAGTCGACTTTTTTCTTATTTACTTGTGGGAATTACCAAGTAATAACTTTCTCTACACTTTCTTTATCTGAAATGTTATTCTGAGAGCACCAAGTAATACATTTCTACACACATTTTTTTTTGAAATGTTGGGCATTCTCAAGGTTAACTTTTAAAATGTTCTTATAAGAGCACCAGATCACAGCAGTCTATATAATTTTGTGCTCTATCAGAGTGGACTCTTTTGATAGTTCTATAAAAGGTTCTTCTGAGGCACCAACTAACACTCTTTTAACACAACTTTTCTTTTAAATGTTAAGCTCTGTCAGAATCAATTCTTTTCTTGGTGACTTGTGGGAATTACCAGCTGATACTTCCTTGTATAGCAACTTCATCAGGAATGTTCTTCTGAGGGCACTAGAGTAAGCTCTTAAAGAAATATTTCAAGTAGTTCTCCGTAGGTCGGGGTACGTAGGTTAGGTAAAAAGAACCAAGACTTAAGGGCGTTGAGATGGTGCACTTTCCATTACGAAATCAAGAATGATTCTTAAAACACAATCAATATGTCTAAGATAAGCAATCTTCTCACTGATATTATAAGTCAGTAAACTCTTAAAACAATCAAGAAGAAATATTTTAAATAATTCCATGTGGGTCGCGCAGCGTTGGTTAAGCAGGAAGATCACAAACTCAAAGTTGTTAACATGGTATAATTTTCTCTACGAAATCAAGATAAATTCTTAAAACAGAGTCAATGAAACTAAGCTATGCATTCATCTCAGTGATCTTGAGTGTAAGTAAGCTTTTTAAACAGTCAGAAGATATATTTCAAGTAAACTCCAGTAGGTCGCGCTTTATTGGCTAGGTAGGAAAAACCAAGACTTAAGATATTGAGATAGTGTAAATCAAGATCGATTTTTAAGACTTAGCTATTAATTAGTCGGAAGAAATGTTTCAAGTAGTTCCCAGTAGGTTGCGTTGTGTTGGCTTGGTAGAAAGTATCCACTTACTAAGGTGCTGAGATGGGGCATTTCGCATCACGAAGAGTCTAAAGTAAGCGTGCATCTCACTAAATTTGGGGGTTATTAAGCTTTTAAAATAGTCACAAGAAATATTTCAAGTAGTTTCCAGTACGACGCGATGCGTTGGCTAGGTAGGAAGAACCAAGACTCAAAGGTGTTGATTTGGTGAACTTTGCACTACAAAATCAAAATAGAATCTTAAGACACTTAGATATTCCTTTATTTTACTGATCTTTGGGATTAGTGAGCTCTTAAAACAGGCAGAAGAAACCCAGCAGCGCTGTTAAAGTACAAATATGATGATCATCCACTTTTAGATTAGACAATTGTCGTCTTATCTGAAAAGGTGTTTATGTAAAAAATTATAACCAACAACTCTACCAGTATAGAAACCATTCATTAGTTTTACAAACAATTTTTATTATAAATAATCTCATTAAAACATATAAAAACCGTCTGTGACAAACCTTTTTTAACTAAGTAGGTAAGTAATAGTAAATAATAAAAGAATGTGATAACACTAATTTCCGGTGTTTGTTTAGAGTTAATGTAATAAGTGGATATTTTGAATCAAATATTTAATGAACTGAAGCAATAAAATTTAATTAAAAACATACAAAGTTTCCAATACCTACGCATTTTCAAAACTACCCAATTAATTATGGTTGCCTTTCAATGCGTTTGTGTATCTGTTATAAATTTCAATTAATAAACAGTTAATGCTGGAACTCATACAAACAATCAAAACATAAAATAAAACATTTATTTATACATATATGCATTGAAAAATTATCTATCGCTACTTTATTTATTAGTGGTCTATTAGACGCACTTTATTATTATGTAATTGGTTTATAATAGTTTTAATTAGCAAATACTATAATTCTCGATAATCGACTCTTAAGAAATCCCACACGGTTAAAAAACAACTGCAACGATCTGAACACCTAAATATAGAAGAGAAGTTGGATATTATGGATTCAGCCAAGGTCACAGTTGAAGAAAAGATTTTGCAACAAAACATCGACGACAAAGAAAAGATTGGATGGCAGAGAAAATACTAGACCTTATTCAACAAAGAAGAATGTTGAAAAATAAAGACGAAATACTACATAGAGAAATCTACCGACAAATAAAATATGAGGTTAAAAGAGCAAGAGGCCTGGATGGAGCAAAAATGTAGGGAAATGGAGGAACTGGAAAGAAAACATGATGAGTTCAATATACATAAAAACTCAAAGAAGTAACCTATACCATCAAACACAGTAAGAATGGGATAGTTCCAGGCCCTGACCAAATACAATTTGACTTGCTTAAATTTTTAGATGACAAGTATATTTCCGAGTTGACAAACATCTTCAACCAATATTTATGAAACTGGAACAATTCCACAAAAATAGTTAGAGTCTACATTCATCACCCCTCCTAATAAACCAAACACAAAATCTTTCGGCTAATAAGTCTCATGAGTAATTTCTTAAACTAATTCTTAAGGTAAAACTCGATAGGATTAAACAGAAGTGCGAGGATGTAATGAGCAACCAACGGTTTCAGAAATGATTTGGGCACGCGAGAAGCATTGTTCTCGATGCTAACATTACTTCAAAGATCGTGGAAAGTATAGAAACTGATAGATTATATAGATTTTGAAAAAGCTTTCGATAGGGTCCAACACGGTGAACTATTCCAATACCTAGAGAAGATCGGAATTGATGGTAGGATCTGCGACTTCTGCAAAGTTATACTGGGGACATAAAGCCATTGTTCTGTTAGACGAGACCGATAAAATTCCTATACAAAGAGGAGTCGGACAGGGCTGTGTCCTTTCTCCAACGCTGTTCAATGTGTACTCTGAATCAATCTTCAACAAAGCCTTGGAAGCGCAATGCGGTATTTGAATTGGTGAAGAGACTATTAACAACATCCAATATGCGGATGACACAGCGATTGTAGCAGAGAATATCGAAAATCTTCAGTTTCTTTTAGACCGAGTCATTAGAGAATGCACCAATAACAGATTGAACATACACATATACAAGACAAAATTACTCGTGGTCAGTTCTATTCAAGTAAATAAAAAGTAAGTTAACCCTAAAAGAACTCAAATTTAAAAAAAGGTGTGTAAAACAAAGTATAACATGGAGACAAGAAGAATATTTCAGGTAAAGGTTGTGCTTGGAAGAAAGTGTCACCTGCTTTTATCAGAAAAACATTTTAGATGAAGCTGGCCTAAAAAATGGTGTCGCCTTGTAATTCCCACAAGTAATTAAAAAAAGAGACAACCCTAACAAAGCTTAATATTTTAGAGTTAAGCTGTGAAGAAAGAAGTGTAACAAGGTTCCCTCAGAAGAAGATTCCAGATTAAGGTGCTGTTGATGAAAGTATCGCCTGGTAATTCCCACATGTAACTAAGAGTTAGAGTCGACTCTGACGAAGCCCAAAAGTTTAGGGAAAAGATGTACCTACAAAAAAGGAGTCACCAGGTGGCTCAAATATACATTTTAAATAACTAACAAAAGAGTAAAGTTTGATAGAGCTCTACATTATATAAACTGCTTTGTAAAGAACGTATCTAACTGGTTTTAGTGCTAAGGAATATCGCTAGCAAAGATGATGTAAAGAATTGAGACTAAGATTTACCCTTCCACTGCACTATACTGTACGCAAAAAAATAACAAAAAGAAAAATTAAAGAATTGGCACAATACCTTAAAATCCTCGCTACTCTCGTTCGGGACCTACCTGTAAAAAAAAAGAAAATTTGTAATTTAAGATATTAAAAATATATAAATATAAATTTGGTTAATAAGTTAAAGATTTTCAAAAAAATTACCTATTTCCTGCTACCCTCTAACTGTGTCGTCATAAGAACGCCTGACCATACTGGACCATCACTCACCATATATTTTCGGATTCCTTGTTTGAATTTTAATGGAAACTATGGAAAGCGTTAATATTCTTTATTGAAGAAGCACTTCCTCATCCAAATAATAGTCACTTCCGATTATACCGAAATTAAACATCAACAGCAACGTTACTTTTCACTACCGACGATTGCAAATTGTATTGCAATTTTATTGTACGCGAACACGCGATACTTTATGAAGAACTAGAATTACGATTTCTTATCTGTAAAATGTAAAGAACTGTTAGTAACACACAATTAATAATTATGAAAAGAAAGTTCGCTGGTAAGATAGATACCTTCTGATGATCATATTCCTGCAAAGTAAAATAAATTAATAATATAATTTATTTTTTAAAAATATTCTCCCCCCAATGATTTATAGTGAATCAGAAAAAAAGACATTCTGTAGTCTTATTTGTAATCATCATATTCACTATTAAAGAATCCCTAATCCACAAATAACATTTCTTTAACTTACTGCATAGAAGATATTAACATATTTAAGCACCACTGGAAGTCAATTTGGTCCAAAAATATCCTTATAAACCGTCCATATAATGATAGATCTACAATTTAAAAAAAAAACATATAAAATAAACAATTTTTTTTAAATACTTACCTACTTTACTCACTTTTTGCATTATCTACAAATTCAAACCACAACACGTCACTCATTTTCACTGCACTCCACTGTCCGCAAAAACAACCGCAACAAATAGAAAAATGAATAAATTAGCACAATACCTTAAAATCCTTGCTAATCTCGTTCGGGACCTACCTGTAAAAGAGAGAAAATTTGTAAACTAACACATAAAAAAGTTAAAGATTTTCAAAAAAATTACCTATTTCCTGCTACCCTCTCACTGTGTCGTCATAAGAACGTCTGACCTTACCGGAACCATCACTCACCTGCACTTCGCTAAAAAATGTAACCATACAGTTTCGGAAACTTTTCGGACTAAAAAAATATAACTTACCTTGTTTGGATTTTATTTGGAAACGTTGATATTCTTCGTTGAATAAGCATTTCCTCATGCAAATAATAGTCACTCCCGTTAATACCGCAATTAAACACTAATAAAAACGTTACTTTTGCACTACGACCGTTGCAAGTTGTATTGCAATATTTTTGGAATAAACTAGAGTTACTTTTTGACGAAATGGATGTGTGATTCGTTCAGTAAAGAAATACGATATCAATAATTATCGCAGGAAAGTTTTAATGATGAAACCTACAACATAAAAGACATATAAACACACTCACACACAGGACTAAATTATTTGAAATATTTACCTTCTTTTCTTATTTTTTTTTTCATTTTTGTGTCACGAAAACACCCAATTAAAGTATAACACCTCACTTCTTTCCACTACACTGTAATGTCCGCAAAATATTCGCAACAAAAAATTAAAGAATTAGCACAATACCTTAAAATCCTCGCTAATCTCGTTCGGGACCTACCTGTAAAGAAAAAGAAAAATTGTAATTTAACACATAAAAAAGTTAAAGATTCCCAAAGAATTACCTATTTACTGCTACCCTCTCACTGTATCGTCATAAGAACGCCTGACCATACTGGAACCATAACTCAGAGGCACTTCACTGAAAAGTATAACCATTCATTTTCGAAATCTCTTCAGATCACAAAAATATAAATTACCTATTTGTTTGAATTTAAGTTGAAAGCGTTGATATTCTTTTATTGAAGAAACACTTCCCAATCCGAATCATGGTCACTCCTGATAATCCCAAAATTAAACACATACAAAAACGTTACTGTTTCACTACCGGCCGTTGCAAGTTGTATTGCAATGTTTTCGGAAATGAACTAACGATACTGTTTAGCGAAATGGATGTCTCATTTGTATAGTAAAAAATAACGATGTTATTCATCTAGAATAGTTTCATTATAGTTTTTTTAATGATAAAACCTACAATTTAAAAAAAAGTATAGAGAGATTACCACACACACACAAGGATAAATTTTTTGACATATTTACCTTCTTTTTTTTACCTCTTGCAATTTGGCGTTACAAAAATACCAAAAAAAAGTATAACACCTCACTTCTTTCCACTGCACTGTCCTGTCCGCAAAAAAATCGCAACAAAAAGAAAAATTAAAGATCTGCCACAATACCTTGAAATCCTCGCTAATCTCGTTCGGGACCTACCTGTAAAAGAGGGAAAATTTGCAAATGAAAATATTAGAAACATATAAATATATATTTGGTTAGTAAACAACTTTCCAAAAAATTACCTATTTTCTGCTACCCTTTCTTTGTGTCGTCATGAGAACGCCTGACCATACTTGAACAATCACTCACATGCACTTCACTGAAAAATGTTACAATTTATTTCCTACTGCAAATAATTTTATGTTACAAAAATATAATTTACCTATTTGTTTATATTTTAGTTGAAAGCATTGATATTCTCCATTGAAGAAGCAATTCCTCTTCCAAATAATAATCACTCCCGATAATCCCGAAATTAAACACTTACAAAAACGTTATTTTCACTACCGGCCGTTGCAAGTTGTATTGCAATGTTTTCAGACATAAACTAGCGATACATTTTAGCGAAATGGGTTAGTGATTCGTATAGTAAAAAATTACGATGTCAATCATTAATTCAGAAAAGTTCCAGATCAGTTTTTTCAATGATGAAACCTACAACATAAAAGACGTATAGAGAAATTACCACACACACAGGGATAAATTTTTTGACATATTTACCTTTTTTAACACCAAATCAAAGTATAACACCTCACTTCTTTCCACTGCACTACGCTGTCCGCAAAAAAACCGCAACAAAAAGAATACATAATTAAAGGTCTGCCACAATACCTTGAAATCCTTGCTAATCTCGTTCGGGACCTACCTGTTAAAGAGAGAAAATTTGTAAATTAAGATATTAAAAATATATAAATAAACATTTTGTTAAAGTAAAGAATTTTCCGAAAAACTACCTATTTTCTGCTACCCTCTCACTGTGTCGTCATAAGAACGCCAGGCCATACCGGAACCATCACTTACATGCACTTCACTGAAAAATATAACCACACATTTTCGGACTCTTTTCAGATTACAAAAATATAACTTACCTACCTATTTGTTTGGATTTCAATTGAAATCGTTGATATTCTTTACTGGAGTCATGTTTTCGACAATAAAAAAGCGATACCTTCACTATACACATTCTTCATTCTGGAAACAGTAATAAAACATTAAAATTTTACAATATATAATATTTTATAAAAAATATTACAAACCGTGTTTATTTTTTATTTATTGGCTTTTTAATGTTCCATTATTGGACCAGTTTTGTGTATCTTCAGATTTTTTTTTACTTTCATAAATCACGACTAGTTAATGCCACCAAAATTGCGATTACAACTTGTTAATAAAAATAGGGATAATGTCTTCATCTGGAACAATAGAATGCACATTAGAATTTTTGGTCTGAAATGAAACTTTGTAGACAACTCAAAAGGAGTATTTTCTCCTTATTCTTTAACTCAGCCCCGCTGGAACCCGGCGCTTTCGATAAAATTTCATTTTATTTTGCCTAATTATAACTACAAACTATTTTTATTAATATGGTATTTATTTTATTTAGTTTTTAAGCATTACTGAAATGAATATTACTTTCTGAGGGTCTGACTGTGTTTTGCACTGAGAAAAAATTGTGGTCATCCATCACACTTCTTCATCATCACGTTGATTCATGCACTTACACAATGGTAATGAAAATAAATCGATTATTACAGAAATACGAGATAATGAATAAATATAAAAAATCAAATAAAAAAAATTATTTTGATTAATGTAATAAATAATAAAAAATTGATATCCTATATTATTCTTTTTAAATTCTGTAACGATCAAAGATCGTTTTAGTTCCGAAATCCACCTGACTATTGGTAGATATTTATTTTATTGTTTTGTGCGACGATTATTAAGTGGGACACGAGTCTCTCTAATATTCGACGTTTCCTTGCGCGACAATAGTAATTTCGCATTCATTTCAACTTCTTTCGTGTTCCTGTAAAGTGCTCCTCAATAACAGTAAGTCATTCTATAGTTTCAGTTATTAATTTTATTTGTATTAAATTATCCAAATTGTGGTGAATTTTGTTTGTTGTAAAATATTATTAACACTTAATTTCAAGTACAATTGCTATCGCAAACATCAGTTTTTTGTGATCATAGAGAGTATAATACACGTGTATTTAAATTAATTATTTCTCGATAATATGGAGAAACCAGATAGCGATTCTATTTGATTGTGATTCATTAAGGGATGGAGTTTTGATTTTTGATTTCATTGTTAGGGTTTTTTGCCACATCTAGAGGGGCCCTAGTAGGGGAAAGATATTTAATTTGAGGACGTGCCAAGCCGTCAGCCATTTTGAAAACCGACTTAAGGATAGTTGATAATATTCCGAAGAGAAATCAATACTATCCCTGGAAAGGAATATAGTTGATGATATCCCGAAGAGTAATCAAACCCATCCCAAGGAGAAGTTCCTATATGGATACCTTTACGGAAAAAAGATAAGAGAATTAATTAATTTATCGTTTTTTATTAAATTTACTATTGAAGAATTTTTTTAATAAATCCTTTAAACTGGTGTTTGAGTGTTATTTGCTTTGTTTTGTACTCTGGCGCCCTGTAATTTGTTATTGGAAGGAATGGTTAAAATTTAGGAAAGAAGCCACGAACCCAATTGAGCTAGCCTAGGGTTATAATCCCATAAAAGGGAAAATTAAATTAGCTACTATTCATAACAGATCACTAAAAGAAATATTCATTTTTCGGTAACCGTTCGGGAAGTATGTATGTACTTTTTCTATGAGAAAATAGCATTTTTCCAGCCTAGTCCGGAAAATACTCAAATACTGCTGGCGCCCGTACTATTATGAAAATCGTCCCCAGTGGATCTCCCTCAGACTGCAAGAATGAATACCCAAACTATCTTGATCAAAAGTTCTCATATATGCAATCAGTGATCATACAATGTATTTACGAGTTACACGATCTCGAATTCTCGAATGACATTTTTTTCGTTAATAAGTGTGTTGTCATGCATTGAAACAGCTAGTTTTGATCCCTGTATTTCCAAACAAGACAATTTTAGACCAATCCAACTGTCAAATGTCATCATTACAAGTCTGTCAGAATGTTTCTGACTGACAGTTGCATTGGTCTGAAATAGTCTTACTTCGACTGGCTACAGAGATTAAAACTCGCTGTTTCAATGCGTGTGTTATGAAAAATATAGTGTGTGGTACGGGATGAAACAAAGACGATTTCTGACCGTGCGATGACAGTCAACTCTCGCCCTAGTCAGAGATCGTCTTGTTTCACCCCTTGCCACACAATATACTATTTAATCCAAATATTTGCGTTTTAGCACTCTTTTTAACATTACCAATACCATTTGGGATCATTTAACTCAAAAATAGATCGTAGGATCACTGATATATTTTATTTTAATCTGGACACTTAGAGGCATTCATTCTTGCAACTTCGGCGAGATCCAACAGTGACCAATTTCCACAAAGTAATTTGTTTATAAGCATTTTTAACAATGTTAAAAACAAAATTTTCTGTTTAATTGTCACGGATCTTATTCTTCATTACAATATGCGTGTGTGTACACTTTTAAATTGATAAGATTTTATAAAACCAGACATAATTTTGCCAATATCTCTGTTTCTGATAGTTGGATTTTAGTTTTTAAAGTGAAACTTTTATTACATCGTTTTTTGGTCTGTGTTAGTGCATGTCGGGCATGTCGGCATGTCGCGCCTACTCAGCGTTAATTATAAATAATTACGTATCTAATTATCTAAACTTAAAGTGTGAATATTTGCGTATTGTAATATGTAATGCCAACATTATTTAGATAAAAAAATAATTCTACATTCAACAAACAATTTAATAAAATAAACATTAGATGCCAAAAAATTCATACATTAAAAAAAAGAGTAAAAGTAGAGTTGTGATTAAGCATTGAGTAGCTCTACAATTTCCTGTATTGTTTTTCCTTTTGTTTCTGGCACCATAAGATTAACAAAACAAGTCGAAGTTATTGTAATTATGGAAAATATATAAAATGTTACATCTATTCCAATAATAGAGTAAATTGGCTTGTATAGTAGGGTTACTAAAAATGCCAAAAACCAATGAAATGTGCCAACACATGCAGTTAGTTTTCCTTTAATATCAGGTGTAAACAGTTCTCCTGTAGCAAGCCATGGAATCGGTCCTAAACCAATAGAAAAAGTCAACATAGCACATTCTAGCATCCATAATGGGTCCAATACAAATGATAGAAATGCATTTAATAATTTGTGGTTTTGGAGAGTATAAAACAACCCTGCAAGGGCAAAAAAAAGCGCCGTTAACGCACCTGAATCCCCAAGTAATGTTTTTCTTTCAAATTTTTCAAAGAGACATGTTAAGATAACAGCTGATAACACTAGTACAATACCAATAACTACGGCCCATCCATGTTTGTCATCATGCCTCTCCGTTTCAACCTTTTCAAAAATATCAAATAAATAGAATATAACTGCGTAAATACCACTTAACTGTTGATAGAACATCAAAACAAAGCAAATAAGGGCTGCTTTCTTTGAAGCTTTTGTCTTCATAGACTGCCAGAAGCCGCCTAAAGCTTTTTCTCTGTCGATTTCGGCTTGTATTGCAGCTATTTCTCCGGAAGCATCATATTCGCTACCTCTTAACCGAAAAATGATTTTACAGCCCTATCTCTGTTTCCTTGTTGGAGATAATATACAGGTGACTCTGGTTGAAAGACAAATACAACTCCAAGTACGAGAGGTATTATTAAACAACAAATGTTGTATATTTTCAAATTCAGATAATAGCCAAACAGACAATTGAATAGGATTCCCAATGTAATGAATAAATAGAAAAATGTTCCTAAAATTCCTCTGATTTCCAACTCTGCTATTTCAGTGGTATACATCGGTGCAGTTACACAAAAACCACCCGCACCTACACCAGTCAAAATTCTTCCAATGTAAATCATAATCAATTGATCTCCAAAAGTAATCAAAAGCCATCCAATAACAAAAGGTAATACAAGTATTAAGCTAACCAGTTTTCTTCCAAACATATCAGCAAAAATACCAACAGGAATGCACGTAAACATAGCACCAAGTGTCATCACGGATCCAACCCAGATCAATTCGTTGGTATCCATCTTTACACCATTTAATTCACCATCTTTTAGCTTTTCCGTTATGTTTAACGTCCATCCCAATGCGGTTCCCATAGCCATAGCTCCTATACAGATACATGATGCAGCGATATACTGCGGTAATTTTTTACCACCAGCCATTCTCCAATAATGTTTGGATTGGTAGGTATCCTTCACGGTTTTTTACATAAAATTCTTAAAATAAAGCAACACAAAATATTAACGCTGTTTGACAGTTCAAGCTGAACTTACAAACCTACTTCTGTCATTAAGACAAACTAAAAATATACCTTCATCATTCAAAGCACGAAGACTAGATACTAGGAGTCTACACGGTATAGGTTTTTCCATAATATTTCTGGTCTCAATAATCAATCCAGATCATAGTTCTATTTTTGCCACTGGCGGCGCGAGTAACCGTAAGAACTTATAGAGCCTTATAAGCATGGAGATTAGACAAGGAGTACGAACTCCATGTATGCAAATAGAACTATCAAAATAAGAGGGCGCTGGTGTTCCAATTGTACCAAAATGGCGACCAATGAGGCCGTAGTTTAAAATAAAATAAATAATTTTTAATTATTTAATTATTAATTTATTTACACAATGAAAAAAATAGTTCGATCTATCAGATATAAATAATAAAAACCAATATAATAATTTACGATTATTTAATTGTCTATATTCATACCGGTACAAAAGGAAAACTAGCGACGCTAGTAAAGGACCTACAAGAGAACGAGCCCAAAATCCCATGCTTTTTCTTATGAAGGTCCGAAAAGCGAATTTTGTTACCGTTCAAGGTCGTCTGACGTCATAGCCCCACCCGGCCCCACCCACTTTCACTTTTAACCTGATTGCTTGGTTCTGATTGGCTGACAGACTCCGCCCTTTAATTGCTTATTAATGACTTGTTAATTACTAGTGCCCCATTGCTTCGTTCTGATTGGCTGTCTGACTCCGCCTCTTAATTATTATTAATGACTTGTTAATTACTCGTGCCCCATTGCTTGGTTCTGATTGGTTGACAATCTCCGACCCTTAATTACTTAATAATTAGAAATGCCCCATTGCTTGGTTCTGATTGGTTGACAATCTCCGACCCTTAATTACTTAATAATTAGAAATGCCCCATTGCTTCGTTCTGATTGGTTGACAATCTCCAATCCTTAATTACTTAATAATTAGAAATCCCCCATTGCTTGGTTCTGATTGGTTGACTGCTAGCAGACAACTGTCAATTTTCGAGTGGCCTTTGACGTTTGGCGCAAGCAGCCAACCCTCTTTTCTTCTTTTTGTATATTTTCGAATTTTTTCGCGCTTTGCTGACATCGTACCAACTTTACATGCTACCAACTTTACAGTGCTACCAACTTTTGACCTTTTACATTCGACGCAAGCAGCCAATTCTTCTTTTTGTATATTTTTGAATTTTTTTTCGCACTTCGCTGTCATCGTACCAACTTTACATGCTACCAACTTTACAGTGCTACCAACTTTTGTCACAAATGCCCCATTGCTTGATTCTGATTGGTTGACAATCTCCGACCCTTAATTACTTAATTACAAGTGCCCCATTATCCGCTTCCGATTGTTTATTATTTAATAAACCCCACCCATTTTGTATTTATTTAATTATTTTTTGATGTTTACTACCCCCATTGCTTCGTTCTGATTGATGATTATTTAATTAGCCCCACAACTATTATTATGAAATAATTACATTATAATAAAAATATATAATTGATAAATATTTAATAAACCCCACCCATAATTTGATATTGAGTAGCCATGTTTGAAATAATTAATATTAAGAGTAATATATTGATAAGCATTATACCACTATTAAAAATCATTAGGGTGATTATAGGATTAAAGAATAAAAAAATATAATAATAAGAAGTTTGTTTTATTAAAAAATATATATTTAAAATGGTAAGACAACATTTTTTAACCAATTATTTAAACAATTTACATTATGTTGAGTACACATATATTTTCCATAAGCGTGGTTGAAACATTGAGTGAATACAGGTTGAAAGACGTCAGTACAACAGGGGGTTCCATCATATTTTGTAACATCGTAAATATTTGTCGAAATTCCAAGTTCTCGACATTTGGTTTCTAAAAAATTTAGTTTTTGACTACCTCTGACGTATATGCAGTCTGCTGAATTTAATAAATATTTTTCCAGTATGTTATTAATTTCATTATATTCAATATCACCAGAGTCGTATTTTATTCCATGAACATATTTTTCAACATAATTATTAGTTCTCTTATCCTTAGAACTCAATGTGTGGAAGGGTACTGGTGGTTTAAACAGAAAACTAGTAATATGTTTTCCAATCAGTATAGACAATTCTTTCGGATAAAATATATCCTCAAAGATAATTCCTTGAATATCTACAAGTGCTATTCTCATGATGCCTTCTATGAAACTGAAAATTTGTATAAAAGTTTCGTTTTATATTAAGCTTTAAGGCTGGATAAGTGGGGTTTCAATCTAATATTTCTCCTTTTAAACAATCACTTTTAATCTTCTTATCTATATGATAGGTTTATATAAAAATTTTGATTGATTCCGGATTGATTAAATATTATTCCCATCTGTTTGAAATCGATCTAAAATCATATATAAGAAAAAACATTATTATAATAAAAAATTATTAAAGTAACTTTTAGACTCACCTATATAATATCCAACTCAAAAAATTTATATTATTGTCAAAACAGTTTGTAGAATTATTTCATCCATATATCTCTCATCCATTATCAGAATGCATTTTATATATTACATCTTCATCTTTTAATACATAGTCGTACGTAAATTTCTATCCAATTTGGTCTTAAAAATATTTTCAAAACAGTTTGTAGAATTATTTTATCCATATATCTCTCATCTATTATCAGACTGCATTTTATATATTCCATCTTCATTTTTAATCCATAGTCGTACGTAAATTTCTATCCAATTTGATCAAACTTCATAATATCAGACACGCTTATACATACTAATTTATATAAAACAAGTAGTTTTATTATATTACAATTATACTAAATTATGATAAAAAAAAAAGAAAACAATTTTATGTAAATAATTTAAATTTAAAATAATAATTTTGAACTCTATAAACAATCCATTACTTGATCATCATCATAAACATTTATTTTAGGGTTAATAGAGTAATGCCCCCATGGTAATGTCTCATCTTTCCCTGGTATCAGATATCTTTTATCATCATCAGAGCTGAGAGCAATTTTCTTTTGTTCTATTGAAAAGACTTTATGATGTTTCGATTGTATGAGATTCTGTGAAGTGGTCTTACTTCTAGATGTTTCTAAACATTCAATATAGTCATTAAAAGTTATACTATTTTTTACTATCGACATTTTAACCCCCTTTGCTTTTTTGGTTACACCATAATTCATAACATTTTTTTCAATCTCATCATCATCATATTCTTCGTCTTTTAATTTTGCCCTCAGTTTTTGCACCTCATCTTCTGAGATGGCCACTTTCATAGTATATAATTTTGATCTCAGTCCTACATAATCAGTCATAATGCATCCATTATTTTCATCTTTCATCATACCTAAAACTTTCTTATTTAGTTGCGGTATTCCATACACATTATTTGTAGGATAGTCTGAAGTATCAAAGTATTTCTCACAATCATTCTTTATAATTTGATAAGGATCTTTTCCTCGTATCTCTAATAAAACGGAATCTGTATCACTGTAGCAAGTAGAGCAGTTTTCTCCAAATCGTGTTTGTAAATAATCATATTGAAAGCTATATATTGTAGTCTTTGCAAGATCCAAAATTGTTTGCCCTACATATATAGGTTTATTTAGATAAACCTCAATTTTTTTCATCTCTATCGCCACCAAATTTTCGTCAAATATTATACAATTCTTAAATTCAGGCTTAGATATATATGATTGAGCTCCATAACGACCCTCCCATTCGGTAAGAAGTTTTACATCAACCCTTTTTCTTACATTCTCCATAGTTTTACCGAAAACAGCATTGTTCATTAATTTGAATAAATTCTTCTCAAATTCGTTTTTAGCTTTTTTTCTAAGCTCCGTATTTAAATCAATATACGGTTTCAACCAAGGAGACTGTTTAAATTTTAATACTCTGTGTATTTTCGTTAATTTCAAGCCATGTTCTAAAGCTTGTTTTAGTGATCGATAGTGTATGATATATTTCTCTTTATTATAAAGTGTAGCCATAAGTTTAGTACTCTCTTTTAACTTTGCTGGAGGCTTCATAGTCTTAGGGTTGATATGTTCTGGACAGAAAGGTATATCTTTATGCTTATCATGTAAATCATGTGGATACTCTAAATCAACTTCAAGCATGTAACCTACATTATTATCATCAGCAATTGTAGTGACATCAATATTTGAATCCACCCACTCAAATTCTCCATATGGAAGAGCTTGACTCATAGCCCAACCATACTGATTGTTGACATCAAAATACATTAAATAGTTTTCCGGTTTTGCAGGATTATAATTCAACATATATTTATTGTTTGCATGAACCCTTCTTTTAGAGCAGACTTGACTGAGACCACCTCGAATGCCTCGCTCTACAAACAAAAACATATCCATATCAGTAAGAAGTTCTAACTCCTGTTTCGTAAACTTTAACATAGCATCCCAAGTAAATCCGGGTAGCGTAAAATAGTGGGCTGGATCTAGATCATACGTCTTAAGACAGCTCGATCTAAACTGTTCAAAGACATCTGCTAGGAGTAGAATGTCTGTTTTCATATATAAGTCTACATAATCACCTAGAGTTTTACAGTTAAACGAAGACCATACTTGTTGTGCTCTTTTATACATACGGCGGGGGCAAGCTTTATTATCTAATTTGTTATAAAAAGCATCTTGATGAGGTAAACAGGATTCACTAAAACGATCAAAACTATTGATGTAATCATATGGCATCACACCTTTCTTTGTTAACAAATTAAACTTATCTTCAGGTATGTTATTAAACTGAGACCTCAGATTTGTAAATTTTGTTAAAGAAGATGATAATTTATCTAAGGATGATGCCATAAATCTAAAACTATCAATGAATCTAAAGTGAATTCGAGCTTCATCAATATGCTTCGTAAACGAAATATATTTTTCTTTAGTGAGAGGCAGTAAGTCTATAGATCCTTTCATTCGGGTTGCAATATCTTTTATCACGAAATGTGCGTCATAACCACTCAAATTGTGAAAGATTACCGGGATTGTGTGCGTGTCTTGATAATTAACATTACACTCATTATGTGAAGCTCCACGGTAATTATTTTCAGAAATTAAGTAATTATAATCTCTCACTTTTTTCTCGCCAACTTTAAAGGGTTGTTCACAAATATGACAGCGGGTGGATGCTTGAAAATCACTCTCTTGTTGAGGAGTCATGTGTATATTATACGGACATAGATATATAGTAGAGACATCCTCAGCAAGTTGATTCATTTCATCAGCAAACCACTGCATACAATCGGATCCTCGATATGAACGGTAGAATGATAGATTGTTATCATAAGAAGATTTAAAATAATATCCTACTGCTGCTGGAATATGTTTTTGATAAGCAGTCTTTTCTGCACAAGGCTTTAAAATACTCTCTAAATCTGCATATACAGCAAAGGGGGCTTTTATTTTGTTTTTAAAATCCTTAAATTTAAGCATCTTTTTGCTATCTGTAGGCATTTTGGTGGCGGTATCATTTCTTTTAATGCAGTCTACTATGTGTTTACTTAGCTTATCTTCCGAACGGAAGTAGTGTAAACATCTATCACAAAAGTACTTTTGACCATTTTCATTACTGAGTTGTTTAGACAAAAGTCGTGAAAGATTCTTTATCCAAACGTAATGATATTTAGTAGACTCTTTGTCATACTGATCTTGTATTAGAAGCAGATTTACATGCTTATCTTTCTTTTCCGCTGTTAAATATGTAGGGAGGGTCGAAAATTGTTTATTATACTTTTTTAGGATATAAACATTGATAGAAATGTTATTCATTTTTTCAAAATTTGGAATCTGCTTGATAGTTATAGGAAACTGAATACCTTTAAGTTTTAATACCTCAGAATAATGTGGGTATTTATTTGTTCTTTGCGGATTATTATTAACAGGATACAAAGCTGATGTAATTGCCCATGCAAAGCAGGCTTGATCATCATTTTTAACATTAATGCATGCTTCTTTTCTTTTAATTTGAGGTGGTAGTTCAATATATGATGATCCAAGTTGTGGAACAAATTTATTAATATTTACGCCCAAGTTTACTACTCTTTTTAACGACCACCCGCTATCACGTTCCTGGAATTCTTCCAGGTCTTTTAGAATAAGTTTTGTCACATTATCATCAAACCAGTTATTTAAATTTGTATCTCTATAGATGGGGCAGTTAGCTGTGGTGAAATATTTATATTCAGTTATGATCTGTAGGCCTCTATATATCTCAAATTCACCACAAAAAACTGTGTTCACTTTAACAGACTCATCTTTCTTGAGTGCGTTACCAATTCTACGTTTGAAGAGTGTCTTACAATCGACAAGAAATGCTATAGGATCTTTATGTTTAAGGTTTGAAATGACTCCAGTTCGAATTCTAGACTTAAAAGCTGAAGTCAAATCATCCCATTCTACTTTTTTAATTCCAGACTCTTTTGCCCTAGTCATAATTCCAGATCCTCTCTTTTTTGTTAATTTAATCTGAGATCTTAACGATTTAACATTTCTTAAACAAGCCTCTAGGTGTTGTCTTTCGCCCATGGAAGTAGCATTTTTAATATCTTTATTTATCTTTCTGACAGCCTTTGTACATTCCAGCAACCCCTCCTCCACTGTTTTACCATCATAGGTAATACTTATAAATCCTAAAATAGCTGTTATATGTTGAATAAGATCAGTAATTATTGACATAATGCTAAATTTTAAATAGTTAGATAGAAAAAAAAGAAATTTAATTATGTGTCTGATATAAAGTAGGTAACTACACTGCAAGAGAAATATTAAATAATTAATTTTTAAAAATAATAATGGTAAAATATTATAATGAAATTTAAAAAAAAAAAATATATTAGTAAAAAAAAAAAACATTAATTTGAAATTCAATATGATACAAAATAATCCATATAAACAGTTATAGCTATTTAAAATTATTTAATAAAAAAACTTACCAAAAAATTTTATACACACACTTCAATTATCACTTTTCGCAGACTATTAAAATCAACCAACTTCTATGAAATCTTTGACAATAAAGACTCTCATACTGTTAACACCATATTTTAAATAGTTTTTTCAATCATAATTAGAAAATATGAAATATAAAGTCATTAATTTACGTTTAAGTATTTAACAATAAATATATTAACGGAAATTTATTAATTTTTAAAGTGTTACAGATAAAAAAAATATAATCGACTCTTAATCGATACTTAATATTCTAAATTTCCCATTACCAAAATTAAATAGTAAAAATTTCTCCAAATACTTTATATATAATTTGTCATATTCGACTCTAAATCGATACTTAATATACTAAATTTCACATTACCAAAATTAAATAGTAAAAATTTCCTCGAGTACTTTATATATAATTTGTCATATACTTTATATTCTAACTTTCCCATTAAAAATTAATTAGTAAAAATTCCTACAAAGTACTTTATATATAATTTGCCCTATACTAAAATTTCCCTAAAATTATTTACTTTATATTTATTTTTTCTTGTAAATTAGATTTTAATATAAAGAGTGGGTATAAATATAAGCGAAATATTCAATTTTATTAAGTTAGTTCCAGTTGTTTCTTGAAGTGCTATTACCTATAATTATTACAGTAAGTCTACTATTCTATACTCTTTATACATGATTTTTTATTAATTTATTCACTTATTTATTTATTTATTTATTTATTTATTTATTTATTTATTATACATTTTATCAGTTATATATATGCGTCTACTATTCTATATCCTTTAGGTATACATGATTTTTTATTAATTTATTGACTTATTTATTTATTATACATTTTATCTGTTTTTTATATATAATGAGCTTTACGATATTTATATACTTACAATTTTATTTATTTCTTATAGATGGATTTTTCTAAAATAAACAAATCGTCTGTTTTATCGCAAAAGAAACCTGTGGTGAAGTTATCCTCCTTGGAGGTGGGCACATCATATCAAATATTAGATGCAAAAATTGTGAAATCAAACTATGGGAAAACTGTACTTTTAGAAATGTTGGATATGGTTGTTTTTCTACCAGAACGTGTGGTTGAAGATTATACACCATTCATGGAAGAATTTAAAAGCCAAAAATATGGCTTGGTGTTCCACGGGTTAGTGGACACCGGAAAACCGAAGCCTGCGGCTTCATTTGAAGTTATAGAAGTATAAAATATTAAATATATTTTTTAATAATTGTAAAATTGTTTTATTATTAATAACCACATTTTTTTTATTATTTTTTTATTATAAAAAAGTATAATATTTACATAGGTAATATAACACATTTAAATTAGGTATTTATATTATACTCTTGATTACCTCCGTAAGAGGGTAATATTCCATTAAACAGTCATGAATAATGATGCAATATACTTTTGTATCTTTTGGAAAACCATTGTTAGCTTCAATTTCTAATTTTATATCGACAGTTGAAGATTTCATTCCATCTTCTTGTTTTGAACAATCTATTACAAATAAGGCATGATCTTTAAATGCTTGATAATCTAAAAGTGATCGTCTCTCAGTCGAATATGAATAACTAGGATAAAATTCAGTGTAGTTATAATGAGCTGCAGCATAATCATTTTTCTCAAAGTCCAGTTGCATTCTTTCATTAGGCCAATATTCACCATTAAGAGATACTCGAACACTTGATATATTAACATTATCAAAAATTGTTGAATCCTTTTCTTTTCTATTGCGCCTCTCAGTTTGAAATGTTACTATAACATAACGCGGTTTTTCAATTGATGAGCTTGTTTTAACATTCCAGATTTCTCTTCTTGCACCGTCTTTAATTGAGGGTAGTTCATTAAGATCCCACTTTCTGAATGGAATATATATTGGTATATTATTTTTAATAGGTTCCATCAATTTAATTTTAATTTCATCATTGGGAAACACATGTTTCACTTTCAGTTCCATACTATTTATAATAATCTTAACAGTTGTTGTAGTTGCGGTACTACCAGCACCTACCTCATTTACAATAATACTATCATTATCGTAACTAGCTCGTACGAGACGAAATGTTTGTCTCCCATAAGCTATTGTTGTATAATCATTAAAAATGTTGAAAATATGTTTAAGAGGAATCAACAAACTAAAAGATTTATCATCTTCATTTAAGAACGGATGGTTAGGAAAATTCCATCCAGCAATACTCATAAATCTTGCATAATCACTGCGATAGCATAGCATACTACGTACGGCGCTAACAATTCCGGGATCTCTCACTGTTTCAATTTCTTTTGAACTTTCACTATATGAACAGGAATCGAATAGAAATACCCCAAAATTGGGAGCTAGATGTACGTTTCCACCTCCAACTATATCTAATCTACCTTTAATTTCTAATAAAGATTCATGTAGAGCAAAAAACGAATCAGCTTGATTTATTACAAACTCTACGACATCATTGTTATTAAATGATTTCACATATGGAGTGTACGATCTAAATTCTTCTTTTCTAATCGAATCATCATACTTTGGTTCACGATGTAGATCAAAAATGGGGTCAACTTTAAGTCGCTTAGATTCAACTTCAGATCGTATATATTTACGGTTTACCATATTTAACTTTAAGTCCAATCGATTGTAAAAAATCTCTGTTTACTCTAGTTAGTTTACGATGCTTGCAAGATCTAGATAAAACTGATGATTTTTTAGTTGGAACCGTCCTTTTATGTTCTATAATGAGACCCATTTATCGTTCTTGTAAAACTAGATGAAGGGTGCTTCTTTCTCCGCGAAAGTTAACAGGTCTTAAATCTTGATCAGACACCCTTACAATGATGTGATTAATTTCTTTCAAATTCTTTATAGGCAAATATATTGGATTGATAGGTCTCTCGTTGATAGCAAAACCAGGATCTACTGTTATAGGAATATCTAAAATTATATGAGCTGGTGTATTTCCATAGAAAGCTCCTTCAGTAATGTTGCAGTCAAAAAGTAGACTTGTCACTTTATTAATATTCACAGGTAGATCTGAAGAATGAACTATTCCAGGTTCTAATATTTTATTAGAAAATCCTAGGAGATTAGCAAGACTATCAGTCTTTTCAAAAGAGATTTCATATAGTTTACTATAAATTTCGCACTGAAGGGTATTATTATTTGGTTCTAAGAAAAAATCTTCTTCAGCAATGTTTTTTTTTAACATCAATTGTTTTTTTATATAAGCAGCTATATCACTAATCTCGTAACAACCTACAGGTAGAAGTATTTCTCTTTCTCTAAGTTGTTCTAAATTGTCGTACTCGAAGTAGTAAAATTTTTCACCATCAATATTAGGTATTGAATTGTAGGAATGAAACCCTAGCACTGCTAAATAGTAACTTTTATATGGATTAAGTACAAGAGGTGTTGACGGTGTAAAAGAGAACTCGTTATTGGTACTCGTTAAGGTTAAAAGTTGCGACATGACTAACCATTATCAGAAAATGTTATGATTTAAATAATAGACTAATATGCTAATCATTAAATTTATTTATAACATATAAAACAAAATAGACATTTTGACGTCATATTTCCACAAACATCTGACCATTCATGACAATCCGGATCTATACTGCATGGTAAATATTCTTTTAAATCCTCACGTATTTCACATGGCAGTTTATACCAAACTGAAGGTGAAATATTTTCCATAAGTATTTCAATGATATTAAGTGCCTCTTTGGATAAGTAAGCTGCCATTATATAAAAATTCCAAACACAGATGTCCACAATTAATTTGATTATATGTTTGATATTGATTATTGTTGTAGAAAATTCTAACACCTGAACCAAAATATTTAACAAGCTCTTTCATCGGCTTCAAATTACCAAATGAATCAAAATACTCTACGTTGTTATTTATCTTTTTATAAGCTACCCAATGTGTTCCAGCATTTTGCGATATATCTAAATTAACAATTGAACACTCGCATCTTCTAGATCCGTTAATTGGAAGACTATCTCGCATAAAAACACCACGAAAATATGGTATTTTTAATTTCTTTGCATAATTAATTAAATCGATGTTAGTTAGTGGTCTATTGGGTAGCTTTATTGGAAGTTTTTTTTTTCTTTCTTCAGATACAAGCCGTAGCCTCCTTTGATATTTTTCTTTAAATACAATCCCTTTCCTATAGACTCCATAGCTTTGTTGTGACGATGATCTTCATCAAGTTTCTTTTGAGCGTTTTTAGCATCAATTATAGTTTTTGCTATAGCTGAACTTCCTCCTGCTATTGTCCCTATCGCACTTAAAGCTGTCAATATAGGAATCAACGGCAAAAAACCTCCCATCTTGCTCTCAAACGGTATAATTCTAGGAACTCGAATATTCTTTTTTCCAGCTTTTGAAACAGTCTTTTTAGCAAATTTTAATGCATTTTGAATAGTCTTTTTTAATGTTAGGTTAGGTATTAAGGATTTTTTAATTTTATCTATAATTCCACGTTTAAAAGAAATTTTTCGTTTAATACCCATACCTAGTTTTCGCTTAGCTTTCATTACACCTGTAACTAATAATGCGTTTGCTCGTTCACCTAAACTCGCGTTCTTATTTTTGACACGTTCCCAAGCTTTATTTTCTAGAATTTGATCAGCCTTATGCCTCTCCGCTATTGTATTATCGCCTGAATATGCAATATCATGCTCTTTACAAGCAACATCTAATGGATTAATACCAGGATCTCCACGTAATAGACGTTTTTGTAGTTTTGTTCCAGCTAAAAAAAACAAAAAAATGTTAATAAAAATTAAACATTTTTTTTTATAATACTTACGTCCACAATACTGATAACCACCCAATAAATGTGCTTCGAAGGGAAGTTTGTTTATTAAGTTATTTACTAGACCCTCACCTTTAAACAGTAGCATGAGAACTAACTGTTTTGTTTTCAATAAACATATATTTATTAAAAAACGTGCTATATATTTTAACACAAAATGAAAATCATTCGACAAGTACAGTCGCTACCTGTGGATAACTTAGATTTTAATATAAAATGTGAAGAAAGTAAACATAGCAAATTGCTACCAAATACTCTTCGTATTATCATATGCGGTCCATCAGGATGTGGTAAAACAAACGCAATGATGTCATTACTCTTTAATCCAAATGGGATAAAGTTTCAAAACGTTTATGTATATTCTAAATCGCTCTATCAACCTAAATATCAGTTATTAGCAGAAGTATTAAATAATGTGAAAGGTGTTGAATATTTTCCGTTTAGAGATAATGATGAAATCATAAATGTTAGTGATGCGAAATCTAATTCAGTTTTCATCTTTGATGACGTTGCATGTGACAAACAACAAAAAATTCGTGAATATTTTTCTATGTGTCGACATAAAAATATTGATGTTGCATATCTTTGTCAGACCTTTTCTAAAATACCGAAAGTGCTAATAAGAGATAATTGTAACATGATTGTAATATTCAAACAAGATGAATTAAATCTTAAACATATATTCGATGGACATGTATCACCAGATATGAATTTTGATCAATTTAAAAACATATGTTCACAGTGTTGGAATGAAAAACATGGTATGATGGTTATTGTTAAGGAGTTCCCTCTAAATAACGGTCGCTATCGTAAGGGTTTTGATAAATATATTAAAATTTAAGCTTTGAATAATATTAATCAGTCTACAACAAAATGTTGAATAGTTTGGAAGCTGCCCGAAAAAGAAAAATAGCTCAACTAACCAAAGATATTAGAAAAAAATATCTTGCATTAAAACTTAATAGAACAGAAGAAGATGAAACGTTAAATAAGCTTTTTCAACCTATATCAAAACCGTTGGAGGATATCGCTAAATCATCAAAATTTTTAAATCAATCGACAGCTAATCTAAGTTATTGTAAACATGAAAAAAAACCTAATATTAAAAAAGAAAAACATGAGAATAAAAACATATCATTTCTAGAACTTAAACATGTAGCAGGTGATAATAGTGATGTTGAGAATGAGGTTGAGGATAACGCGGAAGTATCGGAAGAATTAGATGATAAAGATATTCCAGAAACTGTTTTAAATGAGTACCTCGAGCAATATCCACAAGGAGTTCTAAAATATTTAAAAGAATTTTGGCAAAATGATGATAAAATAGATAAAGTATATGGTCCAACATATGATATATCGACATCTAAATGGTTTCTTGGAGCAGAAAATATCAACTTTGATACTAAAACGGGAGCAGTTTTCACAAAAGAAGGATATGTTTCAGGATCACCTGAACTATATGAATTACTTTTCTATGATGCACCTCAAGACTACACTTCTAAAGATTTAGAAAATTACAAACTCTTATTAGAAGCAACAAATGTACATAGAAATAAGCGAGGATATTTAAAAAATAGTTCGACATTTAAGTATAAGTATATTATAAAACCTATGTATACATCTAAGACTTTAGGTAATGGAATGTATTTAACATATAATGATGATCCTGTAGAATATGTGTATTGGGATGATCCAAATGAATTATGTGAAAGATTGCAATTACTCTATGCTTCGAAAGAAGCTGGTAATACATCTCATTCTAATGAAATTGTTTCCATCATTAATGAATTACGAGAAGCAGATATTATATACTAATGTAACGTTGTAGTGTGATCATTTTCATAATGAGTCTTGATAAGTTTGGACGTAGTCATCAAAGTCAAATAATTGGATTAAAACAATTAAAAGGAGAATTTAGGCTTGGTTTATTATCTCTAAAAAATCAGCTGTATAATGAAGATTTACCAAAACTACAAGATCAAATATCAATTAAAATTTTATCTATAAAAAACAAAATAGATTCAATTGAAAACTTTATTTCAAGACATCCTCCTACTTCTGAAAAACATATGGCAACAAAGAAATACGTAGATGATGCAAATACACTTTACAATATTGATTTAGCAAAACTACATGGTGAATTAATACGGGAGCTAAACAAATATAAGGATGAACAGAATACTAGCAGACATAAAGTTGAATATGAGATAAGTAAAATTAATAATCAAATAGAAATATGGCTACAAAAATTTAGAGAAACCTCTGATATGTTACAATTACATGATATGAAAATTAATGATGTATTTAAGGAAATTTATGATATTAAATCTAAAATTAAACACTAAATAATATATTCATCTATCGTATTAGTCATTATCATGACGACGAAAGAGAAGCTTCAATTAGTTAACGAGCTTCACAAACCTGCTCGTAAAAATTATCCTCGTCGAAAAATAATTCTCAAAGGATTAGATGACTTATGGCAAATGGATCTTGCGGAAATGAGGGTTGGTATTATAAATAGTATGATTAAAATATAATAAATCATAGTTGTGATCAATATTTTGTTTAAATATGAGTAGTGAAGGTTATTTTAGTGCATCAACATCCTCATCAGTAGGTCAAGAGTATAATGATCAAATCGATGAAATTTTAGAAAGATATGAAACTGCAGCTAAACTGGAGCATTATAATTTATTACAAACATCATTTCCTATTGGAAGTTATGTGATAAAAGTTGGAATATCACCAGCCAGATCATTCAGTTCAGCTATAACTTTATCGCAATATTATCACACATCTAAAATATCGTTTAGTATTATTGAATGGAGCATTCTAATAGAATTATTGAATAATAACGTGAATGATTTCTTTATAAGTGATACATTGGATCAGCACATTCCTATAACATTTCAATGTGGTGATTACTGCATTATTACTCAAGTTGTATATGATGGTATAAAACTGCTAAGTGTTAGAAAGCATGATGTTGAATTTCATTTAAATGAGGAAGATATAAAACAAATTTTGGAAGCTGATCAAAATTTATTATCATATCACGTCTCACTATTGGACAGTATAAACTTTTGTAGTTATTATTATCATGTGTTAGATATAATTAAGACTCTTTTTCATAATAATATTAATAATAATAATTTCACTTTATTTGAAGTTCTAAAAAAATTTTGTGAAATGTGTACTGATTGTTTATTAGTTACAGCTTTAAGAGAATACATGTTTTTCTATAAAGCAAAAGTATTAAACGACTTAGATTATGTATAATATGTCTATAAACACATTTAATTATTAAGTAGAAATAAATAATTAGTTTAAAACTGTTGTATTACCATTTTAAATATATGTATATATTTTTTAATAAAACAAACTTCTTATTATTATATTTTTTTATTATTTAATCCTATAATCACCCTAATGATTTTTAATAGTGTTATAATGCTTATCAATATATTACTCTTAATATTAATTATTTAAAACAATGGCTACTCGATATCAAATTATGGGTGGGGTTTATTAAATAATAAACAATCGGAAGCGGATAATGGGGCACTTGTAATTAAGTAATTAAGGGTCGGAGATTGTCAACCAATCAGAATCAAGCAATGGGGCATTTGTGACAAAAGTTGGTAGCACTGTAAAGTTGGTAGCATGTAAAGTTGGTACGATGACAGCGAAGTGCGAAAAAAAATTCAAAAATATACAAAAAGAAGAATTGGCTGCTTGCGTCGAATGTAAAAGGTCAAAAGTTGGTAGCACTGTAAAGTTGGTAGCATGTAAAGTTGGTACGATGTCAGCAAAGCGCGAAAAAATTCGAAAATATACAAAAAGAAGAAAAGAGGGTTGGCTGCTTGCGCCAAACGTCAAAGGCCACTCGAAAATTGACAGTTGTCTGCTAGCAGTCAACCAATCAGAACCAAGCAATGGGGGATTTCTAATTATTAAGTAATTAAGGATTGGAGATTGTCAACCAATCAGAACGAAGCAATGGGGCATTTCTAATTATTAAGTAATTAAGGGTCGGAGATTGTCAACCAATCAGAACCAAGCAATGGGGCATTTCTAATTATTAAGTAATTAAGGGTCGGAGATTGTCAACCAATCAGAACCAAGCAATGGGGCACGAGTAATTAACAAGTCATTAATAATAATTAAGAGGCGGAGTCAGACAGCCAATCAGAACGAAGCAATGGGGCACTAGTAATTAACAAGTCATTAATAAGCAATTAAAGGGCGGAGTCTGTCAGCCAATCAGAACCAAGCAATCAGGTTAAAAGTGAAAGTGGGTGGGGCCGGGTGGGGCTATGACGTCAGACGACCTTGAACGGTAACAAAATTCGCTTTTCGGACCTTCATAAGAAAAAGCATGGGATTTTGGGCTCGTTCTCTTGTAGGTCCTTTACTGACGCTAGTGGTGAAAAAAGTAAACCTAATATGTACGATACCGTGGACAGATTTTGGCAATTCCCCCGGTCGAGTGCGTACTCCTTGTCTAGTCTCCATGCTTATAAGAACCGATGTTTATGACATTTATGACATTTAAATTTCGCGAAATTAAATTCAATAATTTATTTATTTAAAATTAGTTGTCATAAAAGCTGTCAATAGTAACAAAACTTCCCGCGTAAGGATTTAAACGAGTATCTTAGGAACACGAGCGCACTCTACCGGCAATAGTTCTGTCCCCTAAATTGGGACCAATTTTTTAACATTACGTTTAAACTGCTGATATCTATACTTCGTGATTCAAAGCATGGAGACTAGACAAGGAGTACGAACTTAATGTATGCAAATAGGGCTACCAAAATAAGAGGGCGCTGGTGTTCCATTTGTACCAAAATGGCGACCAATGAGGACGTAGTTTGAAATAAAATATAGTTATTATCCTAACAAGTGCGGAAAGTTATACTTTCCCGCACGCGAACTGCCGATGCCCGAACGACGCGAAGCGGAGTTCGGGCAAGCAGTTAAGTGCGGGAAAGTTAATTTCCGCAAGAGTTAGGATCAATATTTTTTCTACAAGCATAAAAAAGATACTTTATACATTTTTTAAATTTTATTTTAACTTCTAACAACGTAACAAAATTTGAAATTATTTATTATTAATATTAATATTAAAAGTACAATTTATAGCTTTTTGTAGGCTAATTGCCGAATTAAGTTGTTGCTCCACAGTTGGTCTACTGCTTTCACTGAAGGATATAGCTGGAGTCATGTTTAATTGACACGCTTCCTGCGCTTCTGGTTGTGGTTCATTTAGTGTTAAAATTTTGTTGCATAGGTTCTTTTTCTTTATTTCGGAATCTTCTACGTATCCCTCCGCAACGGTGGTAGATTTCCAGCCGCCCAGTCTCTTAATATTTGTAATTTCTTCTCCAGAATCAGCCAAAAATGTCGCAGAAGAGCGTCTGAAGCTATGACCTGTATAGCACTGAGGATCCGGAAGCTTTAGGTAGGCCGCAATTTCAGAAGGCATTTTTCCAAATGAGTTGATTCCTACACATTGATTAGTGCATTTGCCTTGTTTAAATTGTACAAAAAAACGACGATGAGGTGTGTTTAAAGGTCTCAATGATGCATATTTTTTAATAAGCTTAAAATATCTACCGTTGTTTACTTCTTCCGAGATTACAAAAGCTCTGGATGTGTGATTTTTCGAATCAGTTATTTTTATTGTGATGTAGTTTTCTTTAACCTCGATGTTTTCTAAGGTTATATTTGTGAGTTCTACTCTTCTGCAAGCTCCTGCTAAACCGAAGATAGTGGCCACTTTAATTAATAAATAAACATCATCTGGAGCTTCGACCATAAATTTGGCAATATCTTCTTTATTGAAAACCTTGGCTTTTTTTGGGGAAAAGCCTACACATTGTTTTTTTAAAAATGTAATTAATTTGTAGAAGTTGCCAATATCGAAATTTTCTCTTAGTTTCATAACAGCCTTTATCATTGAGAATCGGGACCAAAGAGTATTGGGTCTTATAACTTTACTTAGTTCTAAAAAATAAGCCAGTAAAACTTCCTCTTTTTTTAGATTGTTGGTTCCCTTTTGACGAGCCCACTGAACAAAATGATCATACTGCCTTTCATACCTTTGTTTGGAAATCGCAGGAAGGAGTTCTAGGTTGGCCTCAGCAGCAGCCTCCAAAATACTGTGCGGAAGGTCTTCATCGCAATTATCCATTTAATTTTTTTGAATCAAAACTTTAAAAATCACCTGGATTACTATTCAGATACTTGAAAAGATGCAATTCTGACAATTAAATCTTTCATAGTGTCAATAAATACACGACTGCAGCTATAGCAACCCTACTTAAACAGGTGAATTTGTTGTTGCTTTGAATAAGGTTTACAGGGGTGATTTAATAAATTATGATTTTTTTAAAAACAAACATTTTAAAAATCCCTATTTTCATGTAAAATAATCTTAATTTTTTTTACTATTTGTATGTAGTCCAACAAGATAAAGATAATAATACAATAATTTGTCAAAAAGGTTATCGAACAACATCTCTAATTAATAAAAAAAAATGCGTGCGGGAAAAAATCTTTCCCGCACGCCGTGCGGGAATAGTATATTGTAATACAAGTGTTACAATGACAGAGGTTTCGTAGTACGAGTTCAGTTTGTGAAACGAACCGCGAAGCGGTGAGTTTCGCAAAGAACGAGTACTACAAACCGTCATTGTAACTCGAGTGTTACATACTATTTTTTATAATGAACTTTTAAAAGTATAAAAAAAAGTAAAATGAGAGTTTTTCGAAATATTTATTTATGATGGCAATCTTGACAGTTTTGACACTTGTCAGTTTTAATGATTTTAAATTAGAATGTTTGTCAAATTTGTATAAAATATTCCGAATTTAGCAATAACGCTGATAATGTAGTTAATAATTTACTACAACATACTTCTTGATTTACTACCTGAACTCTTTCGTTGAAAATCAGTGCAGTGCAACCAATTGTGTAAAACAAAAAGTTACCAAAAACAGTGTTACAATGAATCTATTTCGATACTGTTTTTAATGTCGAAATAGAAACTTTGTGAACGTGAATTATAAAAAAAGTATTTCCCGCACTCCGTGCGGGAAAGAGATATTTTCTGAATTAAAATGCGTGCGGGAAAGTGTTGTTTTACGCATGCTTGTAGAAAAAATATTTTTTTATTATTTCATTATTAATTTATTTACATAATGAAAAAAATAGTTCGATCTTTCAGATATAAATAATAAAAAACAATTTAATAATTCACGATTATTTAATTGTCTATATTCATACCGGTACAAAAGGAAACTAGCGACGCTAGTGGTGAATAAAGTAAACCTAATATGTACGATACGATACCGTGGACAGATTTTGGCAATTCCCCCGGTCGAGTGCGTACTCTTGTCTAGTCTCCATGATTCAAAGCTTATTTATATTAAAGTAAACCACCTCTGTTCTAACCCCAACCCTCTTAATCTGCACATTTCAAAAATTTATTTTTCATAATTTGCACCTTGCTACTTTTTTTGGAAAACTGGATTAAAAAATAGCATTACCTAAACTAAGGCACTATAAACATAGGTATTAAGGCGAAAACATAGGTATAGGTACTACCAAAACGTGACACGACGCCACGCCACCCGACGCATGTCAGTACTTATCAATTCCATATATTTAATATAGTCAGAAGCGCATAGACAACACGCTATGTGACCACACGCCGCGACATAAATATATGGACTTGATAAGTACTGACATGCTTCGGGTGGCGTGGCGTCGTGTCACGTTTTGGAGGTATGTTTTCGCCTTTATCATCAGCCATGTTTTGTCCAATGTCAACCACAAAACCAGAGATAATAGTACAGATGTGTTGATTCCTAATATACAGTTGGCAAGATGTTCCGACATCAGCGCACCATGTTTTTGTTTACAACTTTACTTCTACACCCTTTTTATGCTTAAAGTACCTTAAATTTAATTTAAACTAAAACCACTAATAGTACTTACTCTGTCACTATACCGTTATAAGTACTTTTTTACTTTTCGCACTACCAGCTGGTTTAGTTCCCATTTTCACCACAAAATACGATTGCACGTCTCTTTAATTTGTCTATGGTCTAACACGTGAATTGAGTGACATTGGAATAAAAATAGCTGATGATAATACATATAATTGTATAAGGACTTTAGTCTTTATACAATGCCTATATCTATAGTGCCTTACCTAAACCAGATTCAAACGCACATATCTCACTCGCTATAGTGTATATCGATATGCGTCTTTTACCAAAAATTAGCTATTTTAATTTTCTAATTTACATCATAGTAAAATTTGCAAAAAAAAGTTAAAATAATATTCTAAAAATTAATAAACTGATTTACATTTAGAAAAGGGGCCATCCATAAATTACGTCACACGTTAAGGGGGAGGGAGGGGGTCGACATAGTGTGACATTGTGTGACAAGGGGGTGGGAGGGGTCCTTAATTTCGTGACGTCACATTTCAAAACTCCTCATAAAATCACAGAATGAGTTTTGTGCACTGTTGTTAACTTCCCGATTATCAATGTTTCTATATTTTATTTGATTTGATGTTAATCTTATAAAAAATAATTTAAATTGATATAAAAAAATTAATTAAATAATTATTTCTAGGTGTAAAAATTGTAAAATATGTCACGTCACACTAGGGAGGGGGGTCTCACAAATGTGACCAGCTGTGACAATACGGGAGGGGGGGTTAAAAATAATGAAATTTGTGTGACGTAATTTATGGATGGCTCCAAATAAGTAATTACGCATGCGTTAACTATCGTTCAAAGGGACGATTTCTTTGCAAAATTGAAAGTGTGTTGGTTTCATTTAAACAGTTGGTATGCCACACACAGATTTGTTTACCTTTACTTTGATATTTATGGTCTAGTCCATTATAATGGTCTAGTTTTTAGTCTATTATATTTTCTCTATGGTATCGTTTTCCGAAAAATAAAAATTGCATACTTTTGTAAAAAAGGCGCATAAATGAGATATGAGCATTTGAATCTGGTTTGAGTAATGCAAATTTTTATTAAAAAAAATTACGAAAAATTCCTTTTTTGAGAGGTGCAAATTAATCGCTTTCATTATGTATAAACTTTTTTTAAGAAATAGTGGGGACTGGAACAGAGTTACACGATTTCAAATGCAAAAATTGAGAAGTTTATTTTGACCATATAGACAAATTCAGCATCTTTTACTTATTCTTAGACTTCTAAACTTATTGGTGATCACTTATTTATTATTATTTGTAAATCTACGGATTCTTCCCAGACTTTTTTAAGACCTATTTTTTTTTCAAATTTTACATCTGGCATCACTGCATAGATAACAATATAATGCCTATTGAAATTCTGGACAATAAACAATCTCAGTTAATTTATATGGAAATTACTTTAACTGAAAATTGTATCGGAAAATTGCACAAAAAATATTTTTACAGATTACAACACCTATTATTATTATTATTATCGCACTTTTAACATTTTCTTTACCAAAGATAGTGTATTTGTGTGATTTCAGACATATCTCCAGTCTAGATGCTTTTAGAGCTTCTGGACGGGTATCTTCCTTGTACTGATGAGGCGCAATACGCCGAAACCGGTCTACAAGTGATATCCTTTCGAATTGCAAACTAAAATGGTTAGTTCTATCTTGCAGAACTCAGTTATATTGGGTAAAATAAGGGATCAACCTTGGAATGAAAGATAATAAGCTGAAAATTGGTAAAAACCTTTGTTTTGTCGTCCTAAATATTGTGTCAAAAGTCACAATTGCTATCGTGCCGGCGTCTTAAGATATTTAAGGTCAAAGGTCACAAAAAACGATTTTTCGCGAATATCTCGGTTCCTATTGCTTAAATGATAATTTCACCTATTATAAAAGTTGTAGAGCATAAAATTCTCTACAACTTTTTTTTAAAGCTTTTTTTTATACGATTAACCTTTTTTAAGATAGAGCGCGAAGAGTGCGCAGCGTACAGTCATATGAGCTAATGTAAGGTCAAGCACGAGTTACGGTTATCAGTGCGTTGTATAAAGTCAATTATTTACAAAAAAAAATGTAATTATTAAGCAATATCCATTATCTCTGTACTTATTATTAATTATTTATATTTAATTATTTAACTATAGTGTATTACTAATTCTGGATTATATATTTTACTTATAATTTAAGTTAAAACGACATTATATATATGTTTTCTTTAAAACGTGCATAGTTGTTTCAAGGGGCTTTTTACCATTTATGAACGTGCCAGACCAATTTTATTCGAAAGAGAAATGAAAAATAAAAATTTTGACGTTTAGTTTTTCTTATACCTACTTTGTATAGAAAATTTGTTGTTGAAGAAATTTGTTGGCGGTGGTCTGCCAAACAGTTGCGTCAAGAACAAGAACACCAGACTTGAATTTCTATACTTATTTATCTGGTCAAAACGCCATCGTAAACTAAAAAATTATGGTTAAGTTATGTATATCAATTTTACAAAAAAATTAAATAGAAATTTTATTAAAAAAGAAAAAACTGGACACGTCATAGACTACCAGACCGATGGTCTTTTATTCATCTAATATCCAAAAAGCAATAGAATATATTTTTTTACTTGTACTGGTTCACCACCTTTTTACAGCGGTCGCTGCTTGGACTATTATCAGCAGACACAAAATTAATTTAAATATTTTACGATTTTTTAAATGTCGATGATAACATTAATAGTGTGAATATAGGTAGTCGAGGCAATGAAGCATTAAAAAGGTCAAATATAGGAAATCTTTTAGGATAGGACGGATCGAAATGCTGTTTTTTGCATTTGCTTTCAAAAATTATTTATACCATTCCTACCTACTTTCTACTTAGTACAAACCGGAAGTTGCATTGCTGCAGCCAAAAACGCTTTCAAAAAATGCATTTTTTGAGAGATTTTTTGCAAATTTAATAACTTTGTAAATAAGAGTCAGAATTGGCCCAAGTTAGGTAACCAGGGGGTTTTAAGGTCGCTGATCACGATTATGATGTGTAAATTGACCCCCCAAACACCTGGAGCTCAGGAACGTCGACGAAAGTCCTCTCCGGGGGACTATCCCGAACTTCATGCGAGGAAGGAGAGAAAATCGACACCACGGGGTTTTTTGGGTCGCTGAATTCAAATATGGCACCAGCGAACACCCCACGGACACCTGGTGCGCCCTAACCTGGATGCGGACGTCATCTTCAAGAATTTTCCTGGAAATAGCGACAAAAACGAACCGAAGATCATTATGGGGGCATTTTGTGTGCACTGAATCCAAATTTCACGTGAAAAACGACCTCCCAAACACCTAGTGCGCCCTAACCTGGCTCTGTAAGTCATCTTTGAGGTTTTCCCAGAAACAACTGAAAATAGGAACCGACAATCGTTACTGGGGGTTTCTTGGGGCGCTGAAGTCAAATATGGCACCGACGACCACCCCACAGACACCTGGTACGCCCTAACCTGGCTCTGGGCGTCATCACCGAAGTTTTTCCAGACACAATTAAAAAAGACGAACCGACAATCGTTACGTGAGGTTTCTTGGGGCGCTGAATTCAAATATGACATCGGCGAACACCCCACGGACAATTGGTGCGCTCTAACTTGGCGCTGAACCGTCCTTGAGGTTTTTCACGAGACAATACGAACCGAAAATCGTCTCATAATTTCATACATTCATTCATGTGTAACTCTCCCTTAAAAGAGTTTTGAATGTAAACTCGAAAGTAAACACTCCTCGTAACTCAACTGCGGACTGTAAAACGTCAGCGGTGACAAGTATCATTCAGGAAACCAATTATTCCTGACAAGCCCAAATGAGACCAGTATCTCCAAACATACAGGTGCGAAATGTACAGGAGAACCGCTACAACAGGGAGAATAAATTTGGCCAAAATTCTCACTACAGTAGATGCCATTTAACAACATCTAAAGAGGGTCTATTTTCAAGTACCTACAACAATGGCTGCACGGAAACCAGCTGAACATTGACCCAACAAAGTGGGGATGGAGACAGGAAGGCGACACACTAGTGCCTGTACAAATGGAAGAAAAACCTGCACCCAAGAATATTATGAAACTGATATTCTGTGTATGCAAATGAGATTGTAATCTGAACACGTGTATTTGCAGGACGCACGGCCTACCTTGCAATCTTGCCTGTAAAAATTGTGAAGGTTCAACTTGCTTCAACACTGAAAGATATTCAGTTGACAACGTTATTGTGGCAGAGACAGAGGCTTCAGATGAGGAAGATGTTACCCGTATGAGTACATCAGTCGATGACGAAAACAATGAACAGACTATGGATGTGACACTTGATAATTTGATATTTATTTGCTTATTAGAAAATCGTAGGTATTGATTAATGTGGTTAGGTGAAGTAACGATTGGATTTTATTTGATTTGTGTTCAATAAAAAGTTTTGAAATATCAATTACAAGAACTTTAACTTTCTATTCATTCTCTTCGTTTCCTCCATACATATTTTAACTAGAATCAATAATTCCATACAGTTATTGCAGTACATTGACGTCAGTCTCTAAAATATCAGGTTTAGTTGACATTCATGCGGTGCACCAGGTGTTGGGAGGGTATGTTCGGCGTAACATTTTAATTTAGCGACCCAAAAAACCCCACTAACAATTTTGGGTTCGTCATTTTCACTTGTGTCTGGAAAAACTTCGGTGATGACGTCCAGAGCCAGGTTAGGGCGCACCAGGTGTCCGTGGAGTGTTCGCCGGTGCCATATTTGACTTCAGTGCCCCAAGAAACCCCCAGTAACGATTGTCAGTTCCTATTTTTCTGTTGTGTCTGGGAAAACCTAGGGGATGACTTTCAGAGCCAGGTTAGGGCGCACCAGGTGTTCGGGGGGTCGTTTTCCACATGAAATTCAGATTCAGCGTAAACAAAAATCCCCCATAATGATTTTCGGTTCGTTTTTGTCGCTATTTCCAGGAAAATTTTTGAAGATAACGTCCACATCCAGGTTAGGGCGCACCAGGTATCCGTGTGGTGTTCGCTGGAGCCATATTTAAATTCAGCGACCCAAAAAACCCCGTGGTCTCGATTTTCTCTTCTTCCTCGCATGAAGTTCGGGATAGTCCCCCGGAGATGACTTTCGTCGACATTCCTGAGCTCCAGGTGTTCGGGGGGTCAATTTACACATCATAATCGTGATCAGCGACCTCAAAACCCCCTGGTTACCTAACTTTGGCTAATTCTGACTCCTATTTACAAAGTTATTAAATTTGCCAAAAAATCTCTCAAAAAATACATTTTTTGAAAGCATTTTTGGCTGCAGCAATGCAACTTCCGGTTTGTACTAAGTAGAAAGTGGGTAGGAATGGTATAAATAATTTTTGAAAGCAAATGCAAAAAACCGCATTCCGATCCGTCCTATTTCCTATTAAAATGCTTCATTGCCTCGACTAAGGTATCAATATCTTAAACTGGCTTCTAGGAACATAAAATAAATGCTCATATAGAATAATCAAATCAGAATTTCAATAAAATTTACATTAGACTTTACAACACTAAATATTGCTTTTATTTAGTTACAGACAAAAAGCCTATGTAAAGTCTATTTTATGCAAAAAAATAGGAAATTGTCAAAGATTTTTTTCTAAAAAGAAACGTCTAGAAGCTTTCCCATAGTCACTTTTTTCCAAGATAAATCTAATAATTGACAGTTTTGTTAATACTATTAATAAGAAAACATCGAAAATGCGAAAATATTACGAAAAAGTCAAGTTGTTTGTCAGAGGTCATTAACTTTTCAAATGTAAACTTAATTTTTTATATTAACTACCCTAATTTTTGAATAAATTTTGATATATTAACTAGTTAGTTATAGATGTATACTTCTAGTTATTAGATCTAATTAAAAGAGAGTAAGAATCAATCATTGATTAGATTAATAACTCTCTATTAATAATTTAAACATATGACAAATTAATTCAACTAAATAATATGAACTCTTACCATCATTTTCTATAATAACACCAAACCACCACTTTTTATTAAGATTTAAAGATTTTTGAAAAGAATTTCGCTAATTGTCCACGATTTTTTTCTAAAAAGATCCTTCTTGAAGCTCCCCACTGCCATCTTTTTTAATCATATACCTCAGAATTGACAGTTGTGCAAATGCTATTTATGATAAAACATCAAAAGTGGGACGATATTACCAAAAACTCAAATTGTTTATCAGGGGTTGTTAACCTCTATTTAATTTATTTGAATAAAACAAATTCTTACCTTTATTATCCATAATAACACTAAACTACCATTTTTTACCAAAATTTACAAACAAAAAAACACGAAAAGACTTTTTATGCAAAAAATTTTCGATAACTGTTAACGATATTTTCTAATAGAGCTCCTTTGATCTCAAGTCACAGCTGATCAGCTGATTGATACGGTTGATAAACTAACGTCATTTGTATAAGAAATGCATAATAAAGTGATGTAAATAAAATGCGTGTAAAATATTGTTAAAGTTCATAAAACTCACCCACAAATTTAGACGAATAGTTCAACTTTGAATCTTTACTAATTTGAAAATTTTTTAGCTCTAAAGGTGCTACATAAGTGCATAAAAATTCGTGAAAATTGACTTTGCATTTTGCGGTCGAAATTTTCATTTTAGTCATTTTGGGTTAAAACCATAGTCACCTGGTAAACTTAAAGATTGACAGTTCTATTAATACTATTAATAAGAAAACATTGAAATTGCGAAAATACTACCTAAAAGTCAAATAGTCTGTCAGGGGTCATTAACCTTCTAGATATAAACTTCATTTTTTTATATTAATTTAATTTTTGATTAATTAAGTAGTTAGATATAAATGGTTACCTCTGGTTATTAGATCTAACTACAAAAGTGTGAGAATCAATCATTAATTATATAGATTAATACCTCTTTATTAGTAATTTAACTTTATGTCAAATTAATTCAACTAAATAACAGAAATTCTTACCATTATTTTCTATAATAACACCAAACCACTATTTTTTACCAAGATTTACAGGCAATAAAACTTTATGAAAAATATTTCGCTAACTGTCAACGATTTTTTCTAAAAATAACCTTCTAGAAGTTCGCCACAGACAGCTTTTTTAAAGAAACTGAATTAAAATGCAGTGCTGTCATATTCGTAAACTGTGATTGGTTGACATTTATGACATTATGATTTGTTACATTAATTAAAATACAGCTTTAGTAATTTTTATTTTTTAATTATTGATTTTTAAAATAAGTTTAATTATTTTATTACTTTTAAAATTTATTATTTTTCATACTAAATAGTCTCAATGCGATTTTTTTATATTTGAAATGATAGCTATATATTTTTTATATATGTATTCGCGGAGCTAATCCTGAACGTAATCAGAGTAAGAACCGAGTATGTAAGTCACGAAGTATAGATACCAGCAGTTTAAACGTAATGTTAAAAAAATGGTCTCAATTTAGGGGACAGAACTATTGCCGGTAGAGTGCGATCGTGTTCCTAGGATAGGTACTCGTTTAAATCCTTACGCGGGAAGTTTTGTTACTATTGACAGCTTTTATGACAACTAATTTTAAATAATAGTTATTTTTGCATAACAGGGACTAAAGTGTATCTTTTAGTCCCTAGGGAGATAAAGTTGCATTTCAAATCCCTAGGGACATAAAGTAAGAATCAAACTTTACCGCAGTAGATCACTATTAATAACTAGGACAAAAATCATGTCAGCTGCTTTATCTATATCAAAATATGTAGTTTCATTCATTTCTTGATTCATATTCTTGATATTCTGTTAGTTAAGTTGCGATTCGTTTTAAATGTCAGCATTAATTGAAATGTCACTGAATTGAAAAATTTTGTTGACACTGTTGCTATAACGTTACCTACTGAGTAATCCAAGTACCGTGTTTATATAATCAAAATTATTAATTGTATCAAAGTTAAAAGTTATAATACTGGGAAGTGCAAAAAATAGCGTATATGCCTCAGGACTAAAGACATATTTTATCCCTTACGTGATTATTGGCCCTCGGGCTCTACGAGCCCTCAGGCAATAAACATCACGTGCGGGATTAAAACATTCACTTTAGTCCCTTGGTATATAATACACTATTATGTATCAAGGGCGTAAAACAGGCGTTTATGGACCGCAACGTGTAAATAAGAGCCCGAGCTGCAGGCGAGGGCTATTAACACGTAAGGTCCATAAACGCTGTTTACACCCGAAATACATACAAACTTTTATGCACGACCGTTTAAATAATCATTTATTAAAAAAATTGCACTGTCAATTGAAAAAAGTCAACTGTCAATTGACAAAAATCTACTGTCAAATGTCAAATATCAAACGTCAACTGTCAAATGCCAAATTTGAAATGTCAAATCTCTACTGTCAAATGTAAAATATTATCTGTCAGCTGTCAAATGTCAATTGTCAATGTCAACGATTGTTTTAATATTAAAACTTATAAAGGATATTTTTTATTTTTATTTTTTGTGAACAATTTAATATAAATGCCATTTCAACTTGCATGAATTTTATACCTCGAACCTCAATATTATTAACAAATTTCCCTGTATAACCATTCACCTTATAATTTGTATTCATTCATTATTTAAAATAAATAATTTGATTGAAATTAATATGCACAGAGGCTAGAGATAATATTTTAAAACAATAATCTATATACTTATGTTGTCGTTACCCTAACAACAAAGTCAAAATAGGTGGTGGCCATAATTAGACTCATTGTCAGTTTAGATGTATTAGAAGTATTTCAATATTTAAAACAAAAAAATTTCTTTACCGCCCGCCATTTACACTTTATCGCCCGGCGGGCGGTAAAGTAGTCCACGGGCGCTAAAGTGGCACTTTACGCCCGCTAAATGTATGTAATAATCTGTACTTTACCGCCCGGTCGTGCATAAATAAATTAATATAATATATTGAATTTAATTTCACGAAATTTAAATGTCATAAATGTCATAAACATCGGTTCTTATAAGGCTCTATAAGTTCTTATCGTTCCATGCGCCGCCAGTGGCAAAAATAGAACTATGATCTGGGTTGATTATTGAGACCAGAAATATTATGGAAAAGCCTATACCTACTGTGTAGACTCCTGGTATCTAGTCTTCGTGATGTAGGTTCAGGATTTCCTTAAAGAGTCTATAAAAAAAAAAAAAAAACAACAAACAATAACAGTTTTTCTTCTTTTTTTTTTCTTTTAATTAAATTCTCTACAAGATGGAGTTGGTAAGAAAGTCCAAAATTTATTACCCTTGGTGCAAAATTGCAATGATCATTACAACAAGAAAAGAAAAAAAAAGGTCATTTGTTTATATTTTTTAAACCCTTTAAAATGCATTTAGGACCTTTATATTCTACCAAGAAAAATTTAGAGATATGATGAAACAACAAAATAATTTTGCAATGCAGATTCCTACTAATTACCGTTATTTTCTAATTTTAGATGGTCGTGAACATGGAGACTTCATGAAGCTAAAGTTATGTGAGCCCTTGACGGATTTTAAGTACGAACCAACAAAACCTCGTGCAAAAAAAAAAACAAGAGGAAACCAAATGTAATTAAAGTTTACCAAGAAAACTTTTTCGTTAAATCGTAAAAAAAATAATAACTAAAAAAATAGTTATTTGTGACACAAGGACGGAAAATGACATTTTGTAGGAGCGAGTAAAGTTGTGTAGCCGAGGTGCGTAGCACCGAGGCGAAACAATACGAGCACTTGCAAAACATTTTCCGGACGTGTAACACACACTATTTTTTGATACGACTAATTTTTAATATTTTCAAAAATTCTGTTATGTTCAAGAGTTGACCGCTTGTGCTACCTAAAGTAAGACCAGTGACTAGAAGACAGCCGACAGGCTATCTGCTGGTATGACGTGATCTTCGGGTAGATATTAGCGCCACATTGGATGTTAATAGTTGTATAATAACTTGTTTGATACTTAATATACGTGTTCAGCAGTTATTAGTGTTTTAATTAACATAGGTATGTTGCAAACACAACAACTGCAAAAACTTTTTACTTTGTGACATACAAGATAAGATGTTTATTGACATCTATTGCACGATTAAAAGAATTAGTAATACGAAATGATTTTCTGATAATCGATTTCAAGATCCTTAATTTTTATACATACAAATACTGTGCTAATAAGCAGCACAGTAAAAATTGTTATATTGAAAATATTAAATTAATATCTAATAATTTTATATAAAAATAGCAGAGACAATGAACTATTTTCATAATCGAATGATAAGTAGTTGTAAATTGACATAAATGTCAAATTTTATAATACAGGTTTTGAGAGAAATTAAATGTAAATTAGAATCCTGCTTATCTTTAGAAAAAGTTATAGGTAAGTTTAGTATATTATACGCTGTTTTTAAATAAATTTAATTAAAATTTATATTATTCATTATGTATTTTTGATGACTTAAAATTTAAACTCATAGCGCCATCTCTTTAGATAATCTAAAAGCTACTCCGGAAAATGTCATTTTCCGGACGATTTTGAAGTAAGTATTTTATATAATAATTTATGTTTAACAATAATTATTTGTTGTTATGTTCTAAATATTAATAAATGAATTTATTTACATCAATTATACCGATATTTTATTTCCTTAAACTATAATATAGCAGTTTTTATTAACTATCTTCATATTCATAAATATGGTGTAAGACTGATCATAACTACAGTTTTTAATCAAAATTTTCTGTTGAAACATAAATTCTTTTAAAATTTCATAAAATCTCAAAAAATAAGTAAATTTTCAAAATTGTAATTCTTATGTTGTTTTGGAAGAGTATGTCAACTGCTATATAAAGATCGAGGTAAGTCCATCGTTATAATACAAAAACCAACCTTAATTCTTTTTGTTTATTCCTGTATATCTCGAAAACTATAAATTTTTGCAGAAAACCTTAGGAATGATTTTTTTTGTGAAGAAATGAACTTTACACAATTTAAATTAAAATAAAATATTTTGTCTCTTCAAAAGTGAGATATTTGCAGTTTTTTTTTATTAAGGATGTCCTCGTAGGTATACTGTAGCCTTTAATTTACCCTTAGCTAGCTTTTGGTTCGTGGATTCCTTCTGAGTTTATTATTAATTCCCTCCAAACAATTTTTAATGGGCGCCAAGTACAGACATACAAATAAAAGAGTGAAATCAGTTTTAAATGGTTTAATGAAAAAAATTCTATTAGATAGTAATCAATAGTTAGTAATTAATCAATTTTATTAACTTTGTTTGATATGAAGTCTTCTGTCGGAGCTAGCGGTAGCGAGTGTGCTATCTGAAGAACCGATTTGAAGACCCCAGGACAAGAGAACTGAAGTATTCTTAAAAAACTGAGTCCACTGGAACAATAGGTGCGATAAGCAGGAACTTATGTATTCTTACAAATACGGTGGCCACTGGATGATTGATTCAAATGACCCTGAACTGGAGATATCGGTGATTTCAAAATGTTGATTAAGTCGAGATTCTCGTCCTTCTCTAGGACCCTTCTAAAAATGACAAAAGCCCAAAAAAACGAAGGGTGCAGAGAATAAGATGGACAACTAATACTTAACAAACTACCAAATGAAATGAAATAATTTAGCATTAAATCTCACGACGAAGCCAAAAATTAATCCTACCCAAATCAGATAAGGTTGTCGAGTCGACGCAGGTAACCTGATAATATTAAAATTCAATAGTCGAGGAGCTAGTCCCACAACGAACGTTACAATACTCCTAAATACAAATATACCGAGAACATGTGTTGGGGCAGAAGAGACAATTTATTAATTTGGGATTTCAAGACCTGCAAGTTAGGACGAGTGGGGAAGACGTGGGAAAGTAAGGAGTTTCACAATCTGGAGACCCTGGGGATGAGGGAACGATCAAATGGATCCGTTCTCGATGTCTGGCACTGAACAATATAAGAGTGCATGGAGTTGGCACGTCGCGTTGCTCTGGCTGGTCTGGCAAGTCGAGGAACTATAGAGCGGAGCAAAATCCGTTTATGTATGGATAAAACAAGGAGAGATCAGACACTGCTCTTCGGTGGGACAATGGGGCTAGATTTTTGATGATACTGGTGTCGTTTATTAGTCGAACTGCTCTTCTCTGTATTGCATCAACAACTCTGAGCCTTGACGGAGCTGCCGAACCCCATACATGCGAGCAGTATTCAAGATTAGGTCGTATTTGGGCTTTGTAAAGAATAGCTAAGTTGGATGGAGAGAAATACTTCCGTGCTCTAAACAGAAAGCCTAATTTCTTTCCTGCTGCAGTTGCTATTGATGCAAATTATTCGTTTCATAGTAAGTCCTGGGAGATCGTTATACCAATCAGCGTAATGGAGTCGCTTGCCTTTAGTGTCTGATCATTATTGTGTTGGATGAGTCGTATGTTTGCCTCTTGTTGGATAGGCAACATATCTTTGTCTGTGAAGCGTTAAAATTAACAAAATTCTTTTTTTCCCACTCGTCAACCTTTCTCAAATCTTGATTGAGAGAAGCTGTTTATCCCATATTTATGGGTAAAAGCCGAAAAAATGTACAACAATAATGGTGCAAATGTTAATAATGTTCTTGTTTATGTGTGATTTGTTCAATATTTATTAATTTGTTAGTTATTATAGAAAAATTAACCGCAAATTTTAAACTGTTATTTAACCTTGTTAAATGTGTAACAATAATGGTGCAAACGGTAATAATATTGTTTGCGATGGCTTGTTCATGTGGAAAGCTCGTCAATCGTCCAATCTCCCGTCACCATCTCGACATGACCACCGCCAGAAACAGAAACATGTGCGAAAAAGAGAATGACGGGGCCCCGATCCCCGATCGACTCTACTATCCGCGATCCATGTCTCCGATCTTTTTTGACTGACAACTGATGCTGTAAGATGACTGCTCTGCGTGATTCTATTCTTTTGTGCGAAAGATGATCATCACTAAAAGGTCTTATATATGTCCGTGTGTAGCGATTTCCTGGTCTGCTAGAGCTTAACCGACAATGGATTAAAAAATTGTTGTTCTACGTAAACCGCTATCCGATTCAATTAAGTTGAGAATATTTTATGTAAAATTGCTTCCGTGAGTTATCTAATCTCTTTAAGCTAAAATTATTGGTCACTAGGAATCGCTGCTATAAAAAATATCAAATTTATCTATAAAATGATTAAAAACCGAAAGGAAACACAAATCAGGAAAAAATATCAAAAGATAGATGGATGAAGTTAAGTTTATGAAATAAGAAACAAGATTATTTAATTTTTCATACCCAATAAACACTCTTAGAATTATCTTAAGGTAGATTAAAAAATCAAATAAAATTTAGTCATCTTCATTCACATCGTTCATATTTGAAACTGGGATTACTTGATCCGTTATTACATATGCTGCATGCCCATTTCTTACAATTAACGCAGTACTGACTTAAAATTTTATTAATCTTTGCATTCCTCCTCCCCTATAGATACAAAAAAAATGACACCTTGGGAAAGGTTTCTGTGGTTTCCTTTATCCTTGTCAAATGAGAGGCCTCAGAAGAAGACACGCCACAACGCCAATCTCCTAAACCCACATTGCACCATGTGGGCTACAGTCGAACACACACTTACACTAACACGAAAAAAAGTTTTTGTAAAGGCACGTTCCGAGAACACCATGACCCAGGATACACCGAACTAACTCCATTCAAACCATACATATCATCCTCTTCGTCAAAACAACACTAAGTCCTACATCAGGGTCCTTTAATCCAACATTCAAATCTCACGAATACTACACTCCGAACGAATTATTCCTTACTCCAGATTGAAGCATCTGTATTCCTTCAAAAATTCTAGAAAACTCGAGTCATTAAGATCAGAAGGGAGTTGGTGAAGAACTGCTATGCTTGCCAAATGGGTAAAGACCAGTCATTTTAAAAGAGTTATGAAAATAGGACTTTATCCTTGGATTAATTGCATTCCAGAGCCTCATCAAAATCATTGAAAACTGTCAAGAATAACAGGTGTGTTAGTAACCTCAACAAGTCTCAAAATTGTACTCAATGTCAAAGAGTCTTGTTTTAAATGTATAGATACTTCGTGATGTATAGCTTTTCAGTATTTATTCATTTTTTACATCTATCTTCCGTTAAATTCCAATTAAAGGGGTCCAGTAAATGTCATACAAGAAATGTCAAAATGTTTAAGTGGCCTCAACAAGTGTAAAAGAATCCTGGTTTAGAGTATAATATCCCTCTTGTTTTTGCAGACGACGAATACGAATGAATAAAGAATAAGTAGATAAAGGATATTTTTATAGCAGTATGGTGGGTAAGAGGACCCTGGTGGAGGAGTTATGTCCTTTTCAGGAAATGGATGGGAGTGTTTGGATGGTTTTAGTATCTGTCGTCGGCCTCCCTCTAACAAACTTTATCATTTGCATTTACCTTTGCAGCAGGATGGATTGCTCTTGAGTCTTCTCTTCATCCATGGTTCTTAAACGTACCTAAACAGTCTTCTTTTTTGATGTGAGTGTACGTGTTGTGTGCTAGTGTGACCCACGTGGTGCAATGTGGGTTTAGGAGATTGACGCTGTGGCATATCTACTCCGCCGTTGAGCCCTTCCATTTGGCAAGGACGAAGGGATTTTACCAGAAGTTATCTCGAAACACCTCAAAACATCGAATTGTTATACCAATCTACCATTAGTCCCTACGACTTTTTAACGTTCCCAAAGATCAAGAATTTAATGCTTGGACAGCGATTCCAGTCTCCAGAAGGAACCATCGATGCCTTTAAAATAGCGATTTTGCAGGTGTCAACTGATAATTGGTATAACTGTTTTACCAATTGATTTGAAAGTATGCAAAAGTGTATATATCTTGGTGGTATATATTTTGTCTATATATAAAATAACAATCCTCGTATACATAACTTATTTATTCAGTTTTTCACCTCTATTTTCCATTAGTAACTATTAATTAAAGGAAACTATTGACACATGTTGGGTAAATGTAATAAAATTCACTATTGTGTTTAAGCCTTAAAGAAAAAAAGTCAGAAGTCCCATAATGTTAAAAGAAATTAAACGGCTCATTAGATTAGACTTTACTGCCGTTTGGCATTCAAACTAACGTATCGTTCAGAAGAGTTTTAAGCAGGATGTGTGATTTTTACGAGCAAAACTTAAGTGAATGATGCACTAAAAACGGTCGTCAAGAGAATAAGTGCCGTTGTTTTGATAATTTGTTAATTTTACTGCTCTGACTTAGTCGAGTTTAAATGATAAATAAAATGCATATGGGATACAAAATTTACACCGAAAAACTATAATCATATATAATAGCTTAGTTCTTTTAAACCAATCATCGGTTATTCATTAAATTCGTTTAACCATATTTATTACCTCAAGAAATTTGTCTCAAAAAATTACCTGCTCAATGTTAAACTAGAATTAATTGATGTCTGCAAAAATTTATCAAATAAAAACGATATTTTATGAGAGTCAAATGGATCCGGTCTCTTCAGCACCAAAGTAAATGCATCGTGGGTGGCACTCGTCAAAAGATACTCAGTCTCTATGTTATGATTCAAAATTTATTAACTTTTATAACCTTAACACTAAATCTCTACAAGACATACCATATAAATATACAAGGATAATACCATAAGTAAGTCTATATTTTCTAGAAACTTTTGGTTTGATTATTCAAAAGATTTATTAAAATAAGTCAGATCATAAGGTACAGTAGATAATTAAATTAATTTTTGACATTTAAATCATTATTTTGTACAATTGCAGTATTTTTTTTTGATGCTTAATCGATATTTTAATGCATTTTTTGAAAGTTAACTTGGTTTTCACCTAGAAGATCTTTTGTATAGACCCTACATCTTATAATGAGTCCATAAGTCTAGATTTGTTAACAAGTTTACGAAGTCTTGCTATTAAATAACCATACTGCGCGCCTAGAGGGCGTCCTAAAAGGATGGGAGATAAAACGAGTAGTGCATTGGGTATCTAGAAGTTTTCTCTATGCAAGAACCAAACCACGTTTTCATCACTATTATAGTATTTGTGCAGTAGCGATTTGAAACAAAAGTGTTTTTTTCTCGTGCCAAAAACCAGGTGTGACGAAAAAGAGCAGCAACGTATAAATCTCAAATTTCTTGTTGCTATAAATTGTTGCAAGGGGCATATAGGGACAATTCTCTATCTCGTGCGAATGTTTTTCAGTGATACAAGCGCTTCAGTGAGAGCCGAGAAAGTACTGAAGATAACCAGCGCCAAGGTGCCTATCACTGTTTCAACTTCGAAAACAGTGACCAAAATCAACCAATTTGTGCGTGCAGATCGTCGTATGACCACACGGACGGTTGCTGAGTCTGTAAATACCGATAGAGAAACGGTTAGGAAAAGTTTACACGAGGAATTACACATGACAAAAGTTTGTGCAAAATTGGTGACAAAAAACTTAACTCCTTACCAAAAGCTTGTACATCAACAGGTCTGCTTAGATTTCCTTGAAAGGTTAAAAGAAATCTCGCACTGATGAAAAACATTATTACTTGGGATGCAGTTTTTCAATACGATGTTGAAACAAAGTGGTAATTGATGCATTAGAAGACGTCTGAATCCCCCAGAATCAAAAAGACAAGGTTGTCCAAATCAAAATTCAAAGCACCGTTGATCGTTTTTTGGACATTGGTATTGTGATGATTGAATTGATTCCAGAGGGTTAGACTTACTATTTGTTAGTTCTGGCAACACTGCGAGAAAAATTTTGTAAGAAACTGCCCCAATTGTGGAATAACAGGACACCTGGACAACGTACCAGCCCATATCGCGCTATCTGTAAAACAGTATTTTGACAATAAACGCATTCCAGTGCTCAAACACGCGTCGTACTCACCAGATTTGAGAACGTGTCACTTTTTTTTGTTGCCGAAGGTAAAATCTGCTTTGAAAGGAATCCAATTGAAGTCGACGGAAGAGGTAAAGTAAAAAACAGCAGAATTACCAAAGAAGACTTCCAGCATTGCTTTGATCAGTAGAAAATACGTATGAAAAGGTGTGTGGTGAAGAGAGGGGAGTATATTGAAGGGGAGCATTCGAATGTTGAATAATTTTTATAATAAAACATTTTTTCGTCACCAGTTTCGTTATTTAATAGCCAGACCTTAAATTAACCTCCTAGAATGTATATCTCTAACCTGGTCACGCACTAAAAAGAGCTATCCCATATATTTATGTCTTTGGCTAACACTTACTCTGCATTAGAGATAATATGTTCAACCGTTTTATCTGCATACTCACAGAATTTGCAGTTCTACTGTCCACTTTGCCTATTCTACAAAGATGAACCTCAGCGGACAGTGTCCTGTAAGACTTCCTGCGATTTAGGACTCTGTAATATAACGCCACCGTAAGGGGGCGCAGTTAATATTTTATATAATTATTTAAACGAGCAATTACCACTTAATGAAGTACTATGACGCCTCTGTTAGATGGCGCAGTTAATATAACACATATTTAAACGAGATTTAAGTACTATGGCGCCATCGTAAGGTGGCGCAGTTAAAAAAACGAAAAATGAAAAAAAAAACGCCAGTGTTATGCAAATTTGTTTTTATGAAAATTTGTATAAACATAAAAAAACCTTCACTCTTTACAATGAAACAATCAGTTTTACAATATATTTTACCGTATAAAAGTTATACGAGAAAATGTAAGAAAGTTTTTTTACCACTCTTTCAAACTCAAAAAAAATACCTTCTCTGTCTCTCCCTTAAATTTTCAATATTTTCACTTTTCCAATTTTCATGAAAATTTGTATAAATATTGAAAAAACTTCACTCTTTCCAATGAAAAAATCAGTTTTTCGATATCTTTTACCTTATAAAAGTTATACGAGGAAATGTAAGAAAATTTTTTTACCACTCTTTCAAACTCAACAAAAAAAATCTTCTCGGTCTCTCCCTTAAATTTTCTATATTTTCACTTTTCCAATTTTCATGAAAATTTGTATAAATATTGAAAAAACTTCACTCTTTCCAATGAAAAACTCAGTTTTTCGATATCTTTTATCTTATAAAAGTTATACGATGAAATGTAAGAAAAATTTTTTTACCACTCCATAAAACTCAACCAAAAAAACTTCTCGGTCTCTCCCTTAAATTTTCAATATTTCCAGTTTTCCAATTTTCGTGAAAATTTGTATGAATATTGAAAAAACTTCACTCTTTCCAATGAAAAAATCAGTTTTTCTATATCTTTTATCTTATAAAAGTTATACGAGGAAATGTAAGAAAAAATTTTTACCACTCTATAAAACTCAACCAAAAAAACTTCTCGGTCTCTCCCTTAAATTTTCAATATTTCCAGTTTTCAAATTTTCGTGAAAATTTGTATAAATATTGAAAAAACTTCACTCTTCCCAATGAAAAAATCAGTTTTTCGATATCTTTTATCTTATAAAAGTTATACGAGGAAATGTAAGAAATTTTTTTACCACTCTATAAAACTCAACCAAAAAATCTTCTCGATCTCTCCCTTAAATTTTCAATATTTCCACTTTTCTAATTTTCATGAAAATTTGTATAAATATAGAAAAAACTTTACTCTTTCCAATGAAAAAATTAGTTTTTTGATATGTTTTTACCGTATAAAAGTTATACCAGAAAATGTAAGAAAGATTGATTTTTTAACACTCTTTAAAACCCAACAAAAAAACCTTCTCGGTCTATCCCTTAAATTTCTGTTAAATATAATTTTTTGTAATCTCCTCGTATCCGGAGTCAGGTTGTGGTGAAGCTGTCGCTCAGAAGTCGTTTGAATTATAATACAGTTTTCTGATAATCTGTCGGCTTTTGATGCATGGCATAGCTGCTTCGTCGAGAATAGATATTGCTCATTTAGAACTTCTTTAAATTCATTTTAATTATAAAAAGATTTTTAATTGATCATGTCTATAGGTTGGTTTTTCTTAACAGGAATTCATTTTTTTAAACGAACATTAGTCAAGAACGACTCAATGATCAAGTACGGTATTAATTATAAACGGACATTAGTGTGTTTGAAATATTTCTCATAGTTTTATGGTGGTTTATTTGCACAAAATTCCAACTACTTTCTACATAAAATATAATAGGATTAGAAAAGGAGTTAAACAAGGTGTGTATTTTAGGAGTAAAGTTGACCATCATCGAGATGAATAAATGAAATGAAACCAGTAGAAAACGTGTTCTCTGAACGATGAGGAGCTGGTGATAGTCGACCGGCAGCCAACCTGGCGCTAACCTAGGCTCTTATCACTTTGCATCTACTTATTCATGCAAAATAGGTCCATTTAAATTGGCTCTTTGTTTTCATTAAATGTTCGATTATTCACGTTCGTGGTTTCGTAGAATTGTCCCATGCAATTAGAGAACGCTTCTTAATAAAATGCCATGTACCTAAATGCTTATATGCGGTGGGAACATTTCGATACATAAAAATATATTTTTTTAATTGGTATAAACAAACCTTTTTTATTAAAAAAAAACAATATCTTCCACTAAATAAAATTTCTACACCTTAAATACATCGATCATAGTCTAAGATCCCGATATAGGACGACCTTCACCGAGCTGGTTAATGGACCAAACATATTTTTTATGTAATTTAATATATCAAAAAATATATTTCATATGAGTTGCCTATCGAATTTCAGTCAAGGATATTTTTAATTAATTTTTAAAATTTTTTTGTGCGACTGAGAGGTCCCTACCTACCGTCCCATGCGATAGAAGAAGACATAACATAACAGCGTTTGTATCCCGGCCTTTTAAAGAGAGAGAGCTCTCTACTCTCTGCTCTTAAAGACAAGAAGGATAGCGATAGACGCGTATATTCTGAGCATTATTTTGGAGTAGTTTCATATTAAAATAAAGGATTAGTTTTTAATTTTTTTTCAATCAATTAAATATATATGTGTATATATTTTGTTACATTAAAGTATATATAAATCTTTAGTTAATAAGAAGGTTATAGCAATACATATATAATTCTTATCTTACAAATTTTGTTTCTTTTTTTTCCTATTTAAAAATATTAACTGAAATAAATTAAAGCAATTTGCTCTATATAAATAATGTATCTATAGATATATACTGATATATACTGTACGCGTCTATCGCTATCCTTCTTCTTTTCAAGACCAGAGAGCAGAGAGCTCTCTCTCTTTAAAAGGCCGGGATACAAACGCTGTTATGTTGTGTCCTCTTCTATCGCATTGGACGGTAGGTAGGGACCTCTCAGTCGCACAAAAAATTTTTAAAAATATTCTTTACTGAAATTCGATAGGCAACTCATATGCAATATATTTTTTGATATATTAAATTACATAAAAAATATGTTTGGTCCATTAACCAGCTCGGTGAAGGTCGTCCTATATCGGGATCTTGGACTATCAGTATAATTACAAACAAACAAATAAATAAACAAAATTTCAATATTCCACTCTGTAAAATCTAAAAATACAAAAAAATAATAACTTCCTTTTTCTTCCTGTGGCTCTTCTATACCAGCTGTCTCCTTTTTTTAGTTCTTACGCCTTCTAGCTCGGTCTTTCTGCTCCGAGATTTGCTAACCAAACTCTTTCTATCAACTTTTGCTCCTTTTTCCTCTTGTGGGTCCTCTACATGTGTAATTCTCCTTTTTCCAGTTCTTCTACTACAGTCCAGCTCCTTCATTCTGCTCCAATTTTCTATCAATCCAATTTTACCTCTTTTTTAATTGTGTGGATCCTCTACACATACTAACTTCCTCCATTTAGTTCTAATACCTTCTAGCTTCTTTTTTAAACTCTTTCTATCAAATTCTTTTCCTTTTTTCTCCTGCAGCTCCTTTACACCTGCTGTAGCCTTCTTTCAGTTCTTATACCTTCCAGCAACCTCTCTCTGCTCTGATTTTCTAATAACTCATCCTTATTTTTTCTTCTCTGGCTTTTTTACACTATTTATCTCTTTCTTTTAATTCTAATTCTTTTTAGTTCATTTTTTTGACGCTCTGATACTTGTTAACTAAACTCTTTTTATTAACGCATTTTTCTTTTCCTGCTGTGGCTTCTCTGTACCTGCTATATCCTTCTTTCAGTTCTTTTACCGTTTATGTCCTTCTTTCTGTTTTAATTTTCTATCAACTCTTGCCTTTTTTTTACCTCTTGCGGCTCATCTACACCTGTTATCTCCTTATACCTTCTAGATAGCTCCTTTTTCTGCTCCAATATACTTTCTAACTAAACGCTTTTCATCAACTACTTCTTTTTTGCTTCTGTGGATCCTCTATCTCCTTCTTTCAATTCTTATAACTTCTAGCTCTTTCTTTCTGCTGAAATTTTCTATTAACTCTTTTTTTTTTCTGTTGTGGCTCAACTTCACCTGCTTGCTCCTTCTTTCAGTTCTTAAACATTCTATACGATACTTGCTAATTAACCTCTTACTATCAACTCCTTCTCATTTTTTCTTCCGTAGCTCATCTATACCTTTTACCTCACTTTTTCAGTTCTTATACCATCTAGCTCTTTCTTTTCTGCTTCTATACTTGCTAACTAACTTATCAAATTCTTCTCTTCTTTTATTTCTTATACCTTATAGCTCCTTGTTTTTGCTTTGATCTTCTGTCAACTCCTTTTCCTTTATTCTCTTGTGGCTTATCTAGACTTGCTATCCCTTTTTTGTACTAATACATTCTAGCTCCTTCTTTCTGCCTCTATACTTGCTAACTTACCTCTTTGTATTAATTTATTCTTATTTTTTCTCTACATCTCTCTTCTATCAGTTATTTTTTCCTCCTGTGGCTCTTCTACTCCTGCTATCTTTTTTTTTCAGTTCTTATACCTTTTAGCTCTTTGTTTCTTCTTTGATTCTTGCTATCTAAACTCTTTGTATTATCTCCTTAACCTTTTTTCTCTTTTGGTTCTTCTACACCTGCTATCTTTATGTTTGAGTTCTTATTTCTTCTAGCTCTTTCTTCTGCTTTCCTATCAACTCCTTTTGGTTTTTTTCTTGTTGCTTCTTTACACCTGCTTTCTGCTCCTTTCAGGTCTTATACCTTCTAACCTCTTCTTTTTGCTTCTCTTCCATCGATACTGCCAAGAGGAAAAAGAAATCGTATTTCATGCCCTATGCCAATATGCAGGTCTTACAAGGACGCAGTATCTTGTATTGGGAGAGAAGAAACCAGCTGATTCAAGTTACGTGAAAAGGCCACTGTCAAGGCATTAAGTCTCATTAAGAAGGCAGGGCTAGACAAAAGGTACTCTAATTCTATTCTAGAGATGATGGTTATTTAAAATAGATCTGTAAAAATCACAGAATCTAACCTCCTGGGGTTCGAAATCGTTATTTTCCGTTCATGTTTTTATCGTAAATCAGATGCAAACCTGAAATAGGACTTCAAATTTTCCGATTTGACAGAACGTCATCAAATATTTTAATAAATAAATCTAACCCTGTGTAACCCTTCCACAAAGAAAACAATCCCTAATATAAATTTAACACGATCCACTAAATAACATCCAAATTAGAAATACAACAACAGGGTACATATTGGCAGTATCTTAATCTCATAAGCAGCAGTATCCTCAAAGTCCGGTATCTGTAACCTCCTGGGGTTTAGAATCGTTATTTTCCGTTCATGTTTTCGTCGTAAATCAGATGCAAACCCGGAAGAGGACTTCGTCTTTTCCGATTGACAATTTCTATTACCCAAAGCGGGACAAATTAGTGGATTATTAGTTCTGGTGATCAATGATACGGTGCAAAACGTCCAAAGGGGGTTTGAGGCGGGGGGTTTCCCGAACGACACGTTACTCTATCCAATTTAGAGTTCCAATAAAACTGCCAGAGTAAAGCTCCATCGATGTTAAGTGACATGAATTATCCGACGGTAGAACCCCCCTTTCCCCCGCACGAATTCGATCGCTTACCGTCAGTTTGATTGTATACGCGACATGAAATATTTAAGACGGACAATAAACATTGTAGCAAAGTGATACAATCGGACAAATTTAATTAAAAAGTCACTATATACGCGATTCTTTAATTCTTTTATTCTCATTTATTTACATGAAACGTTGTGTTATATTGGCAAAGTTTAATGAAATTTTTTGTGTCTAAATAAGAAAGCTTCTAAATCATAAAAGTCTTCTGATCATATAATATTAGTCTTACAAGCAGCACGTGTGAAAAAAGCGGAAACCTGTTGATTTTTATGCGTTGAATTTCGAGCAGAAAATCACGTTTAATATAAGGAGTTTGTAAGTTTATTAAATTAGGGTTTTTATGTCAATGATCCTCCAGTATTTTTATATCATCTCTGCAAAGTTTTTCCGGAAACTCTGCAAAATATTGTTCCACGGCTGCAATAGCTTCTTCATTTTCTCTCTTATCCGTTTTGTATACTGGTAAAGTCAATTGAAGTAAGCAGAAAAAAGGTATCATAGAGTAAACCAGGTCGCGTTTTAACGGGAAATCGATAAAGAAGTATTTATTGTACTTATTTAAATTTTGGCATAAGGGTTACTGGTGCCTTGAGGTATAATTATGACCCAAACATGTAAAGTTTACTGTCTATCGTCCAGCATTTTTTCCCCTATGCTATTTGAATTTTTATAATTTGCATAAGTAACACGAATACTCCTCCTCTATCTATTCACAAAATGGTATAAGGGAGAAAATCGTTGCATGACATGTCATTTTCTTTGCAAAAGAAAATTCATTTTTCACGCAGATGCGGCAAGGAAACCAGATGATTTCAAAACATTCTGCTCTGCTTCATTTTGTCTTTCAATACTTTCAAAGGACCAAGGGAGAAAATCGTGCCTGAATCCTATTGAAATCCGACAGTCTAAATGCGCTACTAACTTTCCAAACAGTTCTTTCATATGTAAATCTTCGTTTAATTTATGAAGTCATCGTTTATCTGAGATGGTATCAGCAAATTTACGTGGATCTTTACAAACAATATCATAGACTTGTATGTATGTATGTAGATATATAGTTAGGGGTAACAGATACACCTGCGACCTATAAGATCTATTGTGTCCCCTTTTCTTGCTATATTTCTGATTATTTCTCAGACTTATAGCAGCTCTTCTAGTCCTATCTTCCTTAGAAAGTTTAGGATATCATTGGGTTTTAAGTTAGGTAATTTTTCCCTTTCTATTTCGTATGACCCTAGGTATTTGACCCTAGAAGTACTTATGCGATGCATTCTGAGAGTATGTGTATTGAGGTTTTATCCTCTACCTCACAGAATCTGCAGTTTGCTTCCTCTACTAATCCTAGTTTCTTCATGTGTCCTCTTAATCGACAGTGTTCGGTTAGTATTCCTGTTATAATTCGGAGGTTTTTTTTACTCATGTTAAGACAGCTGTGAGATCTCTTCTGGTTATAGTTTCCCAGGAGCGTCTTCGATTGTCTTAGTCCTTCTAGATCATTACAGTACTTGGATTTTTCTCTATCCATTTTTTTCCTTAGTTTTTCTAAGATTGTACTACTGCTGATTCCACAGGATGGTTCTAGTCCGAGGTATTTGGTTTCAGCCCTTTTTTTTTGCCGGCTTGTCTGCTGTTTCATTTCCTTCTATTCCTACGTGTCCTGGAACCCACAGGACGGTAACAGTGTTATTCTGTCCTAGTTCATTTAATTTGCCTAGGAATTCCCAGTCCATCTTCGAACTGATTGTATCTGAGTTCAGAGCTTTGATGGCTGCTTGACTATCTGACATGATTACAATCTTCTGTCTACGATAGTTCCTTTCAATATTAAATTCTATACATCTTTCGAAAGAGCCTGTTGTAGGACTTATGTCCTTTTCATGGAGTGAATGGAAAGGTTTGGATGGTGTTAGCATCAGTCCCTGGCCTGCTCTCACAAACTTCTCCATCTTGTAGCAGGTTGGTGTGGCTTTCTCTGTTGCTGCCGTGTTTTCTGGTTCCAAAGCTCCTTGAAGGTGCCTAAACCGTCATTCTCTTTTTTGAGTGTGTGTGTAGAGTGTGACCCACGTGGTGCAATGTGGGTTTGGGAGATTGACGCTGTGGCGTGTCTCCTCCGTCGTGAGGCCTACCATTTGGCAAGGACTAAGGGAATTCACAGAAACCTTTGCCGAGGGCTCATATATATAGGTATCATCACCCTAGAGATTTAAAAGGCAAGCTTCCAGCAGTCCCTCGGTTGGAAAGAGACAGACTTACTCTATCTTTCGATGGCATGAATTTCCGCTTGAAAAATGCTTGGGTACGCACCCAAGCTTTCTGAGTATTTGGTTCTAGGTCCAAACACCCTTGCTCCTGTTCCTTTATCTGTCTTGAAGCCGTCCGTATGATAGACTTGCTCAAGGATTTCTGGTGTTGTTGCACTTTCATCTTCAACACTTGTACGACCACGTTTAAACTCTAAAACCCATCGATGCGTAGTTGGAAATAAAGGAACAGATTTTTTTAACACTTTCACCATTTTAGTATGAATTTCTATTGCTAACAAACCTTCCAAAATAAAAATTTTTATTACTGCACGATATTCGTTTTTTTTTCACTGTCACGTCAACTTCAAATGGCTTGTAAAGAAAGAATAAAGTAACAAATTAAAATAGAACTTTTTGTGTATTCAAATAAAGGATAAAATATTAAAATAAGCTATAAATTTTGATTCCTTAACTGGTTTATAGGTGTCGCTTTCAAAACTATTCAACCACCCTTTATCTCTAGTTACATCAAATGTAGAAATCTGTGTAAGCTTTTATAATTTGTCAGTAAATTTGTTATGATGCACAAAGAGCAGTTATTACGTAGAAATAAAGTTTATTGATCTTTCTAATATCCAATGGCCTAATAATTCATAATCTGTAGGTGTGTTTGGCACGATTGTATAGTAAAATGCCAAACAGTAACCTATTAGAATTGTAGCTATACATTTCCACGTAGTATTTATAAATCAGTTATGATGCGAAGCACACAAAATGACTACATAATAAAACAATACAAGGAGTGTCATATGCAAATATAATAACAAAAATATGTCATTCATATTTTCGCACGGTCTCAATATGTACATTAGCATATCAACAGTAGCAACAGGTTCATATTAATCTAACGTTGTCATATAAATATGAATGAATTTTAACAATTTCGCATACCAAATGGGTATTTATTGGTAAAAATGGGGTCGTATTTTATTTGTGGTTTTCATTTAAAGAAACGTGAGATGATTAACAACAAATGAAAAAGACCGGTAGCTGTTGGTTATTAAAATGTTTAATTATTAAAATTATCAGAAAGATTTAGATTTACATACATTATTTTTATTTTAAGAGTATCAAAGTTCATTTATTAAACTACTTAAAAAAAGATAATAAAGGAGTAATTTTAACCCAGGAGGAATTTGGCAAGAGCATAGAAATAGACGGACAAACGTTGACCCTATTAACGATTATCATGGAATTGAATATTCAAAGGATTTTAAAAACCTAGCATTTTAGAAAACATCGTTTTATCTGTGTTTTCAGATAATGAAATACTGCTACAATATGATTCTTCCTGACTTCTATTGACGAGAAGCGTTGTCTATTTATATAGAGACTTAAAGTACTTTATTGTTTTTCAAAATATGCCCGACCAAGATCAATAGACTTTGGCATACATTGTAACGATCAGAGATCGTTTTAGTTTCGAAATCCACCTGACTATTGGTAGATATTTATTTTATTGTTTTGTGCCACGATTATTAAGTGGGAGACGAGACTCTCTGATATCCGACGTTTCCTTGCGCGACAATAGTAATTTAGCGTTCATTTCAACTACTTTCGTATTCCTGAAAAGTGCTCCTCAATAACAGTAAGTCATTCTATAGTTTCAGTAATTAATTTTATTTCTATTAAATTGTCCAAATTGTGGTAAATTTTGTTTGTTGTAAACATTACTAACACTTAATTTCAAGTACAATCGCTATCGCAAACATCAGTTTTTTGTAATCATAGAGACTATAATACACGTGTATTTAAATTAATTATTTCTCAATAATATGGAGAAACCAGATAGCGATTCTATTTGATTGTAATTCATTAAGGGATGGAGTTTTGATTGCTGGTTTCATTATTAGGGTTTTTTGCCACATCCTGAGGGGCCCTAGTAGGGGAAAGATATTTAATTTGAGGACGTGTCAAGCCGTCAGCCATTTTGAAAACCGACCTAAGGATAGTTAATAATATCAATACCATCCCTGGAAAGGAATATAGTTGATGATATCCCGAAGAGTAATCAAACCCATCCCAAGGAGAAGTTCCTTTATGGATACCATTACGGAAAAAAGATAAATGAATTAATTAATTTATCGTTTTTTTATTAAATTTACTATTGAAAACTTTTTTAATAAATCTTATAAACTGGTGTTTGAGTGTTTTTTGCTTTGTTTTGTACTCTGGCGCCCTGTAATTTGTGTTTGGAAAGGATTGATAAAACTCAGGAAAGAAGCCACTAACCCAATTGAGTTAGCCAAGTGTTATAATCCCATATAAGGAAAATTAAAATAGCTACAAATTGGCGCCCAACGTGCCAATATAGCTTATTAAGGGATTATTAGGGTTACAGCATTTAACCAACTGGTAAAACAATTATTCCTGTCTTCTGTTGTCACCAGCAAAATCGCTGTTTTAAAGGCATCTATGGCTTCTTCTCGTGCTCACTCATAAACCGCAGTATCTAATTTCATATAGTCGTTTCAGTTTTTCATGACCCTTACCCTTACTTAAAAATTTGATATTCTATAATACTTACTAATTTCTGTACATTTTTTTAAAGATTTTTTTAAGTCTCCACCACTGAATCGCCGAATTTTATCGGGTTTAAATCCAAAAGATATACCATTCCCAGGTGAGGTGGCGCCTTCTTTGATTTACCGCTGACAGAAGAAGTTGAGAGCCCCAGGCATGGTTTATGTGGCCACAAAGGGGACATCCCAGTCTCTGCGACAATGAGCAACGTTTCTTTTGCAGATTTATATGCCTTAGTGGTCTCTTAGCTGTCAATCTTTACCAAAAAAGTTTTTTATTTAAATCGTGTATATGGGAAACTAAAATTTATATGTAGATATCGATAGGTAAGGAAGTATTGGAATGTAAGAAATAATTAAAAGATTATAAATGAAACATTTTATCGCTCAATAGATAAATCCAATAACAGGACAGTATATATAAAAAATACAGCCACTTCTATGTGGGGGAAAATTAAGGAAGACACTATTGTTGAATATAAAAATATATATAAAACTTCTCGAAATCACCTGGTATAACTTTTGTTTTGCAAATAATTACCAATAAATGAGTACAAAATATAAAAATATACACTTTTTTCTATATGATTATAAATATTTATAAAAATCTATTTGGAGAAAATAGAGAAAAAATAAGGGAGAGACTGCATATGTTTCTGTTGGAGTTAAACAGATAAAATTTTCAAGAACTTTTATTTTGTAAGTATAAATAAAATATTGGGTAAACGTCAGAAAAATATATACTTTTTTCTATATATGTATTAAATTTCGTTCAAATCGAAAAAAAGAAAGTACTAGAAAATTAGGGGAGACTATGTTTTTGTTGAAAATAAACATATAAAAAGTGTATACATAAAACTTCTCTAAACCGCCTCGTATAACTTTTGTTTTGCACATAAATACCAACAAATGAGTACAAAACACAAAAATATAGATTTTTTTCTATGTAAATATAAAAATTCATAAAACTCTGTTTGGAGAAAATAGTGGAAAATTAAGGGAGAGACTGCATAGGTTTCTGTTGGAGTTACACAGATAAAATTTTCAAGAACACCATGTTTAACTTTTATTTTGTAAGTAAAATCAAGTTATTGAGTAAACCTTAGAAAAATATATACTTTTTTCTATATATGTATCAAATTTCCTTTATATCGAAAAAAAGAAAGTGGTAGAAAATTAAGGGAGAGACCGACTATGTTTTTGTTGGAAATAAACATATAAAAAGTATATATAAAACTTCTCTAAACCACCTCGTATAACTTTTGTTTTTTGCCCATAAATACCAATAGATGAGTCAAAACATAAAAATATACAATTTTTTCTCTGTGAATATAAAAATTCATAAAAATAACTTTGGAGAAAATAGGGGAAAATTAATGGAGAGACTGCAAATGTGTTTGGAAATAAATATATAAAAATTATATATAAAACTTCTCGAAGGTTCCTCGTATAACTGTTGTTTTGCCAACAAATACCAATAAATGAGTACAAAACACAAAAATATAGATTTTTTTTCTATATAAATATAAAAATTCATAAAAATTTATTTGGAGAAAATAGAGGAAAATTTAGGGAGAGACTGCATATGTTTCTGTTGGAGTTAAACAGATAAAATTTTCAAGAATATCATTTATAACTTTTATTTTGTAAGTATAAATAAAATATTGAGTAAACCTCAGAAAAATATATACTTTTTTCTATATATTTATTAAATTTCGTTCAAATCGAAAAAAGGAAAGTGGTAGAAAATTAAGGGAGAGACCGACTATGTTTTTTTGGAAATAAACATATAAAAAGTATATATAAAACTTTTCTAAACCGCCTCGTATAACTTTTGTTTTGCAAATAAATACCAAAAGATAAGTACAAAAACCAAAAATATATACTTTTTTCCACCTAAATATAAAAATTCATAAAAATCTATTTGGTGAAAATAAGGGAAAATTAGGGGAGCGACTGCATATGTTTTTGTAGGAGTAACACAGATAAAAATTTTTTTGTACAACTGTCATTAAAAGTGACACTTTTAATGATAGCAAACAATGTTAAAAACGATTGTTTACATAGCAGCGTGTTAAAAATACTTTTAACACGTTGCCATGTAAACAAGTTTACTTTTAACACGGTTTAGTTTACTTTTAACACGGTTTGGTTTATTGTCATTGCAAATTCGCTCGTTTCATTATCAAAATAGGGAAGTTGTACAAAAAACATTGTATGGTATTTGTGTTAAAAGTGATTTTATTTTGTTCGTGAAATTGTTCAATTCGCTCCGCTCATTTCACAAACGTTTTCACTCACAAAATAAAACCTCACTTTTAACACTCATATCATAAATAACTATTAAGAACATCGGGTATAACTTTTATTTTGTAAGTATAAACAAACTATTAAATAAACCTCGGAAAAATGTATAGTTTTTTCTATATATGTATTAAATTTCATTTAAATCTAAAAAAGGAAAGTGGTAGAAAATTACGGGAGAGACCGAATATGTTTTTGTTGGTTATAAACAGTATCTATAAAACTTCTTTAAACCGCCTCGTATAACTTTTGTTTTGCTAATAAATACCAATAAATAAGTACAAAACATAAAAATATACATTTTTTTTCATGTGAATTATAAAATCAATAAAAATCTAATTGGAGAAAATGGGGAAAATCAAGGGAGAGACTTATAAAACGTTTATGGTTCCTTTATCTATATTTTGACTCTAAAACGTACATCTATTGGTAGATTTTTAATATTAACAATTGGTGTTCTAAAATTTTTGTAATTTATAATCTGTTTCTTAATCAGTTGTTAAATTATTAAGATTTTTACAGTAACTGTATCTATCTTATAAAAAAAATCTTGCATTAATAATTCATATTGTTGTTTAGTTTGTTTCTCAGTATTTAGCAAGTGTCATGATAAATATAACATAGAAATGTGTTTGTTATCTTATTTCGATCTGTTTCTGGGAGTCCGTAAAATTCTGATTTATCGACCATAACTTTTATGACAAAATGTCATGTATTTAAGTAACCATTTTTCGATGAGACCCAAAACACAATTCATGTTGACATGACTATACATTATAATTTTACAAGCTTTTAATTTTAAAACAATTTATAACTTAACCTGCTGTAGGTAAATCAGTGTTTTTATGACTGATTTTTAAAAGTTAAAACGTCCTTTAAACACTGCAATATAAACATACAGACGAAGCTTTTATACAATAGAAAAAAATGATGGAAGAAGTGATAAGACACTATAGAATTGCCTTTATTTTACATTTTACATGTTCATACATTAAACATTACTAAAAAAACGTGTACCTTTGTGTTATTATGTACACACGTAAGAAGTTATACTTCTTTGACATAAAAACCAAACATAAAAGTTTCTGGTCTAGACAACTGTAGAATGCGTATTGAACAGACGTGTGCCCGAAGAACTAAAACACTCCATGAAACTAAGAGTTATTGTAAGATTCCTTAAGGGCCATACATTGGTAAAAAGATACCTACAAACTACAAAGTTGCTTAACGGAGACCTAAGGTGTAGATTAGGCAGTAGTAAATTTTCTTTTTAGGCTACCCTCTCTCATCCACGTCTTCCATCCTTATTACTTTCCTTTCATACCTATACACACACCTCCATACATTTTTGCTTTCAATCCTACGAGAAACTAACTTTTGCATAGAGTTGCTTTCCCACCCGCATTCACTCAACCTCTCTCTTTCCTCTGTGCATCTAACACACCCAACATCGTATGTTAGACAGTGTCCAAGGCCCCACAGTACGGACACTTGGGCGTTTTTGCCCTTTTGAACTGGAACCACTCATGCTCAGTCAATACCTGGGTCATACCATAATTCGTAGAACGGTGCTTACACTTCAACCAGGTTCTTATGTCCGGTATCAGTGGCTTCGTCCACTGAGCCACAGCTTCCGCCTCATTTTATTCCGCTTGACACATCTGAATAGTTATGAACCTTTCTTCACTCCCAAAGAGTCGTGGAGAAAAATTTACGATACGTACATGAAACCCTAAGCAGATTTACACTGTAAAAGGGAACCAAGGCTGTTTCATGCCACACGGGAGAAAATGATGGACTGAATACAGGAGTGGAGTCCTCCTCTGAAAAATATCCAGCTCTACGGCGACGACACGGCCTTATACACCTCCGCATCGTCGACTGAAACCCTTAATCGAAAAACTCAAAGACTGGTGGACCAGTTCTTCAACTGGTGCAGCAGATGGAGAGTAGCTCGAAATCCAAACAAAACCCAAACCAACGTCCTAACCTTAGTCAACGAGAAAGCTCTCTTTCGACTATATCAACTAGTCACTATGGGGGGAACAGCTTGTCCCTCAGGATCAGGTGACCTACCTGGGAGTTTGATTTACTCGAACGCTCAAGTGGGATGCCGATGTTGAACTAACACCCAACATAATGAGAAGACGAGCGTCCCTCCTAGGTGCTCTGGGCGGTAGAATCGGAAGAAGTGACACCAAAACCCTCTTACATATATATAAAACCTTTATCAGACCTCTGGTCGATTAGAAGGCCGTGCCATACTCTGCTACTCCTCAAAGACTTCTACATTCCTTCCATGCCACAGAGAGAGCGAGCTTAGGTCAAGTGAAAAACCTGCACTATCTCCACCCAAGCAAACTTGTCTACAACAACACAAATATACTGCCTTTCCTTTCTCGTTTTCCAACGCTTCAACACCGATAAGTCGTCAGGACTCTGCAGGGAACTAACACCGTAGCCAAGAGCCCCACGTTGGGCGCCAAAAATTTGCCACGTACTTTTAGTGTAATAAAAAAAAATTAGAAAATTTATCAATTACTTCAAATAGAAGTTCAACTCCAGTTAAGATCGGTAAGTGGTTTCTCTACTGGCAAATTAGTGCCCAGCTCAGCCGTAGAGGGTAAGTACAAAAATATGAGTGAGTGCGCCACCGATTTAAACGGTTAAAATCGGAAACCCCTGTTGTTCCAGGCACTGACATTTCCCACTGGAGGTAATTAAATAAATAAACCCAAGGGCTCCATACACACTGGAATGGAGGATACCAAAGAAGAAAAAGAAGATCCCCTTTCTAACCTGAGACTCCTCCAATCCGTAGACTTGGACCTTCTTGAATACCTGGAAACTCTGCTTGACGAAACCCCCCTTTCCTACCGCTAGATGGTGCCACCACTGTCGAAGGTTTTTGTGGTTCCCTTCGTCCTTGCCAAATGGAAGGGCTCCACGACGGAGGAATCACGCCAAAGCGTCAGTCTCCCAATCCCACATTGCACCACGTGGGTCACACTACTACACAACACATACACTCACACCAAAGAACGAAGACTGTTTAGGTACGTTCAAGCACCATGGATGAAGAGAAGATCCAACCTGCACATGGTAAATGCAAATGGGAAAATTTGTGAGAGCGGTACCGGCAACCGATGCTAACACCATCCAAACACTCCCATCCATTCCCTGAAAAGGACATAAGTCCCACAGAAGGGTTCTCTTACCTACGATAATCCTATAAATTACTCCTTTTATCTACCAATCTCCATAATCTTGAACTTGAACTTGAGGAGTGGAGAGCCATCCTCCTTTCTGGCTTGGGCCCGCTAATCCTTGGCATGCTAAAACTACCATTTCAGCCAATTTTTGAAGACTTCAAAATGTCATATGGCACCCATCCTTTAGACCTGTACAAACTAGTAGAGGGTATCTAGATCCTGAAGTCGGTGACATGAACCAACAAAAGAAGTACAATATACTCAACTAGGCTGCAATTCAATCAGTGACTACATGTCAGACGTTTTCCATATTAAAAAAAACTTTTGGCACTCCCCAAATGCTGATAATTTTTTAACAAGCATTTTTTTCTACATACCCTGTATCGAGCAAAACTTAGATTTATCTAAATCAATACCGTTTGTTAATTTAGATACCTATGTTAAAAAATATAAATGCTCAAGAAATAAATTAATGTTTCAAGGAAAAGAAATGATTATTTTCATAAGAGTTTCAAAATTCGAACAAATTTGTTTCTTTACGTAATAATTTTATATTGTTTTTAATAGAATCCAGAATTTAAAACAGTAGGTGGTCCTTTCAGATGCTTTCTATTATTGGCTCAAAAATAATATAAAATAGTATATTGGACTATAAAGATGTGGAATGTTTATTAGATAATTATAAAATAGTTTAACATAAAACAGAACAATAACAATCTTTTATTTTAATTTTAGTATACTATAACTTAAATAACTAACTAAGATATACAAGGAGGATATTAAATTAAATCTAAGCTTTTTTCTGTGTAAAAACAGCCTTCAGAAAAAAAGAAAAATGCACTTAAAAGCAAAAAATAAAATCTTTATATCTTGTTATAAAAATTGTAAGCAATTAGGCATCTAATTTCAATTTTTAATAAACAGTATGCAATATACTTTCCCTTTTCTTTACAACAGCCAGGCATTTAGAATTCTTGCTTAAGTAAGTACAATGTCGCCGCCCTAAGGTGGCGCGATTGATATCTAGAAATCACAGTTTAGTTAGTGTAAGTTTTTGTTCATTAAAAGCCGTTTTAGACTATATAATTTCTTGCACAACTTCTTGTACAAGAAATTGTACAAGAAATATTGTATGCTCATGTTTGAATTGTGTTTTAGACTATACAATTTCTTGTGCAAGAAAAATGTTTTAGGATTCGGCGCAATAGACATAATATTTAATTTTCTTCTCCGTCTCCTTCTGTTTGTGGCCTCAGCTACCTAGGCTATTCGGCCTATATTTAATTTTGATTGAATCTTTTTGGCAGAAGTTCGGTTTTATTAAATGTTTTGATTATTTTTCATATAAAACCAATTCAAATGATTAAGCAAGCAGCTGTTGCCAGTGCGATTGCGGGTATATACGTGTTAATTAAGCAGAGTTTTAAAGCGCCGTATAGAAATGTCATGTGCGCGCGCAGTTCTTGGATGGAATATTGTATCGAAAATAGAGCATGTTCTATTTTCTTGTACAAGAATTTGACAGATACAATATTTGATCCAATCTCTTGTTTAAAACTATCCAATTTATCTTGTACAATATTTCTTGTACAAGAAATTGGATAGTCTAAAACGGCTTTAATAGGCATGTTAGATGATGGCAATTTTACAATAAAACCTCAAGCTTGATCTTCTGTTGACGTTGTTTATACTGAAGAAAAACTGTTCGATAAGCATATTGGATAAAAATCCAAATCATCAAAACGAATTTGCTTAAAGAGTAGGCAAATTTAAAACAAGAGCTTGTCACGGGGTAAAATCCGTTCTAAGTATAATTGTGTTAGAACTGTTAGAAGTAATATAATTGATTTCTTACCGTATAGAGTTCACCTTAACTACGGGTTAAACAGAGTCATTTAATGTTAAGAAAAAATTGAATCTCGGTTGTTTGTAGGTAAACACCTTCTATTTTATTATATTTTGGCCACAATTGTTACTAAAATTACCTTAAAAGTCTATTTATTAAATTCAGATCAAATTGTTGTGGTTATGTGACTTTTTGAATTACTGTCACTTTTGTTTTCAACTGACTAATGTACTCTTCTTTTTCTTTTGTCGATAACTCGTCATATTGTTGTCTATAGTCAGGTGTTTCGTTAATGTCATCTAACAAATTAAGCTTGGACAAACGAGAAATTGAGTACCTATTGAGATTTTTGGTGTTATTATGATAAATAATATGATTTGTTGTTATTAAACGATTACCGTTGTTGTTTGTAAATTGTTGGCTGTCAATTCTTCGGTTATTGGCCTTACAGTAGTAGAGGCCATCTTCGAGTGTGTCATATTTCGTCGAAAGGAAACGAAGGTTCTTTCTTTTTTGCTATCTAATTTGGAACGAAAAGGATGTTGTAGAGCAAGTCAGTATATTTTTGGGTTGAAGTTTTAATCACGGACCATCCGTAACAATTAATTTTGGATTTTTGAAACTAAACCATTTTGTCCATTGGAATCGTTGTTGGAATTAGTTTCTGTTGTTATTTTTGGACTCCTTGGACGAACCGAGATTCGGATTTTTATCAAATCTTCTGTGGTAAGAACACCGTATAGTCAGCGAGTTGTTGGTAAATTCAATACCATTCAAGCCAGCAAATTGCAGTTTAAATCATCTATCAGTACAGTTAGCAGCGTTCACACCTTCGTACATTCATATCAATACGCCTAAACCGTATTACAATAGGTGAGTTATAATGTTATATTTTACTATGATTAATAACGCCATATACTTAGTCACAATTTTAGTTTTTATATCTTGATTTTACATGTGTTCTTCATTGTGTATCGTATTTGTGTATTATTTTAAGAAACTAGACTATTCTTTCAGCTCCTTTGCGCTATTATTAATTAATTTTATGATAAACCTTAATTTAGTTTATTGTTATAATTCAGTTATGGCTAGTTAGTCATATGTAAGTTTGTTAAGTTCCTTCAAGTCAGTAGTTTTGATTAGAAATTGTAAAATTCAGTAATATTAACTTCTAGCTTCTGTAATTTGTGTAATTCATCTAAATTCATTATTTTTTTTTATTGTTAAGCAAAATAAGTTTTTTTTGTAAATTGTATTAAAGTCAGTAAATTAGTATAACGGTATTAAGTCAATTAACTCAAGGAGCCATGATAAATTGTTTAAGCTTATTGTTAATTCCAAATTACGATTTTAGGGTCCTTGGTACAGGCTTAAGTTTTTGGTACGGGCTTAAATTTTTGGTACAGGCCTAAGTTCTTGCTACGGGCTTATTTGTTTGGAGAAGCCTAATTTGTTTTGGGAGCAGGCTTAATTTTGGTGCAGTCCTAATTCTTGGTTCGGGCCTACATTTTGGTACAGGCTCAGTTAATTGGAGCCAAGGACTGGAGGGAATTAATAACTGGAGTACCAGATAATATATAAGCATTGTACTTAGATTTAAGTCGTGACTTTAGATCTTAAGTTTAAGTCTAGAGTGTGATCACACTTTTCGGATAATTTTACTTTGTTTTCCTTTTTTTTCGTGTTAATATCATTGTCAGGCGCTAGGTTTGACAGTAGTGTACTGTAGTAGTACTTTTTTATATTAAAGAAGGGTCTAGTTTGATATTTTTGTTTTATTTAGCACACTTTATCGTTCTTATTGTACAATTCAATTAATCTTGATTAATATTCTTAATTTATTTAATTATCTCCAGTGAGAAAGGTCAGTGCCTGGAACAACAGGGGTTTCCGATTTTAACCGTTCCAAATCGGTGGCGCAACTCACTATCATTGGTTTACTTACCCTCTACGGCTGAGCTGGGCACTAATTTGCCAGTAGAGAAACCACTTACCGATCTCAACTGGAATTGATAATTTTTCTAAATTTTTTTTTTATTACATTAAAAGTACTTGGCAAGCTGTACATTACCTTGTACAAAGAGTATAGTAAGTTATGGAAAACAAAGAGGTCATATTGGGCGCCTTTGTAAATATACAAGAAGAACTTGCAATTGACGACAATGACCAGAACTCAACTTCCCTACAAGAACTTACCTTTCCAGGTGTGTCAACAATATTTCCTTTGTAACATTTACAAGATTTTGTTTCTAAACAAGTTGCAGGTAGATATATTGCATGTTAAAAAGCTATGTGATCATTTAATATTGCTAGGAGAAATATTATTAGCAAGAGTAGTCAAAGGACATCCTCAAGGGGTAGTTCTATGTCAAATCTGGATATGCACAGGCTGATATTGCAACTTAACAATAAAAACACCATTTATCAGAATACTCTTCTCAAGATTGCTTATTCGTCCTCTTTGGTTTGAGTCTGAAAAGCCTTGATTGATATGAAATATCAGGTCGATGTTTTGCCAAAGATAAATAGTTATCTCCACGACTATTTGTCACTTTCTCATTATTATGGTCATATCAATCAAATGATATTTCATTGTTTTCTAAATTGATTTCACTGTCAAAAAAGTGTTCAGCAATTTCTTCTAATTCTTTATCAGTGAGAACCTTCTTACCTTGGAACTTCCTTTGAATAAAATTGGTGCTGTTCAAACACAATTTTTCTCAACGCGCGAAGAGAAGAAAAAATAAAATTTGTATCTTAAACAATGGCATTTCCAAAGAGAAAAACACGATATTCTATAAAATTAATATTCAAATCAAGTCATATTTGTTCAGGTTCCAGTGAAAGCATCTCATACACTCTTTCATGATTTATTGTGTTACACAACCCCAATTCAAATTAATTCTCTGGAATTAACCGTCCACAATCGTCCACCATTGTGTACGATGAAATAAAAAAGAACATTTTTCATTTCCACCCTTCTGACATTTACGAATAAATAAAATATAAAACTGAACAGTTCATTAAAAAAGAACAACCTCTATTTACGGATTATGAGGATAATCAATCAAAACAAATCTCAATAGATCCTATAAATGGATAACTAAAGTAATGAAATATGGTGTAAAGAAATAACAAATAGGGCACTTAGGAAATGTCCAAAAAGGGAAATCATAAGTTATTAACTTACTAGCTTACAGAACTTCGTAGCGCCTAATAATGATGAATTTTCATTTTTCGTTTTTTATGATTTAGTCTCAATTAAGTTTAAACAATTTTTTCATAAAAATCTTCTGTTATATATAATTTTAATCAGATTTTACCCTATCCTGTTTAAAATACGCACGGCTAAACATTAGCTTTTATTCAAAATTTGGTTATATATGCAAAATGAGTAAGTGTATGCAAAGAGGAGAGTAAATGGTAGGAACGTATTGCAAATGATGATGAAACATGGTTTGTGTCTTAATCTCATCAAACATTAACGTTTGTAGCTATGGAGATCGCATTTCCAATACCAACAATTCGTGGTGAAGAGGCATAGTTAAGAAACCATTCCTTTCATTCGTATATGAACGCATCAAATATTCATATATGTCTGTCGATTCGGTTATTCGCCTTAAGATCATACAACGAAAAGCTTTTTCATTTCAAAATCAACTTATTGGAGAAGTTCACGATTTTCAAATCTTATTTCATACTATTTCTTTTATATTTTTTTATACGACAAAATTTTAATCCGTAGGGGAACAGAAGGCAAGTGATCACAATTCATTTTATGTTATTCATATGTATGTTTGGTAAAATAATACTTCAGAGCGTTAATCTATCTATCTATTTATATTAAAAAAAAAAACAAGTGTGGCAGTCAGTGGGACTGCAGGCAGAAGTTATACTTCTATGCACGCGCCCGGATTCATAAATTTGTATGCGAATGATTTAGCAAAATCATTATCTGATATTCGTGTTCAGCGACCCCAAAAACCTCCTAGTGCCTCGTGCGCACCCTTTTTGTATCGAATTTGCATAAAGATCCTGGAGACGAGGTCCGTCTTAAGCCCCAGGTATGTCAAAGACAATCGTCATTATTATAATTGTGTTTAGCGACTCAAAAAAACGCCGAGTACCAAGTGTGCACTAATTTCGTACATAATTTAAATAAAACCCCAGGAGAAGAGGTAAATACCCTAGGCACCAAGTGCCGCGGGACTTTCGACATCCTAATATTCGTATTCAGCGACCTCGAAAACACCGAGTATATAAATTGAACCCATTTTTAGCAATACTTACTGAGTTGTAAGTTTTCTCTCTATTGTCTGTTCGGAATGCACTTTTCGAATGCAGAACTGCAATTTCCAATTTTTATATTATAAAAAATAGCGACAAATTTCCTGATACTCTAACGAATCCAATGCAAAAAAAACGCATTCCGATCCATCTTACGTTACAAAATTCGGAAGTTTTAGTTCTTTATTTCCTCGACCATTCGTAAAAGTCTGTTTATGTAGCCTACAACCTTAAAAGCATAGAGCAGAATATACTGCAACCATGTGACGGTACTTTAGACTACCATACAATACTGAATATTATTATTAATATGTATACTTACTACTTACGTGACAGAATTATAAAATAATCTGTCAAATAATCATGTGGTCCGTCACTATGATATTCATACATTAGTTTAGACTTTTTTTTGTATATCTATCCCTTTTCAATGTACTGAATGTTGAAACGGTATTCAAAGGACTTATGACTAATAACATGTGGTTAATATTTCATCTTTGTTTTTACCGACCAATACACCTTATAAGTGTTTCTCTCTCTCTCTCTCTTACTCACACCATTACATCTTCTTCTTATGGTGCCTATCCGTTACGGATGTTGGACACTAACATGGCTATTCTTACTTTGTTGACTGCTGCCCTGAAAAGTCCGGTAGTGGTTAAGTTAAACCATTTTCGCAGGTTATGCAGCCAGGATATTCTTCTTCGTCCTGGACCTCTTTTCCCATGCACTTTACCTTGAAGTATTGTCCGAAGCAGGTCATACCGTTGTTCATTACGCATTATATGGCCCAGGTATTCCAGTTTGCGACGTTTTATGGTTACGACTAGTTCGCGCTCTTTACCCATCCTATGTAGAACTTCTTCGTTGGTGACTCTGTCTGTCCAGGAAATCCACAACATGCGTGTATAGCACCACATGTTGAATGCCTAGAGTCTTTTCAGTGACGCTTCAGTTAAGGTCCATGACTCCACGCCATATAAAAGAACGGAGAATACGTAGCATTTTAGTAAACGAACTTTTATTTCCAGTTTTATATCGTGGCTGTTAAAGATTTTTTTCATTTTGACGAAAGCTGATCTTGCCTTCTCGATCCTTATCTTAATTTCCGTCGATTGGTCCCACTGTTCATTTAAGTTTGTACCCAAATAACAAAAGTTGGTGATTCGTGTTATAGGTTGTTGGTTAACTAGTAATTGGACCAGGTGATATACTATTTTTGCTTATAACCATGTATTTGTTTTTTTTGATGTTAAAATCAAGCCCAAACCTGCTCATTACATATGTAATGATTTTTCCCATTTAAATCTACACAAATCTTTTCCGTCGAGTGCACGAATAGAAGTATAATTTCAATAAAATTCTGGGTTTCGCTCCCACTCGAGAATGGCTGGACAGAAAAAATTTTAACTTCAAAAATCTTTTGTCATATCAACTTTAATTTTAATTTTTCAATTTTTGATGCATTTTGATATAATAAAGAATTTTATAATTATTTACTTTTTTCTACATTTATACCATTTACGATTTTATAATATCAGTTTAGTGTACATAATTGAAATTAATCTATTGAATACACCATTAACAAAAATTTTCGTAATGTCAACTGTCCCTCTTACATATTAATGATTAACGAGCACTTTAGAAATTTAGAGTAATATTTGTGACACGTTCCAATTCAAAAATGCTTCAAGTAGACTATCATATGGTAAATGTTCACACAATGCACCATAAAGGGGAACGAAAATATTGTATTGAATAGGACAGGGAATGGAATTGTCGCCGAACAATTCAATTGTTCCTTGTTAACCCTACACCAACAGCCCAGTGCATTTCTAAGTAAGTTTTGAGTGGGAAGAGAAGTGCAGAAATGGAATGAATGACTTCTATGTATCCATATATACAATTCATGCATATTTGATATATTTACGTGACAAATTAAGGAAGTCCCCTATGAGTAGATCTGAAACGATATTGTTTAACTTACCCTTGATTGAATTTTGAAATGTAAGGGAGTTTTAGAATTCGTGAAGATAATATATATCCAACTTACAATTTTGTTTTACTATATTTAGATACTAAATGGAATTTTTTATATTTTAGAAATCTTTATAAAATATACGAGGTGCAGTTTTTGGTGAATTTAAAATATCTACAAAAATGCTTTACATACAGGGATCCTTATATAAAAATTAACATATATAAAACAAACTCTCTACTTTTATCTGGTGCCCTTATATTATAAAAATTTTGGTTTATTAAAAAATCTATCTTCTTTTTTCTGCTGCCCTCAGCTTTGTAATATCTTACATACTTTATGAAATATACGGGGTGCGCTTTTTGCCAAATTTAAAATATATAAAAAATCGTTTCATTTCAAATATTATAATTAAAAATAGTTTTATTCAAGTGATTTGATTATAAAAAATTTGTTATATTAAAAAATCTGTCTTCTTTTTTCTGCTGTTCTCAGTTTTGTAATAACTTAGATATTTTATAAAATATACGAGGTGCGCTTTTTGCTGAATTTAAAATATGTAAAAAATCGTTTCATTTCAAATATAATTAAAAATAGTTTTATTTAAGTGATTTAACTATAAAAATTTTGGTATACCAAAAAATCTATCTTCTTTTTTCTGCTGCCCTCAGTTTTGTAATAACTTACATATTTTATAAAAAATTCGTTTCATTTCAAATATAATTAAAAATAGTTTTATTCAAGTGATTTGATTATAAAAATTTTAGTACATTAAAAAATCTATCTTCTTTTTTCTGCGGCCCTCAGTTTTGTAATAACTTACATATTTTATAAAATATACGAGGTGCGCTTTTTGCTGAATTTAAAATATGTAAAAAATCGTTTTGTTTGAAATATAATTTAAAATAGTTTTATTTAAGTGATTTGATTATAAAAATTATGATATATGAAAAAATCTATCTTCTTTTTTCTGCTGTGCTCAGTTTTGTAATAACTTAGATATTTTATAAAATATACGAGGTGCGCTTTTTGCTGAATTTAAAATATGTAAAAAATCGTTTCATTTCAAATATAATTAAAAATAGTTTTATTTAAGTGATTTGATTATAAAAATTTTGGAAGGTATATTAAAACATCTATCTTCTTTTTTTTTACCCTCAGTTTTGTAATAACTTACATATTCTATGAAATATACGAGGTGCGCTTTTTGCTGGATTTAAAATATGTAAAAAATCGTTTTGTTTGAAATATAATTAAAAATAGTTTTATTTAAGTGATTTGATTATAAAAATTTTGGTATATTAAAAAATCTATCTTCTTTTTTCTGCTGCCCTAAGTTTTGTAATAACTTACATATTTTATAAAATATACGAGGTGCGCATTTTGCTGAATTTAAAATATATAAAAAATCATTTCATTTCAAATATAATTAAAAATAGTTTTATTTAAGTGATTTGATTATAAAAATTTTGATATATTAAAAAATCTATCTTCTTTTATCTGGTGCGCTCAGTTTTGTAATAACTTACATATTTTATAAAATATACGAGGTGCGCTTTTTGCTGAATTTAAAATATGTAAAAAATCGTTTCATTTCAAATATAATTAAAAATAGTTTTATTTAAGAGATTTGATTATAAAAATTTTGGTATATTAAAAAATCTATTTTATTTTTTCTGCTGCCCTTAGTTTTGTAATAACTTACATATTTTATAAAATATACGAGGTGCGCTTTGTGCTGAATTTAAAATATGTAAAAAATAGTTTTATTTCAAATATAATTAAAAATAGTTTTATTGAAGTGATTTGATTATAAAAATTTTGATATAATAAAAAATCTATCTTCTTTTATCTGGTGCCCTCAGTTTTGTAATAACTTACATATTTTATGAAATATACGAGGTGCGCTTTTTGCTGAATTTAAAATATGTAAAAAATCGTTTCATTTCAAATATAATTAGAAATAGTTTTATTTAAGAGATTTGATTATAAAAATTTTGGTATATTAAAAAATCTATTTTATTTTTTCTGCTGCCCTTAGTTTTGTAATAACTTACATATTTTATAAAATATACGAGGTGGGCTTTGTGCTGAATTTAAAATATGTAAAAAATAGTTTTATTTCAAATATAATTAAAAATAGTTTTATTGAAGTGATTTGATTATAAAAATTTTGATATATTAAAAAATCTATCTTCTTTTATCTGGTGCCCTCAGTTTTGTAATAACTTACATATTTTATGAAATATACAAGGTGCGCTTTTTGCTAAATTTAAAATATGTAAAAAATCGTTTCATTTCAAATATAATTTAAAATAGTTTTATTTAAGTGATTTGATTATAAAAATTTTGGTATATTAAAAAATCTATCTTCTTTTTTTTACTGCCCTCAGTTTTGTAATAACTTACATATTTTATAAAATATACGAGGTGCGCTTTCTGGTGGATTTAAAATATGTAAAAATTCGTTTCATTTCAAATATAATTAAAAATAGTTTTATTCAAGTGATTTGATTATAAAAATTGTAATAGTTTAAAAAATCAATCTTCTTTTATCTGCTGCCCTCAGTTTTGTAATAACTTACATATTTTATAAAATATACAAGGTGCGTTTTTTGCTGAATTTAAAATATGTAAAAAATCGTTTCATTTCAAATATAATTTAAAATAGTTTTATTTAAGTGATTTAATTATAAAAATTTTGGTATATTAAAAAATCTATCTTCTTTTTTTTACTGCCCTCAGTTTTGTAATAACTTACATATTTTATAAAATATACGAGGTGCGCTTTCTGGTGGATTTAAAATATGTAAAAATTCGTTTCATTTCAAATATAATTAAAAATAGTTTTATTCAAGTGATTTGATTATAAAAATTGTGATATTTTAAAAAATCAATCTTCTTTTATCTGCTGCCCTCAGTTTTGTAATAACTTACATATTTATAAAATATACAAGGTGCGTTTTTTGCTGAATTTAAAATATGTAAAAAATCGTTTCATTTCAAACTTAATTTAAAATAGTTTTATTTAAGTGATTTGATTATAAAAATTTTGGTATATTAAAAAATCTATCTTCTTTTTTTTACTGCCCTCAGTTTTGTAATAACTTACATATTTTATAAAATATACGAGGTGCGCTTTCTGGTGGATTTAAAATATGTAAAAATTCGTTTCATTTCAAATATAATTAAAAATAGTTTTATTCAAGTGATTTGATTATAAAAATTGTAATAGTTTAAAAAATCAATCTTCTTTTATCTGCTGCCCTCAGTTTTGTAATAACTTACATATTTTATAAAATATACAAGGTGCGTTTTTTGCTGAATTTAAAATATGTAAAAAATCGTTTCATTTCAAATATAATTTAAAATAGTTTTATTTAAGTGATTTGATTATAAAAATTTTGGTATATTAAAAAATCTATCTTCTTTTTTTTACTGCCCTCAGTTTTGTAATAACTTACATATTTTATAAAATATACGAGGTGCGCTTTCTGGTGGATTTAAAATATGTAAAAATTCGTTTCATTTCAAATATAATTAAAAATAGTTTTATTCAAGTGATTTGATTATAAAAATTGTGATATTTTAAAAAATCAATCTACTTTTATCTGCTGCCCTCAGTTTTTTAATAACTTACATATTTTATAAAATATACAAGGTGCGTTTTTTGCTGAATTTAAAATATGTAAAAAATCGTTTCATTTCAAATATAATTTAAAATAGTTTTATTTAAGTGATTTGATTATAAAAATTTTGGTATATTAAAAAATCTATCTTCTTTTTTTTACTGCCCTCAGTTTTGTAATAACTTACATATTTTATAAAATATACGAGGTGCGCTTTCTGCTGGATTTAAAATATGTAAAAATTCGTTTCATTTCAAATATAATTAAAAATAGTTTTAATCAAGTAATTTGATTATAAAAATTGTGATATTTTAAAAAATCTATCTCCTTTTTTCTGCTGCCCTCAGTTTTGTAATAAATTACATATTTTATAAAATATACGAGGTGCGCTTTTTGCTGAATTTAAAATATGTAAAAAATCGTTTTATTTGAAATATAATTAAAAATAGTTTTATTCAAGTGACTTGATAATAAAAATTTTGGTATATTAAAAAATCTATCTTCTTTTTTGTACGGTCCTCATTTTTGTAATAATTTACAAATTTTAAGAAATATACGAGGTGCGCTTTTTGCTGAGTTTAAAATATATAAACAGTTTCATTTCAAATATAATTAAAAATAGTTTTATTCAAGTGATTTGTTTATAACAATTTTGGTATATTAAAAAATCTGTCTTCTTTGTTCTGCTGTGCTTAGTTTTGTAATAACTTACATATTTTATAAAATATACGAGGTGCGCTTTTTCCTGAATTTAAAATATATAAAAATCGTTTCATTTCAAATATAATTAAAAATTGTTTTATTCAAGGAATTTGATTATAAAAATTTTGGTATATTAAAAAATCTATCCTTTTTTTTCTGCTGCCCTCAGTTTTGTAATAGCTTACATATTCTATAAAATATACGAGGTGCGCTTTTTGCTGAATTTAAAATATGTAAAAAATCGTTTCATTTCAAATATAATTAAAAATAGTTTTATTCAAGTGATTTGATTATAAAAATTTTGGTATATTAAAAAATCTATCTTCTTTTTTCTGCTGCCCTCAGTTTTGTAATAACTTACATATTTTATAAAATATACGAGGTGCGCTTTTTGCTGAGTTTAAAATATATAAACCGTTTCATTTCAAATATAATTAAAAATTGTTTTATTCAAGGAATTTGATTATAAAAATTTTGGTATATTAAAAAATCTATCTTCTTTTTTCTTCTGCTCTCAGTTTTGTAATAACTTACATATTTTATCAAATATACGGCGTGCGCTCATTTCTGAATTTAAAATATGTAAAAAATCGTTTCGTTTCAAATATAATTAAAAATAGTTTTATTTAAGTGATTTGTTTATAAAAATTTTGGTATATTAACATTATGTGTTCTTTTTTTGTTGCCCTTAGTTTTATAATAACTTACATATTTTATAAAGTATACGAGGTGCGCTTTTTCCTGAATTTAAAATATGTAATAAATCGTTTCATTTGAAATATAATTAAAAATAGTTTTATTTAAGTGATTTGATTATAAAAATTTTGATATATTCAAAAATCTATCCTCTTTTTTCTGCTGCCCTCAGTTTTGTAATAACTTGGATATTTTATAAAATATACGAGGTGCGCTTTTTGCTGGATTTAAAATATGTAAAAAATCGTTTTATTTCAAATATAATTAAAAATAGTTTTATTTATGTGATTTAATTATAAAAATTTTGATATATTCAAAAATCTATTTTATTTTTTCTGCTGCCCTCAGTTTTGTAATAATTTACATATTTAATGAAATATACGAGGTGCGTTTTTTGCTGGATTAAAAATAGGTAAAGAAATGTTTTATTTGAAATGTAATTAAAAATAATTTTATTCAAGTGAATTGATTATAAAAATTTTGGTATATTAAAAAATTTATCTTCTTTTTTCTGCTACCCTCAGGTCTTACATATTTTATAAAATATACGAGGTGCTCTTACAAAATATACATAAATTATAATTTTTTCTAAATCCGCCAGAAAATAAGGTAATGCAATGTTTTTTTAATTAATATTAAAGTTTATTTATTTATAAACACATTTTGTGCACAAACAGCTCATATATTTTTCCATATTTTCATTAAAAAGGGTTCATTTAGCTTTTTTTGCCATTTTTGACCATTTTTATTAATAAATGTTAAAAAAACGTTAAAAAAAGTTTTAAAAGCCAAATCTAACACATTTTGTTCACAAAAAGCTTATATTTGTCGATATTTTTAGTTAGGAAATGTTAATTTCTCGTTTTTTCTCCTTTTTACCGTTTTAACAAATTTTGTGCATCAAGAGCTTATATTTGTGGTAAAAGGTGTAGATTTCTCTACTTTGTAAGTAAAAAACACTATTAAAGTAGCTTTATTATGAAAATAATTTATATCTATTTATCCAATAATAAACCACAAAACATCATGACATTTAAAAAGCTAAATATACGATTAAAAATAGATTTTCAATTGAACATTAAATTTAAAATTGATATAAAATATAACTGATCAAATTCCCATTGCTAATTTCATACCTGAATGTGTTCATTCATATCGAGTTTTTATAACCAATAATAATTATTCAACCGTTATATACCATATTATTTTGTCATGTACAAATAAATAAATATAATATCGAAATGTGGTTTGTCGAAGATGAATGATTTTCATAATTAAAATCATTGATTGACAAAATCATAGAAAAAGTGTGTATCCGGCAGAAGAACCCATTTCGAAATATGCTTCAAGCATGATTTAAGATTCACTAAACGTTAAAAGATGATTTTTGTATCGAGAAGTGCAACTATACGAGGATATATTAAAAAATTCTTAAACCAATAAAAAAGCAAACAAAATTTGAAATTAAAATTAGTTGATTATGTATATTAAGCAACTAGATGACCCGGTGGAGAATTCATGAATTTTGGAAGTTTTGAAAAGGTCAATAAAGTAAAAAAAAAATGGTAAAGAACCCTCTGGACTTTGTAAAACAAGCTAAAAAACTAAGGCAGACTTTTAAATGGCCTAAGGAAATTTTACCCAAGGCTAAAAGATCAAAAATTGAAGTTTATAGGGCTTCTAAGTATTTAATACGAATGGAAAGGGTGAGAATGGTGTTCAAAGAGCTTCTTAAGTTTCTTCAAGATGAGTAAAATGTAAAAGGAATGTTTGAAGATCTTTTGGAGATTCTGAAAAAGTAAACAAATTTAAAGAATTTTTGAAGACACCTCTGGAGTTTCTAAAACAAGCCAAAAACTAACGCAGGTTTTTAAACAGCTTCAGGAAATTCTACCTAAAGCTAAAAAGGCAATCAGCGAAAATTATAGGATCTTTAAGTGTTCGATAAAAATTAGTTTTTAAAACCAGCCTTAAATGCTCATGGCTTGGAATTTCTCAACTGTTTTCCTCCATTTTCTTCTGTCTTCAATTTGCTATCCTGATTGTTTCTAGGTCTTCCTTACACGCTTCTAGCCACTTTTTTCGTGGTCATTCTCTTCTCTTCTTTCTTTCCCCTTTCAGCAGCAAATCCTTTGCCCTCCTTCTATCAGCCATTCTCGCAAGTTGGCCTAACCATCCGCTTTGTTCTAACGATCCGGCTAATTTCTGGTTTCCGTTACAGCTTTCTGATCTCTGCATTTGTTCGTCCCCTCCAAACGTTTTCATCATCTTTTACTACCCCAAATATTTTCCTTAAGACATTCATCTCCGACGTGCTCAGCATATTTTCATGATCTTTGTTTATAATCCATGTTTAGCTTCCATAAAGGACCGTGGGCTGTATCATTGTTCGGTATAGTCCCAATATTGCCTCTCTAGAGATGTTCTTTGCTCTTAATAGTTTGTGTAGTGCTCCCAGAGTCTTCCTATCTCTCGAAATTTGCTTCTCAATTTCTTGGTATTCTTTGCCTTTACTTGTCCTAGATACTCAAACTCAGACACTTTTTGAAGCAATATTCTTTACTCTCATTGTTTGTAGTAGTCTTTAGTTGACGTTTTAGGAGCCTAAAAGTATTCGATTTGAAGTAAAAAGAGTTAAAAAGCATCTTTAGAACCTTCGGTAGTTTCTTCAAGAAGAGGAGTACTAAAAGGGGTGTTTAAGCACTTATTGAAGATTGTGAAAAAGTCAACAAAGTAAAAAAATTGTTGAAAAAAACAGTGAATTTTCTAAAACAAGCAAAAAACTAACGCAGGCCCTTAAATAACCTTAGGAATTTCTACCTAACGCTATTAAAACAAACATTGTAGTTTATAAGGCTTCTAAGTATTCGATACAGAAGGAAAGGGTAAGAATGGCGTTCAAAGAGCTTCTTAAGTTTCTTCAAGATGAGTAAACATTATAAAAGGAATGTTTAAGATCTTTTGGAGATTCTGAAAAAGTAAACAAATTTAAAGAATTTTTGAAGAAACCTCTGGAGGTTCTAAAACAAGCCAAAAAACCAACGCAGGCTTTTAAATAGCTTCAGGAAGTTCTACCTAAGGCTAAAAAGGCAATCAGCGAAATTTATAGGATCTATGAGTGTTCGATAAAAAGGAGTTTTTAAAACCAGCCTTAAAGGCTCATGGATTGGAATTTCTCAAGTATTTTCCTCCATTTTGGCTGCAGTTCTCCAATTTGCTATCCCGATTGTTTCTAGGTCTTCCTTACACGCTTCTAGCCACTTTTTTCGTGGTCATTCCCTTATCTTCTTTCCTTCTCCTCTCAGCAGGAAATCCTTTGCCCACCTTCCGTCAGCCATTCTCGCATGATGGCCTAACCATCCAAGTCGCTTTGTTCTGACGATCCGGCTAATTTCTGGTTTCCGGTACAGCTTTCTGATCTCTGCATTTGTCATCATCTTTTAGTCCCCCGAATATTTTCCTTAAGACACTCATCTCCCACGTACTCAGCATATTTTCATGATTTTTGTTTATAATCCATGTTTAGCTTCCATAAAGGACCGTGGTCTGTATCATTGTTCAGTATAGTCTTAATTTTGCCTCTCTAGAGATGTTCTTTGCTCTTGTGTAGTGCTACCACAGTCTTCCTATCTCTCGAAATTCGCTTCTCAATTTCTTGATTCTCTTTCCCTTTACTTGTTATCCTAGATACTCAAACTCTGACACCTTTTTGAAGCAATATTCTTTACTCTCGTTGTTTGTAGTAAAAAGAGTTAAAATCCATCTTAAGAAGAGGAGTACTAAGAAAGATATTTAAGCACTTTACTTATTGGAGATTCTGAAAAAGTCAACAAACTAAAAGAATTGTTAAGTAGATATTAAAACTTCCTCGTATTTAAAAAAAAAATTATATTTGCCGCTTTATAAAAGCATTTTGTTGTGGTTAAGAATGATGATAGTTTATGGGTATTTTATGGATAATGAACGTTAAAAATCGATTATAAAAAGTATAATTTGGTTTTTGTTTTTAATATTTGTTGGTTTTAGTTCAATTAACTGTTGTTGTGACTCATTTATATCGAGATTTAATATTTTAGTTAAATTAAAAAAAAAAATAAACAAAAAGTTTTATTATTGAAGTTATACTTCTATTCGTGCACTCGGTGGAATAGATTTGTGTGGGGTTAAATGGTACAAATCATTACATATGTAATGGTGTGAGTAAGAGAGAGAGACAGAAACACATATAAGGTAAATTGGTCGGTAAAAACAAAGATGAAATATTTACCACATGTTTAGTCAGAACTATAAGTCCTTTGAATACCGTCTAAACATTCAGTAGGTACATTGGAAAGAGATAGATATACAAAAAACAGTCTGAGCTAATGTTTTGAATATCATAGTGACGTATCACATTGTGTTTGACAGAATAATTTATAATTCTGTCACATAAGCATAGATATAAAGTTAAGTATTTTATATTAATAATAATATTCCGTAATAAGGATTGTATTGTAGTCCATAGTACCGTCACATGGTTTGATTATATCCTGCACTATGCTTTTGAGGTTGTTGGCTACATAAACAGAGTTTTTAAGAATAGTCGAAAAGTGCATTCCGAATAGACAATATATAGAAAAATTACAACTCGGTAAGTATTCCAAATGGGTTCAATTTATGTACTCGGGGTTTTTGGGGTCGCTGAACACGAATATCATGATGTTGAAAGTCTCCGCGGCACTTGGTGCCTAGCTTAGGGTATTTACCTCTTCTCCTGGGGTTTTATATAAATTCTGTACAAAATCAGTGCACGCTGCAGTGCAAATTCGATGATACAAAATGAATGTGCACTCGGTACTAGAAGGTTTTTGAGGTCGTTGAACACGAATATCATATAATGATATTGCTAAATTATTTGCATACAAATTTATGAATCCGGGCGCATGCATAGAAGTATAACTTCTGCCGACAGTCCCACTGACTGTCACACTCGTTTTTTTTTTGTTTATATTTTATTCATTCGTTGTTAGCTTTCTTATGTACATTCTTATTTTTATATTAACTTTAATTATTATTTCTTTGATTTTTTTCTTCATTTCTTTCGTTGTAATTTCCTATCTTCTGTCTATCGTTTATTTCGTATCTTTATTTTTTCATTGTTATTTTCCTTAATTCCTATCTGGGTACTTTTCAATCACACTTATTTTGTTAAATTCTTACCCTCATATCTTCTTAGCTACTTTCAATCAATTTATTCTTTGTACTTTTCTTAGATTTATACCTTATCTTCATTTCTTATTTCGTTCATTTCTTATCTGTATGTCTTCGTTCTTGCTTTCGTTAATTTCTTCTTTTGTAATATTCTATTTTCCTTTTTACGTTCATGTCTTACCATCATTTCCATTTTTTTGCTTCTGATCATTTCTTTTATTGATTTTTTCTCTTTACTTTTCTATCTTCCTTGCTTTGTTCATTTTTTAACTTCATTTCTCTTTTGTCACTTTCCTTCTTTCGTTTATTGCTTTTTTCTTTTTGTAGTTACAACTGCCATCTAGTGATTTTTAGTAAAAACCTAGAGCTTAATAACTAATAATTCAAAACCTATGATTGCTTATCTTTACTTGTGCTTTTTTGATTGCTTTGATTTCTATCTGTGTAGTTTCCTATCTTCCATCTTTAGTTCATTTCCTCTTTATTTTTATAGTTACAACTGCCATCTGGCGATTTTTAGGAAAAACTTAAAATTTAATAACGAATGATTCAAAACCTATGATTGGTTTAGATATGAAAATCTTAGTTTTACTCGAGTGTTTGTTTATTTACCAAAGTTGAAAGATATGTTAATACCAACACTGAACGAATAAATTTTTATATAGAAACAGGCACTAAATACATGTAAGAATATTCTAGATCATTAAAATCAATTAGTTTCCATTTCATAGCACCATCCAATTGCATATTCATGACTCCGCACTGAAGAACAAAAGCATTTTAACCAATTAACGTTCACCGGTAAAGAACAGCAGAATCTCTTGTTTGTTTTTTCTCTCTTTTGGTTATATTCTTACAGCCCCAACCGACAACAAAACTAACATTGCATCAAATAAAAAGTTTATTCAAAAATGACAAGAATTCCGTTTCTCCAAGAATCCCTAATCAATAACGAGAGAAGGTATGGCAAACAAATTAATTGGCGCATCAATGATAATATGCAGTCGATTCATGTACAAAAGTTATAAAGTTTAACAAAAGAAAACTTGTAGTTGTTCTTCATGTCCATGTTCGTACAACCATTTTCAATTTCAAGTTTTATTTGAGTCTAGTACGACGACGAAACTAAAAGTTTTAATTAAGTAAATGTTTTCTGTATTTTTTTTTTCTATAGAAAGGTTAGTCGTTTGTGATGTTTTCTTATATACAGGTAAAAGACTATTGTATTTTATCTACATTTGTCAAACTATCATCAATAAGTAATCTGCATTTATTTTACTATGAAAAAATTTTTCACTGTCAATAAGCCCTTATAAAAATCATCATTTAGAAAAAACGCTTTAAAGGACAGGATTAAATTTCTTAGAACAATTGTAGAGCTGCTTTTTAGAAATGATGGCCAAAAATTCAACCAAAAAACACCATCAAAAGCTAAACAAAGTCCAAAGATTTGTTTGCATTGGCATAAGTGAAGCTCAAATACCCACTTCAACAGCACCAATGCAACCTTCCTCCAATTCTCATAATCTTGAAGAGGAAGGACAGGATGGGCTTCTACAGGCTGCAAAGAAAACCTGGGTAACATTTTTGTTAGATCAGGACAAAACAATATAAATCAGGAAACTGAAGGAGACATCTAGGAGATGATATTGCATGGTTATCAAATGCTCTAAGTCTTTAATGAAAGCAAAAGGCAAAAATTGGCTTCTATAAGCTATCAGGACTCTTCAAAACAAAGCAGAAAATTGGAAAAGACATCTGGGAAATGGTATGAGACTGCATGGTTCTTAACTGATTGCTCCAATTAAAGGAATCCCAACTTCAGCTAAGTAATTATCTTGCTTTAGATGAAAGTTTTCTTTAATAAATGAGAAAATTCGCACTATTAGATCTTCCGAACATTAATCAACAACTCTTGTTAATACCGTTGTGAAAGACTATCATTAAAAACAAAATAGTGGTATAGTGGCTAAAGATACAACTAAAAAACGCTATCGTCAAGCTGAATAAGGTCCAAACATTTTCTGAGAGACATTAGGCCTTCCTCCAATTCCCATAATCCTGAAGAGGAAGGAAAGGATGGGCTTCTACAGGCTGCAAAAAACCTGAGTAACATTTTTGTTAGATCCAGACAAAACAATATAAATCAGGAAACTGAAGAAGACATCTAGCAGATGATATCAGGTTGCATGATTTCCAACTGCTCTATGTCTCTAATGGTTTAAAACTTAACATCACATTCAGACTTTAATGGATTTAAGTCTGGACTCCTTGATAGGTAAGGAATCACTACTTTATCTAAGTAATTCCGTGTAATGTGTGGACATGTAATGTGCGGACAAACATCATATTGGTGTGGAAAAAGGCTGCAAAAAAACCTGATCAACATTTCTGTTAGATCAGGACACAAAAAAATAAAGTAGCAAACCGGAAAAGTTACTCGGGAAATGATACAATCCTGCTTGGTTCTTAACCACTTGTTTCAAGTCCTTATGGATTTGAAACAACATGTTTACGTCGAATACATCGTCCAAAAATAGCTCAAGTATATTTTATTTATTTAAGCCTGAACTCCTTTGTAGTAAAGAAATTCCAACTTCATTCAAGCAATCCCGTATTGTGGACCAGCATTATCTTGCATCATATGAAAGTTTTCTTTAATAAATGGGGCAATTCGCACTATATATCCTTTCAAACATCAATCAACAACTAAACAAATGCAGTAATGGTAACTGAAACGCTTGTTAATACCAATGTGAAAATCAGTGAAGAATAAGCATCAACATTAAACAGATATAACAAAAATTACACCATCATCAAGCTAAGCAAGGTCCAAAGACTTGTTTACCTGTTAGAACTTCCTTCAATTTCCATAATCTTGAAAAAGGTGGCAACGATTGACTTCTACAGGTTGCAAGAAACCCGAGCAACATTTTTGTTAGATTAGGACATCTGTGATATGATATCAGCCCCCTGGTTTTCAACTGGTTGCTCTAAGTCCTTACTGATTTGAAACATGATTACGTCAAATACCTCTCCTAAGCATACTCTTTTAGATTTAAGTCTAAGCTTGTTGGTAGTAAAGGAGATCCAAATGTTTGCAGTCTTTAAAAACGTTGCCCTTAAAGATCTGCTGTTAGGTCCTGTAACAAGTATTCCAAATCTTAATCCATATTCATTTAAGCATCTCCACACAGTATGAAGCGACCTTGTGATGAATTACGTATATGGTCAAGAATTGGGTGGCATATCCAGCATATTTAACCTTTAGAATAGGTAAGTAAACTCTTTCCCACCAAAAGCCAGCTCGGAGGTTACCAAATCATAGGACACTGGAATAAAAAGTGAAGAGAATTTATCTTCATAGATAGAAATCTAATGTTTGGATTCTATTTAGTCGAGAAATGAGAAAGGTTCATGATCGTGTGATGAGATACGGTTATGGTGAAGACTGGGGTGGCGGATCCTGCATATTCCATCCAGGGATTAGTTTAGAACAAAGTTAACATTTTCTCACCAACCTCCAGCTTGTTGGTTATCAAATCATAGAATACTGAAATATAAAAAGTGAAGAAAATTTATCTACATAATAATCAATCAAGTACTTGGATACCGTTTGGTCGAGAATTGAGAGTCGCTCAAGATTTTGTGATGGGTTACAGATATGGTGAAGACAAGGGTGGCAGATACAGCATATTCGTCGTTTAAATTAGGTTGGGACAAAGTTATCTGGTTCTTACCAAGCTCCAGTCCACTACTTATCAAACTATAGAAGACTGGAACAAAAAAGTCTAAAAATTAAGTCTTAAATTGACCTCCATAGATAGAAATCTGGTACTTGGATTCTGTTTGGTGGATGAATGAGAGTGGTTGGTCATCTTGTGATTTGTTGCAAATATGGTGAAGAATTATGTGGTAAACACCAAAGTGAACTAGTTTGTACTAATCAAATAGTACTACCACAATTTCTGTTCATTCCAGCACCTCTGGTAATTCTGTAAAATAAAAATGAACATAAAAGTAAAACGTTAAAAACATATCGATTTAAAAATCCGTGTATAAGTTAAAGAAAAAAAACCATCTTGCTCGATCGTAATGGGCGTGTAGCAAAAATGCGTTGTTATTCCCCTTATCAAAACATAAAACCGTCAGCGACGCGGAAAATGACCATTTTTACAGTTTCTCATTATGCCGCTCTATGAATAAATTCGCACTTTGGCGCGTTACACGCGCTTTCCTTACGCTGAACCGAGAATTACAGATAAGCCGCTTTCTCCTTATGGATGCGGGGAATAACAAACTGGGCCATGTTTTACCCTGTACTGTATCACTTTTATGGCGCGATAACTAAGAAATGCGAAACTCTGAACAATACCCTTCCTACTTTTCTGAGGAGATTTAGAATTTAGACATTTTCCTAGTAGGATGCTGAATATTACGTTATCAAAATTTACTACTTGCGTTTATATCTTATTGATATTTTTATTTACGTTAAAAAACCTAAAAAAGATTAAATGTTGAGAAACTAATTTCATGTTGTCGAGTTTTCGTGACGGTGTACGCGAACTACCGTCATCATTTTTACACGCGAAAAGAAGTATAATTTCAAAAAGTAAAAAATGATTTTATTAAAAAAAAATCATTTATTATTGGTACACAAAACATAAAAGTAACCCTTATTTATTAATCAAATCCCTTTTCAATATTAATAAAATCGTTATTACCCTGACATGATCAGCAAATTACTTTAACCATACTCCAAAATAATTCTCATTAAACGTCATAGCGTGATTGACGGCAATTTTGCGCGATTTATAAATGAAGAGTGCCCAATCAGCCAAAGAGTACTTCCGGTAAATACAGGAAGACCGAAACGATCTGTTATGACTTCGGCACGTGAAGGGGTGTGTTGTTGTTGTATTAGGGAGAAAATATGTTTCGATTTCTAACGATGACATATTTCCGTTCTGTATGTCATAAAATCGATTTCAATATCTCTCTCTTGTCCGTTTCCTGAATTCTATATGCATCAACCGGAACATTTAGTAAGGCTTGTGATCATATGTTAGCTTTATGGATAAATGCACTTATATTGTTAGCAGGAAAATATGTATTTAATAGCTTGTGTAGTCCGAAATAAAAATTGTATCTTTTTTAGTTTGTAAGTTAGTGCAGGTTGGTTTATTTACACCCTCTTTACTTTGTCTAATTAGTGCCTTTATAGATATTTATCTTTCATTTCTTCGACAAGTTTGACTGGTAATTTTGACACAAAAAATATAGGTATAGAATAGAATACAGAGGAATTTTAATAGAAATGAGGTGTTAGTAGGTGTGTTAGATGTAAAGACCTTGTATGTATGTATATATTCCACACCAAATTGCCTTCTCTCAACTTAGAGAAGGGACCCGAGCGCAGCAAAAACCCAAGAAGCGCTGGACAGACCTCGTCAAAGATGATCTAAAGCTGTAAAAAATCGATGAAAGGAAACAGAGAACAACAGCATCGGACAGAAACCTCTGGCGTTCGAAAATCCACGAGAATATTCAGCAGAAACATGAGGAAAATCTGGAAAAAGCTGTCCAGAGAAGACAATAATAGCATAAAGATCAAGATCAGTGGGACTGGAAGTGTCTACTCTGTGATTTTAAAAGATTAGGTAGCAGAGGCCGCCAATATGTAAATTCACACATTTCACAAGCTCACAAAGATATAATTCCCATAACACAAAACAACAATGCCCTGATTTGTGAATTTTGTGGCCACATATCAAAATCCAAAGCTGGGGTCACCAGCCATAAAAGACATCGCCACCCTGAAACTAAACCAAACCTATTAAAACCAATCAAGCTATCCCGAGGCGACAACACAACAACCCATCCCGCGAGTACGCAACAAACATCAACACAACCAACAACAGTGATTGATGATCTATCCTGTCCTGCATGCAACCGGCAGGACTCAAAAGCCATCAACGGGGAGCATCTTGCAGAGGAACAGTTCAAAGCCAGACAACATCGCATCGATGAACGTCTAATATCATCATGTATGTATGTAGTTAGGGGTAACAGATACACCTGCCACCTATAAGATCTATTGTGTCCCCCTTTTCTTGCTATATTTCTGATGATTTCTCAGACTTATAGCAGCTCTTCTAGTCCTATCTTCATTAGAAAGTTTAGGATATCATTGGGTTTTAAGTTAGGTAATTCTTCCCTTTCTATTTCGTATGACCCTAGGTATTTGACCATAGAAGTACTTAATGCGATGCATTCTGAGAGTATGTGTATTGAGGTTTCATCCTCTACCTCACAGAATCTGCTAATCTACTTCATCCTAGTTTCTTCATGTGTCCTCTTAATCGACAGTGTCCGGTTAGTATTCCTGTTATAATTCGGAGGTTTTTCTTACTCAGATTAAGACAGCTGTGAGATCTCTTCTGATTAAAGTTTCCCAGGAGCGTCTTCGATTGTTTTAGTCCTTCTAGATCATTCCAGTACTTGGATTTTTCGCTAATAATTTTTAACTTCCCGCTAAAAAAAAATTATTTTTTTTTTAAATCGGAAAGTTATTGGTTTCACCCCGTTTTTCGAAAATCGAGTTTTCATCGGATCTCAACGTTTTGAGGTCTTAGGAACCTCCCCTGACTATTTTTACGAGGGTGTCTGTATGTCTGTATGTACGTGTGGATGTGTGTGTGTGTGTGTGGATGTATGTAAACCTCTTATAACATTTGAACGGTTTCACCGATCGGAATAAAATAAAAAGCATTCCAAAGAATTCTATCTAACTTAGATTTCCTGTAAGTTTGAACCGATTCGAGCCGGTAGATTTCGAGAAATTTCAAAATAACCGAAAAAAACAATTGGTAAAAATGATGTTTTTTGGGCATATCTTTTTGGCTATTGCATCGATCAATTTCATAACCTAATCAGCTCTCAAGCTTAAAAAGCCACGTCAAATGCCGTTTTGCAAATTAAAATCGGTTGATTCGTTCGTAAGATATCGTTGTCGAAAAATTTCAAAAAAGTGTTTTTTTTCAATAACTTAGAGATTTTTTGACCAATCGATTTTGCACTCTTAGTAACGTTTTTAGGTCTCAAAAAACTGCGTCGAATGCCATCTTAAACATCAAAATCGAATAACGCGTTAAAAAGTTATGGATTTTTAAACATTTCAAAAAAAGTCAAAAACGTCAAAATACGTCACGTTACTATAGCTTTGCGGATAAAACTAGCGGGAAGTTGCAAGGATGGCCTTTAAGGTCAACCTCTTTTCAAATTTTTTTCCTTAGTTTTTCTAAGATTGTATTACTGCTGATTCCACAGGATGGTTCTGGTCCCAGGTATGGGGTTTCAGCTCCTTTTTTTGCCAGCTTGTCTGCTGTTTCATTTCCTTTTGTTCCTACGTGTCCTGGAACCCATTTAATTTGCCTAGGCATTCCCAGACCATCTTTGAACTGATTGTAGATGTTCTCGGTACATTTGTATTTAGGTCTATACCTACGAGGACATCCTTAATTAAAAAAAATCTGAGTTCAGAGCTTTGATGGCTGCTTGACTATCTGACATGATTACAATCTTCTGTCTATGATAGTTCCTTTCAATATTAAATTCTATACATCCTTCGAAAGAGCCTGTTGTAGGACTTATGTCCTTTTCAGGGAGTGAATGGGAAGGTTTGAATGGTGTTAGCATCAGTCCCTGACCTGCTCTTACAAACTTCTCCATCTTGTAGCAGGTTGGTGTGGCTTTCTCTGTTGCTGCCGTGTTTTCTGGTTCCAAGGTCCTTGAAGGTGCCTAAACTGTCATTCTCTTTTTTGAGTGTAAGTTTGTGTAGAGTGTGACCCACGTGGTGCAATGTGGGTTTGGGAGATTGACGCTGTGGCGTGTCTCCTCCGTCGTGAGGCCTATATACCATTTGGCAAGGACTAAGGGAATCCACAGAAACCTTTGCCGAGGGCTCATATATATAGTTATCATCATCCTAGAGATTTAAAAGGCAAGCTTCCAGCAGTCCCTCGGTTGGAAAGAGACAGACTTACTCTATCTTTCTCTACTTATAGATGTCTTATAATTAAAAAAGCAAACTGTCATTTACGATCTCGCACGTCAGAAGGAACCGGTGCAGGGGTCTGTGGTCCACGCAACCTTAGGCAGCACTTCAGCTTGGGAACGGAGACAACTGTGTACCAGGCTGAGGTATACGCCTTACTAAAGGCTGTCGACCACGCCCGAGGCCGTGGCTGGAGAGGGGAGAGGATAACTTTCTTCTCAGCCAGCCAGGCTGCACTGCTGGTCTTAAAACAATTTCGGGTTAGTTCCAAGCTGATCTGGGAGTGCATACAAAACCTCAATGAACTTGCTAGACAAAACATTGTCTTCTTGGAATGGATACAAGGGCATAAAGGTTTTGAAGGAAATGAAACCGCGGATCTTCTGGCCAAGAAGGGAGCGGATACACGATTTACTGGTCCAGAACCTGTACTGGGACTGCCTAGAGCTTGGGTAAGGGCCAAAGTCAGGAACTGGATCTGGGAAGAGTCGACCAAACACTGGAGTAACACTGTAGGGCTGAGGCACTCGAAGCTGATGCTCAAAGGCTATTCCAAAAAACTCACGTCTGACATACTGGATCTAGGCAGGAGTCAGATCAGAGTACTAGTGGGCCTGCTCACCGGGCATGGACCATTCAGACTACACCTTCGGAGGATGGGGATTCTGACACAGGAACCCACCTTGTGCTGACTGTGTGACATGGACGATGAGACGGCAACTCACATTCTATTCGAGTGTGAGGCCTTGGACTATAAACGGTTCCTCATCTTCGGTGAAACGAATCCTGAATCCTATCACCACGTTGAGGAGCTGGTCACAGGACTCAAATCTCTTATAAAGGGAACTGCCCTGTGGCAACAGTGACACAAGGAATTTAGGACAACTGGATTCTAGCCTTCCTGAGGATCAGCGGGATGCTGATTTTCAGCTGAACAAACTAGAGTCCTGCAAGCACGGGTGCATGTAAAGACTCTTGGTGCCGAACCTGGTCACAATATTCCCATAGGAAGCAGTGCTTAAAACATGGGGCTCCATAGGTGAGACCATGCCAGGTTACTTAGATTAGATTAGATTAGGGTACTGCGATCTTCTCTCTTTTTCCAATTTATTATTTAGTTCCATAGATTTCTAATAAATGGCGGTGTTAGTTTATTTATTGAAAACAAATATATACAATCGTTTAACATCTAGAACAATCTTCAAAAAGACATCTTCCAAAGACTGTTATGATTATAGACTTATAATTTTTTTATGGCACCGCCACTGTAAGAATTGTATATGAAATCATTTAAATATTAACGGTGCCCCATATCCATAAAAGATCTATAAAAACTTCTATGGGAGTGATTTTTATACAGAAATCGGCTTTAATTCAGGAAGTTTGTATTGCTAGCATGTCTTTTATTGATGTTTTTAACTGTACGGAAAAGTATTAATGCATTATTGGATATATTTCTGACATGGTCGATCATGTAAATGACCAAATTATATTAATAGAGTACTTAGATATCGATAAGAAAACAAATATTCAAGTTGAACTGTTTTTTAATAGATAACTGTGTTTCTGAACCAAACGGTAACAAGTTGCTCTTAATTAAAATTTAACTAGTAGGTAATATAATATATAATCTATACCTACTAATATTATAAAGAGGAAAGGTTTGATTTTTTGTTTGTTTGTTTGTTTGTTTGAAATGAATGAGCTCCGAAACTAATGGACCGATTTTAAAAATTCTTTCACCGTTGGCAAGCTACACTATTCCCGAGTGACATAGGCTATGTTTCATTTAAAAAAAAAATAGGGATCCTTACTAAAATGCCATTAATGAAACCAAAAATGACCTTAAAATCCTTACATTGTGTGCGCTGAGAATACTATTGATTATAGAATAAAATAATGTACTACGATTTTGAAGAATATATAAATATCTACAAAAATTGCCGCGACAGCATATGTCTAACTGTTATAGTTACGTCACAATAACTAATTTTTAATTTTTTAAAAGTTTTTATCTTGGTATTAATCCTTATTAAAATAAATTATCTCATAATCACGACAGATATCACAAATTTAGCATGTGCAATGGGACGAGGCTACTTATAAAGGAATTAAAGGACAATTAAGTTGTAGCAACCAATATAACTGAACCACCAGCTGGTCAACTAGCTCATACACTGAGGATACCGATGATCCCAACTGATCTACCAAATCCATTTAAACGGCTTCAATTTCCTATCAAAACATCTTTCGCTTTTACTAATAATAAGTCTCAAGGTCAAACCTTCCAAATATGTAGTAGGGATCGGTTTTCCTCATGGCCAACCGCCTAAGGCGGGTCGGAGCACCTGAAAATCAATTTATTTTGCTGCCAGAAAATAAAACAACATGTAATATTGTTTACAGGGAAGCATTGACCCAATAAATTTAACAGCTTTTGTTATTTTTCTTTAATCCCCGTGCAAAGCAGTACTTAATAAAATTTCCTATTTAAACTGTATTTTTACGTTTTTATATAACAAAAACACATAAATACGAGGTCTGTCGCAAAGTAAATAAGACTTTCAAGAAATATCCGATACTAGTAGCGCCATCTAGTATTGGGGATAGCGTTCGATAGGTACATCTTTCATTGATGTTCTGTCAAAATTTTATGAAAATCGAACCACTTTACGCCGAGTTATCGTGTTCAAAATGATAGTACCTTTTTAACATCGGTCGAAATAAGTATCGAACAATACTCTAGCCAACAACTTCAAAAACGTGAAAAATTAAAATAAAGGTCCTAAAAATATAAGCGATAGCTCATTGGATTCGGAATCACCTCTAGAAAAATGTTTTTGAAGAAAAAGTGTGCAGGCAAGAAATTGCAATTGTTATTAACAAAATAAGATGAAAAAAACAGATGTTTATGTTTTTGTTAATAACTCGAAAAATATTAATATTTAAGCAATTTTGAAAAAAGCTCGTCAAAGAGCAGGAAATTTCCGAAAAAAAAGTCCGTCCTCCCGGAACTCTATCTCCATTATTTATAACATTAATTTGACGTTGAAAATGGGGCTTTGAGCGGCTTTTACGGCATACGCGCGCTACCGCTAAACGGTGTTTATCAGATAAAATATTTTTTTTATGACATAAAATGTTATTTTAAAAATTTGAAAAAATTCCAGTATTTTCCTAACACTTGAAAGAATCTAAATCAGTTGGAAAAAACATTTTATCACTGTTTTTCAAAAAGTTATTCAATTGTTAACTAACAATTTTTTTCCTAATATCTGTTGACATAAACAATGGGATAAAAGGTATACATAATTAGCCTAAAAATTTGAAACTTTGTGGAGCCCTCTTCATATGTATACTTTACAAGATTCTGTGATAAATGTTTATAAAAGTTTATTAATTTGTTAATTATGATTTTTCATAACTATTGCAAAATATTGCGAAAAAGTAAAGAAAAATATAGAATTTTTCCAAATAAATGCATGTAGTATCTAATAAACAATAAATACGAATTTGGTCTTAGAATTATTTGAAAAAGAAATTTATTTTCTATGAAAAACTCCTGAATATCTTTTATCTTTTATCATATCTCCAATAGTTTAAAAGATATATAATTTTTTTAATTGGCAAGTTATTTGGCGCTACAGTTAACGTGACGTATGATATTAGAAAGTATAATTAACAATACCTTATTATACCTTTTATCTTTATCCCATTGTTTATGTCAACAGAGATTAGGAAAAAATTTGCTAGCTAGATTCTTTCAAGTATTAGGAAAATACTGGAATTTTTTCAAATTTTTAAAATAACATTTTATGTCATAAAAGAAATATTTTATCTGATAAACACCGTTTAGCGGTAGCGCGCGCATGCCGTAAAAGCCGCTCAAAGCCCCATTTTCAACGTCAAATTAAAGTTATAAATAATGGAGATAGAGTTCCGGGAGGACAGACTTTTTTTTCGGAAATTTCCTCCTCTTTAACGAGCTTTTTTCAAAATTGCTTAAATATTAATATTTTTCGAGTTATTAACAAAAAGATAAACATCTGTTTTTTTTTCATCTTATTTTTTTAATAACAATTGCAATTTTTTGGCTGCACACTTTTCCTTTAAAAACATTTTTCTACAGGTGATTCCGAATCCAATGAGCTATCGCTCATATTTTTAGGACCTTTATTTTAATTTTTCACGTTTTTGAAGATGTTGACTAGAGTAAAAGAGACTTTGTTTTAAACTTGGTTAAATATAGTAAAACGTATCAATTCTTAAAACAAGTTTATGGTAATGATTGTTTATCTCTTAGCCGAGTACACGAGTGGTTTACACGGTTTAAAGAGGGTCGTAAGGCACTGGAAGACAACGAACATGTTGGCCAGCCGAAATTTGCGATTACACCAAAAACTGTCATAAAAGTGCGTCTGTTTGGTTAAAAATGAGCATTTTTAATGGGGATTTGTATATGAGAAAGGTTTGTTCCCCACCAGATCACAGATGACCAAAAAATGCTTCGAATTCAACATTTGAAAGACATCCGTAAAGAGTTCAAGAATGATAAAAAAACATTGTGACTGGTGGCGAAACGCGGTGTTTTCAATACGATCCTGAACCAAGCACCCAAACGAGCCAAATCCGAAAAAAAAGCCGTTTGGAAAAGTAAAAGGTAAAGACAATGAATATGGCATCGTGCGACTTTTTTCTGTTCGGTGGACACTTTTTGCCCATGAAGGGACAGTGGTATGCAGACGTAGCCGTCATCCAATAAAGCTGATAAAAGTCATCCCTCGTAACTTTTCCTTGTATCTTGACGACATTAACCTACAGTTGTTTCTATTGCACGCATGGAAAGCATACTAAAAATCCACCCACTTCTGTTGTAGGTACATTTCGGGCAGTGGTATTATTAAAAGCTCTCTCGATATCAATGAATATCTTTCCTGACCAATGATCGCTCGATCTAACCAATCATTATAATATGGTGCCGTATCGGTGGATTTCCCTCTTGTGGATACATGTTGAAACAATACGTCTTAAACGCAAGGATTTCTAGGAAAACCAGTCATGGATTTTGCACCATGATAATGCACCGGCACAGTTGCTTGTTCGTGAGTTTTTGACCAAAAACAACACCGTTATCATGCCTCAATCATCGAACTTGGCAGGCTGCGACTTTTTCCTATTTCCAAAACTAAAACGACTGATAAAAGGTCGAAGTTTTGCCACAATTGAAGAGATAAAGACCGCGTCGAAGAAAGAACTGATTGCTATATTTAAACTCGATTTTTAGAAGCGCTTCGAAGATTGGAAGAAGCGCTGAGCGCTGGCACAAGTGTGTTATATCTAAAGAAGATTACTTTTAAGGGGACAAAATAGATATTCATAAATAAATAAAGATGTTTTTGCACCAAGGGCGTACGGTCAACCTTGAATATTACCTGAAAGTTATGAGACGTTTGCGCGGAAAAATACGACTAAAACGCAAAGATTTATAGAAAAACCAGTCATGGATTTTGCACCATGATAATGCACCGACACATTCGTGAGTTTCTGACCAAAAACACCGTTCTCATGCCTCAACTACCAAACTTGGCAGGCTGCAACTTATTCCTATTTCCAAAACTAAAAAGACCAATGAAAGGATGACGTTTTGCCACAATTAAAGAGATAAAGGCCATTTCGAAGAAAGAACTGATTGCCATATCCAAAATCGATTTTTAGAAAGTGCTTCGAAGATTGAAAGAAGCGCTGGCACAAGTGTACCTATTATATCTGAAGGGGATTACTTTAAAGGGGACAAAATAGATATTCATAAATAAATAAAGATGTTATGATTTATTCAAAAATTCTCATACCAAGTATAGGTCTCCCAACGAAAGTTTGTGACAGCCACGTGTTAGTCGGCGCAGGTAAGCGGAGTCTTTCTATCAGTGGCGGACGGAAATAAAAATATATTATACATCTTAAATTAATTTTTAATGTATGATGCCAACATAATTAAGAAGAATTTATTTTATATAAATTTGTTACTGCCTAATTTAAACTAAAAAAATACATACATTTAAAAAACAACTCAGAAACTCTCTCAGCATATTCGTAGCTAAATACAGTTTACAAAACCATTCTAGCTACCACACTGACAAGCTTTCAGAACGGTCGTTGTTATCGTAACGCTCGTAAAAAAACCACTGCGCATTGAACGAGAAGCCACGTGGCTGTCCCAAACTTTCGTTGGGCGATCTATACCTACATATGAAGAAATTAAAAAGTGGGTTTAATAGACCCGCGGCTACCAGACTTGTATACAAAAGTGGTGCAACCAATGCATGCTTAAATTTGGTAACTATAAATATAAATAAACTAGCAGCCCGCCCCGGCTTTGCACGGGGATTAAAAAAATTACAAAAGCCATTAAATTTATTGGGTCAACGCTTTCCTGTAAACAATATTACATGTTAACTACTTGATTGCAGTTTCCTGCTAATCAATTGTCATTTCAGTAAAACGTTTATCAAATAGATGTCAAAGATAATAATAGTATACCTAATACTATTATGACGTTTTACAGAGTCTTTGAAAATCAAAGAACATATAGACCGTTTACTAAGAACCAACAACTACTTCCCTGGCTATATGCCACGACGGAAGTAGTTGTTGGTTCTTAGTAAACGGTCTATCTGATCTTTGATTTTCAAAGACTCTGTAAAACGTCATAATAGTATTAGGTATACTATTATTATCTTTGTCAAATATTACATGTTGTTTTATTTTCTGGCAGCAAAATAAATTGATTTTCAGGTGTCCGACCCGCCTTAGGCGGTTGGCCATAAGGTAAACCGATCCCTACTAATTGGAAAGTTTTACCTTGAGACTTATTATTAGTAAAAGCGAAAGATGTTTTGATAGGAAATTGAAGTTGGGATCATCGGTATCCTCAGTGTATGAGCTAGTCGACCAGCTGGTGGTTCAGTTATAATGGTTGCTACAACTTAATTGTCCTTTAATTCCTTTATAAGTAGCCTAGTCCCATTGCACATGCTTATCTATCGTGATTAAGAAATAAGTTATTTTGATAGAGATTAATACCAAGATAAAAACATTTAAAAAATTAAAAAATAGTTATTGTGACGTAACTATAACAGTTAGACATATGCTGTCGCGGCATTTTTTGTAGATATTTATATATTCTTCAAAATCGTAGTACATTATTTTATTCTATAAGCAACAGAATTCTCAGCGCACCCGATGTAAGGATTTTAAGGTCATTTTTAGTACGGATCCCTATTTTTTTTAAATAAAACATAGCTTATGTCATTTAGGAATAGTGTAGCTTGCCAACGGTGAAATCGGTCCAGTAGTTTCAGAGCCTATTCATTTCAAACAAACAAACCTTTCCTCTTTATAATATTAGTATAGACAACGCTTCCCTGTAAACAATATTACATATTGTTTTATTTTCTGGCAACAAAATAAATTGATTGTCAGGTGCTCAACCCGCCTTGGGCGGTTGGCCATGAGAAAAACCGATCCCTACTAATTGGAAGGTTTGACCTTGTGGCTAGTATTCTCAGCGCACGCGATGTAAGTGTTTTAAGGTCATTTTTGGTTACATTAATGGCATTTTAGTAAGGATCCCTATTTTTTAAAAAAAAAAAACATAGCCTATGTCACTCGGGAATAGTGTAGCTTGCCAACGGTAAAAGCATTTTTGAAATCGGCCCAGTAGTTTCGGAGCCTATTTATTTCAAACAAACAAACCTTTTCTCTTGATAATATTAGTATAGACAACGCTTCCCTGTAAACATTATTACATATTGTTTTATTTTCTGGCAACAAAATAAATTGATTTTCAGATGCTCGACCCGCCTTAGGCGGTTGGCCATGAGAAAAACCGATCCCTGCTAATTGGAAGGTTTGACCTGGAGGCTAGGATTCTCAGCGCACGCGATGCAAGGGTTTTAAGGTCATTTTTGGTTACATTAATGGTATTTTAGTAAAGATCCCTATTTTTTTTTAAAATAAAACAGCCTATGTCACCCGGGAATAGTGTAGCTTGCCAATGGTGAAAGAATTTTTGAAATCGATCCAGTAGTTTCGGAGCCTATTCATTTCAAACAAACAAACAAACAAACAAACAAAAAATCAAACCTTTCCTCTTTATAATATTAGTATAGATTATGGAGGGTAGAGGTAAGGAGAATTCACTCTTATGGAAAAAAGCTTCAAAAGTGTCCGTCCAAAAGCGTAAAATTTTGTTTTACTTGGTTGCCGAAGAGGGCGCTGTTAAGCAATAATTCCATGATCTGAATATAGCCATTTTAAACCGACTGAAATATGCAAAAACTAATGAAGTCTAACCTTTCACCCTGGTCTAACCTAAAAATTAAAGTGACACGTTGTTGATATTGGATTGTAATATTATAAATTAAAATGGTACAATTTTGTGTAATTGAGAATTGTTCGAATAGTCGCGAAACGAAAAAGAAAATATCGAATGATCTGTGTTTTTTTCGGCCATCGGTACGGAATTATGTTAATTGTAGAAACTTTCAAGAAAAAGATATCCATATGTATAGCAATGCCCAAAGATTTAGTCCAAAGCTGTAACCGTGCTTGGAGTCTATACATAAATGTACAAAGATAAATAAACTGCTTTATTACTATTATTATTATTATATTAATTTTTATCACGAAATAAATTAAAGTAAAGGGGCTGCACGGGTTCTAGCCCAAAATCGACCAATTTCCCATGTAAATCTCCATAAGAGAATCTAAGGTCCATTCTGGTCATTTTTGCTCTTTTTGATACTGCGCATGCGCGACTTATAATTTGAATAAAATTTCATTGTGACGTTATTGGAATGGTCGGATGGGACATTTTTTCAATGGGGGGTATTTAGGGAGGCCCATTGGCGCATCTATACTTGTAAAAATTGGAAGAATAGTTAGTAGACATTCGATATTTGATTTATAATACATAGATGACGTTTTATTTTTTATGAAAAGTACTGCACAATATGCAATTGACAATTGATTCATATTACATAGATGGCGTTGGGGATGGGGGAGTACTCCGATTGGTACTTTTAACATTTGATTCATATTGCATAAATGGTGTTTTATTTAAACGGAAAATGAAAGTGAATGTATTTTATGTTTTTGAAAAAATGCATATTTGTGTTAATTATGCAAGGTCTATCTTTTAATTATTTTCATATAATATGTTATTTTACATTCTAATAATGAAGGTAATAATTACATATTACACAATCTTAATATACAGTTAAGATTTTAAGATGTGTATTGCATTAATTAATGATAATTTAATTTATTGAAATATGGAATTATTGTAGAAAAGTGATAGTAGGTAGATAGAATTTTTTTCATTTAAGTATATATAATCTGGGTTTGTATACTAAGTATTCAGTTTGTGTAAATAAGAAAACTAGTTGAACTAGTTAAAATAAAAGTAAGTTATTAACATTTATATTTATTTTATAATATGAATCATTATGTTAACGTATAGTCCAGTGGTGTACACTTTAAAACAAAAATTAATAATATATATTATCCGTAGATATGTGTAAATGTAAAGAAGAATGTCTCTGTTTTGAGCAGGAGTTTGATAAGATCAAAAATAAAGAAAAAGAAGTAAGATATTTGATTTTACTTATTATACTGAAATTTATATATTGTGGTTTTAAGGTTTTGAAGGTGGTTAAAATTAGTAGAGAGGGATTTATTCCAACAAGAGCAACCTCTCAATCTGCTGGTTGTGACATTCAAACCCCAATAAATTTTGTAATACCCCCCTGGGAACGAGTGCTTGTAGATAGTTTAATAAAAATGGAATTTCCTTCTGGAACATATGGTCGAATAGCTCCAAGATCAGGATTAGCCTTAAAAAATGGGATCGAAATTTTTGCAGGAGTTGTTGATGCAGACTATAGGGGGACCATTAAAATTTTGTTATACAATTCAACATACGAACCAGTTTACTTCTTTAGAGGTGATAAAATTGCCCAAATAATTTGTGAAAAATGTTTCATTCCAAATATTGTTGAAGTTGATACTTTAAATTGTACAGAAAGAGGGGAAAATGGGTTTGGTTCTTCTTCTCTTATATAAAAATAAAATTAATATTAACCACTATATTAATGTGTTTTATTTTAGTATTATTTAATCTCTATATGTGAATACATATACCTACACAATTAAAATGGTGTTATTAAAAACAAATTATATTATCTTGGTGGCAATTGTAAACAACATATTGTATACCAATGTTCCTCAGGGTGTAAAACACATGGCAATATGTTTTGATATGAAAAATAGTAAAGAAGATTGCAATCGTACTTCTTGGAAACTGTTAAGTATAGCTCAAGAAAACAGTGGTCGATTACCTGTCTATCATATAGAAATCCCAAAAAGTAATACATCTCAGTTCAATTACAAATTAAAAATAATATTTACGGATAATTCTGAAGGTGATCAAGATAAATGGCAGGTTGTAAATCAAGAAATACCCATAAAAAATGATGATGTTTTTGAAGAACTTTCTAAATTATATGTTATATCTTACGTAATTTTATTTTTATTATTAATTATCAATATTATTCAGATATGTATTCAATTATTTAAGTCAAGGTTACCAGATACATATAGTGCAACTATAAATAATTAGAATTTAATTATTTTAATCTTAGAGTGAATGTTTCAACTGTGAAAACAACATCAAAGTGCCTAAAAAACAATGAATGATAAACAAAAAGGTGTTTTTTTAGGAGAACGTTGTTTTTATTTAAATTCGAGAAAATCAAAGTTTGTGTCAATTTGCTTATCAGTGGACTTCGAGTTTGCTCCGTGTGTTATAATTTCGGGTGGAAAAATTAATTCAACGGTAGTTTTGACACAACAAGAATGGAATGATATAATAGCTAACAAGGAGTTAATAAATAGTTTTATATGTAAAGCAAACAGCATCAATTCAATAGATATAGGAAGATTGGCTGTCGAATTTGTACAATTACCACAATGTATAAGAATTTACAGTGGTGACGCTGGAATACGCTTAAGCACAAATTCATTATCAAAATTATGGCAGATTTCACCACTAATTCAATTTAGACTAAATGTTTTAAAAGACTTAGAATTTCCACTGGTAATAAGTTTATTAAAGGGAGCTGAAGAAGACATGTCTTTGGGAATATTGGAAACAGTTAAATATTTGAACCCTGAAATATATACACTTGGACTAGAAGTAATTTATTATTATCCTGAACTACTTAAAAAAAGTAACCCACTTGATGAATCGGCTGAGAAGCCTTGGGAATAGGAAGATTGGTAGTAATAAACAATTATAAATATAAAATATTTATTTTTAATAAATAGTATAAAATATTTTATGTGTTTTAATTTTCTTGCATAATAAAATTTTCATATATAAAAAAGACATTTGTTAATGCACATATACATTTTTCTGACATGTGATATATACACTTTGGTTCCATTGGCGACAAAGATGGATGTTCTTCTACTTCAAAAACTGGTGTTTTACAAAATTTTTTTAAAAAATCACATTTTTCCTTTCCTTTCACAAAAACACTGTCAACATTTTTTGTCAACTCTTGAATAATGTTACCAAATTTGAATACATTTGTATATCCTGAGTTCCAGTTTATACAATGGTGATTTCGCATGAGCCACGTCACTTGTTTTTCAATATCTGGTGATAGCATTCTAAATGGAAATGGTGGTGCAAATACATAATGAGTAATGTGATTTCCATCAAATGCAGCCAATTCTTTAACAATAAATTTATTGTTTTCTAGTTTAAAACCTTGAACATCTATTACCAACATCATATATAGTCAACTTTTCAAACAGTATTTCAATCTTTTTTCTATCTTCAAAAACTTTAATTTGTTTTTTTATTAATGAGATATTTTTAAATAATTTTTGTAATCTATATTCAAATTCACGATTCATAATGAACTAATTCTATTTATCTCAAATATTAGAATTTATACTCCTTGAGAGACATGTGCACTGTTAATTTTGTCTTACAATTTTTGTTAATGGATTATAGGAAAATTCTTTTTCGTGTAATATTAAACAATATGCAGAAACATCGGTAGTGGTTGCTTCATTAGTCTCGAATTCAATTCGTAAAAACACAGAACCACTTTGAATGATTTCTTTTTGTCTGGAACAATCTATATGAATTAACGGAGCATTTTTTTTAAAGTCTTGTGGATTAAAAATAGGCTGATTTTGTATTTGATGATAATAACTTTCTTGAAAATTTGAGTACATTTCATATAATGCCGCAAATCGTCCAGTTTTAAAATCTAACTGTAAATCATTATACGGGTATCTTTCAGAATTTAAAAACACTTTAATATTTTTCAAGGTACAGTGATCAAATTTACTCATGTCTGCAGTAATTTTAGATTTACGACCCTTTTGAAAGGCAACAATTATATGTCTAGGAGTTTCAATTTTAGTGCTTGTTTTGACAGCCCAAGTATGTCTAGTTGAATTATTAAGTGAAGGATACTCTATAAGTTGCCATGATCGAAACGTGATGGGTAAATCCACATTACTATCAGCTATTTTATTTAATCGTAATTGTTCTTCTATACTAGGGGTAACATGCGGCACTTCCCATAATACTTTATTTAACACAACTTTTGGGTGCTCTTTGTCATCTACTGACACAACTGCATCCAAATCATCATTTGCCCGTATTAAGATTAATTCTTGTTTCATACTCATAATGACTTTTTTATAATCTTCAAAAAAACCTGAAAGCATTCTTAAAGGTATACAAACGTTAAAATTTCCATCAGAATCAATTAAAATAGTTTGTAAATCGGTTCTTTTGGGAAACCAGCCAGCATTTTCTAATTGAACACTTTGATTTTCGTTAATACTTAAATAATTTTTAATAGTAGATACAACGCCAACATCACGAACAGAATCAATTATAACTCCATTTAATTCGTATCTTAGTTCTCGAAAAAGAAATGCTATACCATTATTCACAAATTTCAGTTTTGTAGGAACTGTATTGTCCTGGGTTAATAACTTACCTTCTACATAAAGAATGGATTTAGAAGGAACTGTCAAACTGTCAAGGTCAGAGATAGGTATTCTTATTTCATCATTATAGTTAAGATTACCGGGGATGTACGGTTGGTACGAGTGAAATTGATAATCTTCAATTGATGTGTCATTGAAAGGTTGTTGCATGACTTGAAGCGTTTCCATTATTTCAAAACTTTAAAACCCAATGACTTTAGAAACAATCGATTTGCTGGTGTAAGTGAAACAACAGTTTTCTTTAAACTGACAGCAGATGTTTTTTTGGAATTTCTTTTATAGTAATTTTGATTTAGATTAGTTTTTGAAAAATTTAAAACCATTTTAAATTCTTCGTCTGAGATGTAAGTTGAGAGTTATTTCTTCTCCTCTGAAATTGATTAATTTACCTTTTTGATTAACAAGTTTAACTGTTAGGTTTGTAATTGCTCTAACGTTAACCGGATAATACAAGATATTTTGTGGTGATTCAACTATTTTATACCCAAATGGAACTGTTGGAAAAAACTGATGAATTATATGAACTGGATTTTCATTCATATACGAACCGGAAGCTAGATTACAATCAACACATATTGCATTGGTGTCTAAAATTTTAACTGGCTCGGATATATAAGTTTTATTTGCCTCTAGTCTTTTTATTTTAAATCCCAGTAGAGGACCAATTGAATTTTTTGCATTAAAGGAAATGTTTCTGTTACACATAATAGATACACAGGATGTATTCATATCAGGAATCATTTTTAATTCAGCCTTAGGATCTACTTCACTCATGTGTTGTTGTAAAACATGAGTTATATCGTTAAGCTCGTATGATCCAATTGGAATTTTAAAAGTGTTCATTTTTAATATAGTTCCCCACATGAACACATTATTGTCTTCATCAATATTGGGAATTGAATTAAAAGTGTATAAATTAGTTAAACCAATCTCATAATCTATATCCTCTTCTAAATATATTGGTGGATTAAAATTATAACTTAAAAGTGATGAATTATTGGAAAGTGTAAAGTTGTATGACATATTGGTTACACCTACTGATTCGTTGAATTGTAATGATTATATAGAAAAAGTAAGGCTAGATGACCACATTTATAAGAATTAAAATTTTGAAGTCTTTCATAATTATACCTTATTTTAACATTACCATTACTATTAAAATACTTTATTATATTGATTGGTGGGGGTAAATTACCAAATGAATCAAAATAAACAACATTTTGATTGTGTTTTACATAGGCAGTCCAGTGGGTCCCCTCACTATTATTAGAATCTAAATTTATTATTCCACATTCATATTTCTTAATTTTTCTTGGTAATGTGTCGTTCATAAATACACCTCGAAAATGTGGTATTTTTAACAATTTTACATACTTTATCAAATCGAAATTTGTTAAAGCATGTTGAGGTAATTTTAGTTTTTTGAATATGGTTTCAAATATAAACCATAACCCTTAGTTGGTCCTAAATATAAACCGTTTCCTTTTTGTTCCATTACTAAATTATGTCGTTTAAGTTCTTCAAGTTGTTGCTTGTTTGTTTTTGCATCGTTGACAGCCTTTGCGATCCCTGCAATTCCCCCTCCCAATCCTCCTAACGCTGCGAGTATGGGTAATAATAGCGGTAGAAAACCTCCTTTTTTTGGAACTTTAATAATACGTTTTTTTCTAGTACGTTTCTTTAGAAGAGCACCACCTCTTTTTTTACTCATCTTTTTAAGTCCCATACCAAACTTTCGTTTTCCTTTCATTGCTGTTGTAACTAGCCAAGCGGCAGTTTTTTCTCCTAATGAAGCGTCTTTTGATTTTACACGTTGCCACGCTTTATCTTCTAGTTCTTTATCTGCTTGGTGTCTATTCTCTAAGTTAACACTTTTTGAATAAGCAATATCGTGATCTTTACAAGCTTTATCTAAAATATTTATACCCTCATCACCACGATCAAGTCGTTTTTGTAATTTTGTACCCGGTCCACAATACTCGTAGCCCGGTATATGTAATTCAAAAGGTAATTTATTAATAATACTGTTTAATAGCCCAGCACCTGTTGATGTTGTTGTTGTTCGCTTGAAGGTTCGACTCGAATTAAATTTACTTGTTTTTCTCTTCATGTTTTCTTATATATAGAGGTGGTATAACCCGACAACCTCTATATATAATCTCATAAAATTTGAACGATGATTCTTAAAAAACAAAAGTTCTCTCTTCCTATCACTAACCATGATGATATTGTTAAAAATCAAATAATACAGAAACACGGAAATTTAATTGGAGGCAATTCAAAAAGATGTTTAATTGTCGGACCCTCGGGGTGTGGAAAAACTAACGTATTATTATCTCTAATTGAGCATCCAAACGGTTTAAGATTTGAAAATATATATTTATATTCAAAATCGTTATACCAACCAAAATATGTATATTTACGTAATTTGTTAGAACCTTTAAATGAAATTGGTTATAATGAATATAGTAATCCTGAAGATGTGCCAAATCCGGAAGATATAAAAAATAATTCACTTGTTATATTTGATGATGTTGCAACTGGTGATCAAAGTATTATTCAGAAATATTTTTCTTTTGGTCGACATAAATCCACTGATTGTTTTTTTATATGTCAAACATACAGTTATGTGAATAAAAGAATGCTTAGAGACAATGCAAATCTTTTGGTAATTTTCCAACAGGATATGACAAATTTAAAACACATATATGATGATCACATATACGATATGTCTTTTCAAAAATTTAAAGATTTGTGCAATCTTTGCTGGAAAGATAAATACAGCTTTGTAGTGGTTGACAAAGATTGTTCAATGTCAAATGGGCGATATCGTAAGGAATTTGATAATTTTATTACTATATAAATAATCGTACATATGTGATATATAATTAGTAAAACGATGAACACTCATTTAACTAGACAGCTACTAAAATCGCGAAGAGCCTTAAAAAAGAAATATAAAAGTTTAAAAAGCGATATAATTAAATCACAGTCCACTTTAGAGAAAAATTATGAACCTATAACACAACCTTTAAAACAATTGATAAGTAATTTGGAAAAATCTAATCCAATTAAACAAGAAACGGTTTCCCCTAAAGTTGAAGTGTCATCTTATGAATTAGGAGATCGTAGCTATGCACCCAAAAGATCCAACTATAGAATAGCGTTTAATGATGATGATGATGATTTATCAATGGCTCCTAGCACACAAGCAGTTGAAAACTTGACTTCGGGCCCGGAAGAGGTGTTTGAAAATATACCAGAAAGTAATGATATTAATGAACAATATGAACCAAATTATGCTGCAGCATTGAATGAACTTACACAAATATTTCATAATCCATATGTAATGGATGATTATTACTCAAGTTTTTCGGAACCGCTTCCACGAGATTACATTAAAGGAAATATAGAGGATTTTGAAGGAAATTTTGATAATGTTTTAGGAGTTCACCATGATCTTACAACTGAAAGGAAAGGAAAAATGTGATTTTTTAAAAAAATTTTGTAAAACACCAGTTTTTGAAGTAGAAGAACATCCATCTTTGTCGCCAATGGAACCAAAGTGTATATATCACATGTCAGAAAAATGTATATGTGCATTAACAAATGTCTTTTTTATATATGAAAATTTTATTATGCAAGAAAATTAAAACACATAAAATATTTTATACTATTTATTAAAAATAAATATTTTATATTTATAATTGTTTATTACTACCAATCTTCCTATTCCCAAGGCTTCTCAGCCGATTCATCAAGTGGGTTACTTTTTTTAAGTAGTTCAGGATAATAATAAATTACTTCTAGTCCAAGTGTATATATTTCAGGGTTCAAATATTTAACTGTTTCCAATATTCCCAAAGACATGTCTTCTTCAGCTCCCTTTAATAAACTTATTACCAGTGGAAATTCTAAGTCTTTTAAAACATTTAGTCTAAATTGAATTAGTGGTGAAATCTGCCATAATTTTGATAATGAATTTGTGCTTAAGCGTATTCCAGCGTCACCACTGTAAATTCTTATACATTGTGGTAATTGTACAAATTCGACAGCCAATCTTCCTATATCTATTGAATTGATGCTGTTTGCTTTACATATAAAACTATTTATTAACTCCTTGTTAGCTATTATATCATTCCATTCTTGTTGTGTCAAAACTACCGTTGAATTAATTTTTCCACCCGAAATTATAACACACGGAGCAAACTCGAAGTCCACTGATAAGCAAATTGACACAAACTTTGATTTTCTCGAATTTAAATAAAAACAACGTTCTCCTAAAAAAACACCTTTTTGTTTATCATTCATTGTTTTTTAGGCACTTTGATGTTGTTTTCACAGTTGAAACATTCACTCTAAGATTAAAATAATTAAATTCTAATTATTTATAGTTGCACTATATGTATCTGGTAACCTTGACTTAAATAATTGAATACATATCTGAATAATATTGATAATTAATAATAAAAATAAAATTACGTAAGATATAACATATAATTTAGAAAGTTCTTCAAAAACATCATCATTTTTTATGGGTATTTCTTGATTTACAACCTGCCATTTATCTTGATCACCTTCAGAATTATCCGTAAATATTATTTTTAATTTGTAATTGAACTGAGATGTATTACTTTTTGGGATTTCTATATGATAGACAGGTAATCGACCACTGTTTTCTTGAGCTATACTTAACAGTTTCCAAGAAGTACGATTGCAATCTTCTTTACTATTTTTCATATCAAAACATATTGCCATGTGTTTTACACCCTGAGGAACATTGGTATACAATATGTTGTTTACAATTGCCACCAAGATAATATAATTTGTTTTTAATAACACCATTTTAATTGTGTAGGTATATGTATTCACATATAGAGATTAAATAATACTAAAATAAAACACATTAATATAGTGGTTAATATTAATTTTATTTTTATATAAGAGAAGAAGAACCAAACCCATTTTCCCCTCTTTCTGTACAATTTAAAGTATCAACTTCAACAATATTTGGAATGAAACATTTTTCACAAATTATTTGGGCAATTTTATCACCTCTAAAGAAGTAAACTGGTTCGTATGTTGAATTGTATAACAAAATTTTAATGGTCCCCCTATAGTCTGCATCAACAACTCCTGCAAAAATTTCGATCCCATTTTTTAAGGCTAATCCTGATCTTGGAGCTATTCGACCATATGTTCCAGAAGGAAATTCCATTTTTATTAAACTATCTACAAGCACTCGTTCCCAGGGGGGTATTACAAAATTTATTGGGGTTTGAATGTCACAACCAGCAGATTGAGAGGTTGCTCTTGTTGGAATAAATCCCTCTCTACTAATTTTAACCACCTTCAAAACCTTAAAACCACAATATATAAATTTCAGTATAATAAGTAAAATCAAATATCTTACTTCTTTTTCTTTATTTTTGATCTTATCAAACTCCTGCTCAAAACAGAGACATTCTTCTTTACATTTACACATATCTACGGATAATATATATTATTAATTTTTGTTTTAAAGTGTACACCACTGGACTATACGTTAACATAATGATTCATATTATAAAATAAATATAAATGTTAATAACTTACTTTTATTTTAACTAGTTCAACTAGTTTTCTTATTTACACAAACTGAATACTTAGTATACAAACCCAGATTATATATACTTAAATGAAAAAAATTCTATCTACCTACTATCACTTTTCTACAATAATTCCATATTTCAATAAATTAAATTATCATTAATTAATGCAATACACATCTTAAAATCTTAACTGTATATTAAGATTGTGTAATATGTAATTATTACCTTCATTATTAGAATGTAAAATAACATATTATATGAAAATAATTAAAAGATAGACCTTGCATAATTAACACAAATATGCATTTTTTCAAAAACATAAAATACATTCACTTTCATTTTCCGTTTAAATAAAACACCATTTATGCAATATGAATCAAATGTTAAAAGTACCAATCGGAGTACTCCCCCATCCCCAACGCCATCTATGTAATATGAATCAATTGTCAATTGCATATTGTGCAGTACTTTTCATAAAAAATAAAACGTCATCTATGTATTATAAATCAAATATCGAATGTCTACTAACTATTCTTCCAATTTTTACAAGTATAGATGCGCCAATGGGCCTCCCTAAATACCCCCCATTGAAAAAATGTCCCATCCGACCATTCCAATAACGTCACAATGAAATTTTATTCAAATTATAAGTCGCGCATGCGCAGTATCAAAAAGAGCAAAAATGACCAGAATGGACCTTAGATTCTCTTATGGAGATTTACATGGGAAATTGGTCGATTTTGGGCTAGAACCCGTGCAGCCCCTTTACTAATTAATTTAAAAAAGTCCCTTAAATTAAAAAAAATTGATCCAATAACTATTTGGTTTTACTTGTGTTTATATAATTAAATTTCTTTTTACGTACCATTGGCCGAAAAAATGATACAGAGCATACATCATCCAACATTTTCTTTTTCGTTTTGCGCCTGTTTGAACAATTTTTAATTACACAAGATTTCACCATTTTAACTTATAACAATAAAAATCTAATCATATATCAACCTATACTTCGTGATATATCATATCAACAATCTGTCACGTTAATTTTTAGGGTAAGACTTCATTAATTTTTACATATTTCAGTCGGTTTAAAATCGCTATATTCAGATCATGGAATTATTGCTTAACAGCGCCCGCTTCGGCAACTTAGTAAAACAAAATTTTACGCTTTTGGATGGACACTTTTTATATACAGACTGAATTCTCCTTACCTCTACCCTCCATAGTATAGATAGATAATAATAAACAAATAACGACTATAAATAGATACAAGAGGACGCCACTGTAGCACGAGAGTCATATTTAAAAGAAACGTTAAGAAATATACATCTGTCAACATTCATTCATTTTATAAAATGCTACATTGTATCACATTCATGATAACTGTGTTTTTTTGTGTAAACATTATTATAAGTACAAATTTGAAATCACCAGAATTTAGTAACAAAACACGTATTGTTGGTGGTGCTGACTGTGAGAAGAATTATCCATTTATGGTATCATTAGAGGGAAAGATTGAGGGTAAAGTACGTCATTTTTGTGGTGGTTCATTAATACAACAACAGTGGGTACTTACTGCAGCACATTGTGTGGAAGCTGCTATCCAATTTAATATTGAAGCATTTGCTGTCATTGGCTACAAAAATAAAACACAAGGAGAAGGAATACTAATTGATCGTTCTGTTATACATCCCAGATGGAAAGGAATAAAGAGCGGTAATGATATTGCGATGGCTCATCTATTAAATCCAGTTAACACCTCAGAATTCATAAATTTACCTTCCAAAGATGGTAAAATTTGCAAAACATGTTTAATTATGGGATGGGGTCAAAGATCACACACTGATGAGAAAGGGCCAGAAATTTTACAATGTGCACAAACGAGAGTCATATCTAAACTTACGTGTAAAAAAATGGTAGGGCCAATATTTGCAGTAAACCACAATTTTCGTGATTTAGTTTGTGTGTTTAGTAAAAAAAAATCTTCTTGTTTTGGAGATTCAGGGGGTCCAATGTTATGTGGTAATGTTCAATATGGTGTTGCATCCTGGGTAGTTGATTGTTCAGGTCTCTTTCCCCAAGCATACACTAGTGTGGAAAGGCATCTAAATTTTATTTATCACACAATAAATAAGGTAAACTCAGTTTCATTAAATTTGATGTTATTTTTTATAGTTTTGGTAGTATTAAAAGTTAACTAGGCGTATATGTAATCATTATATCAACAATTTTGTATACAAAATTATATTTCAATAAATTAATAAGGCTATAACCACTAAATTTGTTTTAGTTATTTTATTCCACATGACTCCAATATCAGCCATTCTGAATTGCTAGTTTTTGTTCGACAAACATATAGATTAGATGTGTTTTGGTATACTCACGAAGTATAGATACCGGTATACTCTTCTATTTTCTACTATCGAACAATATGGAACAAAGAATCTGCAATAAATTTTGCAATAAAAAATAAAGTTTGCCAATGTATTAAAACTATTGACTGTGAAATTTGGTAAATTTACTATGAGCAAACCAAGGCTGTATGAAGGGTATGAACGCTTCAAAGAAGGCCAAGAAGACATTGATGGACGCCCGAGCACGTCAACAACTGATGAAAACGTCGAATCAGTGAAGCAAATGTTTCTGAAAAATCGTCGAATTAATATAAGGTAAGTTGCTGAGGATGTTGGTATGCGATTGTATCGGATCTTTTGGGCATGAAACGTGTGGCAGCGAAGAGTGTTCCAAAATTGCTCAATTTCGACCAAAAATAAAGCCGCATGAATATCGCTCAGAGGCTTTTTGATACCGCCAACGACGATCCAAATTTCCTTAAAAAGGTCATAACTGGTGATGAAACATGGGTATATGGCTATGACATCGAAACCAAAGTCGAATTAATCCAATCAATCCAATGAAACTGGCCAGAAAAACCAAGACCAAATAAGTTCAGTCGAATGTAAAGGTTTTGCTCACTATTTTCTTCAATTACAATAAGTTCTTGCACCAAGGTCGTACGGTCAACATTGAATATTACCTGAAAGTTATGAGACGTTTGCGCGGAAAAATACGACTAAAACGCAAAGATTTATAGAAAAACCAGTCATGGATTTTGCACCATGATAATGCACCGGCACATTCGTGAGTTTTTGACCAAAAACACCGGTCTCATGCCTCAACTACCAAACTTGGCAGGCTGCAACTTTTTCCTATTTCCAAAACTAAAAAGACCCATGAAAGGACGACGTTTTGCCACAATTAAAGAGATAAAGGCTACGTCGAAGAAAGAACTGATTGCCATATCCAAAATCGATTTTTAGAAAGTGCTTCGAAGATTGAAAGAAGCGCTGGCACAAGTGTACCTACCTATTATATCTGAAGGGGATTACTTTAAAGGGGACAAAATAGATATTCATAAATAAATAAAGATGTTATGATTTATTCAAAAATTCTCATACCAAGTATATATGAAGAAATTTAGAAGTGGGTTTAATAGACCCGTGGCTACCAGACTTGCATGCTTAAATTTGGTAACTAAAAATATAAATAATAATAAAACAAATAACGACTATAAATAGATACAAGAGGACGCCACTATAGCACGAGAGTCATATTTAAAAGAAACGTTAAAAAATACACATATCTGTCAAAATTCATTCATTTTATAAAATGCTACATTGTATAACATTCATGATAACTGTGTTTTTTTGTGTAAACATTATTTTAAGTAAAAATTTAAAATCATTAGAATTTAGTAACAAAACACGTATTGTTGGTGGTGCTGACTGTGAAAAGAATTATCCATTTATGGTATCATTAGAGGGAAAGCATAATGGTAAACTACGTCATTTTTGTGGTGGTTCTTTAATACAACAACAGTGGGTACTTACTGCAGCACATTGTATGATACTTTCTAGCCAAGAAAATATTGAAGCAATTGCTGTCATTGGCTACAAAAATACAACACAAGGAGAAGGAATACCAATTGATCGGTCTGTTATACATCCCAGATACGACTTAGCAAAGACCGGTAATGATATTGCGATGGCTCATCTATTAAATCCAGTTAATACCACAGAATTTATAAATTTACCTTCTAAAGATGTTAAAATTTGCAAAACAGTTTTAGTTATAGGATGGGGTTCTAGATCAGAAACTGATCAGGAAGGGCCAGAAATTTTACAATGTGCACAAATGAGGGTCTTATCTAAACACATGTGTAAAAAAATGGTAGATCCGCTCAGAAAAATAATAATAAATTTTCGTGATTTAGTTTGTGTGTTCGGTGATCAAAAATCCGTTTGTTTTGGAGATTCTGGGGGTCCAATGTTGTGTGGTAATGTTCAATATGGTGTTGCATCCTTTGTAGTTGATTGTTCAGGTTACTATCCCCAAGCATACACTAGTGTGGAAAGGCATCTAAATTTTATTTATCACACAATAAATAAGGGAAACACAGTTTCATTAAATTTGATGTTATTTTATATAGTTTTGGTAGTATTAAAAGTTAACTAGGCCTATATGTAATCATTATATCAACAATTTTGTATACAAAATTCTATTTCAATAAATTAATAAGGCTATAACCACTAAATTTGTTTTAGTTATTTCATTCCAAGAAGGGTTTTTGAATAGTTCATTGTCATTGTAAAACTGTTTAAATCAGTAAAACACTTAATAATCCAGTGTCCACTCTTCTCTGAAGAACAGAAAATTGCGAAGATTGCTAGTGACCTAAAAACTGTTTTAACTACCAATATAGACAGAGTTTTACAATTCTTCAACCTTATTAACATGTATAGCTTAATTTAATGTTTTGTAATGTTTTTTTTTACGCCGCTCATATGCGGCTAATGCAAAATAAAAATAAAAACCGCTGCTCATGAATCAATAAATAATTAAGCACAGATTAAAAAAAAAGATGTACCAATAATTACACATGCATGGAGGGAGTAAGAGATTTGCCTATTTGTGCTGAGCTAGGGGTAGGGGGTTAGTTAATAATTGTTAAAAAATCTGGTTATGTAATATTAGATCGGCTCCAAAAAAGTAATTACCACTAGCAACAGTTAAACCGGTCAATACAGAATGGCATCATGACAGTTGAACTACTCAACAGTGCAAAACATTGTAATAGAGAGCACAGTAGGTTGCATAACTAAATATTAAGTTTTTTTTATTGTATGGAAAAAATAGTTTTTATTTCGAAACTTATTAGCTATTATTTATTATCTCAATTAAATAAAATATTTTTTTACCTATATACGAGGTTTGTTCAGAAACAAACGGGAATTTTGAATTTCACAGGGAACATAATTCGTTTCTTGAAAAAAAAATTTATGTTGGTACACATATCCCTAATTTATGTTCACAATATCAGCCATTTTGCGTTTTTAGTTTCTGTTTGACCTACAGACTTAATTCGAGCCTGGACATCACACTTTTCACTTTCAAGATAAATACTGCAAAAAGAAGATTCTGATCTTCGTTATTTTTATCGTAAATGTAAGCTTAAGAAGCTTCTTCTAAATGAAAACTGGTGCTTCTTTCATTCTTCGTTGTCAATGAATTCATCGTTAGTCATAAGGCTCTCCGTTATTTAGTTTCAATCCAATCTTACTATGTGGCTGCTCGCAAACACGGTCACTTGTGGTCGACACTGGTGGCTGCCACCAGCAGCTTTGCGGCGTTTTAGTGGCTGCCACTGGTGGTTGCGACAAACAAATTTTCTGGGTTCAGTCTCTAGATATTGTTTTGATAAAATCACTCATGTTGGTTATTTTGTTAATGAAAAGACGAAAACACAGTCGATGTATTTTGTAAAGAAATCAACGTTTTTGGGTGCATCCCATCTTAAAAACTTGAGAGCGAAATGAGTTTTATAATTTTTGAAAGATTTGCAACTTCAGGACGACAAATTTTTCATGTATTTTGGAATGAGATGTATAATTAATATTGTTTCTTATAGAACACTGGAAAAAAGAGGATACACGAACGCGAAAAAGTATAGCAACTGTAGAAAGACTGGCCATAACATTGAGGTGAGTTAACATTAATGGTTTTCAAATCATTGGACTACCCACTAAATCTATAATTCAAAGGAAGTGTCTGTGTTGACTGTGTTTACTTGGGTAAAAAGTGGCCAGTTTGTCGCTTGGATGAACCACTTCGGAAGACTTGTGTGCGCCGGGTCTATATACATACCATGAAAATTTCAATCAGCAGCTAGTGACGGTCACCGGTGACGACCACAAGCGGTCGTGTTTGCGATGAACCTTGGATGAACCACTTCGGAAGACTTGTGTGCGATGGGTCCATAGGCATACCATGAAAGATTTAGTCAGCAGTTACTGACGGCCACCGGTGGCGACCACAAGTGGTCGTATTTGTGATCAGCCTTTGATTGCTAGTACTTGTTGAGTAGGATGATTCTATGCAACGCTTCACCTAAAGATTAGGTATACCTGCAATCAAATATTTTTAATTTTACTAATTTAATAATTAAAAGCATTACCATTTGTTCCTGTTGAGAACTTGAATAGCATTTTACTGTGTGACACAATTACTGTTTTGGAAAAATTGTTGGCACACAAGTAGAACTATTTGGTAGAACAGATTTTTTGTTTCCAATAAAATAATTGCTACAAATTATATGGCTGGGTGTTGGTGTCCAAAAAGATTTCGCACCACTAAAAAATATTTTAGCATTTATTTTTACTACATTTATCTACATGTTAATTGTATAATCCATTCTGATATCACCTATATCCAAATATGTATATTTCGATATTGTCGCGCTTGGAGAGATTTGAGGTATGTGCATTAATGTTTTGTGATGAGGGGTAGCTTTACTAGAGGCACTTCCCACCCAGGTCGTGGTTATCTACCCCTTGGTTATGTATCCTGCTGAAGGCAGAAAACTAACCAAGGGGAAGATGATATAAACAACAGGAAACAAACAACAAATATATTATTAAAAAACAAACAATGAATAACGAATAACTAAATACAATAATCTTATCTAATCTTACCAAATAAAACTATATGGTGGCATGTCACACTTACTCACGAAAATATATCAAGAGTTACAACGGCCCAGACCCAAGGGTCTGTTTTAAGGACACCCCAAAGGGTGAACCTTACAGACAACCTCAGACTCCGAACTCCTCCAGTGCGACCTCAACGACGCTCTTTTATAGCCAATTCTTACGCTACGTGAGAATAAGAATTAAACTATATAAGGTCACCTTGAAATCTAACGTACTGACTTTGGCCTGGATAATTACAATTAAAAATAATACAATAAAATATCAAACAATTAATAATATATAGGTTATACTTACTTTTGTATTTTCACTTTAGCTATCCATTTTTGACTTGTAACAACACTATTGAGTGCGTTAGATTCCTTAACGGTTAGAGGCCTCTGACGATTCTTCCACCCATTCGAGGCGCTACGCGAAGAGAGAAGAACATATCATCAACATCAATACATATGTCAGCAACTAACTTTCATTAACATTTTCACCTGTATTGTATTTTATATTAAACAGTAGTGTTATATTAAATATCTATCCTGTTCATCAGTGTGTCTTTCTGTGATTAGTGTCATAATTGCTCTTTGTCCTCTACATAGAACCTCACCCCTTTGTAATAACATCCTTACCAACCACCCCACAACTTTCCATTAGATCCGTCACAAGCGCTAAGATCAGGAAACGTATGTTACGTGGTTACGTGCGTATATCGAATAAATAAAAATAATAATAAAACAAATAACAACTATAAATAGATGCAAGAGGACGCCTCTGTAACACGATGATAATTTTTAAATTTAAAAATATACATATCTGTCAAAATTTATTCAGTGGGTATGTAAAATGCTACATTATATCTTATTATTGATGACTATGCTTTCATGTGTAAACATTATAAAAAGTACAAATTTGAAATCTCCAGAATTTAGTGATATAGTCCATGTTGTTGGTGGTCATGATTGTAACAAGGATTATCCATTCATGGTATCTTTACAACGACTGGATGAGGGTGAACTATATCACTTTTGTGGTGGTTCATTACTACAACAACAGTGGGTACTTACTGCAGCACATTGTGTGGAAGATATTATCCAACTTGATCCTGAAATATTTGCGGTTATTGGCTACAAAAATAAAACACAAGCAGAAGGAATACCAATTGATTACGCTGTTATACATCCCAAATATAAATCAGTAAAGCATGGTAATGATATTGCAGTGGTTCATCTATTAAATCCAGTTAACACTACAGAATTTATAAATTTACCTTCCAAGGATATTAAAAATGATATAATAAAAGTTTGCAAAGCTTGTTTAATTATTGGATGGGGTCTTAGATCAGAGACTGATAAGAAATTGCCAGAAATTTTACAATGTGCACAAATGAGAGTCGTATCTAAACACACGTGTAAACAAATGATCTCAGGAATATCCTCAGGAGGTTTACTTCAAATAGTAATACCAACATTTAATTTTCGTGGAATAGTTTGTGTGTTCGGTGATAAAAAATCCATTTGTTTTGGAGATTCAGGGGGTCCAATGTTGTGTGGTAATGTTCAATATGGCATTGCATCTTATGTAATAGGAGGTTGTAAAGGTCACTTGCCTCAAGTATACACTAGTGTGGGTAGTCATCTAAATTTTATTTATGACACAATGAATAAGGGAAACTCGGTTTCATTAAATTTGATGTTATTGTATATAGTTTTGGTACTATTGAAAATTAATTAGGCCTACCTATATATAATCAACCATTTTGTATACAAAATTTAATTTCAATAAATTAATAATTCTATAACTACAAAATTCGTTTTAGTTATTTCATTCAAAGGAGAGTTTTTGAATAGTCCATTGTCATTGTAAAACTGTTTAGACGTTATCCAGCAATTCAAATATTTAACGTTACAAGTGCGCAATGACTCCTTTTCTATATTTCATAATAATATCAGAAGTATCAATAAAAACTTGGATGAGTTAACAGTATTACTTGACACGATTAACCATAACTTTGATTGTATAGTATTAACCGAAAACCTCCAAATTTTTAATACCGATTCAATTAATTTACCAGGCTATACAACCATCTATAATGAAGGTCAATTGAATAAAAATGATGGTGTTGTAATTTTTATAAAAAATTCGTTAGATTTTAATTATGAAATAGTAAGCATTGATGAAACCAGAGCAATTTATCTTAAGATTTACTTCAAAAATCAGAAAATAGATATAATAGCTATATACAAAAATCCTCCAGTTCCCATAAATAATTTTAACAATAAATTAGAACAATTCCTTCGGTCAAATTTATTTAATAAAAACAATACATGTATCCTTCTAGGAGATATCAACATAAATATACTAGACATAAATCCAGATGTCAATGAGTATCTGAACATCTTAATTATTCTCATAACTGACCACAAGCCTACAGCCTTAAGATTACAATTACCTGAAAAAGAAAATAATAATATTAATAAGAATATGCATTTTGTAAAAAAATACGTTAATTATGAGAAATTAAAAGAACTTAAAAATGAAACTTGGTTGGCATTTTATAACACACAGAATATAGAAACAGCATCTACCATTTTTACTAGTACCAGTAGTACCTTAAACCATTACATAAAAAATAACACAAAATTTGTTATTATTAAAAACAAATATAAAAAAAGAAAAGAGTGGCTAACCACTGGTTTAGTAAATTCAATAATTAACAAAAACAAACTGTATAAAAGAATGAAAAATGATTCTAATAACATAAATTTTAAAAATGAATTTAAATCATATAACAACAGATTAAACCATCTAATCAAAAAAACTAAAGAAGATTATTTTAAAACATGTATCCAACAACACACAGGTAATAGAAGTTATGGCAAACTACTAAATTCATAGAGGGTAGGAAGGAAATTCATGAAATAAAAAAAAGGTGTGGCAGTCAGTGGGACTGCCGGCAGAAGTTATACTTCTATGCACTGTTAACAAATAAAACTTAATAACTACAAACACAGGCAAGTAGAATAGTATATTACGCTACAAGGGACGAAAGTTGAATTTTCGGCCCTGCACGTCATGATGCCCGTGGCGAAGCCGAGGGCATCATGACGCGCAGGACCGAGATTTCAACTTTTGGCCCGTGTAGTGTATACTATTTTTCTTCATACCTCGGTCCTTGCGTAACGAGAGGAACGAGCGAAGCGAGTGCAGCTGGTCGTGGGACAGGCATCAAATACATTCGAAGAGTCAAGTTTTGTCATATTTTTTAAAAATAAATTAATTCCGTTCTATCAAAGTTTTATTTATTTTCATTAGTTTAACAAATTATATTAATTATAATAACATTTATAAAGCAAAACAGGAAGTAAATGTTAAAGACGACAAAACATCATGACGAGCAGGGCCGAAAATTCAACTTTCGTCCCGCCGTAAACAGGGAGTAAATGTTAAACTTTCTTCCCTGCAATTAGGGACGAAAGAACGTACTTTCGACCGAGGTATGAAGAAAATATATATTTTTTTAAATTAACTGTATTCAATTAAATAAATACTTAGAAAAATAAGACCAGTTGATGTGTGTCCTTAAAAACTAAACAGTAAAATGATCAATGTACAAAAAAAGTGTTTACAAAACCCCGTAATGTAATAGTTATTTACGTAACGAGTTATGAAAAGTCCAATTTTGTTTAACGAGTGTGATGTTGCAGCAAGAGCGTAGCGAGTGCTGCAAATGAACACGAGTTAAACAAAATGGCGTTTTATAACGAGTTCCGTACAAGATTTTTTATAATTTTGACGAAATTCCATAATTAAAGAAAATCATAATTATCTAATAATAATTAAAAACAATACATCTAGTTCTCGTGTTTATTTTGCATTGACACCTTTCTAATGACAATTCTATTTAATACAGATATAATTAAAAGGTAAGTTTCTGATTTACCTAAATATTAAGTATACCTACTTAATTAATTTTTTGTTTAAAAATGTCTGCTTTTAAATATTTCTTTAATAAAGTTAGTATAAAATAGTTCTTAGTTGTTTATATTTGCTTTATATTTTTCGTAACTTGTTTTGTAATGAAGTTTTCAAAACTAGTTACGTAAAGTTTTACTTTTCAAAACTAGTTATGAAAAGTAATGACTTTCAAAACTGACAGCAGTTTTGAAAAATGTCACTTTGCTTGTCAAAATTATAAAAAATAATTATAATGCAAATTACTGAATACATATTATGATTAATATAAAATACTAAACTTTATATTATGTTTACTTACGTGACAGAATTATAAAGTAATCTGTCAAACACAATGTAATACGTTACTATGATATTCCAAAACATTAGCTCAGATTGTTTTTTGTGTATCTATCTCTTTTCAATGTACCTACTGATACCATAGATGTGTTTCTGTCTCTCTCTTACTCACACCATTACATATGTAATGATTTTTCCCATTTACCTACACACTAATTCATTCCACAGAGTGTCCGAATAGAAGTATAACTTCAAAAAATTAACAGATTCAAACGGTATAACCCATTCAAATAATTTAGAGATAGCAAATACTTTTTTGGTCCTCCGTCCAGAAACAATACTATTAATTACTTCAAAATCGTCCGGAAAATGGCATTTTAGCTTTTAGAATATCTAAAGAGATGGCGCTATGAGTTTAAATTTTAAGTCACCAAAAATACATAATAAATATAACTTTTAATTAAATTTAATTAAAAACAACGTACAATATACTAAACTTACCTATAACTTTTTCTAAATGTAAGCAGGATTCTAATTTACATTTTTCTTCAAGCGTATAATAATAACTATATTACTTTTTGCAACACAGACCGTAGAAATATCCCATTATTTTACTAGTACAAAAATGAATTTTCATTATTGTACTAATAAAATAATGGGGCGTTGTAATCAAGTAGGTAGGAACTGTCATTTTTAAACTTATTTAATTTGACGTTTGTCTGTTTTGAAAATTTTGTGAAAAATGTCTCAAGAATTGCAATGTACGCCTCCGGAATTAGTTGAAATAGCTAATTCCAGTATTGAAACTCTAATTCCAACGAAGTCGCGTAAACTGTATGATTTTGCATACGAAAAATTTCTAAAATGGTGCAATGAATATAATGTACAGCAATACACGGAAAACGTTATGCTTGCATACTTCACGAATTTGTCCAGAAAGTTTAAAAGTTCTACTCTATGGGCACAGTATTCAATGATTAAAAGTCAATTAAACATTAAACATAATGTTAAAATAGAAAAATATAGCAAATTAATTGCATTTATAAAGCGCCAAGGGGAAAATTATACACCGAAAAAATCAAAAGTATTAACACAAGATCAATTTGATAAATTTCTCAAGGATGCACCAAATAATGTTTATTTAGCAACAAAGGTAGGTACTTTCTTATTTCTTTTTAATCATTATTACGTTTATTAAACCGTTGACAGTGATATCTACTAGCAGATCAATATTTAACTTGACAGCAAATATTACCTCATTTCCTACTTATAACATTTAATGACGGTAGCTCAGTGGCAGAGCTTTTGTCTTCGGTCGCAAAGGTCAGCGGTGCTAATCCCGGTGCTACCAGCTTTTTTTTTATTTATTTCAACGTTTGTTTTAGGTTATATTAATATTTGGAGTCACAGGAGCCCTTAGATGCGATGAACTTGTTAATTTAAAGTCTAGCGAAATCCAAGATTTGGGAAATTTAATTTTGGTTAAAATCATAAACACAAAAAACAAAAAACAACGGTCGTTTACTATAATTGGCGATTTTTATTTGAATTTGGTAAGACAGTATACGGCTCTTCGTCCGGATGATATTGGCCTGCAGCGATTTTTTATTAAATACCAGAATGGTAAATGTCACCGTGTGGTAATGGGTATCCACAAAATATCAAACGTACCAAAAGACGTTGCTACGTTTTTGAAATTAACAAATCCTCATGAATATACAGGACATTGCCTTCGGAGGACTTCCGCAACTATTTTAGTTGAGAACGGAGGTGATATTACCGCTTTAAAGCGGCATGGTGGATGGAAATCCACCAGTGTTGCTGAAGGGTACTTAGAGGATTCCATTTCCAGTAAAACACAAACTGCACAAAAAATACTTAATTGGCAAGAACAACCAAGTAATAGTTCTGGAATCGCTGACATAATAATCGACAATCAATTTACTAATAATATGATGTATACCAATGACAAAATTGTAAATGTCGAAGCTGAAAGCGGTGGCAGTGGCTTAAATTTAAACAACTGCAGTATACAAAACTGCACATTTAATATTACTGTTAATAAATAGGTAACACTTTATGTAATTTTTCGTTTGTATTAATTAAATAGTTGAGATATAAACAAAGCCTTCTATATTTTTTATAAAATGCATATTATTATTACGCTTGAAGAAAAAATAGTATATGTTACTCGGAGCAGAAGGCCCATTATACGTTTCGCCCAGTTTGCACAGCCTCGGCTAGCGCCTCGGCAGTGCAAGAATCTGGGCTCAACAATAATGTTGGCCTTCTACTCCTAGTAACATAATATACTATTAATTTCTCTCACAACTTGTATTATAAAATTTGACATTTATGTCAATTTACAACTACTTATCATTCGATTATGGATATAATTCATTGTCTCTGCTATTTTTATATAAAATTATTAGATATTGATTTTAATATTTTCAATATAACAATTTTCTCTGTGCTTCTTATTAGCCAGAGATAATAGAATTAATTAATTAATTTGTCTATGTTATTAGCACAGTATTTGTATGCATAAAAATTAATTACCAGCTGACATTTTGTCGGCTATCTTCTAGTCAGTGGTCTTAGTTCAGTTAGCACAAGCAGTCAGGTCTTGAACATAACAGAACTTTTGAAAATATTAAAAATTAGTCGAACCAAAAAATAGTGTGTGTTACACGTCCGGAAAATATTTTGCAAGTGCTCGTATTGTTTCGCATCGGTGCTACGCACCTCGGCTACACAACTTTACTCGCTCTTGCAAAATGTCATTTTCCGTCCTTGTGTCACAAATAACTTGTTCGTTCTTGAATTATCATCCTAACATAATTCCTATTAATAAACCTTTACTTCCTACAATTCCACCACCAACCTTGTGTCACCCGATGCGTTTGGTTGCCTACCTAAAACATTACGATTTTGAATTGTGCGCGCCTATTTTTACGGAAATAAAAGGACGTAAAATGAATGAGACAGAGACGTTACTACTTACCGCCAAGAAGGTGAGTGTCATGGCCGTTCCTCTCAACCAGTCTAAATACTGTGTGTGAACAAAAAGTGAATAAACTGAGGGTTTATGTGCCCATGTGTTTCCAAACCATTAATAAATCTTCGTAAATGTGGATCATTAAGAAAGGGGCCCCTTACCATCATTCTGGACCGAAAACAACCAATGCAGGCCGGCAGGGAAGCCATTAAAGTAAGTGATCGTATATTATTTTCATAACTCGAAATAGGCAACCAAATTCCTAACTTTTGATCTTCTGGTCCTTCGATAATAAATGGTCCAACCATTTTTTTTTATCCTTCGAGCCAAGATAGAACAGTCCTGGGATTTTTTATAATTCACTTTTCGTATGAAGTTCAAAAGTTTTTTATACTATGCTTGATCGAGTTATCCTGGTAGGCATTTACTACCATTGTTCATGCTTGTAAATTACGTTAGATACATGCTTATTGTCCAAGTTTTTATATACCCCTTTCTTGTTTTGCGAGCCACTCTGTAGAATTTGCTCTCCTCTTTATGTTGTAAAACCAGTTTTGCGGCATAAACTTTAGTTTACTAGCAAATAACCAATTTCCAATATAGAGTTGTTTTTTTTGCAAACCTTTTTGCAAAATACCCAATAACCATTACGTGTTTTTCCTCTTTGTGTTGTAAAACCATTTTTACAGCATAAACTTTGTTTGTTTTGCAAACCCTTTTTGCAAAATACCCAATAACCATTACGTGTTTTTTCCTCTTTGTGTTGTAAAACCATTTTTACAGCATAAACTTTGTTTGTTTTGCAACCCTTTTGCAAGATTATCCAATAAACCATTACGTGTTTTCCTCTTTGTGTTCCAAAACCAATTTTGAAACATAAACTTATCAATACTGTGGAGTTTACGCCATTTTTCACCTGCCTGGTTGTAATTTGGTAATACATTTTAGAATATTGTTTATATCCCTATTTAAAACATGGCTTCTAAAAAGAAACATTTATTAGTCACCCGTAAACTGGCAACGTCAAGAATCCAAGAAACCTATGACTTGTCAGATGTAGTAATAAATGACCAAACCCAATTGACTTTGTTTAAAATAAAATTCCGTTTGTTAGAGTCTTTGTATGATGAATTCAAGTCAGCTCATTTAGAGGTGTTGTCATTAACTTCAGATGATGAATTTGAAACCGAAGATTTAGTTAGAAGAAATGTTGATGACATGTATTCAACAATCATTAACAGATTCGAAATGCTGTGTCCACCTCCAATTGACAATTTAAATCAATCTGTCATTCCTGTTCCTTCTGATACCAATCAAGTCAGACTTCCTAGGCTGGAATTGTTAAAATTTTCTGGAGATTCTTCCCAATGGCAGGCGTTTATTGATGTATTTGACCATTCAGTACATAAACGTTCTGACATCAGTGACGTGCACAAATTCCAATATTTGTTGTCAACCCTCACAGGAGATGCGTTTCGTCTCATAAAATCCATATCTTTATCTTCAGCTAATTATACTATTGCCTATAAAACTCTTGTTGATAGATTTTCGAACAAACGTTTAAACATCGTGACACACTGGCGTGCATTAAAGACCTTTCCCCCTTTATCAAGTTCCGATCCCAAAAAGTTGCGTTGTCTTGTGGACACCTTTAATGAAAATTTGTCCGTCCTCAAAAACCTAGATTGTGATGTCGACTCTTGGGATTTTCCCATTACCGATATGTTACTTGATAAACTGGATGCTAAAACCCGAGAGCGTTTTGAGCTCAGTTGTGATGCATCTATCATTCCAACTTTCAATATTTTAATGGATTTTCTAACGAAGCAGTGTGTAGCATTAGAAGCTGTCAATTCATCTAAAGTCACCCAACCTAATTCCAAGATAATTAAATCCGATTCGAGCAAAACCAAAGGTGTAATGGCCTACACCACCCAATCTTCGTCTTCTACACCAAAATTAGATAATGACGTATGTGCAATTTGCTCCCAAAACCATAAAATTTTTATGTGTCCCCCTTTCCAAGCGATGAGCCCAAGGGATCGATATGACGCAATTCGTAAGGCAAACAAATGTATTAATTGTTTTAGAAGTGGGCATCAGTCAGGCTCATGTCCATCGAATTACCGTTGCAAAACCTGTCGCAAATCTCACCACACTTTATTACATTTTCCTGATCATCCTGTTGTCAACAACAATCGATCGTCTCCAAATGCTCCTGCAGTCGTTGCTCATGTAATTAATGAATCGGATGGAGTAAGACATGATCCTAATGTTTTGGGTCTGTGCTCCAACGCAGATCCACCTTTCCCCACCACCACATTATTAGCCACAGCTTTGGTCCAGATTAAGGACAGATGGGGTCAGGCTCAGACCTTGAGGGCGTTAATAGATTCTGGTAGCCAAGCCAGTTTTATCCTGCAAAAATGTGTTAATCAACTTAAATTGAACACCTCTCCATATCAGTCGTCCGTTTTTGGTCTTGGTTCCGTCACTTCCCATTCACCCAAACGTATCGCACATTGCGAATTACGACCCTGTCGCTCTGACCAAAACTATTTTGGTTTAGATGCCATAATTTTACCCAAAATCTGTTCTTCGTTGCCTAATGTTCCATTAGATCCCAATCTTTGCCAGTTAGGTCCAAATTTCCCTCTGGCAGATCCCACATGGTATAAGTCTTCCCAAATTGATTTATTACTAGGAGCAGATGTTTACCATGCCATTATGCGCACCGGCCACTTATCGATTAACGATTCTTCCTTGATTGCTTTTGAAACTATTTTTGGTTGGGCTTTGATAGGACCTACTATCATACCATCTAATCCAGTTCAGGCTCTCCTATCCGTTTATGATTATCCAGTAGATAATCTGACCAAATTCTGGGATGTCGAAGAGATTCCTGGGAATATTAAAATACACCCCGATGATAAAAGGGTTGAAACTTATTTTCAAAAGACCGTGTCTCGTGAACCTAATGGCCGTTTCCAAGTTTCACTACCCTTCAAAGTTGAACTTCCCACTTTTGAAAATTCCGCTACTGTAGCTCACCGCCGATTTCTTTCATTGGAAAGAAAACTCACAAAAGACCATGTCTTATGTACCCTATATCAAGAGTTTATGCGTGATTATTTAGTATCGGGACACATGTCCGAATTGTCCTCTCCGCCATTGGATAACGATAATTTACTATATCCCCCACCATCCAGTTTTTAAAGTTGAGAATGGTAATCCCAAAATTCGCGTGGTTTTTGACGCCAGTGCTAAAGCCCAAAACCAATTATCCTTAAATGACACTCTCTATGTTGGTCCCAAGTTGCAGAACGAAATAGTATCAGTTTTGTTGCGTTTCCGAACCAAACCTTTGGTCTTCACTTGTGATATCCGTCAAATGTATCGTCAGATTTTAATCCACCCAAGCCAAAGACGATATCAACTGATTTGGTGGCGATTCACACCAGAAGAACCTCTCAAAACCTTCCAATTGAACACTGTCACCTATGGTGTTTCGACATCACCCTTTTTGGCTATTCGATGTCTTGCACATCTTGCAGAGATTTATAAAGATGAATTCCCCCTTGCTTCCAAGGTCTTGAGAGAAGAATTATATGTTGATGATATTATCACTGGCGCCGAAACGTTAAGTGATGCTTTAGAACTTCAGCGACAACTAATTTGTTTATTGAAACGTGGTTGCTTTGAATTACGAAAATGGTCGTCTAATTCTCCCCGGTTGTTAAAAGCCATTCCCATAGACCATCGACAGCAAAATAATCTTTCCTTTGACATTTCCGACGCCCTTAAGATTTTAGGATTGCAGTGGCATGCAAATGCTGACTCCTTTGTATTCAAGGTTATTCCCAATGATTCTAAATGTACGAAAAGATCAATTTTGTCCCAAATTGCCCGCATTTATGATCCTATTGGATTCATGTGTCCTGTTACCTTTTTTGCCAAATTGCTTATCCAAAAGCTATGGATCGCAGGTTCTGATTGGGATGAATTGGCACCCCCTACTATATGCTCCAGTTGGGAACATTTTATTCAATCTCTACCCCAGGTCGCAGATATAGCTATTGATCGTCAAACGACATGTCAATTACATGCCTTTTGTGATGCCTCAGAATCTGGATATTCTGCGGTAATTTATTTTCGACTTACAAATGACACTGCTGAAACCTTTACCCAATTTGTCATCGCCAAATCCAAAGTGGCACCTATAAAAACATTATCCATTCCTAGACTTGAACTGTGCGGCGCAGTTCTGTTGTCCAACTTAGTTGAATTTGTTATCAACACCTTCCGAGATACTATTACTATTGATTCAATTCATGCGTGGACGGATTCTACCGTCGTTTTGAGCTGGATCCATTCTTTTCCAAACCAATACAAACCATTTGTAGCCAATCGAATATCTCATATTCAGGATCGTATTTCTCCCAATCATTGGCGCCATGTTCCTACTTCTTCCAACCCTGCTGACATTGCGTCGCGAGGTTGTAAGCCAAATGAACTTCCCGGGGTTTCTACATGGTGGGCGGGTCCTCCATGGCTCCTATTACCAGATTCTCAGTGGCCTCGAGAATTACCAAGTAATCCAGATGTTTCTCTCCCTCTTAGTGAGAATAAGATAACTGCCTTGTTGGTTGCAAAACCAGATGCCATTCTGACTCCCTTGTTTACACGATATTCCAACTTGAGGAAAATTCAAAGAATCGTTGCATACTGTTTCAGGATGCTCCGCCCCATTCGTGGCCTAGATGCCATTCCCAATGGTCCTATTTCCGATCAGGAATTATCCTTTGCGCTAGACGGTATTATAAAATCCGTCCAAGCTATTTCATTTGCTTCCGAATTGTTGTTGATTCAAACGCAACAAAGTTTACCAAAAGGGTTGGCTAGACTAGCTCCACTCCAAGATGAACACGGATTGCTCCGTGTCGGAGGTAGGTTAAGACAATCTTCTATCCAATTCGATGCGAAATATCCTATTTTGCTTCCTCGTCGTTATATGCTCACCGACTTGATCATCCGCAAGGTGCATGTAGACTCCTGTCATGCTGGTTTCCATACGACAATGTATTTAATCCTCCAAAAGTTTTGGATAATTTCCTCCAGACGAGCAGTACGCTCCGTATTGTCCAAATGTTATCGTTGTTTCCGTCTCAATCCAAAGCCCTATCAACCCCGAATGGCTGATTTACCTTCCTCCCGTGTTTCCGCTGTTAAGCCATTCAGTTGTGTAGGTATGGACTATGGTGGCCCATTTCATATCATCCATCGTCGGCATCGAGGGGCCAAATCCTATAAGGTTTATATCTGCCTATTTGTATGTTTCTCCACCAAAGCCATCCACGTGGAAGTTGTCAACGACCTTACGGCGGAGGCTTTTCTCGCGGCTCTCAGGCGATTTATTGCTAGACGTGGTCGTTGTTCCAAAATATACAGCGATTGTGGTACCAATTTCGTCGGTGCAGAAAGAATCATGCAGGAATATTTACAAGTCGCTGCTACTGGAGAATCCATCAAATGGATATTTAACCCGCCAGGTGCTCCACATTTTGGAGGACTCTGGGAAAGTGGAATTAAGTCTGTTAAAAAACATTTATACCGAGTGATTGGTCAACAACGATTAACTTATGAGGAGTTTTTTACTCTTGTTACAAAGATTGAGGCGTTGTTAAACTCACGTCCTTTAACCCCTGTCTCTTCGGACCCACATGATTTAACCGTGTTAAGTCCTGGACATTTTCTTACGTTGGAACCCATCACTTCCTTCCCGGAGCCTGACCTCCAGCATGCAAAGCTGTCTTTGTTGTCTCGTTGGCAATTGATTCAACAATTGCACCAATCCTTCTGGTCTAGATGGAGCCAAGAGTACCTTCTCACGTTGCATCAACGATCCAAATGGACCGGCGAAAATCCTCTCCAACCATCTGTTGGACAGTTAGTCCTCCTGCGTGATGAAAACCTTCCCCCTCTTCATTGGCGTCTTGCGCGTGTTGCTGAATTGCACCCAGGCAGGGATGGCATTTACAGAGTCGCCACCGTCAAAACTAAAGATGGTACCTTTAAAAGACCTTTAGTTAAGCTATGTCCGTTACCGTGTACTTACGAGGATTAACTCGATCCTAGTTAAGTTTTTCTTTTTTGTTTGTCTATTGTATTTTTTGCTTTACAACTGTAGAGCACCTTCATTATTATTTGTTTTACCTTTGTTTAAAATAACCTCGTTATTTTGGTGGGCGGAATGTTCGTTCTTGAATTATCATCCTAACATAATTCCTATTAATAAACCTTTACTTCCTACAATTCCACCACCAACCTTGTGTCACCCGATGCGTTTGGTTGCCTACCTAAAACATTACGATTTTGAATTGTGCGCGCCTATTTTCACGGAAATAAAAGGACGTAAAATGAATGAGACAGAGACGTTACTACTTACCGCCAAGAAGGTGAGTGTCATGGCCGTTCCTCTCAACCAGTCTAAATACTGTGTGTGAACAAAAAGTGAATAAACTGAGGGTTTATGTGCCCATGTGTTTCCAAACCATTAATAAATCTTCGTAAATGTGGATCATTAAGAAAGGGGCCCCTTACCATCATTCTGGACCGAAAACAACCAATGCAGGCCGGCAGGGAAGCCATTAAAGTAAGTGATCGTATATTATTTTCATAACTCGAAATAGGCAACCAAATTCCTAACTTTTGATCTTCTGGTCCTTCGATAATAAATGGTCCAACCATAACTATTGTTGAATACTTTACATCTGTTGGCAAAAAATTAGCACAAAATATAAAATCGGCAAATCCTCTTAACGTAAAAACCATTACCAACTCTTGTGTTATTCTGCCCACGTCAGAAGAGGAAATAAAATGTACCATACTGAATTTAAAAAAAAAAAGAAATCTCCTGGCAAAGACGGTATAACCTCTGAGATGATGCAAGCAGTCGTAGAATTTATTAGTAAGCCACTGGCCTTCCTAATAAATAGATGTATTAATGAAGGATATTTTCCAGATGAGTTTAAAGTAGCAGTTATAAAACCCATTTTCAAAAACGGCGACAGAACACTTCCTGAAAACTACAGACCAATTTCCCTCATCCCTACACTTGGAAAAGTCTTCGAAAATATTATTAAAGACCGTATAGATACGTACTTATATAAATTTAATATTATTTCTGATAAGCAATTCGGCTTTAAGGCAGGTAAGTCAACACAAGATGCAATAGCTTATTTAACAGAAAAAATTTATTCTGCAATGGATAAAAAACGGCCTGTTATATGCATCTTTGTCGATCTTACTAAAACCTTTGACACGGTGAGTCATTCAGTTCTCTTACAAGTACTAGAAGGAATTGGTTTTAGAGGCCCCAACTATAAACTGTTTGAAAGCTACTTAAATAATAGAAGACAGTGTATAAAAATTGGAGAAACATTAAGTAACAGCCAAACAGTTACCTGCGGAGTTCCTCAAGGCATATTATTAGGCCCAATTTTGTTCTCATTATATATCAATGATCTGCTTGATTTGATTATCAAAGGAGATGCCATAAGCTTTGCAGATGACACAGCAATTTTTTATGAAGATAATGATTGGTCAAATCTCAAAGACAAAATAGAATCAGACTTTCACAATATATTAAACTTTTTCAATAGTCGACTGCTTACTGTTAACTTCAATAAAACCCATTATTTACCATTCACGAGCTACTCCGCTTATTTACCAAACTTTAATTAAATGAGTATCCCGATCCAGGAGGGCACCTTAATAATTCAGTCCCGAACATCCTCTAAATATCTTGGCATTCACATTGATCCCCATATGAGATGGGATATCCATTCAAAAAAACTAGTTCGCAAATTAAGGTCACTAATACCAAAATTTAAATTATATAAAAAATTCTGTAATTTTCAGCAACTTACATGTCTCTATCATGCTTTTGTCCAATCCCATCTATCTTATGACCTGATTGCGTGGGGTAGTCTCACAAAAAATTATCTAGAACATATAGAAGTTTTACAAAAATGGATTCTAAAAATAATTCTTGGTAAACACAGAGCATACCCTAGCGAACTTGTCTATAAAGATAGCAGCATCTTCGACATTTACCAGATGTATTGTAGTTGTATTCTTATTTTTCAACACAAAACAACACCTATAAAACACGATATAATCAAGGATCAGTGGAAGTCCCGTTTAGTTCAAAAACTATTGGTCATATAAATACCTGGCTGCAAGAATTTTTAATTTACTTCCTACTGATTTTAAACAAATATCTAATCCAAATTTCTTAAAAAAAAAACATAAATAAGTGGATTAAGTCTAAATCAAGAGAAGAGATTCACCGTTTGATAGACCTTAAAAACGATGGAATCTATTAAAATAAGTACAAACATATAATTTTAGGATAAATTGCATTTGGTAGGAAACGCTTATTATTTATTATTATTTATTAATTCACAGGTAATACACTTAATTCGTTAGAGTTCTACAAGTCCTGGAGTCCTTATTAACTATTACTTATATCAATTTTCTTATTATGAGGTTCTAATCATTATGGTTCAGTAATTTCCTACTTTGTTTCAACAATATCGCCGCTCGCGGATTTTTATCCTTGCAGTTGGTTTTTTGTTTATTTACATCTGTATTGATCGATATATAAGTATTGTTAATTGTATTTATATTTTTTATGTGAATAAACTTATTATTATTATTATTATAAAGTAAATAACAAAAAAGTAAAAGTTGTATAAAAAATAAAAATAAAATAATTTTTTTATCTATAAACGAGGTTTGTTCAAAAAGAAACGGGAATTTTGAATTTCACGGGCTATTCGATTCTCGACAAAAAAAATTATGGTGGTACACATGACCCTAATACATGTTCTTAATATTAGTCATTTTAAATTGATAGTTTGTGTTCGAAAAATAGAAAGATTAGATGTGTTTTAGTAAACTCTTCGATTTTCTACAATCTAACAAAATGGATTAAAGAATCTGCATTAAATTTTGCGATAGAAATTAAATAAAGATTGCCAATTTAGTCAAACTATTGACTGTGGCATTTGGTAAATTTACCAAGGGTGTATGAAGGGTATATACGCTTCAAAGAAGGCCAAGAAGACATTGATGACGATGACCTCTCTGGACGCCTGAGCACGTCAACAACTGATGAAAACGTCGAATCAGTGAAGCAAATGTTTCTGAAAAATCGTCGAATTAATATAAGATAAGTTGCTGAGGATGTTAGTATGCGATTGTATCGGATCTTTTGGGCATGAAACGTATGGCAGAGAAGAGTGTTCCAAAATTGCTCAATTTCGACCAAAAATAATGCCGCATGAATATCGCTCAGAGGCTTTTTAATACCGCCAATGACGATCCAAATTTCCTTAAAAAGGTTATAACTGGTGATGAAACATGAATATATGGCTGTGACATCGAAACCAAAGTCCAATCAATCCAATGGAACTGGTCAGAAAAACCAAGACCGAATAAGTTCAGTCGAATGTAAAAGTTTTGCTCACTATTTTCTTCAACTACAATAAGTTCTTGCACCAAGGTCGTACGGTCAACATTGAATATTACCTGAAATAAAAATACTGGCAAGTGTTAAAATTTTTCTTTCCTTAAAATATACTCTACAGGAAACTTGTCCTGGAATACCGTAAAATACGTTTTTGTACAATAATTAGGTACATTAGGTGCTTGAGTTGAAATACCCCACAAACAGACTCCATATCTTAGCCTTGAGGCGACTTTAGCATGGTAAAGAACCAATAACTGTTTAACTGACAGAATGTTTTTAAGATTTCCGAATAAAATGCAAATAGAATTAAGTTTGGATATCAGGGAGTAACAGTGCTCTTTCCAATTTAAGCATTCACCAATTAACAGTCTCAGGAATTTAACGGACTTAACTGACTTTATGACGGTATAACCAAATCCAAGACTTTGAGGAGTGCATTGCTTTTGGTAATTGTGGAATCGAACTACAGTGTTTTCGTTGCATTCAACAGTAAAGAGTGTGCGTAGCTCCAGCCTGCTAAGCATTCTACAACTAACGAGCATTTATCTTGTAAATCACTATCGGATCTATCAGACACTAATATATTGGTGTCATCGGCATAACTGACAACAGTGGCAATACCATGGAGGTGGAGATGGCCATGTTCATCTCTTTTTTCTGCATGCTTGCGCTCTAATGTAACTGTATTATCCCCTGTCATTTTGTCTGTGATTTCTTTAGAGTTAAACTGCTGGAGATCTAAAATAGAAGCAAATTGGTTTTTAACATAATTAACGGTTGTACTGGCACCTGGATCTGCTACAGCAGGTCTCTGATTGCTTATTTTTCCTATGGTGTTCGTGTCTGATTAGATGTTTATTGGGTTGGCTGTTAGCCTGTATCACTGCGACCTTTGCAGATCTATTGTGACCAAGTGTTCGTGTATAGTAAGAACAATACAGAGCCTTGCGGGACACCCATTGTTACAAACTGATAATCTGAATTAACTGTATTTGAGGATTGATTTATCGTTGTTTTCGAGATCCGAGAAAGCTCTTGATCCAACTCAGAGCAACTCCACGAATTCCATATGAATACAGTTTTTCTAGGAGCAACTCATGATGAACGCAGTCAAACGCTTTGGTGTAATCGCAAAAAATACCTACAGGACTCTCACTTGATTCAATTAAGTCGATTAATTTATCGTAAACAGATAAAACTGCAGTTAAAGTTGATTTACCTGGTATAAAGCAAAGTTGGTCATTATAAAAAATATTGTGACACAATGCAAAACTCATACGCCTATTTAAATAGGCATATTCAAATACTTACTTTAGAAATACCAGATGTAACAGTAATGGGTCGATAGTTTTCAATGAATAGGAGATTATTCTTCTTAAAGATCGGAATTACTTTTCCTAGCTTTAATTCAGATGGAAAGCTACTCGTTGAACAAAAAAGATTTACGAGGTAAGTAAGAGGCGATTTTAGTAATAATCATAATAATAAATATTAGAAAGAAAATGGCTGTTGATAATACCTATATCTATAGTGCCTTAATAATACCTATGTGTATAGAGCTTTACTTTTAGTAGCAACAGTAATATGACTGATTAATTTAATCTTCTTCTTCTTCTAGTTTGTCTTAATGACGTAAAGTCAGTTTGTAAAAAATATTTGGTTTTTTATCGCTATAGTAGATAATTTTATTCAGTTTGAATTGTATTGCTCAAACAGCGTAAGTACGAGTATTTTGTGATGCTTTGTTTTATGAATTTTGTGTAAAAAACCGTGGAGTATACCTACCTACCAATCTAAAAATTTTTGAAGAATGGCTGGTGGTAAAAAATTACCGCAGTTTGTCGCTGCATCATGTATCTGCATAGGAGCTATGGCTATGGGAACCGCATTGGGATGGACGTTAAACATAACAAATAGGCTTAAAGATGGTGAATTAAATGGTGTAAAGATGGATACCAACGAATTGAGGTGGGTTATATGCGTGATGACACTTGGTGCTATGTTTACGTGCATTCCTGTCGGTATTTTTACTGATATGTTTGGAAGAAAACCGGTTAGCTTAATTCTTGTATTACCTTTTGTGATTGGATGGCTTTTGATTACTTTTGGAGATCACTTGATTATGATTTACATTGGAAGAATTCTGACTGGTGTTGGTGCGGGTGGTTTTTGTGTAACTGCACCAATGTATACCACTGAAATAGCAGAGGTGGAAATCAGAGAGTTTTTAGGAACGTTTTTCTATTTATTCATTACATTGGGAATCCTTTTCAATTGTTTTGGCGATTTTCTAAATTTGAAAATATACAACATTTGTTGTTTAATAATACCTCTCGTATTTGGAGTTCTATTTGCCTTTCAACCAGAGTCACCTGTATATTATCTCCAACAAGGAAACAGAGATAGGGCTGTAAAATCATTTTCTCGGTTAAGAGGTAGCGAATATGATGCTTCTGGAGAAATAGCTGCAATACAAGCCGAAATTGACAGAGAAAAAGCTTTAGGCGGCTTCTGGCAGGCTATGAAGACGAAAGCTTCAAAGAAAGCAGCACTTATTTGCTTTGTTTTGATGTTTTATCAACAGTTATGTGGTATTTACGTAGTTATATTCTATTTATATGATATTTTTGAAAAGGCTGGAATAGACCCTGTAGAAAATTGGTTCGTAATAACAATTGGTATTGTATCAGTTGTAGGAACTGTTTTCTCACCATTGGAAGTTGAACTATATGGAAGACAAACATTTCTTGTCGTATCATCAGTTTTAGTGGCGATGGACACTGCCGGAGTAGGGTTCTTTTTTACTTCCCAAGACCACAAATTGTCAACTTCATTTGTATCAAATACATTCAACTTAAGATTAATGCTGATTTTCTTTATATTATTTTCTTCTGTAATTGGACCGATTCCATGGCTTGCTACAGGAGAACTGTTTACACCCGATATTAAAGGAAAACTAACTGCATGTGTTGGCACATTTCATTGGTTTTTGGCATTTCTAGTAACCCAACTATACATGTCAATTTACCCTATTATTGGAATAGATGTATCATTTTATATATTTGCCATAATTACATTAACTTCGAGTTGTTTTGTTTATCTAATGATGCCAAAAACAAAAGGAAAAACAATACAGGAAATTGTAGAGCTACTCAGTGCTTAATCACAACTCTAATTTTACTCTTTTTTTAAAGTATCAATCTTACCATATAACATTTTTTGGCATTTAATGTTTGTTTTAATAAATTTATTGTTAAATGTATAGAATTGTTTCTTTTAATCTTTTAATCTAAATAATGTTGGTATAAAAGCAAAGAAATCGTGAGGAAATGTGTTGTGTGGTTCAATATTGTCACATACAATAATAGGGTAGTTTTAACAGTTTTATATTTTATTGTGTCATTTTGTATTGTAATCATCCAGGTCAAAATCAGTACGTTAGATTTCAAGGCGACCTTAAATAGTTTAATTCTTATTCTCACATAGCGTATGAATTGGCTATAAAAGAGCGTCGTCGAAGTCGCACTTGGGGAGTTCGGAGTCTGAGGTTTTCTGTTAAGGGTCACCCTTTGGGGTGTCCCTAAAACAGACCCTGGACGGTTGTGACTCTTGACGTAATTTCGTGAGTAAGTGTGACATGCCACCATGTAGTTCATTTGCTAAGATAAGTTAAGATTTGTATATATTTCGTTGTTAATATGTTTGTTGTTTGTTTCCTGTTGTTTATCTTATCTTCCTTTTGGTTAGTTCAGCAGGATACCTAACTAGGGGGTTTTATAACCACGAACTGGGTAAAAAGCGGCGGGTCCAAACTCATCCGATTCTTAGAGCTACCTGAATAGGTACAACCAAATTCATCCGATACCATAGGTAAATTCATCCGATGTCATCAAGGAGGATTATCATGAGTTGGGTTGAAAACATGGGCATTTATTCTGACCACTAGTAATGGGTTTTTCATTGATTACATATTATCTACATTTTGTGGGGTTAATACCGAAATGAAAAACGAAAATGAATTTCAATTTCTTTTATATCTATTAGAAATATTACATACAAATTCGAATCTAGAAATTGTTCTTAAATTCTTACCAGTAATCATATTTTCAACAAATTATAGGGATTCTAGCATATGGGAACGTACAATTTTTTTTGTTTTAACACTTTGTATTTTAATTTATGTATCTACCTGAAATTCTATTAATTTTTTAACAAAAATGAAAACTGATGGATGGCAGTTATAAAAGCTACTGTTAAATTGCGAGTGGAACGATTCGCAACAATTTGTTGTATTTTCTATCGTCGCTATGCATTCCGCCCACATTTTTGGAGGAAACTTCGCATTCTCTTATATGTGATTGTCTACAATATAATTACAAAATTCAGAAAATTTTTCACCATTTGGTTGGTCACTACAAAAATCAAACACAAAACTTTCTCCAACTTCTTCTGGCTTTAAAAAAGGGAGGCCAAAGATGTGGGACAGCCATTTTCCTGTTTCGGAATTTTTATCTTTGTAGATTAAAGTCAGCCCTAACTCTTGTATTTTTCTAAACCATGATTGCGCCAAGTGAAATCTACATCCTTTAATTATAATTTGGCGCCTGCGTTTTCGTAGGTATAGCATTATGTGCTGCTATTTCGAAATCTACTAGAACAATTGTAGGCTCAAAAGAGACTTGCACGATTTCAAGTATTTTTTTATAAAGTTCACTCCATAATGTTTCATAAGTTATTTGTTTTTTATCCGGCAACAAACAATAAACCAGTGAAATATAATGTCCATTTTGCAGTCCATGAAATGTGTACAACTGGGTGAAATGTTGACAACAGTAATTAAATGTCCGTCCACATAAATCACAATCTTGGATTCTATATCATTGGAAAGTAGGAAATCTTCTCCCCTATGCGTTTTAATTTCAGCACCCTTTAAATAATTTTGAACTTCTTCTTGATTTTTTGGTAAAGCAGGAAATTTTCGTCGTCGGGCATTGTACAAATTTTTTCTTACTTGCTTGATATCTTGAACGTCAATATGGTCGTCTTCGCCAGAAGCAATTATTTCCTGGCGAATAATTTTCGAAAGGTCTTTCTGTAATGTCTTTCACAGCTTTTCGTTTACATGCACTAGTCAAAAATTGTCTATTAAGGCTTTTCAAGTTTTTTTCGTGATTGTGCACGACACTCACTATATCTGATGTTATAATATTTTGATCACCTGATGTAAAAATTTTTATTTGTTTCTCATTTGTAAACGTCAGTTTCCAAAAACACAATATTAATCAAGAAAGTTTATTTTATCAAGTAAAACTGACAGTTAACTTGCAAAATTTTTACAAGTTAGTATTATTTACATTAGAAAATTTTGTTTACCTTTTGAAATCTGCAAATGACAACTAAACGTCATATTTTTCAATAGATTTTTTAAGGAAAACAAACCTGCGAACAGGGGCATTTTCTTTCATTTCCAAGCAGCTTTTCAGCATAGACCATTTTGCTCATAAAGTATTAGGGCTGAATCTAGCTGATAGTTGATTCAAGTAGACCAACAAAACATCTTCAGTTCTTCAGTTACCCCAATCACACTATTTTTGTTTTGCCACTGTTTGAAGTCGTCGTATTCTCGCTCGTACCTTGAAGCTGATTTTGCAGGTAATAAACTTGAAGCTACACTGCTGGCTGCCTCAATAATTTCTTTGGGTACATTCATTTTTTCGCTTTCGCCAAAACAAATGTAAAGAAAAATAAACAGACATGTTCAAGGCAACGCTTTCATAGCTTACGACATTTGCGACAAATTTTTTTGGAATTTATCTAACCTTTTTACAAATGAGAAACAAATAAAATATAAAACAATACACGCAAGGTAACGGGTTTTACTGGCTCAAGGAGGTAACTGACTCGCCTGCGGCTCGTCAGTTATATCCTCCATTCGCCAGTAAAAACCCTCTTACCTTGCTAGTAATGTTATATACTATTGCACTACACTTGGGTTTACGACAAATCCATTTTTTGATACCGTTTTTCAGAACTGACTTCTCAGAAAATTTGAATCCGTTCAGAACCAGCATGGTTCTACCTCGTTCACTTATTACACTTTCAAGAGACATATCGCACGTAATCAGAAAATAAGTTTGAAGTTTTTCACGATGAACTTTCATTTTATATACCTACCACCTCTCTATAAGCAAATATATTTTTGTCAATCATAAAATAAGGGCTTAAGTATCAGGTAGTTAGTAAATCATTAGATAATGACCTCGATAAAATTTGACCAGGTAGACAGATTAAAGAATCGGATGAATTTGGCTATGACCCTTTTTTACTTACAGGTATAATATTTCTAAATCGGATGAGTTTGGAGGCGCCCGTAAAAAGTGCCTCTAGTAAAGCTATCCCTCATCACAAAACACTATGGCACATCTCCTTATTTCCCCAGGCGTACAATATCTATAGTGCCTTAATAATACCTATGTTTATAGTGCCTTACTTTTAGTAGCAACAGTAATATGACTGATTAATTTAATCTTCTTCTTCTTCTAGTTTGTCTTAATGACGTAAAGTCAGTTTGTAAAAAATATTTCGTTTTTTATCGCTATAGTAGATAATTTTATTCAGTTTTAATTGTATTGCTCAAACAGCGTAAGTACGAGTATTTTGTGATGCTTTGTTTTATGAATTTTGTGTAAAAAACCGTGGAGTACCAATCTAAAAATTTTTGAAGAATGGCTGGTGGTAAAAAATTACCGCAGTATATCGCTGCATCATGTATCTGTATAGGAGCTATGGCTATGGGAACCGCATTGGGATGGACGTTAAACATAACGGAAAAGCTAAAAGATGGTGAATTAAATGGTGTAAAGATGGATACCAACGAATTGATCTGGGTTGGATCCGTGATGACACTTGGTGCTATGTTTACGTGCATTCCTGTCGGTATTTTTGTTGACATGTTTGGAAGAAAACTGGTTAGCTTAATACTTGTATTACCTTTTGTTATTGGATGGCTTTTGATTACTTTTGGAGATCAATTGATTATGATTTACATTGGAAGAATTCTGACTGGTGTTGGTGCAGGTGGTTTTTGTGTAATTGCGCCAATGTATACCACTGAAATAGCAGAGTTAGAAATCAGAGGAATTTTAGGAACGTTTTTCTATTTATTCATTACATTGGGAATCCTATTCAATTGTGTGTTTAGCTATTTTCTGAATTTGAAAATATACAACATTTGTTGTTTAATAATACCTCTCGTATTTGGAGTTCTATTTGCTTTTCAACCAGAGTCACCTGTATATTATCTCCAACAAGGAAACAGAGATAGGGCTGTAAAATCATTTTCTCGGTTAAGAGGTAGCGAATATGATGCTTCTGGAGAAATAGCTGCAATACAAGCCGAAATCGACAGAGAAAAAGCTTTAGGCGGCTTCTGGCAGGCTATGAAGACCAAAGCTTCAAAGAAAGCAACACTTATTTGCTTTGGTTTGATGTTCTATCAACAGTCAAGTGGTATTTACGCAGTTATATTCTATTCATATAATATTTTTGAAAAGGCTGGATTTAACCCTGTAGAATATTGGTGTATAATAATAATTGGTATTGTACCAGTTCTAGTATCTCTTTTCTTATTAAGGGCCGTTGAACAATATGGAAGACAAATATTACTTTTCAAATCAGCACTTATGCCGTTTGAAATTGCCCTTCTAGGGTTGGTTTTTACTCTCAAAGAACACAAATTGGTAAATTTATTACCATCATTTATATTGGAGAAAAAAGCAATGCTGATGGGTTATATGACTATTTTTTCTATTGGTTTTGGACCGATTCCATGGCTTGCTACAGGAGAACTGTTTACACCCGATATTAAAGGAAAACTAACTGCCTGTGTTGGCACATTTCATTGGTTTTTAGCATTTCTAGTAACCAAACTATACATGTCAATTTACCCTATTATTGGAATAGATGTAACATTTTATATATTTTCCATACTTAACTTCGACTTGTTTTGTTTATCTAATGATGCCAGAAACACAAGGAAAAACAATACAGGAAATTGTAGAGCTACTCGAGTCTAGGACAACTCAACATCGCGATCTGGCCGTCGCCGATTTGCCACTGCCGTGGCCGATTGGTCGTTGAGACAACTGGACGTAGGCATAACTCGCCGTAGAGATAACTGGCCGACGATGTATGTTTTTTAATTTTTTATTAAAAAAAATCATTTTGTATAGTTTGGGTATTAAACCTAATAACATGAAGTTGTCTCTTAACGATAAGATGGAATACTTTTTGGATATGAAATATCAAACTACATATGTTCACAAAAGCATAAAAAATAGTCTAATTAATAACATATAAAATACAATAAAAATAGAAAAAAAATAGAAGCTATTGTATATTTAGCAAAGTTTTCAAAAAAAGATGTTCTCTGATTTAATTTTATTTTTCGTCTTGACAGAAAATGTAAAGTGTAGGAAAGTTTGGTTAAGCAATAAATTGTTAGTTATTTATTTCTATTTGGGTCAGAAAATCTCATTTTGTCGGACCGGGTCAGAAAATTATTGTGATAGTCCGGTAAAAGCTTTTATTTCATCCTATCCAGTAAATACACTTCCCTATAATCAATTTAGCGCCGGTAAGTAAAACATTACGGTATCAGGTACTGTAATGTGTTGCCTAGCAACGCTGCTCTGATTGCTTAAGGGAAAACAATTACTTTTAATTTTTGAAATTTAAAAACACTATAATGACTATAAAATAACAATAAAATAATTAATTACTTACTTTTACTGCCATATTTAAAAAGAAGTCAATGTTATTCAATTTTATATTAATAATTAAATCTAAATAATAAAAAAAATATTTGACAGTGACAGATGGCTTTCAAGGTATTTTGGCCTAACTAATAAAGTTACGAACTGCTTTTAGTCAAGTTACGAACTACTGTTAAAATTTTTATGAATTTATTAATTTATATAAACAGGATGAAATAAAATATAATACGATACATGGTCGTTAGGTGTTATTACAGTACTCGTTTTTATTTCCGGACTTGGTTCCTACGTAGCCTCGTCCGTAGACTAACGATTTTTTTGTCTGTCTGTCTGTATGTTTGTGCTCGAATCACTACTCTAGTCAACATCTTCAGAAACGCGAAAAATTAAAATAAAGGTCCTAAAAATATAAGCGATAGCTCATTGGATTCGGAATCACCTGTAGAAAAATGTTTTTAAAGGAAAAGTGTGCAGGCAAAAAATTGCAATTGTTATTAACAAAATAAGATGAAAAAAAACAGATGTTTATGTTTTTGTTAATAACTCGAAAAATATTAATATTTAAGCAATTTTGAAAAAAGCTCGTTAAAGAGAAGGAAACTTCCGAAAAAAAAGTCCGTCCTCCCGGAACTCTATCTCCATTATTTATAATTTTAATTTGACGTTGAAAATGGGGCTTTGAGCGGCTTTTACGGCATGCGCGCGCTACCGCTAAACGGTGTTTATCAGATAAAATATTTTTTTTATGACATAAAATGTTATTTTAAAAATTAGAAAAAATTCCAGTAGTTTCCTAACACTTGAGAGAATCTAAATCAGTTGGAAAAATCATTTTATCACTGTTTTTCAAAAAGTTATTCAATTGTTAACTAACAAATTTTTCCCTAATCTCTGTTGACATAAACAATGGGATAAAAGGTATAAATAATTGGCCTAAAAATTTGACACTTCGTGGAGCCCTTTTTTTTTTTTTTTTTTTTTTTTTTTTTTTTTTTTTTTTTAATAATAATAATAACTTTATTCACCACTCATAACAATAATAAGTATCACAAAACATAATACAATTTTATAAACTTACATATTTAGAATATAATCAGATGTAATATATGTTATGCTTTAATGCCATGTTGGAGGGAAAATAAAGAAAGAAAAAACAAAAGAATCCTCTCAAATAAGCGTAAGCTTGTCTATGAGAGCAATTAGTTTCTCCACTAAAAATGTATTTTTTCCGTATTTGGTATAACCAAGATATGTTAATCATACAATAACATTTATATGACATTGTATAAAATTGTTGAAGCCAATTACATTACATTTCATTACATTAAGATATTGATATTGATACTTTACACAACAAATATAAACCTGATAAAACCTGTTGCAATTAATAAGAAAAAAGCGTATATATACATATAAATAAACAGTAACGGTTTTCGACCATGCTGATGCATATAATAGTAACAGACGCAGATCACTCGTCAAGACGGATCGATAATATTATGAAACACATGTCTGCTTTCAGTCAGTAACCACAGTTTAATCTTTCCTCTACAATAACTACTTAAGTGTTGATATCTTAACTGCTTTGGCAAAAGGTTGTACACCCTTGGAGCAAGATATGTAAAGTGTCTTTGTCCTATTGATTTGTGGGCTCGTGGTAAGTATGCCCTGTAAGAATTTCTTGTTCCATAATTATGGTGCAACGGTTCAATAATCTTTTTATGTTTTAACCCGTACACAATCATTACTTTACAGTAAATCTGACGTATGTCTAATAATTGAGCCTCAATATATAATTGATCAGATGGGTAACTACGGTTTCTTCTCAAAATTATTTTCAACAACCTTTTTTGCAGAACCTCTAGTGCTGATATATGTGTTTTTCTGACACCACCCCATCCCAATATACCATACTGCAGAATAGATTCTACCAAAGCATAGTACATAACTTTTAGTTGAGGAAGGTTAAGAAATTGCCGAAACTGATAAAATCTAAAAAGGAGTCCCCTTAGCTTTTTGACAATTGATGCTATTTGTTCATTCCATCTCAAATAACTGTCAATATGAATTCCCAAATACTTTACACTATGATTTAGTACGACATTTTGGTTTTTAATTCTGATCTGCGTATATATGGGCATACTTGATTCATATGAGGCAAACGGTATTACTTTCGTTTTCTGTACATTAACAGTAAGCATATTGGAATGTAACCATTTAAGTATATTCCTTAGATCAGTTTCAGCCTTCTCCTTTAGATCTTTCCAACTGTCTCCAACATAAATAATAGCTGTGTCATCAGCAAATGATGTGATATGTCCAGCACTTGGCATTTTAAGCAAATCATTCACGTAAATTGAAAAAAGTACAGGACCAAGCACAGTACCTTGTGGAATACCAAACTCACAAATTCTTTCGGAGCTTATAGATTGATTTACTTGAACAGACTGTTTCCTATTTGTAATAAAATTTATAAAAAGGTTTAGAACTGAACCTCTAATACCTATGTTGCTAAGTTTGTCTATCAAAAGCTTATGACACACGGTATCAAAAGCTTTTGCCAAGTCGATGAATATACCTAAGCAAGGTTTAGTGGCATCTACAGCTTCGTATATTTTGGAAGTAATTGTAGCAATAGCGTCTTGGGTCGACATATTTTCTCTGAATCCGAATTGACACGATGAGATAATCTTCTTTTTGTCAAGGTAATCTATTAACCTATCTTTAATTAAGGATTCAAATAACTTTGCAAGTGACGAAGTTAGAGAAATAGGTCTGTAATTATTTACTTTAGTTTTATCTCCACTTTTGTGAACTGGACGAATAATTGCTACTTTAAAATGTGATGGGACTTTACCTAACGAAAACAATTTGTTAAACATAAAACATAACGGCTCAGATATAAAGTTGATTGTTAACTTTAAAATTTCATTAGTTATATTATCATGCCCAGGTGACTTATTATTTTTAAGTGATAATATTTTATTTTTTACTTCCTGAATCGTAATTTCACTGAGGTACATTGATTGAGGTAAATGTGTGTATGGGAAATGTTCATCTGGTAAAGGATTACATTGTGTAGCAAGATTTTTTCCAATATCTGCAAAGAATTTGTTAAATGCTTCTGCCTTAGTAAAATCGTTAGCTAGTATGTCCCCATTTTCTGTAACAATTCTTTGGATTTTATTTTGTTTTCTTACATTGCCACTATAATCTTTAACGATTTCCCATATTTTTTTCGAGTCGTTTGGATGTTCTGTTAATTTTCTCGTATAATAGTCAGATTTGGCAGCTTTCAATAATCGTGTTAATTTATTCCGATATTTTATGTAACGCTGTTTTAAAATATTGTTGTCGGGTTGCCGTAAATATAAATGGTAAAGATTATCTCTTTCTTTAATTGAGTTAATTAAGGCATTGGTGATCCATGGTTTTTTTTTAACTTTACATTTCTTTGTTGTGCATTTGGTAGATAGGATTATGTTGCACTGGAGTATTTCTACGAAAATCTTAGTCATCTGATCTATGTCATTAGAGGTATAAACTGATTGCCAAGTTTCATTCTGCATAAGAAAAATAAGTTTTTTTTCATCTAGGGTTTTAAATATATGGAAAGTGTTATTATTGTATTTTTGATTGTGGCCACTTGAATTTAATGTGATAGAGTAATGGTCAGAAATATTAGTTTTGATTATACACGATTTAATATTCGTCTCATGAGAATCCATCTTTACTTTGGCGAAAATATGATCTATACAAGTAGAAGATGTCGTAGTAACTCGAGTAGGTTTGTTGATTAACGATACAAAGCCTCTTTCATATAATATATCTAAGTATTCACTAGTTACTTCATCATCCACTAGGAGATTAATATTAATATCTCCAACAATATAAAACTCATTAAATTTGTTAAAATTTGTATTGCCTAAATAGCTTTCTAGACTTTGAATGAACTGTTTAGGGTCTGTGGAAGGTGACCTATAGATGGCTAATATTCCAATATTATTTTTACCATATTCTAAATGTAGTAAAACGGGAGCCATTTCTCCAATCTTTTCTACAGTATAACTAAACAAAATATTATTTTTGAGGTATACGAGAATTCCATCATTTTGATTAATGGCATAATCCGTATTGTGGATACATTGATATCCTGGTATGGACACTGAATTTAAATCTTTTATTTCCCTTGTTTCAGAGAGAATAATGCAATCAAACTTTTGAGAGAATTGTGAAAGAAAGACTTCAAGTTCCTCAAAATGCTTGTGTATGCTACTGATGTTATTGTGAAAGATTGAAAAATCTGTGGTACTGTTACTATTTAGAAATATATCTTTGCTAATATTACTATCGCTAGTATTGAACTCTAATGTTTCTACTGTTTTTGGCAAATACTCCCTAATATATCGATCCATCTTAAGCGAGGTAAAATTTATAAATTACTTCTGGAAGAAGAAGAATTGTTTCGAGTTTGACGTGTGTTAGTATTAAACGTTTTTTTGGGTTGATTAGGAGTAACTCGTTGGTTCCTTATCCTTTCAGCCTTTTCATATGTATACTTTACAAGATCCTGCGATAAATCTTTATAAAAGTTTATTAATTTGTTAATAATACTTTCTAATATCATACGTCACGTTAACTGTAGCGCCAAATAACTTGCCAATTAAAAAAATTATATATCTTTTAAACTATTGGAGATATGATAAAAGATAAATATTATAATTAACAAATTAATAAACTTTTATAAACATTTATCATAGAATCTTGTAAAGTATATATATAAAAAGGGCTTCACAAAGTTTCAAATTTTTAGGCTAATTATTTATACCTTTTATCCCATTGTTTATGTCAACAGATATTAGGAAAAAATTTGTTAGTTAACAATTGAATAACTTTTTGAAAAACAGTGATAAAATGTTTTTTCCAACTGATTTAGATTCTTTCAAGTGTTAGGAAAATACTGGAATTTTTTCAAATTTATAAAACAACATTTTATGTCATAAAAAAAATATTTTATCTGATAAACACCGTTTAGCGGTAGCGCGTGTATGCCGTAAAAGCGGCTCAAAGCCCCATTTTCAACGTCAAATTAAAGTTATAAATAATGGAGATAGAGTTTCGGGAGGAAGGACTTTTTTTTCGGAAATTTCCTCCTCTTTAACGAGCTTTTTTCAAAATTGCTGAAATATTAATATTTTTCGAGTTATTAACAAAAACATAAACATCTGTTTTTTTTTATCTTATTTTGTTAATAGTAATTGCAATTTTTTGCCTGCACACTTTTCCTTCAAAAACATTTTTCTACTGGTGATTCCGAATCCAATGAGCTATCGCTCATATTTTTAGGACCTTTATTTTAATTTTTCACGTTTTTGAAGATGTTGACTAGAGTACACTTGAAAACTACTGATCCGATTCGAATGCGGTTTTCACAGATGTATTTGTCTTCTTTTATTTTAACATCTGGTGTATAAAAATTTCTCTCCCATTCCTTAAATGGGATGGGGTAAGAAATTTTTATACAACAATCACACGCCACGCGAACGACGTTGCGAGTACAACTAGTGTTGGTATAAAAGCATAGAAATACGTAAGCAAATGTTTTGTTTGTTTTAATATTCTGCTCATTGTCGATTTTTTAGCAAATGTTTATCTAAAAGCTTGTGTAACATCTTAACTGCCTCCTTTAGGTAGCAAATGATTATTTTTTTTTAGATTCTTCAAGAATCTTAAGCTATATTCGAAACTTTTGTATCTGCTTATTGCAGCAAATGATCACCTAGTTTGCCTAATTAATATTTGCTAAGATATCTTAAACTATTTTATCAATATAAGAGGGAAGAAGAAAAACTAGTATTTTTTCTTAACGAAGCGTGTATTGTAAATTATAAATTGTTAGCTGAGCGCTTTCGGCCTAAACACCGGCCATCATCAGAGTTAAAACTAAATTAAGACAAATAACAATATTGTAAAAAACAACAAATTGGTAACTTACGTCCTAATGTAAATCAATACCCCAGAGGAGAAAATGAAAAATAGGCTGTACAGTCATCTAAAACTAACCATTCCATAGGAAAAGCTACTACCATGGGGTGGTCAATAAAACAACATCAAAATATATAAAAAGTTGAAACTTCCAGGCTCTTTCAAGAAGAGCAAGAAAGGGAAATTAAAATTAAGATTAAAACCAGTCGTCGTAGAAGCTGCTAGAATCTTTTTTATATTTTAATGAATGAAAAGGTTAGAAGCAAGATAAAACTTACTGTAAGGCATCTACGATGGAAAATAGCCACATCAGGTACAAAAAGAATCTTGCACTTAGCATTGGAGTGGTTGTAAGTCAATTAATTGTTATGTACAAAGGTTGCTCAAGATCCCTCTTTTACCTGAAGATTATAAAAAAGAAGTTAATATCTTAAAAACTCTTGCAGTTAGGAATGGCTTTTCTCCTCAGTTAATTGATAGTCTGATTAAAAAAGTTAAATTTAGATTTAGGAGAAATTTAGCTTACAGTCATAAAGATTGTCACATACGATAAGAGGGTAGTTTTGCCCTAGATATTAATTTATAAGTTTATATTTTACGGTATTGTTTTGTATTACATTTTACCAGGTCAAAGTCATTGCATTAGATCTCGACACGTGTTTAAATAGTTTAATTTTTATTCTCACGTAGAATATGAATTGGCTATAAAAGCAAGTTGTTGAGGTCGGACACGGGGAGTTCGGAGTCTGAGGTTGTCTGTATGGGTCACCCTTTGGGGTGTCCCTAAATCAGACCCTTGGATCTGGGCCGTTGTGACTCTTGACTTATTTTCGTGAGTAAGTGTGACATGCCACCATATAGTTTTATTTGGTAAGATTAGATAAGATTATTGTATTTAGTTATTCGTTATTCATTGTTTGTTTCTTGATAATATATTTGTTGTTTGTTTCCTGTTGTTTATCTCATCTTCCCCTTGGTTAGTTTTCTGCCTTCAGCAGGATACCTAACCAGGGGGGAGATAACCACGACCTGGGTGGGAAGTGCCTTTAGTAAGCTACCCCTCATCCCAAAACACTATGACACATTTCCTCTTCCCCGCAGGCGTGACAAGATGACTCTTCTATTAAAATTTATAGATCTTTACCTTACTTTGGAACTATTTCTGATAACATTCCAAAACATTATAACTTCTTATATTCCTAATTTTATCATTTCTTATAAGTGCGTCAACAGTTTAAAATCGCTATTTGTTAAATCTAAAGATGTCATTCCTTTTTTGAATAGAAGTGGGATTTATAGAATCCAATGTGGTGATTGTCCTACATCTTATGTTGGTCAGACGACTAGAGCTCTTGGGACTAGAATCAAAGAACACTTAGTTAGACCAAGGTCTTCAACTTTTGGTCATCACATTGTCTTTAACAATCATAAATTTTCTCCTAACTCTAACAGTAAACTTCTACACAATATTGATGTTAAGAACTAATTTGTTAGAGGATTTAGAGATTTGTAGAGAAATGGTTTCTAACTCTGTTTTGTTTTAACACTCAAATTAATCCTAATTATTGTAAATTTAAACCGTTGTTCAAAGAATTGTGGAGCACTAATTTGGATAAATTAACCTCCTTTAGTTTTATTTGTTAAGGAATATGCACTTTATTGTATCTTCACTAGGTCTATTGTTTCCACAGTATAATGAATGATAATTAATAATTAATAGATATTCAATAAATAATTAATAATTTTTAATTAAATTGCATATTTCTACGTTATTTAACTTATTGTAAAACTTGTTTATTTACAACCTCCAAAGTATGGAGGGTAGAAGTAAGGAGGACCATCTCATATGGGCAATTAGTTAAAAAAGTGTCCAGCTGTTTACAGCAAATCATTGATCGGAAATAACGCTAGTGTAGGAAGTGGGTATGATATGAAATTAGCAGTTATAAACAGAGTGAAGTGTGATGAGTTGAAACAATAACCTATGACCTATGAATTTCCTGCGACAACGTGCATAGTGATTTGTTTTTTATGAAATTTTTTTGAAACATCTTTGTCATTTTACTGATTTGATTGAGCAGAAATTCTTCTTTTCTTTTTTAATCTAGTATCCTTATCTAATAGTTTGTGGCGCTCTTTTAAAAATTCTTCCACTTGCTACTATAGCGCCACCTTAATTTGCCCAACTTCAACGGACACTTTTTAATACACTGAGATGGTCCTCCTTACTTCTACCCTCCATACTCTAAAGGTACTTCATTCTTCTTCTTTTCTGTCCACTTCATTGGGCTGTCAAATTCTTCTTTCCCTACAATCATATTTTTAAAGTTAACTTTATTCAGCTAAAAGTTTTTAACTTTTCATTTGTTGGCAATTGATACTACGTCACTTCCTTTCTCTCCTACACAATTTCAACGAGCCTCCATTTTTTTTTCGACATCCTGGATCTTCTGGTTTGACTTAGAGATGTTATTCAGAAGCCGACCGCATTTTATATTATTCTCTTATTGGCTTACAACCACTCCAATGCTAAGTGCAAGATTCTTTTGTACCTGACGTGGCTATTTTCCATCGTAGATGCCTCACAGTAAGTTTTATCTTGCTTCTAATTTTTCATTCATTAAAATATAAAATTTTTTCTTGCAGCTTCTACGACGACTGTTTTTAATCTTAATTTTAATTTCCCTTCCTTGCTCTTCTTCAAAGAGCCTGGAAGTTTCAACTTTTTATATATTTTGATGTTGTTTTATCGACCACCCCATGGTAGTAGCTTTTCCTATGGAATGGTTAGTTTTGGATGACTGTACAGTCTATTTTTCATTTTCTCCTCTGGGGTATTGATTTACATTAGAACGTAAGTTACCAATTTGTTGTTTTTTACAAAATTGTTATTTGTCTTAATTAACTTTTAGCTCTGATGATGGCCGGTGTTTAGGCCGAAAGCGCTCAGCTAACAATTTATAATTTACAATACACGCTTCGTTAAGAAAAATACTAATTTTCCTTCCTCCCTCTTACTTCAGTAAGCGTGTACAAGTCTTACAGTCTATTTCATTATTTTATCAATATTTCTAACTATTTCCTACAGCGTCTCTAGGAGCTTTTCTTACACCTTCAGCTACTTTAAATTCGTCTATGGTCTAACACGTGATGTTAGTAACATTGGACAGAAAATGCTGATGATTATACTAAGGCACTATTATAATCAGCCATTTTCTGTTTGATATCAACCACAAAACCAGAGATAATATCATCGTTTTTGGCCGATTTGATATTAGAAACAGTCTCCATGTTAGAAACCACTGAAATAAGATTAAACTGTCATCCAAGTTACCAATGGCGGAGAGTTTTTTTTTCTAAATTAGGTCGTACGTTTCTTAAACTATCAGTGTGGTTTGACATCTACAAAAATATGACATTAATAATTTTTAAATTCAACCCTTCAACAACGAGCCGTACATGACGGTTACTAGGAATGTGAATTAAGTCAAGACTTCCGTATTGAATACTTTTTATCTACCGGTGAAACAAGATGCAGTTACGTAAGTGTTGTATTAAAAAACAAACGTCCTTATTTAAATTTCTAACTTGCCTGTATCTGAGAGAGATGTAACTCTAAATTTACTTCGAGTATGATTTCTGTCATCAGCCAAAATCGGTGAAATGGACTATAGAACAGATTTGTTGATACCTAATATAAAGTTGGCAACAAGTTCCGACATCAACGTCATTTTTAAAACTATTTCCTATACTTTTACACCCTTTTCATGGTTAAACTAGCTAAAATTTATATTAAAAGTTAAACTACTAGCACTTACCCTGTCACTTCACCGCCATAACTAATTTCCGCTTTTCGCGCTACCAGCTAATCATATTTTGCTGGTTTAGTTCTTATTTTCACCACTTCAGAATACTATTGCGCGTCTCTTAAATTTGTCTATGGTCTAAGACGTGAATTGGGAGACATTAGAAAGAAAATGACTGTTGATAATACCTATATCTATAGTGCCTTAATAATACCTATGTGTATAGTGCTTTACTTTTAGTAGCAACAGTAATATGACTGATTAATTTAATCTTCTTCTAGTTTGTCTTAATGACGTAAAGTCAGTTTGTAAAAAATATTTCGTTTTTTATCGCTATAGTCGATAATATTATTCAGTTTTAATTGTATTGCTCAAACAGCGTAAGTACGATAATTTTGTGATGCTTTGTTTTATGAATTTTGTGTAAAAAACCGTGGAGTATAGTTACCAATCTAAAAATTTTTGAAGAATGGCTGGTGGTAAAAAATTACCGCAGTTTATCGCTGCATCATGTATCTGCATAGGAGCTATGGCTATGGGAACCGCATTGGGATGGACGTTAAACATAACAAAAAGACTTAAAGATGGTGAACTAAATGGTGTAAAGATGGATACCAATGAATTGAGATGGGTTATATGCGTGATGACACTTGGTGCTATGTTTACGTGCATTCCTGTCGGTATTTTTACTGATATGTTTGGAAGAAAACCGGTTAGCTTAATTCTTGTATTCCCTTTTGTTATTGGATGGCTTTTGATTACTTTTGGAGATCACTTGATTATGATTTACATTGGAAGAATTCTGACTGGTGTTGGTGCGGGTGGTTTTTGTGTAACTGCACCAATGTATACCACTGAAATAGCAGAGGTGGAAATCAGAGAGTTTTTAGGAAACTTTTTCTATTTATTCATTACATTGGGAATCCTTTTCAATTGTTTTGGCTATTTTCTGAATTTGAAAATATACAACATTTGTTGTTTAATAATACCTCTCGTATTTGGAGTTGTATTTGTCTTTCAACCAGAGTCACCTGTATATTATCTCCAACAAGGAAACAGAGATAGGGCTGTAAAATCATTTTCTCGGTTAAGAGGTAGCGAATATGATGCTTCTGGAGAAATAGCTGCAATACAAGCCGAAATCGACAGAGAAAAAGCTTTAGGCGGCTTCTGGCAGTCTATGAAGACGAAAGCTTCAAAGAAAGCAGCACTTATTTGCTTTGTTTTTATGTTTTATCAACAGTTATGTGGTATTTACGTAGTTATATTCTATTTATATGATATTTTTGAAAAGGCTGGAATAGACCCTGTAGAAAATTATTGGTGTGTAATAATAATTGGTATTGTATCAGTTGTAGCAACTTTTTACTCACCATGGGCCGTTAAAATATTTGGAATAAAAAACTTATTTGCAGGATTAGTTATCGTGGCGATGTTTGACATTGCCACTCTAGGGTTGTTTTTTACTCTCCAATACCACAAATGGTTACCTTCATTGCGATCAAATATTGCATTCGACCCAAGATTTACGCTGGCAAGTTTTATGACCATTTTTTCTATTGGTATTGGACCGATTCCATGGCTTGCTACAGGAGAACTGTTTACACCCGATATTAAAGGAAAACTAACTGCATGTGTTGGCACATTTCATTGGTTTCTGGCATTTCTAGTAACCCAACTATACATGTCAATTTACCCCATTATTGGAATAGATGTAACATTTTATATATTTTCCACAATTACAATAATTTTGACTTGTTTTACACCAATGGTGCCAGAAACAAAAGGAAAAACAATACAGGAAATTGTAGAGCTACTCAGTGCTTAATCACAACTCTAATTTTACTCTTTTTTTAATGTATCAATCTTACCATATAACATTTTTTGGCATTTAATGTTTGTTTTAATAAATTTATTGTTAAATGCAGAATTGTTTCTTTTAATCTTTTAATCTAAATAATGTTGGTATAAAAGCAAAGAATTCGTGAGGAAATGTGTTGTGTGGTTCAATATTGTCACATACGATAAGAGGGTAGTTTTAACAGTTTTATATTTTATTGTATTTTTTTGTATTGTAATCATCCACATCAAAATCAGTACGTTAGATTTCAAGGCGACCTTATATAGTTTAATTCTTATTCTCACGTAGCGTAAGAATTGGCTATAAAAGAGCATCGTTGAGGGCGAATTCGAGGAGATCGGAGTTTGAGGTTGTCTATACGGTTCACCCTTTGGGGTGTCCTTAAAACAGACCCTTGGGTCTGGGCCCTTGTCGTTAAAAAAACGTTCCAATAGTCCCCAAAATCAGTTAGGATGGCCTACATGATTAAATGAGCGTAAGACTTACAAACGATGGTAACATCATATTCGAGAAGAATCCAGAAAGATTGTCCAACCATTCACGTGATTCATAAAAGTTTATTAAATGACACACCCTGGATTGGGCGGTACTTCCAATAGAATGGTGTAACCATCCTGTAGTCAGAGGGTTTTGATTCTTCTGTCTTTTTAATCTTTTTTGTAAAACTTACAGTTGCATGTGTTTCTGGTGCGATTTTTACAAGAAAGGTTGGTGATTTCTTTGAAATGGGCTTACAATTACCACCTTCAACTATCTGCTATATAAGACAATGCAGCAATACCTGGTTGGAAGTCCTTGTGAAAGAATCGAAGTCGATGTATTGGGGCCACTTCCACAGAGCGTTGTAGGAAATAAGTACACCTTTGTTGTAATCGACTACTTTACTAAATGAACTGAAGCCTACGCAGTCTCCAATCAGTAAGCCACCACTTTAGATGCTATACTAGTTGAAGAATTCGTAAGCCGTTTTGGGGTACCACTAGAATTACATTTAGACCAAGGAAGAAATTTTGAGAGCAAGCTGTTTCAAAAAGTTTGCTAAAAATTGAGCATTCATAAAACTAGAACCACAGTGATGCACCCTCAGTCTGATGGAATGGTGGAACGAATGATTCAGACTATAACCAACTATCTATCAAAAGTGGTGACAGAGTGTCAGAGGAGCGACATATTCGACTATTCCTAATGGCAATTCGATCGGCCATTAAAAAATCAACAGGTCAAACGCCTGTTCGGTAGAGAAATACGACTACCATGTGACTTGGTGTTTGGTTGTAAACCTCTTGAAGAAGTGGTCCGTGAAGAATATGTCGCCGATCTTCAGAAGCGAATGAAGAATATACACAAACTAGTACGTGTGAAATTTCAATTGTCTAGTGATCGGATGAAGAGAGCGGACAATAGAAAAGAGTTAGCAAGTTGGAGATTTAGTTTGGCTCTATAACCCCCGACTACGTCGGGGCATTTGTACCAAATTACAATTAAGAAGGTCACTACACCATCAAGAAAAATATTAACGATATCATTTATCGGATCGTGAAAATTCCCAGAGAAAAACCCGTTGTGGTGCATTATGATCGGTGTACGCCTCACCAGGAAAACCACAGTGGGGATGTGCAGCATCACCAAGAATATGGTTTGGCAGACTCAGGGTGTGTGCGGGATTCTAAAAATTTTTTCAAATTTAAAAATGTTTATTTATAAAGTTTACATGTTTTCTTAAGATTAAATAGAAATATTTAAATTTTTCCCTATACCCTGCTATAGGACTTAGTGTCTTTTTCAGGGTAGTGCTACATTATAATGTTTCCTGCTTTTTACTATAGGAGTTGTCTGTGGCAACTTTATCCTGTTTAAGAAAGACCATTTAGCAAGTTCTTCCTCAAACAGTTTGTTTCCAGACTGAGACAGGTCAAACTTGGGTCGAGGGAAACCACAGAAAACCTCGGCCTACTTTCTGTACAATAAGTTCTTAGCTTATATTTTATTTATTACATATTTATGATTATTAGCGTAGGGCTAGTGGGGCCTCTTCTAAGTGGTCTTGGAGCTCCTCTGGAAGTTGTTGTCCTGCTGCTTGGAGTAGCCTCAGCTGGGGAAGTGGAAGTTTTCTTCGAGGTTTCCTCTGGATGACTCTATGATCTCTGTTCCAAGGGGTCAGAAGAGTATCATGGGGCCGGGTGTTGGGGCCCTGCAGGGTCCTGGTGGCATACCTCTGTTGGAGTTCCTGTAACCGAAAAGGTAAGGGTGTAGTATCCTTGCTATTGAGGTGAATGTAGGTGAGATGTGAGGAGTACCAAGGGGGAAGGTATTGGCATTTGCGTAAAATTCTTCGCTCAGTTGCGGCCAGGCGGTTTGTTTGTTGGGGAGTGAGGGTAATAAATGGTACAGCCTTATAATCGACTGGGTATAGGTCGAATATATGTTCTGTAGGTGTGGAGTAGAGTGTTTGGTTAACATCTTCCAATCTGTCCACACAACGCTCCAAGGAGAGAGGCTCGTTTCCTCATTTTATCGAGGGTGCGTTTGACTTCGGATTCCCGCGTAAAGCGCACTCCCAAGTAGTCAATCTCGTCCATTACTACGAGTCTCTCACCCCAGAGAGTTAGGTTGACATTGTCAAAAGATTGATTTGGTCTACGGCCGTAGGAAGGGTGGCGAAAGATTATGGTTTGGGTTTTTTGTGGATTAATTGATACCCTCCATTTTCTGCACCAGTCTGTATACTTATTCAATAAACGTTGGGTTTGGGTGTTTAGAGCAGCCGTAGTTTTGGCGGATGTGTATAGAGCTGTGTCGTCAGCACAAAGTTGAATATTTTTGATGTTTGGGACGTCGTGAGTGTAGATAACTAAATAAACTAATTATTAAAGGTGTACAAGTAATGGATTTCGAACAGACAATAGATGAAGATAATTAATATCCATAAATACAATGATAAGAATATAATTTAAGATGATTAGATTTTGTTAAGTACCTCTTATATAATATTTTAAAAAGTCAGTTAATAAAATGATTATGGGGGAGGCCTTGTTGAACAAAAACGTATGATCACTCAATCACATAAGCATAATGTCATCATCATTTTACCCTCTAGATCTGAATATAATCGTAAGTGTTCATATACACTTGATCGCCAATTGAATACATTTTCTTGTAACTAGGGTCGCGCCCTCAAATAATATAACACAGTACAATCGTTGATTCAATTTAGATTTTTTTAGGTGTAACGATTATTTGACGCCCGTCACTCGCTACTTTTAATGAAATATGCTCTCCATCGGGAATATGTGTGTGTCGAAGGGAAGCGAAATTAAATAGTTTGGTGCAAAAGCGAGAGGAAGATTCTGTTTAAATTCACTGAATAATATCCCTCTCTATCAATTTATGAATGACAATATTTATGAGAATGAATTGAACACGTGTTAAAGTTAGTTTTGACATGGCAACGATTTATGAATAGAGATACATTCCTAGAGTGTAGGTTTACTATAAATAAAAATAATATTTTGTCCATAACTGTTAAACAAAACGTTTATTATACAAGTGCTCCTATTAAACTAAGCAATACGTTTGTATGCTAAAGTTCAAAGAGACTAAAATTTTCATTAAAAACAAGAATAATAGTGTATAATAACTTCTAAATATCTGTGACAAACTTTGGCCGCGAGAGTGCGCCTTCTGCAGTGACATGGTAGTTATTTCACGATTCAGAAAACATTTTTTTTCGTTTAACAGCGAAGCAATGATCATTAAAATCGCAGTGTCAGTATCATTAAGTATAAAAAAGGCGTCGGATACAAGAATACAAGGAGACAACGAATAATCGGCTTACAGGAGTGTAATGTAGGTGGGTTTTGAATGTTGGTTTAAGGACCCCGCCATAGGACTAAGTCTCCTTTCAAGGAAGAGGATGGCGAAGTCAGGATGGAGTTAGTATTAGTATTGCCATCCTGTTTTCTGGCTGTTTCGGTGTTTCATGGCTCCTGGTTCCTGCCTAAACCATAAAAAAATCTTTTTGGTATGAGTAAGTATGTGTAGGTGTGTTATCCCACGTGGTGCAATGTGGGTTTGAAAGATTGACGCATGTCTCTTTCGGCGCGATGCTTTCCATTTGGAAGAAACCCACAGAAACCTTTTTTTTTGTATCCTGTTGTCGTCCTGTGTCTCTACAAGTAGAGACAGGAGGTTTGCAGGAAGATCCCTTTCTACTGTTTGAAGAAGTCTTAAGGAGGGATTCCTAATCTCCGGAATTCTTGAAGTTTTTTGAAATCCTCCATTTCAGATACATATTGCTGACTCAACAGTTAAAGAAAATTTATTATTCCAATTAATCATAGTAAATATGGCTGAACAAAAAGAAGGCGTATTGGTTATTATAAATCAGGAAGTTGAGGAGCTGCAAATTGATGTTAAAAACTTAATAATGAAAGACTAGATCAAGATATGTATTTTCTATTCAAAGTGAATGTGGCAACACGGTTTCAAATCAACACACGTGTACGGTATAAATCAAGATCAAGTAGCCGTAAAGGTCACCCACTAGGCATTAACGTTCTTACTGATCCGTCTATGGCTTTTGAAACTACTAGTCTTCTTATCATAGGATCATAGGAAGATATTTATTGAGCAATTTGTCTAAGGCGCTTATACGTTCAGATTCTTACAAGCTCCAAAGAAATGAATGTCAAAGAGCACAATCCTCAGCCATTTCTTCATAAAGACTCGTCTAATGAGACCCATGACACTAGTTTCATGGACCCCCGAAAACCTGGTAAGTATATAGTGTCTGTTCCACGAACACCAGTCCGCCTATAAAGACTTTTGACATTATTAACCATGACCATCACCAGAGCTACGTCCTGGAAGTTCATACCAGACCTCCTAAGAACACTTCTAACATCATCAGTTTTGATCATCACCACAGTTACGCCCTGGAAGCTTATACCTGACTTCGTACGAAGACTTCTGACACCATCAACCTGAAAAACATCACAGCTACGCCCTGGAAACTCATACCAGACCTTCTACGAAGACTTCTGACATCATCAATTCTGAGAATCATCAGAGATATGCCTTGGAAGTTCATACCACACTTCATACGAAGACTTCTGATATTACCAATCGATCATCACCAGAGAAACGTCCTGAAAGTTAATACCAGACCGTCTACGAAGACTTCGCAAGTCATCAATCCTGACCTTTATCACAGCTACGCTATGGAAGTTAATACCATTGAACAGCCATCAAAATATACAAAGATGTGGACACGAGTGGACCATATTTCGAAGATTTACAATGTTTCACCGTTCGCTGACAGCATCTCTTTATCCTCGCAAACTTTATAATTTGTAAATACTTAATTATTATTTAATTTCAGTTGATCATGTAAATAAAACCATTTAACAGATTAACTAGAATAATTATTATGTATATTGGTAAATTTATCTTAAGACACATATATAAGATACATAATTTGCAAAAGCTATACAATTTTATAAAGAAAAATTTAGTACTCAATAAAGTTAAATTGGTAAAATCGGAAAAAATAATCCAAACAGAAAGGCCTTAATTGAATTTATAAATCAGTGTGACTAAGAGGATCCTTAAGAATTCATTCAGGGAAAAAAGGGCAAGGGCGACAGTGTCGGTGTTGTGTATTACACATGTACATACACCGTCCGATTGTGTCACACAGTATGTGCAATCAATTTAGATACTATATTCGAAAAAAGGGAGAAATCTCAAGAGGATATACACGCTGACCGGTGGGCCAGTATCAAAAAGGGCAGATGGAATTGACCCTAGCACTTTTTCTCGGGGACACTCATGAAATATTACTTTCTTTGATATGTGAGATGGATTCTCGATTGAAAATTCTTTGCTCATCGTACAATAGACTTTTCAACAAACGGAATTTAATAAATTATTTCACAAAATTTTCACTTAACTTTAACAATTTTTTTTATCAATACTTACCATTATATTTAAGTTGGAATATGAACACGTAGAAGCTTAAAAGTAATAAATTTGAAAATAATAGGTTCAAGTTCAACTGCGTAGTAATACCCATTTTTTAATGGTTTTTCTTCAAATAAGTGCCGTAAGTGTTTTTGTCACCATTAAATTTATGTATTCAAGATGGTTTTCCAAGGTAAGTTTTGAGTCTAATATTACCCCTTGGTACTTAATCTGTCTAACCAATTGTATATTTGTGCCATGAAAACCTAGAGGACCTGCGCTTTCTAAGTTCCTTCTCCTGGTGCAAACTTAGACTTTAGGGATTTTATGTTAAGCTCTGCAGTCAAAGTCCATTCTGTGACTACACTCAGAGTCTTTTGCATTTCATCTATTGTTGTAATATGTGAGCTAGGATGAGCTAGGATCACATCCTGCCATTTCTGGAGTAGGGCTAGGTATATTCTGTCTGTTCCCGGTGTTTTGAATGGACGAAATTTGCTGATAGCTCATTTGATTTTTACGGGTCTAGTTATTTCAGTAGCTAGCTTCCAGTCATACTTTAGGGTCTTATCGACCTTTGATCGTGGCCTGCGCTATCCGATCCCGCTACCATAATCCGTGAGCCAAAAGAGTGTGCCCATTTTAGCATTCTTAAACTATCTTCCATCGTTTTGGTGTAGTATCCGTCCACCTTTTTACTATCCTTAGCCAGGACATGAGCATATGGTGTCCTTTGGACTTCCTCGCAGAACCTCCTCCAGGATTCTCTTTTGGCTTTTCGGATTTCTTTATTGTACAGCGTTAACTTTTGTCTGTACTCTTCCCAATTATGAACGATTTTGGCCTTAATAAACAGCATTCTCATCTGAGTCCTAAGGTTCTGTAGGTGTTCGTTTCAACAGGGAGTGTATCTTGTGTACTTTCCTGTGTGTTCGGGGCAACTTTCACAATAAGCGAACTCTCTTAGTCTCGCTTACCCTGTCCACCTCCCGCCCTATCTATATCTATCTATCTATATCTATATCTATACTTATAATAAATCTGTAGAGAGGTCAATTCTGTATATACATGAAATATATTTCCAAAATAACTATCAGGGGGTGATTAGGGATCGATACTGATGCCAAAAATGAAATCAGTAAAATTTTTGTGTGTCTGTCTGTCTGTCTGTCTGTATAACCGTTATAGAAACAAAAACTACTCGACGGATTTTAACGAAACTTGGTACAATTATTTTTCATACTCCTGAGCTGGTTATAGGATACTTTAATCACGCTACAATCAATAGGAACAAAGCAGTGAAGGGAAATGTTGGGAAAACCACTTTTACAGTGTGGGGGAGAAATTTTTATACAACAATCTATACGTCACGCGAACGACGTCACGGGTACATTGATATAGAACCCAAAAATGTGGTTAGATTTTTTGTTGTATGTCTGTCTGTCTGTCTATCTTTATGTTTGTGCGCGCATCACATGAAAACTACTGATCCGATTTGAATGCGGTTTTCACATATGTATTTGTCTTCTTTTAACTTAACATGTGGTGTATGAAAATTTCTTCTCCAACTCTTTTACGGTGTGGGGGGGAGAAATTTTAATACAACAATCTATACATCACGCGAACGACGTCACGGGTACCTACATCGATATAGAACCCAAGAATGTGGTTAGATTTTTTTGTACGTCTGTCTGTCTATCTATATGTTTGTGCGCGTATCACATGAAAACTACTGATCCGATTCGCATGCGGTTTTCACAGATGTAATTGCCTTCTTTCAACATAACATCTGGTGTATAAAAAACTCTCCTCCTACCCCTTTAACGGGGTGAGTGAAGAAATTTTTAAACAACAATCAACACGCCACGCGAACGACGTCGCAGGTACACCTAGTATAATAATATAGTGATTAAAACATTAGAACATTTTTTTGCAGTTTATTTAAATCATCTTGGTAACGTCATAACAGATTGACATTAACGTTCGACCAATAGTTAAAAACTGCTATTATTGAACTCATAGATTACCAAAATCGAAATGTTTCTAAAAGTAATCATTCTTTTACTTTTTACTTCTGTTATGTCACAAGATGCACCAGAACCACAGTCACCCATAGTAGATGAGAAATCCATAGGATGCATAAGTCAAGGTGTAGATCCGAAATATGTTGTGAGTCTACTTGATGGAGAAACTCATAAACCAATGGGTGTAGGTACTTTACTTAATACTGTATGGGTACTTACATCAGCTCACGTCGCAAAATCACCAACAGTTAAAGATATTCTGGTAATAGAAGGTTGGAAAAGAGAAAAAGCTGATTGTTTTACTGAAAGCGGTAAACTTTCTAAGATATACAGTATGATGCAAAAGTATGGAATAAATTCATTATTTCAGAAACAGACGACTTTTAAAAAAAATCTTAAAACACGTCAATTTTAATTTTTGAATGGCCATCAACTGCTATAGATGTGTTGGACATTACGTCATTAGTGATGGCGTAATGACGTCATCGACGATTTTTTTAAATACAAACAGAGGTCACGTGACAGCTCATTTGAAAGGTCCCCTTATTGCCTTTGCAGATTACATTGTTCCTGATTTATAGGCGGAATTTTTTAAACAGTTAGGGCCCTTCTTGGCAGATTTTAATGTGTTTGTACCGTTTTATCAATATGTCATTTTTCGTTGCTATTTAAGCTTTTTTGTCAGTTTCTATATGACTTTATTTTGTGGTTGTGATAGTTACAGTCAAAATCTTTTTTGTATTCCTTCAATTTCTGTATTTTGGTTTTTCTTTTTTCTCTCTTTGTATTTCACTACTTTCGGTTAAGAATTTGGAAGATGGTTATTAGGAATTTGGATATCTTGAGTGTGGGTACTTATCGTTGTTTGCCGTGGGCATTTTGAGTGTGGTCTGGATGACCACATTATTACCGTGTAAGGTCTGTGAGACCTTAGTATCTTGTAGGGGTCTGTGAGACCTCTTTATCGTTGTAGCAGTTAGGTGTAACTGCTTTTTGGTTCTATTGGTGTTCCGTATGGTTGGGACACAATAGAAATTTATCTTATCTTATCTTATTGTATTGTGGGATTATGGTCTATATTGGTTTCTTTTTTGGCCGTTAGGGCTTATCTTTGGAAAACATATAGACTTTCCATGTATTTGTGTACCTACTCGGGATTTTTGTTTTCCACATACCATTCTTTCATTTTTTTTTCTGTATTGATTTTGTGATACACCAAGTAGGTACAGAAATACCTTTTAATATCTAGGACTGTTTCTGCACATACCTAGGACATTTTGATAAAAATTTTGTGATTTTTCTTATGTCTCGTTATATTTGTAATATTTTTTGTAGTAACTTTGCAGTAATTTTTTAAGATATCGTTTTATATTTTATCTTTTCTCGATATTTTTAAATTCTCAAATTTTGTTATATTTTTTTTGCATTCCGTACACTGGAGTCACTACACTGAAGGCATTAGTTTTATTAACTTATCATTACCTTTTCAATTTCTATTTCTAAAAAAATTTTTAAAATGCTTTAACATTTTCAAAATTCATTTCAATTTTTTTAATTAAAGTCGATTATTATTTAATTTTTTCTAGTTTAAAGTTTATAAATAGTTGGTGAGTTCAGTTTTCTTTTTTTTTTCTTTCTTTCTTCAAAATTTTCCTCTTTCTCTTAATTGATATTGCCTTCAGTATTCTTAACGTTGGTAGGTACATACCTGTTCCTTACTGTTTTTGACGCTTTCTTTTATTAATTGTCCTATTTTTATTGTTCACATTATTACCGTTATTTGTTGTCATTTTTAATGATAACTATTACCTTTTTATCTTTTTCATTGTCTCCAGTTTGCACAGCGTGTGCGATAAGACTTGTCAAGTTTTTCTTGATCTGGATATTGATTGATTTTTCCTTTGAGTGTTAATCACATTTTTGTTCAATTGATATTTGGTTTCAATTTTTTTTTCTTTTCGTTCATTGAATATTTGTTTAGCTTCATAGCTTATTTTGTTCTCATTTGTTGAGTGTTTTCTTATTCAATGATTTTTGTTGACTACAGTCTTATCTTTATCTTTGTTGCTATGGTAAGTTATTTTACTTTTGGAGATAGATTTTTTTTGCCTTATCTTTCTCTCTATTTTTGCTTTGTGAACATTAAATCTCTTGTTTCTTTCGTTACATCTCGTCATTGTTGTTTTCTTAAACGACCTTAAATAGGACAGTTAATAATTTTTTTTACCGATTATTACTTTATGCTACTTAAGTGTTAGCAATACCGATTTTGACTTTTTTGGTACCCTAGAGGTGCTGGTCAATGCGACCAAATTTTATTTAGAGTGGGGGGACTCTTTTACCGATTGTGATTTTTTGTTCTTTTTGTTATTCCCCTTTTTCAAAATTATTTTTTGTCTTAACGTTTTCGGCTTAAATTCTTTCTCCCTTCCCGGCTGGGCGATAGTTCCCGGGGAAGACAAAAATAAATTTTCGGAACTCCCTTGGCCAAGTCCCTATATTTTTTATATATTTACCATTTTTCTTTTTTGTTTATTTTTATTTTTTTTTATGGTTGACTTGCCATCATATAGCGATGCGATTAACCGTTGGTTATACCGAGACCACCCGTCAGCACTGAGATCCTCGCATCCCCTGCCCAGTGAGGAGAAACTTCAGTGTTGACCGTTCCACCTTTAGGTTGGCTAGTACCTTATAGAGAAATCTAGTCACTTTGTCTTATGACGGTTTAACTATCTGGGTTTCTTTAAAACCTATGGTAATTTTACTTGCTTTTTGAAGAATTCGTTCCACCTTTAGGTTGGCTAGTACCTTGTAGAAAAATCTAGTCACTTGTTTTTTTTTTTTGAGGAATTCGTTCCATCTTAGGTTGGCTAGTACCTTGTAGAAAAATCTAGTCACTTCGTCTTGTGACGGTTTAACTACCTGGGTTTCTTCAAAATCCATGGTAATTTTACTTGCGTTTGTTGGATTTCGTTCCAATTAGGTTGGCGACTACCTTTAATAGAAAGTTACTTCTCCTCGCTTACCGATTTAGCCTTTCCTTTTTTAGTTACATTGTTGTATCGGTAACATTTGTGTTTTAAAGTTTTATGTGGTTACCTTTTTTGAGAATTACACCAGTTATAGTGGATACGAACTTAATTTACTAATTGTTGTATATTTTATATCTATTCACCAGTTTTGGATTATTATTATTTTTTTAATCTTTTGCTCTTCTTTATTTTTGAATTGTAGTAGATTCACTTTATAAAAAAAAAGAAACTTCAATTCTTTTTTTTTCTCTCAGGTTACCGTGGTGTAACGTTAACGTTAATAACGTTTATTCGTGGCCTGGCCTATTGACTATTCAATTTGTATAAATTTCCGTGCTATTTTTGCGTCGTCGCGTATACTTTATCAGTTTTGGAAGGAGAATTATAGTTTGCTCGTATGTTGCGACGTTAAATAATTTCATTTCATTTTGTACTGCAATAAGAATTAGTTCGCTTCACCTCTTATACCCTTCTGGTGAGTAAAAATTTAATTTATTATAATTTTTAAGAAATACTCAAAAATTTGGTGAATAGATTATTGGTTATTTAATTTGATATCTTTACTAACATTTAAAATTTTTCGATTACAATCATTTGTTAAAAATCAGTTTTTTATTGAGTTAAAAATATATAAACAGATCAGGTGATTAACTTTTTTCTCGAACTTTGGAGAATTCTTGAGTGATTGTAATCGAAACAAAGGATTATTGGGACGGAATTTTGACAGCGTTTATTTTATTTCTTTAGGGCTTATGCCAAATTTACGAAGGGTCTTTGGTGAGGGCTTATCGAGCCGAATCAATTTTAAGAAAATTTGTCTTGCAATTGACAATATAGACTGGTGCTATCCGCTGAGGGAGTCGCTTCATTCCTCACTGCAGGAGACTCATCTTACTATAAGAAAACCCATCATACCAGCGTCACCCTAGACCGGTGCCCACATTTCCAGTAGTCTCAACACTTCTTTCCGAATACCATCTGGACCTTCAAAGCCGAAGATCAAAAAGATAAGTTTTAAAAAATTAGTTAATTACTTTGATTTAATCAACTGAAAATTTTTTTGAATAAACAATTTTAAAACTGATTTATTCTCTTTTATTTGAAAGTCTGTACTTGTCGCCCATTATTAATTGTTGGGGGGAAATTGATAGAAAAAACCCAGAAGGAATCCACGATCCTGAGAGCTAGCTTAGGGTAATTTAAGGGCTACAATATAACCACCAAATCATCTGCTAAGGCACCTAATCTTCTAGAGTTTCGTAGGTTTTCTGCACTAAATTTATGCAAACAGATTATTCGGAGGTTTTTAGGTTGCAAAACATGTATATGACACCAGAACCGATCCCGAAATTCCGAGTGCTCAGGGTTACTGTTAAGGTAGGTCATCTTCTAGAGTTTCAAATAATGCAAAAGGAGTACTCGAAAATTTTTGGGATTGCTAAGCATCAGAACCAACCTTAGAGCACCTGCTGTTCATAGTTACTGCTAAAACACGTCATCTTCTAGAGTTTCTGCACTAAATTAATGCAAACAGACTACATGGGGATTTTTGGAGTTGTTGTGTGATTATGACGTGGGTAAAGCCCTCTACTCATAAAACTAATCTGTTTACATCAATTTAGTATTGGAAAGTCTTAAAATTCAAATAGATTACGTGCATACCAGTCAGCCTGAGCTTTAGGTGCTTCGAGGATCAGTTCTGATGTTATACTTGTGCTTAGCAACCCCAAAAATCCCCGAGTACTCTGTTTGCATTAATTTAGTTCCGAAAACCCTTAAAACTCCAGAATATAACTTACTTTAACTGTAATTCTGACACTAGGTACTCTGAGGTCGGTTCTGATATCATAATCGTATTCAGCAAACCCCAAAAACATTAAGTACTCTGTTTGAATCAATTTAGTGCCCAAAAACCTTCGAAACACCACAAGATTGCGTGTCCAAGCAGTAATCACAAACACCAAACAGTACTCTGTTTGCATTATTTTAGTTCCAAAAACCCCTAAAACTCCAGAAGATGACTTACTTTAACTGTAATCCTGAACACCAGGAACTTTGAGGTTGGTTCTGATGTCATGATCGTATTTAACAAACCCCAAAAACATTAAGTACTCTGTTTGAATTAATTTAGTGCCCAAAAACCTTCGAAACACCACAAGATTACGTGTCCAAGCAGTAACCCTAAACACCAGGTACTTCACGGTTGCTATTGGTGTCAAATTTGTTTTTAAAAATCACCGAGACTCTGTTTGCATTATTTTAGTTCCAAAAACCCCTAAAACTCCAGACTATAACTTACTTTAACTGTAATTCTGACACTAGGTACTTTAAAGTCGGTTCTGATATCATAATCGTATTCAGCAAACCCCAAAAACATCAAGTACTCTGTTTGAATTAATTTAGTGCCCAAAAACCTTTAAAACTCCCCAAGATTACGTGTCCAAGTAGTAACCCTGAGCACCAGGTACTTCACGGTTGCTTTTGGTGTCAAATGTGTTTTTAAAAATCACCAAGTACTCTGTTTGCATTACTTTAGTTCGAAAAAACCCTAAAACTCCAGAAGATGACTTACTTTAACTGTAATCCTGAACACCAGGAACTTTGAGGTCGGTTCTGATGTCATAATCGTATTCAGCAAACCCCAAAAACATCAAGTAGGTACTCTGTTTGAATCAATTTAGTGCCCAAAAACCAGCGAAACATCACAAGATAACGTGTCCAAGCAGTAACCCTGAACACGAGGTACTTCACGGTTGCTTTTGGTGTCAAATTTGTTTTTAAAAATCACCGTGTAAGTACTCTGTTTGCATTATTTTATTTCCAAAAACCACTAAAACTCCAGAAGATGACTTACTTTAACTGTAATCCTGAACACCAGGAACTTTGAGGTCGGTTCTGATGTCAAAATCGTATTCATCAAACCCCAAAACATTAAGCACTCTGTTTGAATTAATTTAGTGCCCAAAAACCTTCAAAACTCCACAAGATTACGTGTCCAAGCAATAACCCTGAGCACCAGGTACTTCACGGTTGCTTTTGGTGTCAAATTTGTTTTTAAAAATCACCGAGTACTCTGTTTGCATTATTTTAGTTCCAAAAAACCCTAAAACTCCAGAAGATGACTTACTTTAACTGTAATCCTGAACACCAGAAACTTTGAGGTTGGTTCTGATGTCATAATCGTATTCAGCAAACCCCAAAAACATCAAGTAGGTACTCTGTTTGAATCAATTTAGTGCCCAAAAACCAGCGAAACATCACAAGATAACGTGTCCAAGCAGTAACCCTTAGCATCAGGTACTTCACGGTTGCTTTTGGTGTCAAATTTGTTTTTAAAAATCACCGAGTACTCTGTTTGTATTATTTTAGTCCCAAAAACCCCTAAAACTCCAGAAGATGACTTACTTTAACTGTAATCCTGAACACCAGGAACTTTGAGGTCGGTTCTGATGTCATAATCGTATTCAGCAAACGCCAAAATTATCAAGTACTCTGTTTGAATCAATTTAGTGCCCAAAAACCTTCGATACACCACAAGATTACGTGTCCAAGCAGTAACCCTGAGCACCAGGTACTTCACGGTTGCTTTTGGTGTCAAATTTGTTTTTAAAAATCACCGAGTACTCTGTTTGCATTATTTTAGTTCCAAAAAACCCTAAAACTTCAGAAGATGACTTACTTTAACTGTAATCCTGAACACCAGGAACTTTGAGGTCGGTTCTGATGTCATAATCGTATTTATTAAACCCCAAAAACATTAAGTACTCTGTTTGAATTAATTTAGTGCCCAAAAACCAAAACTCCACAAGATTACTTGTCCAAGCAGTAACTCTGAGCACCAGGTACTTCACGGTTGCTTTTGGTGTCAAATTTGTTTTTAAAAATCACCGAGTACTCTGTATGCATTATTTTAGTTCCAAAAAACCCTAAAACTTCAGAAGATGACTTACTTTAACTGTAATCCTGAACACCAGGAACTTTGAGGTTGGTTCTGATGTCATAATCGTATTCAGCAAACCCCAAAAACATCAAGTAGGTACTTTGTTTGAATCAATTTAGTGCCCAAAAACCAGCGAAACATCACAAGATAACGTGTCCAAGCAGTAACCCTGAGCACCAGGTACTTCACGGTTGCTTTTGGAGTACTCTGCTTGCATTATTTTAGTTCCAAAAACCACTAAAACTCCAGAAGATGACTTATTTTAACTGATGTCATAATCGTATTCAGCAAACGCCAAAAACATCAAGTACTCTGCTTGAGTCAATTTAGTACCCAAAAACCTTCGAAGCTCCACGAGATTACGTGTTCAAACAGTAACCCTGAGCCCCATGCTCTTCATGGTTGGTTCTGGTGTCAAATTTGTGTTTAAAAATCACTAAGTACTCTATTTGTATCAATTTAGTACCGTAAACCCTTAAAACTCCCCATTTTAGTGGGGATGAACATTTCAGCGATTTGGAAAACGCGTATATTAGCTGGATTTGGATAATTGGAGGGGCGAACAAGTGCTTTGTCAGCACTGAGGCTACATATGGTCCATTCTGTAGAAATATTCACACCTCAAGCTGTCATTAGACGTAAAGATTTAAAATATATTATTGACATGTGTACCAACATAAGAAAAAAACATTTGAGAAACGAATGTACGTGTGAAATTCAAAATTCTCGCATCTTTCTAAACAAACCTCGTATATGAGTATTATGTTATAGCTTGTAACTCTTCCAAAAGTAGTAACAAAGTTTATTTATTTTATGTACCAATTTTTAGATTTGTAATTTGGTTAATAAAGAAATTATCTTTAGTTTTATAAACGGTGGTCCATCGACTCTTTCTTTTAATTGTAGATCAATTTATACAGATTTTAAAATAGATTATACACCATAGTTTACTAACTATAATTTAAATTTTTATTCAAAAAAAGCATTGCTATAAAAGAAGTAAAACGAAATATTGAATTAACACATACTATCTGAACACCTCCACTTTTTCCCATAGTTATGTATTTTGAAATAAATTCAAGATGAGCATCTATTCTGCAGAAAACATATGGCTGTGCTGTATTTTCAAACTTTGTCCAAGAAATAATACCAACTTGTGTCTTTCCAACCATTAAAGGTCCACCAAATTCGCCCTCGAATTGTATATTAGAATCAGCACACATAATATCGAAGTCTTTAGGAATAACATATTCTGGTAACAAGCTTTGACATTTTGCCATTGGTATAACATTCGTTGTGTAACAAAGTACAGGAACTGGTTGTTCTTGAATTTTCCAACTTATAGTATATGCAGGAATATCAACTGCTAGTGGAATAACCGTAGGAATCTTAACGTATGAAATTGATTTATCTTGAAAAACCTTTCTTTCTAACTTTAATAAGGCTATATCATGAAAAAAACTGTTTCTAACAGAAATTCTAAATTCAGGATGCACTTGTTTCTTGACTATGGTATTTGGCTTATCTTTTCCAACAAGCTTACCGACATCGTTCAAACTATTAAGACCTTCTCTTACCCAAAACGGTATTACTAGAATATTCTTCTCAATACCTGTTTTTGATACACAATGAGCTGCAGTAAGTACCCATAATTCATTAAGTAGAGTGCCTGCACATATTGGTTTAAATGTTATTTTAGTAATTAAATCAACCAAAAATTCCGTTTGTACTCCCTCAGTTTTGCATAGTTTTTCAGTTTTAGTATCAGCTGTAGCTTCTGATTCTGGTGCATCTTGTGACAAAACGGAACTAAAAATTAAAAGGATGATTAATACCTTTAAAAACATTTCGATTTTGACAATCTTGAAAGTCACCAAAAAAAAATGGGTGTCAAATGACTATTGAAGTTTGTTGATACGTTACTAGGACAAAATAAACTAACTTCGAAATAAATGTTATTTACTCTTTATTTAAAAGTGTTAAACTAGATTTTTCCAATTTGTTTTTTATATCATAAAATGCTAAAAACATTATATTAAATATGGTCAATTAGGATAGCATTTACACCTTTTTTTGTTTGTTGCGCACACTCACAGGGGCACGTGCTCCTGTGGGTAGTGTTGGGCTCGGCCGTGAGGCCCCTACCAACTAAACCCTTCCTCCTTTCGCCCCCCTCATGCCGTGGCATCTGTCTTTTCGGAAGGCATGTTTTTTTTTCCGCGTCACGCACCTTTCCCCTCGGTTTTCACTCTTCTCCTCTTTCCCTTGCCTGCTGCTCTCTTTCTATTTCTTCTTTCCTCCTCATGAGTTTTCTAATCATGTCGTGCACTTGTTCCCATTTATTTTTGCTTCTTACTATTATTCTTACAATGTTTTCTGCCGTGAGCCTTTCCTCGAGAGTTTCCTCCATTTCTCTTCTTACTTCCTCGAAGTAGCTGCACTCCAGAACTGTGTGCTCCGGCGTGTCTCTCTCCTCTCCACGCCGTGTCGTCGCTCTTGCCGATCCTGTAGGTGTAGCTCCCGAATGAGCCGTGACCTAACAGGAACTGGGTCAAGTAATAATCCGCAGTGCGGTGTTTACACTTGACCCATTCCCCCAGGTCTCGTATCAGACGTTTGGTCGACACACTTGGTATAACAGTTATTCGAGTCTTCAGTTGATACCTGCAAAATCGCTGTATTAAAGACATCGATGGCTTCTTCTGGAGACTAGAATCGTAGCCCACGCATTGAATTCTTGATCTTTGGGACGTGAAGAAGTCAGCTAAGCACACACAATAGAGATTTTTAAATGTTTCGGTCTGTGACAGTCAAAGGTGCTTGGTTTATATGTACGTTAGTGGCCGAAGCCTGAAAAATTCGTGACATATCGGATCCGCTGGTAGTACACCGGCAGTTCCGTCATGCCACAGATCTTCCGTTTATAAATATCTGCCAGTTAGTGTGTGAGCACGTTTGCCATTTGTTTATTTCTTTTACTTAGTTCTAAGATGGTGTGGACAAAAGAAATCATAACAGAAGTTATTGAAATGTACCGAGTGAGACAGTATTTGTGGAAAGTAGATAGTTTTTAAGGTCATGATGTTCGTGTTGCCGAAGTGCCTATACTAATGCCATATGACCATATTTAGGTCTTTATTTAATCCATTCTTTCACCCATTTACTTCTACATCATGTTCTTTTCTTTCTTTCCATTTGTAACACACACAAACCCATAAGGGCCACTTTTTTTACGTTCAGACATATTCGTAGGTACACATACACGACTGCCAGGACTTTAAACTGGTATAAAATACCTGTCCCGCTTCCAATCCCCTCAAATTGTTACAGATTTAACCCTTAACTAAGGGATCTGTTCCTCCAAATATCAAATCCGTTGATATAATAAAGGGTGAAATATGTAAGTTAATGGAGACTAAAAGATTCGTCCCGCAGCAGTCCAGATATGCGGGACAGCTCTTTCAAAAATCCGTTTCGTGTGTGCCTAGCTATTAGGATCATTCGCCGTTGTTTGTTGCTTTATCGGAGTATTGCAAAAACTTCTGGTAAACTAACGTATATATACCAATCAAAACTAACCGTTCATCGATCTTCTAAAGCAACTGTTACCACATAAGCAGATTTTAACAATTTTCCCTGACACACTTTTAGAACGGATCATTTTTGTTGGTTTTTCCTCATCTTGAAACACCCATAAAGCGCATTAGTGTTTATTTTCCAGTTCGTAGGAGTGAATCCAGAAAACATCGCCATTAAGACTACAATAAACAGTTTTTGTGCTTCCTTTGTTAAACCGTTTTAATGTTTTTTGACACCAATTGACGCGAACCGCTTTTCTCTCTTCTGAAAACAAATGAGGGTTCCAAAAAGAAACCATCTTCGTCTTTATGTAGCATCTTTTGGATTGACGTCTTTAAAATCCCCAAAAATGTCTCTATCTCCCAAAATGTTACACAACGTTAATCCTTAATTAGTGGATGAACCGCATCTATGTTTTACTGTGTATTGTAACTTGATGGTTGTCTCCCCCACTAATTGGAAAAGGTGTTACTTGAAATTGAAATCCACTTTAAAATCGGCGAGTTTCGATGGCATCCGTTGATCTCACTTCAGATGAGTTAATTGGGGCAACAAACTTGAAGTGTGTGTTTCTCTTGTTGTCCCTGGAACAGATATAAAAGTCTTTACCGTCTTCGGAGGTTCTGCTCTCGGGATTGCAAATGATTGAGATGATCCTAACACAGTATCATCGTCCGGCTAAGACACTCCAGGCGTGCGAGATAATCTCTTTTTCCCAACTTCTTCTTGACTTTACCGAACTTCCATGTGTTCTTATTATTTTCTAGAAAACGTATTTGAACTCTTTCTTCCCCACTTGAATAAGACGTTCTGGCGGAGCAGTAACCATTGACACCTATGAATGATAGGGGAAAAATGCATTTCAATTTTCTGTGGAGATACAATTTCGCAAGCGAATTTCCGCACGCAAGTTGTGTTGCTCTGTATCTTAACGGTAGGTTGTGAATTTTTCTGGTAGTAAAGAGTTGACTTCAGAAACTGCTACGAGGCAGTTCTTTAATGCCTAAATTAAACGATCGCTCAAACCATTTGTTGCTGGGTGACCTGGGGCTAGGAATTTTTAAAAAGCTTCTCTGGATTCAAACTAAATGTGAAAAATATCACTTTTAAAAATCATTACGTTATCTGATACCAAATACAGCAAAAATTTGGTCTAGTAACTCAATGGTGTTTGTACTTGATGAAGTTTCTTTTAAAATTCTCATCTCTAGCTATTTGGAACGTGCTCGTATAAATTCTAATTTTGAAGAGATCTATGTGTAATCTTTACCAGTTCTCTTGGGGCGGATTCCATCTTTGTTGCCATTTATTGTAAAATGATGGTGAAGGCGATTAAATACTGCTTGAATTTTATAACTTTTAATGATTTTAAAATAACTTTGAATAAATTAACAACTTAAACATAAAAGCGATTGACATTCATTTTTATTAGACATCACCTTCTTCTTTTTAGTTCGTTACAATTGACACTACACTGTGTGACTGTTGTTTTGGGTGCACCAAGCCTAAATTCGTCGCTGAGACTAGAGCGACCATGTTCAAATTCGGAATACCAGTGGAAAATAGTTGACTTTGGTGCTTTATTTCGAAACAGAGGAACCATTTCAGCAAGACATTGCTGTTGGGATAATCCTCTGCTACAGTTGTTAAAAATTAGTTAGCATCTTACTCTTGTGCCCCTCCCAAAAACCTCTTTCCCTAATAGCAGGTTGGTGCTATTTCCTCTGTTGCTCCGGTATTTTCTTGATCCAAAACTCCTTGAACTAACTTAAACCGTCAAAATTCTTTTTTCTTTCGAGGTAGTGTAGGTGGTATGTGGAGTGTGTGTCTCACGTGGGGCAATGCGGGTTTTGGCAGAATGACGCAGTGGCGTTGTGAGACCTTCCATTTGGCAAGGACGAACAAAACCACAGGAACATTGGCGCAGGGATTATTTTGTTATCCAGTATGGTGGTCTTTATCAGTCCATCGTGTCCAACATCTACCATCTACCTATAGGAGAGAGGAGTTTCATCTAAGAGGTCTTCTAGTTCTGCGTGAAGATCCCTGTTTACAGTTTAAAGGAATCTTAGGGAGGAAAGAAAGATCTCGATTTTCGGACCTCTTGAACTTCTTTGGAGTCTTTCATTTCAGGTATTGAGGGTCCTGTGGGCTGTGATGTTCGTTCCCTGCAGAGTCCGAGTATCGTAACATTGTTGTAGCGTTTGAAATCGAGAGGGGCGAGGCTGTATATTTGTGTATTGGTAGACAAGGTGGCTTGGGTAAAGGTGGTGTGGGTTTTTGGCTTTGCGTATAATTGCTCTCTCTCTCTCTGTGATAAGAGAATGGAGGAGTCTCTGAGGATAGATAGAGTATAGCCCGGCCTTATAATCGACCAGAATTCGGATAAAAAAATTTGTAAGCATGGAGTAGTGTTTTGATGATACATCTGTGGAGTGTACTACCCAGGGCACCTAGGATGGCCGCGAGTCTTCGCATTTGGTTGATTGTGAGTTCAACATCGGCGTCCTACCTGAGTGAATCGCACGCCCAAGTAGGTCACCTATTAATGAACGAGCTGTTCCCACCATAGTATGGTCAAAAGTGATATTTTCTTGTCGACTGAGGTTTAAATGTCTGAAGATGATGGTTTGGGTTTTGTTGGGGTTGAGGGCTACTCTCCATCTGCTGCATCAGTCGACGGCGTCGACGCTGCGGAGGTGTACAAGACCGTGTCGTCGGCGTATAGTTTAATATTTTGCAGCTGAAGAACATCACTAGCATAGATTGTGTAAAGAATTGGGATTAAGATTGATTTCTAGAACACTTGAATGGTTTAGAAAATGTATTTCTAACTTTAATTCGGATTCTTCTGTTGGAGAGATATGAGTGAATTAATTTTATGGCTAGAATGGATAAACAGATGTCATTCAACTTTCTGATAAGGCCAGCGTGCCAAACCTTGTCGAAAGCCTTTTGGATAGAGTAATTTGGTCTGAATATATCTTGGAAGGGGGGATTATGGAGTTGGTGTCCAGAAAGTCCCTGATTCTATTTAAGAGCAGGAGTTTACAGAGTTTGACAATTATCCTGAAATAGTCGCATACTTTTTTTAAATGATTTTTACAAAGTACAATCAATTCAAATTTTTATTTAAAGAAAGTATGTTACAAAAAAAATAAGACCAAATAACCAATAAACACACACTGTCTTCACAACTCCTCCATTTTCAGATTCCAAGATTTTTTTAACATATGAAAAATGTATTTTGCATCCAATAAATATAATCTTGTCTTTATTGTACCAGCAAACTAAAGAAAACTCTATCTGTGTAGAAGCACGCGTTATAGGTGCTCCAAGTTCTCCCTTGTATGGTGTCTTAAGCGCAGATTCAACACATATTAACTCGCTGTTTTGAGGAAGATTATATTCTTTAAGAGAATCTTCACATTTTTCCATTGTTATAATTTCCACGTTTTGACAAAATAGATTACTTGATGGTTCTTCTCCGTTCCAAGTTATTACAAATGCGGGACCAGTAATTTGTTGTGGATTTTCCTTAGAAAGCGTAACATACGAAACATGTTTACTTTCAATAATCTTTTTTTCTAGCCGTAATAAAGCTATATTAGCAGTTAAACTTGTTTTAGCAAGTGCTTTGGACCCAGGATATACTTTTTTATAGAGTACGTTATTTGGCTTATTACTCCCACTAAGCTTTTTGATTTGATCTAAAGTGGCCAAACCTTCTCTTTGTCTGGCTGGTATTACTTGAATATTCTTCTCAGCGTCTTCTTCGGATACACATTCAGCTGCCGTAAGTACCCAATATCCATTAAGTAACGACCCTACACATATTGATTTATTGGTTCCTTTTTCAATTAAATCAACCACAAAGTTTGATTTTATTTTCTCAATTTTACATTCTTCCGCGTCCGTTTTAGCTTCTGTTGGTTTCTCTGCCTCTTCTTGTGACAAAACAGAGTTAAGGATTAAAAGGATGATGATTACCTTTAAAAACATTTCGATTTTAATAATCTCGGAGTTCACAAAAAAATTGTTATTGTATAATAGTCAAATGACAATGTGAGTATGTTATTACGTTACCAAGACAAAGTAAACTAACTACGAAACAAATGTTCTAACGTTTGTAAAATAATTGCCTACTGTGACTGAACAACATGCCTTCATTCCTTTCTGTCCTTTGCTAGCTCCATATAGTCCTCTACTTCAATAGCTTTAAGGTCCCCTGCTATGTTATCCGGCTATGAACCGAGTTCGTCCAAGTGGTCTTTTTTCAGTTGAGGTTTCTTCCCACACCTGTTTCACTTTTCTTTCGTTAGAATGTCTTATGAGGTGGTCTGGTCACTGGAGTTTTGTTGGACTTCATTTCTTTTACTATGTTGGTGTATCCGTATAACTCTTCTAGCTCTTTGCTTGGTTATTTGCTCTTCTTTTTTCTTTGTCGGTGCAATGGCGGAAGTAGTTATGCAGTTGTCCTCTTAATACAATGTAGCAGACCCTTTAAAGGTTATGACTGACTTTACAAGACTTTCCTTGGCTACGAAATCAGCGCCGTTCCAGTTTACTTGCACTGAAAAATATTTACTAGTTTTCATTGTGCCTTATCCAGCCCATCAAATCTTTTGTAAGGCAGTTATGTTCTAGATTCAAGTTCTTTGACCACTTGGATTAGGGCTTCAGGCCGATATAAGCTTAGTACGTTTCAGATTCCTATATTCATTGTCCTTTGTCATCGCATTTGTGGTCTTAAAATGTCCGTCTTTGTTCGATGCAAGCGTATCGTTTTCATAACTGGTCTCTTAACCATCCTCCTTGTGCAGGGTTAAGAGGCCAGTGTCTTCTTTTGGGCACCATCGCACACTGGGATAAAGGGTAATGACTTGGCCGATAGTCTTGCAAAAAAGCCTCTGAACTAGAATCATCTACCTGTATCAAGGAAATCAACACAGACCTAACCCCTTAAAAAGTGCAATCATATCTAGATGGCAAGCAGAATGGGATACTTTACAATCAAAGTTAGCTACAGTCAAGAAGTCTCTCCTGCCTTGGATAACCTCCCCAGTTACCGAAAAAAAAATCATAGTATCTCACCTGCGAATAGAACATGGACACCTTATGTCAAAATAACCAGACAAGACAAGACAAGAACTGGATAGGTAGATGAAAAAAAGTTTATATAGGAGTGTTGGATTTGAGTACCATGTTGTAGGACTTATGACCTTTTCAGGTTTGGATGGTGTTAGCATCGGTTGCCAGTATTACTCTCACAAACTTCCCCAGTTGCAGCAGGTTGGATTGCTTTAACTGTAGCGCTTGGTATCTTCTTGCCATCCATAGCGCTCGAACGTACCTAAAGAGTCTTTTCTTTTTGGTGTGAGTGTGAGTATATGTGGAGGTGTAACCCACGTGGAGCAATGTGGGGTTGGGATATTGACGCTGTGGCGTGTCACCCCCCTTCCATTTGGCAAGGACGAAGGACCAGTGTGCTTTGCTTGTGATGTTATGTTAAGTGTTGATCATATTCTTACGGAGTGCCCGTTATATGAAGTCTAAAGAATAAGTAAGCGGCAGTAACAATTTATTACAATTTTTAAAAGACAGTAACATTTTACATAAAATTTAACAACTAATGTTTGCTACAACCAAATATAAACTATACATAAATGTGCCTAATTAGTTAAATTGTAATTATTTAAAAAAAAAATTGTTTATTAATTAGATTATTACTAAGTTCAATCAATTCAAATTTTTATTTAAAAAAGTATGTTATAGAAAAAGTAAAACCAAATAACCAATAAACACAGACTTTCTTCTCCATTCCTCCATTATCTGCTTCCATGACTTTCGCAATAATTGGAAGAAGACGTGTTATTTTGGAGAAAATATATGATTTTTTAGGATTGACCCAACAAACAATGCCATCCACGTTCTTGTTACCCATTAAAGGTGCTCCAATTTCTCCCATGTATGGTGTATTGAAAACAGATTCACCACACATATAATCGTCGTTTTCAGGAATAACATATTCTTTAAGAGTCTCTAGACATTTTTCCATTGGCATAATATTCACTTTATAACAATATACATCACCTGTTTGTTCACCAGCTTTCCAAGTTACTACAACTCTGGGACTGGTAAGTGTTAATGGATCCTTGGGAGAAAATGAAACATACGAAACAAGGTTACTTAGTTCAATCTTTTTTTTTAACCGTAATAAAGCTATATTAGTAATAAAATTTGCATTAGTAGGTGTTTCGAGCTCAGGAACAAATTTTTTATAGAGTATGGTATTTGCATCTTTACTCCCAGTAATCTTTTTCATATCCTCCATAACAATAACAGTTATTCTTTGATGGGCTGGTAATACTGCAATCTTCTCTTCAATTCCCTTTTGGGATACACAACCTCCTGCCGTTGCTACCCAATATCCATTAAGTAAAGTCCCTACACATATTGATGTATAAGTGTTCTTGTTAATTAAACTAACCATAAAACTCGATTCTGATTTATTAGTTTTGCACAATTCGCCATCTTCAGCTTTAACTTCTGGTGGTTTCTCTTCTGGCGGCTCATCTTGTGATAAAACAGTAGTAAGGATTACAAGGATGATTATTACCTTTAAAAACATTTCGATTTTGATAATCTCGGAGTTTACCAAAAAATAGCCATCAAATATTAGTCGAATGACAATATAAATTTGTTATAACGTTACTACGACAAAGTAAACTAAATACTCGAAAAAATTTCTAATGTTTTTAAAATACCTACTCTGTTGTCAAAAGTTTAAACCAGATTTGTCAAATTTGTTGAAAAGCATCTTTTAAATCACAAAATGCGAAACACAATTAGATGAAGTATGGTTAATTAGGTTAGCCCCAGTTCTTGCCACAGAATTTGCGTATGACCTTTTGGATGTGATGTGTCTGGTCAAACATCTCACCCAGGTATTTGACTTCTGTGGTCATTGGTATCATTGTTCTACGTTATTGGTTTTAAGCTTAGCAACGCCCTTTTATTTGTGATGAGATAACTCAAGCTTTCTTTGGATTGACTGTTAGGTTTTTATTCTTGCTCCACTTGTACACTCTTCTTTTAATGGACGCCTCATCTAACTTGGACACTACGATCATATGCATTCGCATATGAAGACTCCCTTCCTTGAGGGTCACACATTACTGAAGGTTCCTGTTATGGCTATTTTTTTTCTTCTATTGACTTTAATAATAGTCTGTTCAGATCATACAGCGCTAAATCTTAGGATTCTTAATTATGCCGCATAAAGGCCCTTTATATTCGATAGGAGATAGCCAGGCAGCTATTAAAGACTGAACTTAGACACAATCCGTCCAAAGATGGTCTGGGAATACATAGGCAAACTAAATGATGTAAAGCAATATAATACTGTTACCTTCTTATGAATTTCAAGTCATATGGAAATCGAAGCAAACGAAACAGCAGATAAGCTGACAAAAAAGGAGTTAAAAGTCTATATTTGTGACCAGAACAATCTTGTGGAATCAGCAGTCTTAGAAAAACTAAGGAAAGAAGTGGATAGAGAAAAAGACAACTAACTAAAAGAAATAAGACAACCGAAAACGCTCCTAGGAAACTATAACCAGAAGAGATCTTTCAGCTGTCTTAACCTCAGTGTTATAACGGAAATATTCACCGGGCACTGCCGATTAAAAGGACACCTGGTGGTAGGTAAAGCAAAGTAACATAATCTTAGAATGTATTGTCCCACCCAATTCTAGAGTCAGAAAGAGCAAGATCTACCTAATTTGAAGCACAACGATATCCTAACCTTTCTAAGAAAGATAGGGCTAGCAGAGCTGCTATAAATCTGCGAAAACATCAGGATTCAAGCAAGAAAAGAGGAACACAATAGATCTTATATCTATCAACCCTAAATACGCACATATAGTTATCTCTTAGTTTCTTGAAATACCTCTTGAGATGCTTGAAGTTCATTGTTATTGGTTTTAAGCTTTACAACCCCCTTTTATTTGTGAATGGGATAACTGATGCTTTCTTTGGATTGACTGTTAGGTTTTTATCCTTGCTCCACTTGTACACTCTTCTTTTAATGGACGCCTCATCTAACTTGGACACTACGATCATATGCATCCGCATATGGGGATTCCCTTCCTTGAGGGTCACCTATTACTGAAGGCTCCTTTTATGGCTACTTTTTTTTCTTCTATTGACTTTAATAATAGTCTGTTCAGATCATACAGCGCTAAATCTGTGCACTTTCCCCGCTGGTATGCATATTGACGATCACTTAATGGGTTCTATTATGATTTCATCCCTTATATATCTATCAACCAGTTTCTCCACCGTTTTCGCTATGAATGACGATAGACTAATTGGTCTATACGACTTGGTAGTTTGGTCCGTCATCCTCCTTACTTTAGAGAGATATAAGACTTCCAACTTTTACCACACAGATGGTATAAATCTATAGACCAAACAAGCCTTGCAGATTTTAAACAAATGTGTTCACATCATGCTCTATCTGGAGTAGTGCTGGGTATATTACGGCCCTTTCTGGTGTTTTGATTTAACAGATAGCCCATCTGATTTTTGCTGGTCTAGTTATTTCGTTAGCTAGCTTCCAATCATCCTATAAGGGCGTTACCTTTTTTTTTTAGAGGGGGGAATGCTTGTTGCGCACACTCACAGGGGCACGTGCTCCTGTGGGTAGTGTTGGGCTCGGCCGTGAGGCCCCTACCAACTAAACCCTTCCTCCTTTCGCCCCCCTCATGCCGTGGCATCTGTCTTTTCGGAAGTTTCTTCACCGGCATGTTTTTTTTCTTTTTCGCGTCACGCACTTTTTCCCTCGGTTTTCACTCTTCTCCTCTTTCCCTTGCCTGCTGTTCGAAGTAGCTGCACTCCAGAACTGTGTGCTCCGGCGTATCTCTCTTCTCTCCACATGCTCTTTACGCCGTGTCGTCGCTCTTGCCGATCCTGTAGGTGTAGCTCCCGAATGAGCCGTGACCTGACAGGAACTGAGTCAAGTAATAATCCGCAGTGCGGTGTTTACACTTGACCCATTCCCCAAGGTCTCGTTTCAGACGTTTGGTCCACCTACTTTTTCCACCTGGCAGTGGTTGCCTCCATTCGGCTTCCCATTCTTCCACAGTTCGGTCTCTTTCTTCTTTCTTGGCTCGTGCCGTATTTCCGTCTTCTCGGGAAAATAGTCTCGCCCTTTCTCCTACCAGCGTGTCTACTGGCGGTGTCCCCACTATCACTTGCACTACTTCAGTACTTACCGTTCTGTATCCACTTATTACTCTGAGTAGCGCTTTCCTCTGTGCCTTGTTTAGTCTATTCTGGTACTTCTCTACCGAGATGGCTGTATGCCATACCGGAGCTCCATAGAGTAGAATAGACTGAACTACTCCATACAGCACCATCCTCTTCTTATATTTGGGCCCCCTGACGTTCGGCATTAATCTCTCCAGGGTGGACATCCTTTCCTCCGCTTTCTTTGCACAGTACTCGACATGTCTCCCAAACCTTAGTTTGTCGTCGATTACAATCCCTAGGTACCTCATTGACCTCTGGTCCTCTATGTCCTTTCCTCTTACCCTGAACTGTATATTCCTTCGATTTCTCGGCCCTTTCAGAATAATGACCTCTGTCTTTTCAGCCGCTATTTCTAAATTGTGATCTTCCATCCATTGCGCTGTTTGCTCTATAGCATCGTTTGCTCTTTCAGTCAGTTGTTCCTCATTCATTCCTTCGATTAGTAGAATGAGGTCGTCTGCAAAGGCGATCGCTGTTGTACCTCTTCCCCATCTTTCTTCCAGCAAGCTATCATACATTATATTCCACAGTAGGGGGCCTAATACCGATCCCTGTGGTACTCCCATGCTCAGTCCTTGCTTGAGTCCCTTGTCTATGGTGATTTTTTTATCCGTTAGGTAGGAGTCCACGATGTTCTGCAGACCTCCCCCTACCCTTTTTTCCTCCATGCTATCCATGATAGTCTCCCAAGAAGCTGTGTTAAAAGCGTTCTTCACATCTATTGCTACCGCCGCTATCCACTTGGCCTCGCTGTGCTTGGTTTTGTCCACAAGCTGTTTGGCTGCTTGCACAGTCGATCTTCCTTGTCTAAAACCAAATTGGAGGGGAGACAGATGGTTATCTACCTCCTCCTCCAATCTGATCTTCACCATCCCTTCATAGGCCTTTGCCATTGTGCTGAGTAGACAAATGGGTCTAAACCCCTTTGGCTCCTCGCCTGGCGTTGTTTTTCCTTTCGGCAGTAGCACGACTCTCGCTTCTTTCCATTCCTCCGGGACTCTCTGCTCTCTTTGTATCTCATTGAAGACATTGAGCATCACATCCGGTATTACCTCTATGGCCGCTTTGATAGCTGCCGGGAAGATGCCATCCTCTCCTGCGGCTCTTCCTGCTTTGACCCTTCCTCCTACTGTATCCAGTTCTTGTCTGGTGAACGGCCTCATTTCTTCCTCCTGGGCTGTCCACCTACTTCTTCTACCCTTGGCTTCTGGGAACAGCTTCTTGCACCATTTGACCCTCTGTTCCCTAGTCAGGTGGTACGGGGTCCGGATTCTCAGGCTTCGCGTTGCTATCCTGTATCCATCACCCCATATGTCCCCTTCCAGTTCCTCACAAAGTCGGTTCCAGTGGTTCTTTTTGCTTTTCTTTATAGCCTTTTCCAGGTTCCTCTTTTCTTGTTTTAGGCTAGCTTTTAGCTGCCGTACTTCCTTCCCACCATCCTCATCAGGTCTTATTCTCCTCAATATCCTCATCATTTCTCTTCTGATCCTGATGCACTCCTTCCGCTTTTCCGCGATTTCGTCCGTCCACCAGTAGGGGGTTAGCTCGTTATTTCCTCTAATGGTTTCAGTCGCCTCCTTGGTCGCTTGCGCAATGTCCTCTGTGAGCGTCCTGTGGTCATATCCCTGCTCACCTCTTATGGCCGCCTTTCTTATGATTCCTTCTTTGAACCTGAAAACATTAAGAATTTTTTTGTTTTTTCTATTTTTACTATTTTTTTGAGTTTTTTCATTTTTTTCCTCTACATCCACATAAATATAGTGGTGGTGAGTATATACATTTACTTTATCTAGATGCCACCTAGCAGTCCGCTTTGCCAGCTTTCCTGTTGCCATGGTCACATCAATGTGTGACTGCTGGTTTCCCCGACGGAACGTTGGTTCTCCGTTGTTCAGAACTACGAGTTTATTCTCTATTATTCATTCATGCACCATTTCTCCTCTTCGATCTTCATGTGGGGCGCCCCATAATGGAGACTTGGAGTTGAAGTCCCCTGCTATGATGCATTCTCCGCCTGTATCCTTGGCATCCTGCATGATGGCATCTAGCTTTCTACTAAAATCTATGATACTTATATTTGGTGAGATGTAGCAACCGTATAAGTACCAGTCGCTCATCTTCACCCTGACAAAACCGTCTCCTTTTTTGATACTCTCTACTCCCACCGCTCTATTTATAATAGCGACGGCAACCGAAGATTGGGTATCCATCACGTACCCAAACCTCTCGGACATCGAAATGTTCGGCTCAGAGATGACCGCTAGGTCTATTCCCTTACTTCGCATTTCGGCGTACGAGATGTCGTGTTCCGCTCTGGCCCTTCCGACGTTCAGCTGCATTAGTTTCGTCGTCATTTAGTCGTGTTTGCACCCCGTTGTTTTTTCCACCCCCTTGTGGCTTCCTTCCTCTCCCTCTCCTCTAACACGGCCTGCCTGAATTTAGGACACTTCATTGTGTTTCCCCTGTGTCCTACTTTGCCACATGTTACACATTTAATTGCATTTTTGCATTCCTTAGCCAGATGGTCCGGCTCCTGGAATCTGTAGCAGATCTGCTTCGCCCCACAGTCCCTTGCCCAGTGCCCCTGTTCTCCACATCTGTGGCATCTCCCTCTTCTCGGCGTCCCTTCGGTCTCGTTTGGACAGAACCTCCCAATATGGCCAAAGTCACCACACCTGTAGCATTTTATTACCTCTACTCTTTCCTCAACTGACCAGACTCCCCAACTTGTCCTGATCTTCCCTGTCTCCACTATTCTCTTCCCGAGCCCCTCGGCCACTTCTATCCACGCCGTCCTTTTCTCTTTAGATGGTGCGTAAAGTTTTCTCAGCACCACATCCTCCTCCGTTGCCTTGAAACTTTCTGCAACGACTTGGACCACCTCATCCTCCCCGGTCACCTCATCTATACCTCTTACCAGGATGGCAATGTCCGTGTTCACCCTGGCCATTGCCCCTTCCACTTTGGTACCTATCGCGGCCCTTAGCTTCTCGGCCTTTTCCTGGCCACCTCTGACCGTCAGCAGAACGTCCGTCTTCCCCGACTTCTTAGCTCCTTTTACCTCGATGTCTAATTCCTTGAGGTCCACATTTTTCTTCACCTTCCCTAAAAGATCGGCGTAGCTTACCCCCTCCACCGCTTTCACCCTGACAACGGCTTCAGGTGCCCGTTGTGGCCTAACCCCCTGCCTTATTCCTGGCTAAACTGCTGATTTTCTGGTGTTTCTGCAGAAGACCACCCTCCCTGAGTCCCGAAGTACATATTCCAGGATCTTCCTCCACATCCTTTTATTTTTATAAGCAATTTTCAACTACCACTGTCGCAAATGAACTACCTTAAATCTATTTATACAAAATTTATATAGTAGTTTAAAGTATTTATATAAAGATTGTTCATAAAAACGTGTTCAATTTTGAAAAGAATTAGTTCTAATTATCCCTAAGTAGTCGCAATTTTTAAATGAATGATTTATGTATTAATTAGTGCAGTTTTTATAGCAGAATATAGGTACAGCATCAGCAATATTTTCAATTTAATACATATTTTAGAGATATTAGTTCATTAATGAGATTTTTAAGTTCAATCAATTCAAATTTTTATTCAAAGAAAGTATGTTATAAAAACAGTAAAAACAAATAACCAATAAACACATACTTTCTTCTCCATTCCTCCATTATCTGATTCCATGATTCTTGAAATTTGTTGGTAAAGAGTTCTTGTTTTGATGATAATATATGGAGCCTTTGTGGGAGTGATCCAACAAACAATGCCATACATGTAATTCTTACCAATTACAGGTGCTCCAAGTTGACCCGTGTATGGTGCATTAGTTGTAGATTCAGCACACATTAAAAAGTCGGTTTCAGGAATATTATATTCTTGATTAAGAGTCTCTAGACATTTATCCATTGGCATAATATTCACTTTATAACAATATACATCACCTCTATATTCTTGGGCTTTCCAACTTATAACAACTCTGTATTCAGTAATTCTTTGTGGATCTTTGGTTGAAAGCTTAGCATACGTAATAAATTTGCTTTTTTCAATTTCATTTTTTAACCGTAATAAAGCTACAATAGTAGTAAAATTTGTATTAGCAGATGGATCGGGCTTACCATTAACAAATCTGATAAAGAGAATGGTATTTGCCTTTTTACTCTCAGCAAGCTTTTTCATATCCTCCATAACATTAACAGTTATTCTTTGATGGGCTGGTAATACTGCAATCGTCTTTTCAACTCCCCTTTCGGATACACAATCTCCTGCCGTTGCTACCCAATTTGCACTAAGTAAAGTCCCTACACACATTGATCTAAAATTCTTTTTGCTAATTATATCAACCATAAAACTCGATTCTGTTTTATTTTTTTTGCATAATATGGCGCCGGTATCTTCAGCTTCAGCTTTAGCTTCCGGTGGATTCTCTGCTGCTGGCTCATCTTGTGATAAAACAGTAGTAAGGATTAAAAGGATGATTATTACCTTTAAAAACATTTCGATTTTGATAATCTCGGTGTTCACCAAAAAACTGTCATCAAATATTAGTCAAATGTAAATATGAATTTGTTATTACGTTACCACGACAAAGTAAACTAACGACGAGAAAAATTATCTAATGTTTGTTAAATACCTACTTTGTTTTTAATAGTATTAAACTAATTTGTCATCAGCTATCTTTTAAATCAAAAATACTTAACAATATTGGATTACCTAAGCACAGTCCAGTGCAGAATAAAAGCTAACACAACCAAGATAATCCAAAGATAACACAACCAAGAGTGGGAACACATCTTTGGCCAAGTATACTGCAGAATGTGTATTGAACAGACGTAATCCAGAAGAGCAGGAATCAGCTAGGGATCATTACAGGATTCCTTCTGGTTCATGTACTTGTCAAGGAACACCTGCAAACCATGATCCTTTAATATAAAGTCCCAACCTGTAGGAAATCTAACACAGTTAAACGCGAGCAAAATCAAAGCGTCAAAGAACTAAAATTAATTATTTTTCGTTGTCGATTGTTCTTTTTTTCAACAACATATGAATTTTTGCTTTACTTGTAAAAATTAAAGTATTTTGTTTGCCTAAGGTTTCAGCAGCTTTCTTAACTGAATGCAACAAATCAATTATTGGCTTAAAAAGAACAAGATTGTCTTTATTACACTTCTCTAACATGTTTAAATCAATTTAGAAACCGTTTTGCTCCCACAATGATGAAATTATATATTGTGGCACTCAGTCGTAAACTGATTTTTTTAACAAATTCAGGTTTTACAGGTATTTAAGCTACAAAAGGTGCTGGCAGAGCAGAGGTAGAACATTGGATGTGGAAATCCTAGTAGACCTACAAAAATTAGGGGACAAGTCGGCCAAGAAGTCGATCGAAAGGTATCCGGAGGCGAAAAGGATGAAGCCAGAGAATTTTGACAATGTGGTCAAAAGAAACAATATCATTAGGGGAAAAGGATCGAGATCAGTGACAAAAGGAATGGGAACTCATATCTTCAGGAAGGTCAAGGAACACAAAGCGATGGAGATGTGTCTGGCAGCCAGCAAACAGGGATATGATAGCAGAAAGAAAAGCAGCAGAAGTAGAACTTGTGGTCAACGAAGAGGAGTACAAGAGATTATGCAGAAAGATCCTGGAATACGAATTCCGGGAATCGGGGAGGTTTATGTGGGGAGGGATTATTTGATGTTTTTCAGTGAAGATTTATATCTTCAGAAAGGACGAGGAACACAAAACAATGGAGATGTGTCCGGCAGCCAGCAAACAGGGATATAATAGCTGAAAGAAAAGCAGCAGAAGTAGAACTTGTGGTCAACGAAGAACCAAGAGATTATGCAGAAAGATCCTGGAATACGAATTCCGGGAATCGGGGAGGTTTATGTGAGGAGGGATTATTTGATGTTTTTCAGTGAAGATTTATATCTTCAGAAAGGACGAGGAACACAAAACAATGGAGATGTGTCTGGCAGCCAGCAAACAGGGATATGATAGCTGAAAGAAAAGCAGCAGAAGTAGAACTTGTGGTCAACGAAGAACCAAGAGATTATGCAGAAAGATCCTGGAATACGAATTCCGGGAATCGGGGAGGTTTATGTGGGGAGGGATTATTTGATGTTTTTCAGTGAAGATTTATATCTTCAGAAAGGACGAGGAACACAAAACAATGGAGATGTGTCTGGCAGCCAGCAAACAGGGATATGATAGCTGAAAGAAAAGCAGCAGAAGTAGAACTTGTAGTCAACGAAGAACCAAGAGATTATGCAGAAAGATCCTGGAATACGAATTCCGGGAATCGGGGAGGTTTATGTGGGGAGGGATTATTGGATGTTTTGCAGTGGAGACTTATATCTTCAGAAATGGCAAGGAACACAAAATGATGGAGATGTGTCTGGCAGTCATCAAACAGGGATATGACAGCAGAAAGAAAAGCAGCAGAAGTAGAACTTTTGGTCAACGAAGAGGAGTACAAGAGATTATGCAGAAAGATCCTGGAATACGAATTCCGGGAATCGGGGTGGTTTATGTGGGGAGGGATTATTGGATGTTTTGTAGTGGAGACTTATATCTTTAAAAAGGGCGAGGAACACAAAACGATGTAGATGTGTCTGACAGCCAGCAAACAGGGATATGATAGCTGAAAGAAAAGCAGCAGAAGTAGAACTTGTGGTCAACGAAGAAGAGTACAAGAGATTATGCAGAAAGATCCTGGAATACGAATTCCGGAAATCGGGGATGTTTATGTGGCAAGGAACACAAAATGATGGAGATGTGTCTGGCAGTCATCAAACAGGGATATGACAGCAGAAAGAAAAGCAGCAGAAGTAGAACTTTTGGTCAACGAAGAGAAGTACAAGAGATTATGCAGAAAGATCCTGGAATACGAATTCCGGGAATCGGGGTGGTTTATGTGGGGAGGGATTATTGGATGTTTTGTAGTGGAGACTTATATCTTTAGAAAGGGCGAGGAACACAAAACGATGTAGATGTGTCTGACAGCCAGCAAACAGAAAAGAAAAGCAGCAGAAGTAGAACTTGTGGTCAACGAAGAAGAGTACAAGAGATTATGCAGAAAGATCCTGGAATACGAATTCCGGAAATCGGGGATGTTTATGTGGGGAGGAATTATTTAATGTTTTTCAGTGAAGACTTATTATATCTTCAGAAAGGGCGAGAACACAAAACGATGGATATGTGTCTGGCAGCCAGCAAACAGGGATATGATATCTGAAAAAAAAGCAGCAGAAGTAGAACTTGTGGTCAACGAAGAGGAGTACAAGAGATTATGCAGAAAGATCCTGGAATACGAATTCCGGGAATCGGGGAGGTTTATGTGGGGAGGGATTATTGGATGTTTTGCAGTGGAGACTTATATCTTCAGAAAGGGCGAGGAACACAAAGAGGTGGATATTTGTATGGTGGCCAGAAAAAATGGATATGATAGCTGAAAGAAAAGCAGCAGAAGTAGAACATGTGGTCAACGAAGAGGAAAAAAAGAGATTATGTAGAAAGATCCTGGAATACGAATTTCGGGAATCGTGGAGGTTGTTGTGGGGAAGGATTATTGGATGTTTTTCAGTGGGTTCCTAAATAATTTCACTAGGTGACGCTTGAACTGTCCGAAATACGTCTAGCATTGTGAGTTAAAGTGAAAGAGGAGAAGTCTACCTACTGCCACTGTATCCTTGAGAAAAAGGGAAGCCAAACAGATTGGCGCTCTAACGCATAATGATACATAAGTAGTTACCACTTTAAAAATTACCAGTCCCGGTTGAGTGGATGCTCTAAAACTAGAGGAAAGCATTCAACTTTTGTCCTGTGAAATCCAAGGGCTCTTGGTGTTCCACCAGTTGTATCAAGAGCGAGGTGACTCAACCAGCGTTAGTTGTCCTAGTAGCCAAAGAAGGGTGTCTCAGAATGCTGAGGAATGGCCGCTATGGGAACCACAAAGGATGCGAAGGAGCTATCCAAACTAGAAGGATTTGCCCAACCGTGACTAGTCATATGGTTATGGCTTCCCTCTAACACTGAGAACTAAGCGGATAAATAGTAATTTTAATTGTTTTTAATATATTATTGACAAACTCTCATAAGTATCCGAGACTAAACTTCCTTGGGAAAGGAAGTACTCGCTTGAGGTATCTCAAGGGTGACCAATTTTGTCTAGTATTCGAAAGTAGCGACTTTTACAGATTACAAGCTGTTTATCCTTAAAGCTATTTAGGCTCATTGATTAGAGCAACGACCATTCTTTTTTAGTATTATAGTTGTTTGGAACTTGGGAAGAAAATGCTCTAGAGAATAAGATCAGAAAATCTGATGATCTCAAATCTAAAGTTTCAATTTGAATAAGTTTTTGCTAAATTTTCTGCTCAAAGTGTTTGCTTCAGTCATTCCAGCCACTATACTTCTTGTAAATCCAATTTGAAACTCGCACTTATAGAATTTACAAAATATGGTGGAGATTTGGAAGAGTGGATAGATTTTTAAAGATAGAGACATCACTTCTTCGGGTATCCATTAATTAGTTTTATTTAAAAACTCATAGATAATTATTATTTTTTACTAACGTATTCATCTTATGGAAAGTATAAATAATCTTATGTCAAAACCTACGCCTCTGTTTTGTCGCGACGTACTATTTAAAATCTAAAACACATGGTTTGTTATGACATATTAGATGATGAATACAGTTAACCTGTTCAGTTCTCATTTACTGATAATGACTCTCCTTCAAGGTACAAGTCACACTCAATTAAAATGCTTTTAACGTTAAATGCTCACCACATGTAACGTTTAAAGAGTTACTTAAATATATATATGAAATGATATATTGGTTCTGAAGTAACATTTATGACTCTGATGAATTTCTTTCTACGAAGTTGTAATAACGGGAGTATAAGTATGCCACGTTGAAGAATGTTATCAATAAAAAAAATCTTGTCTTTATACGTATTTGTGTCTCACTGTAATAATTTATTCTTTTTTTATAAAAAAGGAGAGATTTAGCTTAAAATTTTATATAATAAGGTACGGAAATCGATTTCTTGCATTAAAAAAAATAGTAGCATAGTTATCTCTCAGTTTCTTGAGATACCTTTTGAGATGCTTGACGCATAAAGGACCTTTATATTCGATAGGAGATAGCCAAGCAGCTATTAAAGACTGAACTTAGACACAATCGGTCCAAAGATGGTCTGGGAATACATAGGCAAACTAAATGATATAAAGCAATATAATGCTGTTACCTTTTTATGAATTTCAAGTCATATGGAAATCGAAGAAAACGAAACAGAAGATAAGTTGACAAAAAAGGAGCTGAAAGTCTATATTTGTTACCAGAACCATTTTGTGGAATCAGCAGTCTTAGAAAAATTAAGAAAAGAAGTGGATAGAGAAAAATACAACTAACTAAAAGAAATAAGACAACCGAAAACGCTCCTAGGAAACTATAACCAGAAGAGATCTTTCAGCTGTCTTAACCTCAGTGTTATAACGGAAATATTCACCGGACACTGCCGATTTAAAGGACACCTGGTGGTAGGTGAAGCAAAGTAACATAACCTTAGAATGTATTGTCCCACCTAATTCTAGGGTCAGAAAGAGGAAGATCTACCTAACTTGAAGCACAACTATATCCTAACCTTTCTAAGAAAGATAGGGCTAGAAGAGCTGCCATAAATCTGCGAAAACATCAGGATTCAAGCAAGAAAACAGGAACACCATAGATCTTATATCTATCACCCCTAATTACCTCTTGAGATGCTTGAAGTTCATTGTAGGATTCTGAACTATACGACACATGAAGGACCTTTTGGGATATCAGAAATTAGGTTATCGAAGTTTCTTTAGCGCTTTCTTGGCATCCTTTTGGAGGGTTTGAGGTCTTGTTTCGTGGTGCCTGTGGCGGCTCATGGGTTCTATGAGTCTTTTCTTGAGCTGTTAAAAAATGATAGATGTAGCTTATCATTTTATATGTAAGGTACAGAAGTCGATTTCTTACAATCAAAGAATAAAAAACAAATAATAACATAGTTATCTATTAGTATCTTGAGATACCTCTTAAGATGCTTTACGCTAATATTAAGAACCTTTTGGGATATCAGATATGCGGCGTGGGACTATCAAAGTTCCTCTTGCGCTATGTTGGAATCCTTTTGGAGTGTTGAGGTCTGTCTTCTGATGCCTGTGGAGTCTCTTGGGTTGCATGAGACTCTTCTTGAGGTAAAAAAATATAGATATATCAAAATTTTTTATATATTATATATAAGATACAGAAGTCGATTTCTTGCAAAAAAAAAAACAGTAACATCGTTATCTCTCAATTTCTTGAGACAACTCTTGGGATGCTTGACGCTGAACTTTGGATCATGCGACACATGAAGGACTTCTTGGTATATCACATATTCCGTCTGGGATTATCAAAGTTCCTCTTGTGCTATACTGGAATCCTTTTGGATTGTTTGAGGTCTGTTTTTTGGTGTCTGTGGAGTCTCTTGGGTTGCATGATGCTCTTTTTGAGGTGATAAAAAAAGGATAGATGTAGCCAAAAATGTTACAAATATAAAGTACGGAATTCGTTTTTGTTTGCAATTAGAACAAATAGTAACATAGTTATCTCTCAGTTACTTGAGATACCTCTTGCTTGACATTCATCATAGGAATCTGTTAAAACTTGACATATATTTATAGAATTTTGTATTCTTAGTGAAGATAGGTATTTTGTTTAAATGAAATATGATTTATTCAGTAACTTAAACTCTAATTCTTTGACTAGAATAATTAGAAACTGCTATAAACTTATCTGCATGCTATATATTTTTTTTTTACTCGATTTTATCTTCTGGCAATATTTACGATGTCATATTTCTACTTGAGCACGCGCAAAATAAAAAATATCCATCCAATTACTTTTTCGTTTTCTTCGAGGCTGCTTCGCCGTCGCCGCGTTTTCCGATAGGTTCCCGCCAACTTTTAATTTAAGCTATCGACTCCATATGCAAATCACGCGTGTCGTTTAGAGAGATCAGTTATTTTATGGCAAAGTGCGAGAGCTTCCAAGATATAAGAATTGTACAGTGGCTCACAAAACTGTGGATGTGTTGGAAATTTCAAATAAATGTTTTTTTCTTCTAAAGTTGGTATAATGTTACTATGAGTTCTGGTTTTGTTTTATTTTTGTTTGTTTAAATGTCAACTACTAAATACTAACTCTCAAATGTCAACTGCCAAATATCTTTCTTTCTCTGTATACGTTTTTTTAACTTAAAATAGTGAGTTTATTATTTAAAAAAGCCAAAAAATGTCTACTATTAAACTTTGTGGATCTACAAAGTGTGGTCCAATCAAGTTAACATTTTTGTAGAGTTTGTTGATTGTAACTGGTATAAGCTTCCAAGCTGTAGCTGTGGAAATGATCAGGATTGATGATATCAGAAGTATTCGTAGGAGGTCAAGTATGGTCTTTCAGAGCTTAGCTTTGGTGATGCTCAGTATTAATGATGTCAAAAGTTTTCGTAGGAAATTTATAATGTGCTTCCTATGTATAGCTCTGGTGATAGTCAGAATGGATGTCAGACATCTTCGTAGGAGGTCTCATATGAGCTTCCAGGGTGTCTCTGGTAATGGTGAGGATATATGATGTCAGCAGTCTTCGTAGGACGTCTGGTGTTAGTTTAATAGACAATAAAATGTCTACTGTTAACTACTTGATTGCAGTTTCCTGCTAATCAATTCTATAGGGAAGTAGTTGTTGGTTCTTAGTAAACGGTCTATATGTTCTTTGATTTTCAAAGACTCTGTAAAACGTCATAATAGTATTAGGTATACTATTATTATCTTTGACATCTATGTCTACTGTTAAACTTTGTGGATCTACAAAGTGTGGTCCAATCAAGTTAACATTTTTGTAGAGTTTGTTGATTGTTACTGGTATAAGCTTCCAAGCTGTAGCTGTGGAAATGTTCAGGATTGATGATGTCAGAAGTATTCGTAGGAGGTCAAGTATGGGCTTTCAGAGCTTAGCTTTGGTGATGCTCAGTATTAATGATGTTAAAAGTCTTTTTAGGAAATTTAATATGTGCTTCCTATATATAGCTCTGGTGATAGTCAGAATGGATGTCATACATCTTCGTAGGAGGTCTCATATAAGCTTCCAGGGTGTCTCTGGTAATGGTCAGGATATATGATGTCAGCAGTCTTCGTAGGACGTCTGGTGTTATATAGTTTAATAGACAATAAGGCTTCCTGGTCTGTGGAAGTGGTGTTACAGGTCTCGGTGTTGAATTAGTTCTAGAGAATTGGCTTAGGATTTCGCTTTTTGACGTTCCTGTCATGTTGGCTTATGATTTAAGACTGTCTGTAATGCCCTTGATTAGTCAATGACAAGAAGACTAGATTCAACTACCGTAGACGGATTAGTAAAAACGTTCATTCCTTGTTTGTGTTAAACTCGACTGCTTTATCTCATACAGTAAGCTGTCGATCAAGGAAAGGTGCTGAAGCAATGCCCTCTTGTGCGTTAATTTGAAACTACGCCAGCGGTGCCTATGAGTATGTTGATTTGAAACCGTGCTGCCACAACTACAAACTATATCAAATATGTCCTTAAATCCCTGATCACTGATAAACTGTTGAGTAAGAATTGCTTTTTTAAATATATACGATATCAACTGCGCCACTTTACGATGGCTACATAGAACTAAATATACAAGATATCAAAGGCTCCACCTTACGTCATCATACTACTTGTTTAAGTTAGAATTGCTTGTTTAAATGTATGAGATTTAACTTAATATATACGATATCAACTGCGCCACCTTATGGTGGCGTCATGGTACCAATTTAACTAAAAATTCCTTGTTTAAATTTGTGAGATATCAACTGCACCACCTTACGGTGGCGTCATAGTACTTGAATAAGTAAGGATTCCTGGTTAAGCTCTTTTACTAATTTTTTAGAAAATTATTTAAGATTTAAACTTATTTTTACCAAATTTTAATCGATTTTATCAGTTTTTAACAATTATTCTTGGTTTCTTGGCAATGTCAACTGTTAAATACAAGGTGTGGAATGTTATGTGGCAAATATCAACTGTCAAATGTCAAATTCAAATGAGAAATGTCAGACGTCAAATGTCAAAAGTTAACTGTTAACTGTCAAATGTCAAATGCCACATATTTCTTTCTCCTTTTAATTGTTAAAAAAATTAAAAAGTGAGTTTGTGAGTTGTTGGATAAAACCAAAGAAGATTCATATTTGCAATTTGCATATTCTGAATATACAATGTTAACTGTCGATTGTCAAATGTTAAATATCAATTGTCACATGTTATCTGGCAAATGTCAACTATTCAATATCAATTGTCAATCGTCAAATGTCAACTGCTAGATGTTAACTTGTGAAATATCTACTGCCACGTGTCAACTGTCAAACGCCCTAATTAATATTGATTTACATAACTAAATTTTTTATTTAGTAAATTTATTTATATTGCTCTTACGCAACAATTTTCATACTCATTACATAACACTTTGGATAAAAACGAATTTTTTTATAAAAAATAGAAATTTAACGTTTTCGGTATTGGAGACAGAACGAAAAATTTATGTTTAGAGAATGAGGGTAAAAATAGGGGTTGACGGCGGTACCTGGTTTGGAGTTGCCTTTCGTATCTCAAATAGCAATAACATAAAACAGAAGCAATTCATTTCTATAGCACGCACTCGGGATCTTATTACTATTCAATGATGCAGCATCTGCCGCACGGTTATGGGCTTTTCTACGAACGAGCACAAAACTCCATATAGCACGGGATCATCTGAATTTTCCAGGATTTTCCAGAATGTCATGAGATAATATTGAACAAAGAAACTATATGAAATTTTATTTCAAACAAAATCTATACCAATATTCTTACAGACAAACTCACTAGAATATATGTTCAGTTAAACGTTAAACCAATAAAATCTTGGATAAATACGAGAAATGTTAAATCTAGTTTCTAACGTTAAAATCAAGCTATACACAATAAAAAACGTAATGCGTAATGAATTATTGGAGAGAAGATGCACAAATTTTAAAAAGTCTTACTTGTATTGAAGAGGAGGTACCACCCAGCAATCTGATAATAAAATGAACTAAAAATTCAGATTTAAAAAGCCATAAGAGTTTATTGGCAGAGATTAAACTTTGATTTCTGTAATTGACAACCCTGGAAAGTCGAAGAAACCACCAATTTAGAACAACCAAACATACAAATCTTAATAACTCAAAAACTGGTTCAAAAACTTTACAATCTTTAGATTTAATTTTAATTTGAGTTTATTATAAAACGATCCAACTTTATTAGTCCACAAATAAGAAAACTTCTTATACTTTTCTTAAAAACGATTAAATTTCTATATAAAACAACCATCAGACTCGTTCTTTAATCGATATTATGGCAGCAGGTATTAGAAGTAAAGAGAGAGAGAGGTAGAAATTCGTTTCCTGAAGATGCGAAAATCTATCCGACATTGTCCTGCCGGGGCAGGAGTGATCTAGAACTGCGACTCCAGCATTACATATGTTTTAATTAGCAGAATAGATTGCATTGCGCCCGAGATTTGTGAGGACCACACTGCCATTCCAATGCTCCTCTGGCGTTCATAAAGACGAACAAGGGGACTATCGGGGGGCACAACAGGATCGGCCTTTATAAAATATCTCCTATAATTCATCGAATAATAACTCAGAACGTAATTGCAAACAATTTTTTTATATCTTTTTATTTTAAAGATGTCCTCGTAGGTATAGACCTAAATACAATTGTAGGTACCGAAAACATCTATTGGGGTAGAAGTAGAAGAGCCAATTTATTGATTTGTGATTTAAAGGACTGCAAGTAAGGATGAGTGGGGAAGACGTAGGAAGGTAATTAATTGCAAGTAAACACCGAAGAAAGCAAGTAATTGCAAGAGATTACAAGAGAACAGATAGTAATAAAACTAGAAGTCATGTTAATTAGTATATAGAATGTAAGGACATTAGTACAGAATGGAAAACGGTCCCACATCATAATTGAAGAGATAAAACCTTAGGCTTCAGATAGTGATAGTGAAATGAAGACTATTTCAACATGTTGTTGGCTTTATACTGCTCAAAAAAATCGAAAAACGTGTTGCAAACTTTATACCAATTTCAAAAAGGATTGTTCTTTTACAGATTAATCCTAGACTAGTGAATATCAATATTGTACGAATTTATACTCTTGTGCAACGAGGATGTAAAGCAATTCTATGGGCAGACCTAGATGTCATTAAAGCCTAACCACAACATGATGCAATTATATTTAAATATTCTCTATATATTCTTTGTGGTGTTAAATGTATATTTTCTTCCATTATTTAAATAAACTGTTGCAAATGAATGATGTAGTTGTAATTATGGAAGACTTTAATACCAAGCTTGATACCTAAGGGAAGAAGTGGAGAGCACATTTAAAACTTTGTCTTGGGCGAAAGTAACATATTCTGAGTGCAGTTGCAACAGAACATAATCTAGTTGTGATCAACACCTTCCTTCAACATCATCGTAAAAGGTTTGCTTACTTGGAAATCAATCGATGGAAAAACTAGGAATCAAATAGGCTTTATTCTCATTGATCAGTGGTTAAGAAATAGTATCAAGAACCTAAAAACCCACCTAGCCCAGGAGCAGATATATTACCAGATCATAATCCGCTGATAGGAAGAATGGAAATCATAGCAGAAAAAAGATTGCTTAAAAGTATCTAAACCAATTGGGAAAAATCAGGGAGAAAATAAGAGGAAAAAAAAGAGACACTGGAAAAATGAATGAAATGAAAAATGTTAATGTCTTTAACCTCTTCAGAAAAATTAGGGAAATGGCCAAAAGCGCTAAAACGAGGGCCAAGTTCTAGTAAGCAAGATAAAAATTTAGCAACTTTTGGAAAAATATGTTAAAGAATTGTTTATTGACTACAGAACAAAGCCAAGAGAAACAATCGTCCTCTAATTATAAATGTGAAGAGTTTTAAAACTATAAGCTTGATAAGCCCTTTACTAAAGATATTCCTGAATATTTAAAATTTGCAAACAAAAGAGTTATGAGTCTCTATTTGGCTTCAAAAACACTGTAGGCAGTAGAAAGTCTCTTTTGGATCAAGATGTTGTTTCAAAGCTGTAGTATCTAGATGAAAAAGATTTTTAAATTATCTAACATCTCTACTGGAGCCAAGTATATTCTGTCAAGATAGACAGAGAGACAACAGAAGAGGCGAAAGACAGGGGTTTATGCTATTCCCGGGAATTTTTGATCTTTACTTGAAATACATCTTTAGAAAAGAACTTTTTTTAGTGTATCGATGCTTACACTCCAATTAGGTTATTATGTCCAGAATGAGTGATTTCGTCCATTTAGCCCAAGCAATCTCATTCAACTATCTCCTTTCAGCAGGTCATTTCTCACACTCCAATTGTATATTGCACAGTGTCTAAAGCCCCACAGTAGGGTGTTGATGCTCTGCTGAATCTGTGCAGATACGACTGGCAACAACCTGTCAATATCTGCGTCAGAGCATAATCCATCAAAACTGTTAACACCCCAACAAGGTTAAGTGACTTCGTCCACTGAGCCATCTCCTCCGTCCTCTCCCATTCCGTTTGCCACATCTCTATAGATGTGGCCCTCTTTTTGCTCCTTTTTGATGTCCACCTCACCACGTCGGTGAAACACCTTCGCTCACTTGTCTGCAAGGATGTGCATCTTCTTAAAAGTGTTTGAAATGTGGCTATACCGGAGAATCCAAAGAGTAGATATGCTAAGAAAGATGGGAGAATGAGAATTCAATGCTCGAAAACTACAATATAATGCGCAATGAGAGCCGATAGGATCTTTAACAAAAGATCCTGCAAGGTAAGGTATAAGGAGCTGGAATGGCTAACAGAAGAAGAATATCATAGTTCAACATTAAAAGAAGTAAAATCACAATTAATGACAATTTGCAAGTGATTTTAAGTGATTGTGCTAGAAGATCAACATCATAACTTAACCAATCAACAACTCAGTCATTCCGAGCTGTTGTCTACAAAGTGAAAATATCTATCATCCGGAACGGATAGACACTAAAAGAAGAAGAAGAATCACTTGCAATTACAAGTAATTGCAAGTGATTTTAAGTGATTGTTAGTGATTGCAAGTGAGAGATTGCATACTTTTTATATTTGATTAAATAATACTTGAGAGCTATTTTCCCTTTTCGATCATTTCCGAGGTTGTTTTCAACATCTTTTATATTAGGTTTACAAATAAGTGATATACCAGATACAGTTGAGTCCGTGGATCTTTACCCGTGCGTCACTTAATACCTGGCCAGATAAAACACATACTTTTAATCTAGCGTCACTGTCTTCCACGCATGAAACTAAAGACAAAACAGCTACCGCATGTTATTAAGTTGCAATTTCCGACTTACTTCGTATGTTTTAAATAATGACGCACGGGTAAAGAACCACGGACTCAACTGTACCTATGTTGAAAAATTTGTATTAGACGTGAATCTCTTTAAAAATAAGATACAAAAAAACTTATAATAATGCAAAAGCCGGCACTGATTTGAAGATAGAAGGAGAGTTTGGTCTCTCTGAGTTGAGGTAAGATTAGCGGACGGCCTCATTAAAGTTGTGTAATAGGTTTGCACCACCTTTCGCTTGGTTTGAGACGAAGTGGTAAGCAGCGCACTTTAACGTTGATACTCGCAAACTTACTATAATAAGATCTTGGCTGAAACTGACCAAATACGTTATATTTCAACTACATCCAACCAAAAGTGAACTTATTTCATCACATTGAATACCTAATTGATATAAAACTTGAAATCTTTAAACAAACTAAAATTTTATAAGATAAAGACGAAAATTGAATAAAGGTGTTCAATAACAGAAAAAAAATTGAAATTTGTATGATGTAGCAAAGATTATGTTAAAAAAAGTATTTTAATATATTGATAAGAATTTTTTCTCTGGTACACATTTCTTTCAGTAGATTTCTAGGAATATGAGTCGCCTTTAAGGAAATCGGTTGCTAGTTTTCGGTTTTAGTTTTGTTAAATTTTTGTTTTGTGTTTTTATAAAAAGATAGATATGGATTAAAATGATGAAGTAGACAAACTGAGAGTAGGAGATAGCAATAAGAGGAGCAGAAATAAAGGAAACCAGCCGTAGGAAGAAGAATGATCGATTTTCATAAGTGTAAAATCTACGCACCAGAAGATTTTATTGATTGGAAGGAGTCCCATGGGAGGAATTCCATATCAATATATTTTTTTGTGCTTGTGTATGTACCTAAACTTCTCCTAAACGGCTGGACCGATTTTAATGATTTTTTTGTGTGTGTTCAGGTGGATTCGAGAATGGTCCAGATTTACAATTTGTCATGTTTTTAGGTTCATTTTTAACATTTTTTCGGTCTGTAAGTCATTACGGTACTGGTTTAGAAATTCCAGTCTCGGTTCCTTCGTTGCCTCGGCTTTAAACATCAATCTCGTATCGTAATTAATCAGTTCCAGTTCATGTAACGGAAATTTCTGTTATCTATTTTAAATAATTTGAGCGATAGAAGACAAATTATCAGTTTTTTTTTTTGTTTAAGAAATAAATGTAATTTTAATTTTCATCCCCCTTTTCGACTTCCCTGTTGTTAACGGGCGTTCGGTTCATCGTCTACTATGCTAATTTCCCTGTAACTACACTTTGGGTTATGGTTAATAACAAGCAAATGTAAATTTTGTTACACCACATTCTGAATTTTAACATCTCGCCTTTGGTTTTCTTTCATTTGGAAATTATTCGTTTCGTTTTTTATAGTTTTAGTCATCATGGGTATTGAATTTAGATTTTGTCTCTTTTACTTTATCACTTTACCTATAGATTACTTTACTGTTATTTTTAAATGAGAATTTCATTATTGTCATAAGATATTTAACACTATTTCTCTTTGTTTTTAACAATTTTTAAAGAAAAATGTAAGAGAAACGAATTTAAAGGTCTCTGGGATTAATGGGATTTTTTGAAAGAACAAAAAAATGGACCTGCTATCTCTAACTATAACCGGTAGCGCAATTAACCATTCGACTACATATACATTAGAAGAAATTGAGTAAGGATTCTATGTATATGCGTTAAATTAGGATCAAAAACGTTAATTTATGGCGTTACCCAAACAAAGTTCCATGGAGACTAGACAAGGAGTACGAACTCCATGTATGCAAATAGGGCTACCAAAATAAGAGGGCGCTGGTGTTCCATTTGTACCAAAATGACGACCAATGAGGACGTAGTTTGAAATAAAATAAATAATTTTTAATTATTTCATTATTAATTTATTTACGCAATGAAAAAAATAGTTCGATCTTTCAGATATAAATAATAAAAACCAATTTAATAATTCACGATTATTTAATTATCTATATTCATACTGGTACAAAAGGAAAACTAGCGCCGCAAGTGGTGAAAAAAGTAAACCTAATATGTACGATACCGTGGACAGATTTTGGCAATTCCCCCGATCGAGTGCGTACTCCTTGTCTAGTCTCCATGCAAAGTTCTCTAACTAATTGATTTACAGTTTCCTGCTAATCAATTGTCATTTCAGTAAAACGTTTATCAAATAGATGTCAAAGATAATAATAGTATAATACTATTATGACGTTTTACAGAGTCTTTGATAAATGTTTTACTGAAATGACAATTGATTAGCAGGAAACTGTAAATCAAGTAGTTAACCCTACAAAGCGGAGAGGTTTTTTTGTCAAATAGAATTTCAGTTTGCAATTAGTTATGGAGATGTCGCTTTTATCGCACTTTTAACATTTTCTTTACTAAAGATAATGTATTTGTGTGATTTCAGACATATCTCCAGTCTAGATGCTCTTAGAGCTTCTGGACGGATTTCTTCCTTGTACTGATGAGACGCAATACATCGAAACCGGTATACAAGTGATATCATTTCGAATTGCAAACCAAAATGGTTAGTTCTATCTTGCAAATATACTAACCCCGTTAGTAGATAGTAAGCCACTGTAGGACACTTTTTGACCGTTGAACCTGTGACGTCATCTGACAGCTTTAGTGTCAAAAAAATGTTATTTTATCGTTTCTAAATTCATGAACGCCACAGTTCCAGATGTGAAACTTCAAAACGTCAAAATAGCGCTAAAATTTGTCACTTTGAAACGCCATTTTTCCATAAGAAATACATGTAAATCGAAAATTTCTTCTTACCAGTTTTTTAAACCGTTATTGCGACAAATTTTAGCGCTATTTTGACGTTTTGGCGTTTCACATTTGGAACTGTGACGTTCATGAATTTAGAAACGATAAAATAACATTTTTTTGGCTCTAAAGCTGTCAGATGACGTCACAGGTTCAAAGGTCAAAAAGTGTCCTACAGTGGCTTACTATCTACTCCCGTTTAACTTTGAACTGTAATTCAATGTCCGTCGTGGCCTGGTCGTGGCATATAGCCAGGGAAGTAGTTGTTGGTTCTTAGTAAACGGTCTATATGTTCTTTGATTTTCAAAGACTCTGTAAAACGTCATAATAGTATTATACTATTATTATCTTTGACATCTAAAAGTTCTCTAAGTTTTCTAAAATTTCAAAAATCCATTGAGGGAAGTCTCAAATAATCGTTTACTATTAAACTATTTTGTTTCACACAATTACTCAACCAAACTTTTTCAATTTTCTAATCAATTTTAATTTCTAATTTAGAAAATGTGACGACAAAGTTACGTAAGTAGAATTTTTTCCTGATTATAGACAAGGGAGGTAAACCAATATCGATAAAATGTGTGATTCTTGGTGAATTGTGATTGGTTGACCGGTTATAATATAACCCTCCTTCGTTCTATACTTCTTTAATTTCGCCACCTTTTCAAGTCGACATCGTCTGGTCTCCCTGTTTGAATTTTAAGCAGTCATAAAACGAGTGATGTTAATTTTTCCTTTCCGAATGTAATATCGTAGGGGTTCGAACGTGACAAGAATTTTCTGAAAACACCATCGCTGATTGGTGCGAATCTTCCGATGTCTCAGAAATGATACCTGCTCGCTCTGAATCTTACGATTTCCACCCTCTCAAGCATAACTGCCACATTAGATACCAGGCCCGCCACCAAAGGGGTCTCTTTTTTGCCAAATTTTTTTATTCTCTACAATTCACAAATATTTCCAATATCCAATAGAAAAAGTGTTGAGACTCGAACGGTGAAAGTAAATTTACAAATTTAAATTCAGTTGTGAGAAAAGTACGACAGGTAGTGCTAAGTCCTAATTTTTCTAAAGTCTTCAGAGTTTTTCTGAAACCGCCGGCAGAATTAGGCGTTCACAAAGTATACTACAACATGTTTACACTCGTTCTTTCGAGACAGGATCATGCAGAAGACGTCCAGGAACAGGACCTTATATAAGAACTTCCATTTGTAAATTTGTTATTAAGAAATCTTCATTAACAAGCATTACAGATACAGGATCATTTACAGAATGTAAAATTAAGTAAACTAATTGTTAGACGAAGATTAAGTGCAGCAAATCTGATATTAAGATAAGCTTTTACAGGACCAGAACTTAGTAGAAAAAACGAGACAACTCAATGATTTTGCACCAGGAAAACGCACCTGGCCATAACGCATTATCTGTATTTGGTCAATAAACGCACTCTAGTGCTCGAAAAAGCGCAGTAAGGGCCCAATATAAGTCTACGGAAGCAGTAAAGCAAAAAGAAACAACTATTTACTAACACAATGATCAAAAAGTTATGTTTTAGCGAAAAATATAAGAACTGGAATGCTAAGGATTGGAGTAAAGTGTTTTTCTCAAAAGAGCGCCATTTTTGGTACAAAGTCAACGGTCTCGTTTTGCCAGAAAATGGCCCAATAAATGGGGCTGCTTTTATTATAAAGGTACCGAATAACTCGTGCCAATCAAAGGCATGATAAAATACAAAGACTTGTTGGAAAGGAGATTAAGAAGGGTGCCAATGATCAAACAGTTTTTCAACAAGATTCAGCTCCTTACTACTTCTTCAAAATGATGGCCTTGAATGGTCAGAAAACTCACCGGATCTTAATCCGATTGAAAATCTGTGGGGGACTGTAAAAGAAGCAAGACAGCTGCAAGCAATGAGGTTTTTTAGTAGGATATAGTAAATTGATCCCTAGAAAAAAGAAGTCAAGATCTTCAGAAAGATTTAGCACACGCTGGAGTTATTCTACGATGCGTAAACGACTTCTGGAAGGTGGAAGAAAAGCAGTAAGACTTAAGAAGAAACAACTATTAACTGCTAGAATGATGAAAAAAGGTATGTTTGGTCGAAAAATATAAGAGCTGGACTGCTGAAGAGGAAAGTGGACAAAGAGGATTTGGGGCTGCACTCACCAAAGAAAATTTCCAGCACTGCATTGATCAATGAAAAAAATGTTGCCACGTATTTTAATGAATTTAAAACAAAAATCGAATTTGGAAAAATAAGGAGATTTGACTAAACGAAATACAACTCCAGCTGAGTTCGGTGGTGGTTTCTCTACTGGCAAATTGTGCCCAGCTCAGCCGTAGAGGGTAAGTGCCAAAATAAAGTGAGTGCGCCACCGATTTAGTACGGTTAAAATCGGAAACCCCTGATGTTCCAGGCACCACTTCACCCACTGGAGATAATTAAGTAAATTCAAAATTTTAAACGGTACTATTCGAATTGCACTATAACTGAAAATAACGATAAGTGAACTAACTAAAACTAAAATATCCACTAGACTCTTCTTTAATGAACAAAATAAGATCTAGAATACAGACTGTCAAGCCTCGTGCCTGACACACAATTGATATTTATATAATAAATTATATGAACAATTATAAAAAAAAGGTAAATTTATCAAAAAGGTGTGATCACACGCAACAAAAAAAAAGACAAGGAAAAATAGCTAAGTATAACTAAAACTATGCCCGCCTTAAAACTAATGGCTTATCTGTAAATTTAATGGTTTGCCGCAGTCCTGGGCTTCACCAATACTTGGGTCAGTTCCAAAATTTAAGCCTTATCCAAAACCAAAAGGCTTGCTCCAAACACAATAATCCAAGCTCGTACCAAGTATTAGGTCAGCCACCAGAATTCCGCCTAACTCAAGGACTTATGCCCGTAACCAAAAATGTAGCCGGTAACTAAAAACCCTATTTAAAACAAAATAGGGTTCTTTTTTCGTGAGACGATATCCCAGTTGATAGTTGGGTAAGTTTTAGGACAAAAGAAAACAATTTCCTCGCTGCTAAATGCAATGTCGTACAAGCTCCAACCACGATGGTTATCCAAAAAAAAAGGAAAGGTTTCAAAAATACCAGACCCCGCTACTGTCAATAGAAAATCTCAATAAAAATCCGGACAAGCCGAAATCTCCAACAAATTCACCAAAATCCAGCAAAATACCTTCTACACAGTTTTCGATGGAGACAGATGGAACTTAATTACACAAATCCAACCTACGTCGCCCCCGATGTACAGGGATGCAATCAAGTTCCCAAAAATTTTCTGATTAACACGCGTTCACTACGAGAGACAGGAGTCAAAAAGAAAGAGGGACTTCGATTATCAAACTTCACTTAGATTTGACACACTTCAGTACGAAACATGATGGCCTCTACTACGATACTGACAATAACCATGGTTAATTCAGCCAGCCACTCATGAACAAACAGAGGTTATCTGATACATTTAATCTTATTATTTTAATTAACTAACAATAAATAACCCAACATTACTTAGTTTCCCTATTTATTTTTGATACTAACAATAAAGTTAAAAATGCGACTGATCATTGGCTGCAATACACTACCGTCGGACTATTGACAAAAGAACGAAGTTGCGCTTACAAGACAGATGTAAATGAAATGTCAATAATTCAAACCATAATAACAAATGGCACATAATTTTCTACCCTATACTTCTTCGTTTCTAATTTCATACACTCTTCCTCTAACTCCTCAATGGTTCGAACAACAGGCAATTGAGTAACATAAAAAGGGGACAGGTTCCTAACCAACAAATCCAATTGCACTTCAGGAGCAAGACTACCATGACGCCGAAACAACGCTTTCATGCAAGACAAATAGTCGATTATCCCTTCCGATGTATCTTGGGTCCTCTCTAAAATCTCTTTAAATAGCCTGGCACGATAATCAGGTGGTTCAAAGTGCCTTAACAACAACTCTGACAAACTCTGCCAATCGCTAAACCTATCAATGTTGGCCGTATACCAGGTTAATGCTTTGCCGGAGAAAAGATCTATGGCACTGGAAAATAACTGTTCCTCAGTGATGTTACGAGCTATTTGAAGTTCTTGAACTCTATCCAGGAAATTATAAACAGAAGACTTAGCATCCCCGGTGAACTTCACATTCCATTTTTCTAAATTTAAAGGTTTCATTTGAGTATAATGAACAGGTGAAGATTCCTCATCTAAATCGTGGACAATATGACTAGGCTCCGGATTGCACTTAGCAGCAATATCAAGGGAATCTAGGGCAGCTATCACCTCCACCAACAACTTATCCCTCTCCGTCTTCTCCTCAATTGTTAATCCAGACTCCGGAATGCGTTGGGTACGATGGTAGATATGGACTAGTTTCGACAACGAAGAATTATATTTCCTATCGATATTTTCACCTTCCAGCGTAAGAACCGTTTCCTCTGACAACAACCTACGAATTGACTCTAACTCACCCTTAACATCTGCTACTGTATATGGGGGTCTCGTGAAAGTACCCGCTTTCTCCATCTTTAAAATTGGCCGCAGGGCCATCCTCATCTGATCGACCGTTGGCTGTGAATCAACTAAAATCCCACGGACTAAAAGCTCATGAACCAACATGTCCTTATTAAGGTATGAAATATCCATTTTATACTCCATAGTATACGATTAAAATAACGACAATTCACCAAAATTCAACAATAAACGAATAAGTGACAACTACAAACTTTTCAACAAATAATCAACAACTTGTGGTTCGGTATCAGTTAGCAACGATGGATAATGTTAAATAACTTACCAATGATATATATATAAAAAAAAACATAAGAAAATATGCAACTATGTAAATCGTTTCACGTTTGGTGTGATCAGATGTTAATAACGCCAATAATTAAAATATATATAAAAAAAGTTACTACTTAGCTCACTTATATAAACGCGATAATAAACAATAAAAAAAAACTATCAATTACTCGCCCAATTAAACAACTATATGCCCCACGTTGGGCGCCAAAAATTTGCCACGTATTTTAATGAATTTAAAACAAAAATCGAATTTGGAAAAATAAGGAGATTTGACTAAACGAAATACAACTCCAGCTGAGTTCGGTGGTGGTTTCTCTACTGGCAAATTGTGCCCAGCTCAGCCGTAGAGGGTAAGTGCAAAAATAAAGTGAGTGCGCCACCGATTTAGTACGGTTAAAATCGGAAACCCCTGATGTTCCAGGCACCACTTCACCCACTGGAGATAATTAAGTAAATTCAAAATTTTAAACGGTACTATTCGAATTGCACTATAACTGAAAATAACGATAAGTGAACTAACTAAAACTAAAATATCCACTAGACTCTTCTTTAATGAACAAAATAAGATCTAGAATACAGACTGTCAAGCCTCGTGCCTGACACACAATTGATATTTATATAATAAATTATATGAACAATTATAAAAAAAAGGTAAATTTATCAAAAAGGTGTGATCACACGCAACAAAAAAAAAGACAAGGAAAAATAGCTAAGTATAACTAAAACTATGCCCGCCTTAAAACTAATGGCTTATCTGTAAATTTAATGGTTTGCCGCAGTCCTGGGCTTCACCAATACTTGGGTCAGTTCCAAAATTTAAGCCTTATCCAAAACCAAAAGGCTTGCTCCAAACACAATAATCCAAGCTCTTACCAAGTATTAGGTCAGCCACCAGAATTCCGCCTAACTCAAGGACTTATGCCCGTAACCAAAAATGTAGCCGGTAACTAAAAACCCTATTTAAAACAAAATAGGGTTCTTTTTTCGTGAGACGATATCCCAGTTGATAGTTGGGTAAGTTTTAGGACAAAAGAAAACAATTTCCTCGCTGCTAAATGCAATGTCGTACAAGCTCCAACCACGATGGTTATCCAAAAAAAAAGGAAAGGTTCCAAAAATACCAGACCCCGCTACTGTCAATAGAAAATCTCAATAAAAATCCGGACAAGCCGAAATCTCCAACAAATTCACCAAAATCCAGCAAAATACCTTCTACACAGTTTTCGATGGAGACAGATGGAACTTAATTACACAAATCCAACCTACGTCGCCCCCGATGTACAGGGATGCAATCAAGTTCCCAAAAATTTTCTGATTAACACGCGTTCACTACGAGAGACAGGAGTCAAAAAGAAAGAGGGACTTCGATTATCAAACTTCACTTAGATTTGACACACTTCAGTACGAAACATGATGGCCTCTACTACGATACTGACAATAACCATGGTTAATTCAGCCAGCCACTCATGAACAAACAGAGGTTATCTGATACATTTAATCTTATTATTTTAATTAACTAACAATAAATAACCCAACATTACTTAGTTTCCCTATTTATTTTTGATACTAACAATAAAGTTAAAAATGCGACTGATCATTGGCTGCAATACACTACCGTCGGACTATTGACAAAAGAACGAAGTTGCGCTTACAAGACAGATGTAAATGAAATGTCAATAATTCAAACCATAATAACAAATAAAATCGATTTTAGCAACTACTGAATATATTTATAAATTGATAACTAACTATAAACAACTTAAATCAACCGATTTCTTACTTGAATAAACACTACAATGATAACAAATTAAGGTAAGCAATTTCGTTAGTTACTATAGTAAATTTTGACCCGTGACAATGTATGGAAAGGTGTATGGTGAGAAAATTGGAGTATATTGAAGGGAAGCATTCGATGGTAAAATATTTTTTTTAAAGAAAGCCTTTTTTTAACCAGACTCGTTATTTAATAGCCAGATCTTGTAAAATAGAAAAAGTGATACATGATTGATTTAAGAGAACTTTTCTTTTTATCTTAGTAGTAGATTATAAAGTCCAATAATCTAGCTACAGTTTTTTTAAAAAATTATTAAAATCGGACTAATACAAAAAAAGTTCTGAAACTTTAAATTTGTTAAAAATTTTTCGTCCCGGTGAGCAAAGAATCCTGGAAAACTGCTCGAGTACAAGCAGTCGCCAAGAAAGGCTCTAAAACTCAGCCTTCTAACTACAGACCCATAGCTCTTCTATCTGTTATTAGCAAAACTATGGAGAAATACGTCAATCACGAGATCCTGAGCTACCTTGAGATACACAACCTTTTAAGTGACAGGCAATATGGTTTTCGCCAACAAAGGTCAACAGCCGATCTACTAGCATATGTAACTCATGTCTGAAGTGAGGCCATCCACCGCTATGGGGAGACTCAAATAGTATTACTAGACATCTCAAAAGCATTTGATCAAGTGTGGCATGCAGCTCTTTTGAACAAACTGCCTTCATACGGACTCTCGCAAAACCTTTGCAGATGGATATTCAACTTTCTCTCCAACAGGCACATCCAAGTTGCTGTAGATTGACATTCTTCCAACCTCTACAAGATCAACGCTGGAGTTCCCCAAGGATCGGCTCTAGCTCCTACTCTATTCTCATTATACATTAATGATCTACTAGAAGCCACTAATAACCCGATACATGGTTTTGCAGATGATAGCATCCTACTAGCAAACCGGACAACCGTCCCATACCTCTAGATATTCTGGAAGAGGACAGAAGATCCACAACGGCTTCTCTCAATCAAGATTTGAGAATGGTAGAGAGTGGGGAAGAAAGAATCTTGTTCATTTCAACGCTTCCAAGACAAAGACATGTTGCCTATCCAACAAAAAGCAAACATGCGACTCATCCATTACAATCAACAATCAGACACTGGTAGCGGGCGACGGGCGACTCCATTACGCTGGTTGGTATAACGATCTCCCATGACTTACTCTGGAACGAACATATTGCATCCATAGCAACTGAAGCAGGAAAGAAATTAGGCTTTCTGTTTAGAGCACGGAAATATTTTTCTCCATTCAACTTGGATACTCTTTACAAAGTCTAATCTTGAATACTGCTCGCATGTACGGGGTTCGGCGGCTCCGTCAAGGCTCGGAGTTCTTGATGCAATACAGAGAAGGGCAGTTCGACTAATAAACGACACCAGTATCACCAAAAACCTAGCCCCATTATCCCACCGAAGAGCAGTGGCTGATCTTTCCTTGTTTTACCGATACATAAACGGATTTTGCTCAGAAGAACTCCGCTCTATAGTGCCTTCACTTGCCAGACCAACCAGAGCAACGCGACGTGCCAACTCCATGCACCCTTATACTGTTCAGTGCCTGACATCGAGAACGGATCGATTTGATCGTTCCTTCATCTCCAGGGTCTCCAGATTGTGGAACTCCTTACCTCCCCACGTCTTCCCCATCCGTCCTAACTTACAGGACTTTAAATCCTAAATTACTAAATTACCTCTTCTGCCCCAATAGATGTTCTCGGTACATTTGTATTGAGGTCTATACCTACGAGGACATCCTTAATAAAAAAAAATAAGCATACGAGCCCCTCTAAGATTACTAATTTTTTGTTTAGGACTGTTTACTTTTTAATTATTATTTAAACTATATATAAACAAATAATTTGATAAATGTTTTATTCCTGTTTGTATCTACCACCTTTCTTGACTAATTTACTGTTATGGCGATTCGCAAAAAGAGTATTCATTGCTAAAACGAACATACAATTATCTATAATTTTCGTAAAGTTAGGAACGTATTAATAGTAGGCGTAGTATAATAACGATCTTCTTATCCAATGGATATCGTTTTGTGGAAGGAAACTGTCAGTCTTTGAGAGAGAAATCGTGATGTGCAATTTACCGTGGCTATTGATCCCACGATCCAAACTGACAAAGTAATTGTTGACTATTTTCAGTGCATTTCTGATTTTTTCTAGCGGAACACCATAATTTGTGCAACATGCTTAATATTTGTTTCACACTTGTATGAACAACACGGAATGAGTTTAGATCTTTATCTTTGAAGAGCATTATATAATTTTCAATTAATTACTGTATAAGATTACTAATTTTATTTAATAAGGTGCTATTATAGATTATGGGTAATAGTTTCGAATTTGATGCTCTCAATCTAGGAAGTAAGAAATTACATCAGATTTATCTATAGTCATTATAAAAAGGAGTTTCATTAGTGACATGAGGATTCTATATACCAAATTTCAACAGCCTATAACTTTCCATTCAAGAGTTATAGCACACACAAATAAAGAACGTGCTATACATACATACACTAATTAGGAAAAATGTCAAAATTTAATCGTTATCTGATATGCAACAAAATCAATGACATGAAGATTCTATATACCAAATTTTATGACCCTGTAACCTCCCTTTCAAGAGTTATAGCGCACAAACTGTGGGGACCTAATCATTCAGTGCACGAGTAAGGGAAAACCATTAAAATTTCAATATTGACGTTATTCGATCTGAACCAAAATTAACAACGTTTTTTCTTATGAGTAGATGATTCTATATACTAAATTTTATAAGCCTATAATTCTCTGTTCAAAAGTTATAGCGCACACGAGAAAGGGTTATGGAAACACATCAAAATTAGTCGTTAGGGTTATCTAATAGGCAACCAAATAAATAGGGTTCTTTCCAATGACATGAAAATTCTATTTATTAAATTTCATGATCCTGTAGGAAATCTTCCGTTCAATAGTTATAGCGCACAAAGTGGAGGTACATAAACGTTATACACACGAGTAACAGAAAATCATTAAAATTTCACTGTTACCGTTATCCAATCTGTAACAAAATTAATAGGGTTCTTTCGCATGATATAAGGATTCTGTATACTAAATTTCATTATCCTGTAACTTTCCGTTCAAGAGTTATAGCGCACAAAGCGGGGAGAACCAATCGCTATGTACACAAGTAGGGGAAAAGCATTAAAATTTAAATATTACCGTCATCCAATCTTGACCATAGTTATTAAATTTCTTTTTTGTGACTAGAGAATTCTATATACCAAATTTTATGATCCTGTAAATCTCCTTTCAAGGAGAGGGAAATGCAATATATACACTAGTAAAAGGGAAAACCGTTAAAATCTTACCGTTACCGTTATTCGATCTGGACCTAAATTAATAGACATGAGCATTCTACATACCAGATTTTATCAGCCTGTAACTCTCTAATCAAGAGTTAGAGCGCACACGGGGGACGGACATGCAATAAATACACAAATTAGGGAAAAACGTTAAAATTTTACAGTTACAATTATTTGATATGATACAAATTCAGTAGGGTTCTGCCCAATCACACGAGGATTCTATATACCAAATTTCATAATTCTTTGACATTCCTTTCAAAAGTTATAGCGCTCAAGAAAGTTTCTTAACCACAAAATCCACGCATTCACAACACATAAACCGATGATATGAAGGGTAAACGTTTTGTACTACTTATTTAATTTCCAAAGAAAAACTAATCGAATTTGGTCACTTGTGATCACTTAAAATCACACATACATATGACGTTCCCAGCGTTAGAGCCAACTTTCACGACAAAAGAAAATTATGCTTCTAAAAACGTTAAGGGAGAAAAAAGGAAACCAAAACTCATACTTAGATTTATGGGATTTAAGAAGCTTTTACCTATCTCAACCCTTAACTAGAATAAAATTTTAAGATTATGAGAAAGTAAGCTCCTCCACACAAGGGTCGATTGAAATCGCGTCTAGAAGTTCAACGTGAGATTCGATCGAACTTTACAGTTCACTACAGATCGCAAGTGACGAGGATCGCACAAAACGAGGGTTCTTTCGATTTTAGACGACCAAAAACGCCCCGTCTGCGGAGCTCCATGCCTTAACAAAGGAACTTGAGTGGAGGGGAAAGACATAATACGTGACGTGACTGGAATCGAGTCGACCACAACGAGCATCGACCTGTGTGCGTAGGTGCTAAGGGTAGTGCCGAAGTACCGAGAGAAGAGTACCTAACTTTTGAAAGGCGCGAGTTCATGTGTTTAAACACTTTTAAAATGCTGTAAAATGGGTTTATATATACATATATACGCTTCATAACATAACTAAATAAGTTTCAGTTCAAGAATTAATAAAAAATGTTATCCTCACTGTATATTAAATAACTGACAATGTTATACAAACATTTCAATTGCCTAAAATTTTAATACATAAAAATATATTTTTAAAGATAAAATTTCATTATAAAAAGATATAAATACATCGTTTTTGTAATCTATTGTTCGAATAAACGGCATCCAAGATCTAAGCTTCGTTGGTTGTAATGCAATATTGATTTAAAGAATTCAGTCGAGTACCAAGAGCGGAGAGACAAAAAACAACAACTTCTGTAATGCATTATCGCTATGTTTTAACGTTGGCTAATATTATTTTTAGCGAACAAACGGAAAAAGGAAAAAGAAATACTTCACATTGTTTTGATGCCAAGCTTTTAAAACTCCTTTCCCTTGCTTTCCTATTCCGCGCAACAACTGATATTGTTACTTTTTTGGATTGTTTTCGCGGAGAAATTCGAGACGCAACATCAGCACGAAATTTAGGATTTGGTTTTTATTGAAAATGCATTTATTTTAAAATGTATAAATAAATTTATATATTTTAATACTTTGTCCACGACTGTTATAAGTACAAAACTATTATTCAGTAATCATTATTGTCACATACGATAAAAGGGTGGGTTAATTGTTTTAGATTTCATTCTATTATTGTGTATTATTTTATATTGTAATTATCCAGGCCAAAGTCAGTACGTTAGATTTCAAGGCGATCTTATTTAGTATAATTCTTATTCTCACGTAGCGTAAGAATTGGCTATAAAAGAGCATCGTTGAGGTCGCACTCGAAGAGTTCGGAGTCTGAGGTTGTCTGTAAGGGTTAGTTAACCTTTGGGGTGTCCCTAAAACAGACCCTTGGGTCTGGGCCGTTGTGACTCTTGACATATTTTCGTGAGTAAGTGTGACATGCCACCATGTAGTTTATTTGGTAAGATTAATAAAGATTATTATATTTAGTTCGTTATTCATATTTTCATCATTTATTGTTATTGCTTGTTTCATTGTTAATATATTTGTTGTTTGTTTCCTGTTGTTTATCTCATCTTCCCTTTGGTTAGTTTTCTGCCTTCAGCAGGATACCTAACCACGAGCTGGGTGGGAAGTGCCTTCAATTAGCTACCCTTCATCCTAAAACACTAAGGCACGTTCTCCTCAATCCCCCCAGGCGTGACATTATTAATTATTCACTGTAGGACGTCACAGAAGAACGTAAGAGGTATGTTTAGGGAAAACCGAGAATTTTTGAATATGCATAAAAAGCCACATAAAAAACAGGTGAATCTTCAGACCACAACGAATCATCCTAAAACTGAAACCCATAAAAAGCATACAAATAAAACAAACAAACCTATTTCATGCGATCCAAACACAAAAATTCCTTATTAATCTCATCAAGGTTGCAAGACGAGGTAGTCATTGCCCCTTCTTGGCTCATCTTGGCTATCTCAGTAAGCTATACTGTTTACTCTATTTTATAAGAGAGCCACATCTATTGAGATGTGGCAAGCGGAATGGGAGAGGACGGAGGAGATGGCTCAGTGGACGAAGTCACTCAACCTGGTTGGGGTGTTAACACTCTTTATGGATTATGCTCTGACGCAGATGTTGCCAGTCGTATTTGCACAGATTCAGCAGGGCATCAACAACCTACTGTGGGGCTTTAGACACTGCAATATACAATTGGAGTGTGAGAAATGACCTGCTGAAAGGAGAATGTTGAATGAGATTGCTTGGGCCAGCAACTCGATACTCGAGAATGAAGGTAACTGGAGGTGTGTGCATGAGTATGTTCGTGCGGTGATAGATAGATAGATGAATAGATATTTTCTAGGTTGGCTGTTAGCCTATATCTCTGCGACCTTTGCAGATCTATTGTGAACACCCATTATCTGTGGAATAGGATTAGAGCACCTTGTCCAGCTCTGCCCTCTTAATGAGACTTAATAGCCTTGACAGTGGCCACTCCGCAAAACAGCGTTAATAGCTCCATGCATGGACTCTTCAGACCACAACGAATTATCCTATAAAAGAAACCCATAAAAAGCATACAAATAAAACAAACAAACCTATTTCATGCGATCCAAACACAAAAATTCCTTATTAATCTCATCAAGGTTGCAAGACGAGGTAGTCATTGCCCCTTCTTGGCTCATCTTGGCTATCTCAGTACGCTATACTGTTTACTCTATTCTATAAGAAGAGAGCCACATCTATTGAGATGTGCCAGGCGGAATGGAAGAGGACGGAGGAGATGGCTTAGTGGACGAAGTCACTTAACCTGGTTGGGGTGTTAACACTCTTTATGGATTATGCTCTGACGCAGATGTTGCCAGTCGTATCTGCACAGATTCAGCAGGGTATCAACACCCTACTGTGGGGCTTTAGACACGGTGCAATATATAATTGGAGTGTGAGAAATGACCTGCTGAAACGAGAGTGTTGAATGAGATTGCTTGGGCCGACAACTCGATACTCGAGAATAAAGGTAACTGGAGGTGTGTGCATGAGTTCGTGCGGTGATAAGAATGAAATAAGGTAAACGCGAGACTTATATCCGGACGCCAGGGTAGTAGGGTTGCGCGTGCGAGAGAGGAGGTGCAAGGATAGGTAAATGCGCGAGTAAGAGGTGAAAGGACAAATGAGTGCGTGAGAAGAGAGATGAAAGGGATGTTGGGCCAGATTCAGCAGAGCATCATCACCCTACTGTGAAGCCTTAGACACTGTGCAATATACAATTGGTGTGTGAGAAATGACCTGCTGAAAGGAGAGTGAGATTGCTTGGGCCGGCAACTCGATACTCGAGACTGAAGGTAACTGGAGGTGTGTGCATGAGTATGTTCGTGTGGTGATAAGAATGAAATGAGGTAAACGCGAGTCTTATATCCAGACGCCAGTGTGGTAGGATTGCGCGTGCGGGAGAGGAGGTGCAAAGATAGGTGAATGTGTGAGTAAGAGGGTGAAAGGACAAATAAGTGCGTGAGAAGAGGGATGAAAGGAAGATGGGCTAGCAGATGATTATGTGGCTACCTGCTCGCTCTTCGGAGTAGAGAGTTGGTTTTAGTACGACATTACCGGGCTTTTTTCCCGGTGTCTTTAGAAGATTTCCAACCCTCGATAATTACAGCCACACATTACCTGCTTGCTTTATTTAGTAAACCACAGTCAAGTGCTAAAAATTTTTAAATTTTAAAAATGTTTATTTATAAAGTTTACATGTTTTCTTAAGATTAAATAGAAATATTTAAATTTTTTCCCTATACCCTGCTATAGGACTTAGTGTCCTTTTCAGGGTAGTGCTACATTATAATGTTTCTTGCTTTTTACTATAGGAGTTGTCTGTGGCAACTTTATCCTGTTTAAGAAAGACCATTTAGCAAGTTCTTCCTCAAACAGTCTGTTTCCAGACTGAGACAGGTCGAACTTGGGTCGAGGGAAACCACAGAAAACCTCGGCCTACTTTCTGTAGGTACAATAAGTTCCTAGCTTATATTTTATTTATTATATATTTATGATTATTAGCGTAGGGCTAGTGGGGCCCCTTCTAAGTGATCTTGGAGCTCTTCTGGAAGTTGCTCTCTTGCTGCTTGGAGTAGCCTCAGCTGGGGAAGTGGAAGTTTTCTTCTAGGTTTCCTCTGGATGACTCTATGACCTCTGTTCCAAGGGGTCAGAAGAGTATCCTGGGCCTGGGTGTTGGGGCCCTGCAGGGTCCTGGTGGCATACCTCTGTTGGAGTTCCTGTAACCGAAAAGGTAAGGGTGTAGTATCTTTGCTATTGTGGTGAATGTAGGTGAGATGTGAGGGGTACCAAGGGGGAAGGTATTGACATTTGCGTAAAATTCTTCTTTCAGTTGCGGCCAGGCGGTTTGTTTGTTGGGGAGTGAGGGTAATAAATGGTACAGCCTTATAATCGACTATAGGTCGAATATATGTTCTGTAGGTGTGGAGTAGAGTGTTTGGTTGACATCTTCCAATCCGTCCACACAACGCTCCAATAAGAACTTTGCACTTAGGTACAGTTTGAAACTGGAGTGTTTCTAAGGTAACAAGTAACAAGAGACTCACTTCTAGCTTACTTTCCAAGAAATTCGACCATTCTTTAGTCTTATTCAACAGGTAGCTAAAGGTGGCAATCATTAACATTGTAATTTTTACAAAAAAAAAAGAATGGGAAAAGCAAAATTTTTTTGAATAAGGGGATGGTTAGACCCTTCCACTCGAAGTACCGCGCAATTTTTAGGGTGTGTCTTTAAATAGACTTTAACGATCGCACGTGATTAAGAAAAGGGATATGATTGGTTGGGCATTCTTTCTAGATTCTTCGCGAATATGATATGAACATCGTTTTTAAGTAATACGCTCATTTAATCACGTAGGCCATCCTAACTGATTTTAGGATTATGGAAAGTTTTTAACGACAGTGTTGGCTTTTATTTCGAAAATAAATAAAATAGTTTAAGAAAAACCAAATGCTACAACAGTCGTGGACAAAGTATAGTATTTTACTCGTGTATAATGACTATTATTCACTCAAATTTCATCTTAGTGAATTATTTAAATTCAGTAGCGTGGATATAACGATCTGCAGTATTTTCTGTTAAATTCCGTTAGCAAATTGAAAAGTTTGGGTAAGTTAACTAACATTTAAGTTTAAACACAGTTCAGTCCTTATTTTGTGACTATCGAATTAAGCCAGAGTGATCTGAGTATTCGGGCAAGTCTTGAAGAAAATATTGATTGCAGGCTCAAAACGCCATTAGATTGCCGGGCAGGCGATCCGTGCAAATACACGGATACGAACCCATTAATTAACGGTTAATTGAATTAATTACACTCATTATTTCACATTGGCCATTGTACGGTAAGACATAGGCTAAGCTCTGATTGAGATAAACGACGTCCGGGGTCATTCCGCCAAATTGCTTTTTATTCCTGACGTTATCTAAACCGCCACTGTCAAGGTGTCTCTAACTCTCTCACTCGACGGCCGGTTGATGCTTTTTGCTCTTTTAACCACCCCTAGCGGCGGCAAAACCGTACCGTCCCGTCCCTGATGTTAACTTACTTATCCGGACGACGGGTTTCTTACACTTCTTGTAATGGACTTTGATTTAGTTTCAACTGCAAACCAACTTTCAGGATCTCCTTTGTGACTTTGTCGACTTTAATTTAGGCAAAAATAACTTAAAGTTCAACCGAGGATTCAACCACAACAATTGCTGCTTTAATTTGTTTAATGTTTATGAATTTTAACACAATTTCATGGATTAGATATACGAATAAGTAAAATAAATACGAATAAACTTTATCTAAATTTAAATTTAATTTCTAATATCTACTGTGTTGTCTAATATACATAGTTGCCCTAAGAAAAAAATTGAATATGACATAACAGTAGGCAGTTGAAACAATAAGAGATTTGAGTGGAAAATTTTCATCAAGAAACGACATTAAAGAGAAATTAAAAAATATCATATTCAACAGGACTCAAATCTGAGATCTCTATCTTAAGCCGAAAGCGCCTTCAACCATTCGGTTACAAATGCCTCGCGTTCAGTCGCTGCTTTTAAACATATTTTGATTCGTATTGGACAAGTAAAGGACCTTTTTTCCAATTTGGAAAGGATGAGTCGGTCACTTACATTTTGGGTACGAAAAATGGCCACTTCGGAATTTTTATCTGCTTAAAATTACCGGCAAATTAGCGTTTAATTTGTGTGTGGAAAGTTTGAAATGGAACAGTTTTTAAGGTATTATCGTTTGAAATATATACATCAGTTATTAAAAAAACAAATTGATGTAACTATTTAGCTTATCAAACCCCTGTTAAAATGAAAATCCCGTAGGAAATCAATCAATCTCTTGAAAATTTTTGGGTAGGTATATAACAAATTACCCGTCTTAAATCCCATAAAATGAAACAAAATCAATAATCACGCTGAATCCGTTCAACAATAAAGGCAATAAATTTTCTTTGGATTTACATAGATATCCACTATAAGAACTTAGCGCAAGGGTGAATTATGAAGTGAAGTGAAGTTCATTAGTCATCTAAGGGGGTTTTATATGCGATGGAGTAGAGTTTCCTGTAACTGATTTGTTTCCTACAGGAACTCAATGGGCCAACAGTCATTGCATTGACTGCTTTTTCAAACCTGATAACTAAATTTACCTACCTCGAAACTCAATGGAAACACATTTATATTCATCTACAAAATAAAATTATATACTAGATGTAGGTATTCAGGATTGATTTTAGACCCAAACAATACGGAATATGCCATAAAACTACCTTCGTTTCTTTGTGAGATGATATTTTGTATTAATTGTAAAAACCAAAAAGGAAGCACAAAAAAGAAGTAAAACTAAGATAAAAATATAAATATCTGGGTGAAGAACAGAAAAGAAGACTGAGATCAACACATAAGCAGGATTTCTGAATCAAGGACAGTAAGAATAGCTAGGAACAAGTCGCCGTTAGGCAAAAGGAGTTATAGGACGCCCAAGGAAAAGATGGAACGACAATTTAAGGGTAGAATAAAAGATATCGTTGAAGAAAAACAGGTAGCACTGTCTATATAAAAGAAGAAGAAGAAAAAGAGTTTTTGTAGCTTCAAAATATCGAATTGTTAGACCATCCATCGTATAGTCTCGACCTAAGTCCCAACGACTTCTTCAAGTTTCCAAAGATCAAAAATTCAATGAGTCCCTGTGTCTGTCGCCAGAAGATACCATCCTTGTCTTTAAAACAGCAATTTTGAAGATGTCAAATGAAGACTAGAATAACTGTTTTACTAGTTGATTTGAATGCATGCCAAAGTGTATCGAGACTAACTGGCTATACACTAGGGTTGCAAGACTGATGATGGTGTATGGCTCGATAGTCTGGTGGACCAAGGTGAACCAAGTTTCAACGACTTCTTCAAGTTTCCAAAGATCAAAAATTCAAAGAGTCCCTGTGCCTGTCGCCAGAAGATACCATCCTTGTCTTTAAAACAGCAATTTTGAAGATGTCAAATGAAGACTAGAATAGATAACTGTTTTACTAGTTGATTTGAATGCATGCCAAAGTGTATCGAGACTAACTGGCTATACACTAGGGTTGCAAGACCGATGATGGTGTATGGCTCGATAGTCTGGTGGACCAAGGTGATGCAAACTACCGCTGTAAAGAGATTATAAAAGATCCAGCGAGTGGCGTGTCTTGGCATCACAGGAGCCATGAGAGGCTCTCCAACTGCAACCCTGGAAGTAGTGCTGAACCTCCCACTTCTCGACATCATTGTGAAAGGGGAGGCAAGGATGGCAGCCTACAAAATGGGTTGCAGTGGCAACTGGAAGTACAATGCCTCCAGTGGTCATACAAGGATTGTGGACAATGTACAGATGGACACCTTGGAAATGTTACCAGACAGAATGGTGAAGATCACAGATCTAGAAAAGCCATACAATGTCAGTATTACTGACAGGGCTGCCTGGGAGAAAGGTGAACCTGAATACATGAAAAGGGGGATCACTTGGTATACGGATGGCTCGAAAAAGCCAACAGGCACTGGGGCGGGAATATATGGAGTCAGACCCAAGGCGCAGTTTTGCGTTAGCCTGGGTAAACTGGCTACTGTTTTTCAGGCTGAAGTTGTTGCCCTATCCGAGTGTGCAAGAGTGTGTTTGGAGTATGGTCTGACAGGCCACACCATATACATAAACTCGGACAGTAGAGCAGCGCTAATGGCACTTGACAGTTTTGACTTTACCTCTAAGGCAGTATGGGACTGTCATTCATGCCATGAAGACCCTGGGAGAGAATAACAAGGTTATCCTTAGTTGGGTTTCGCGGCACAAAGGTATTGCTGGCAATGAGCGAGCTGACAAGTGGGCAAACAAAGGAGCTGAAAGCCCGCTCATTGGTCCAGAGCCGACGTGTGGTATTGCTTACAACACAGCACGAAGAGCTGTTCGCCAGTAAGTGGGCATAGAACATCGAAAGAGCTGGGAAAGAACAGAAGGCAACATACAGTCAAACAGAATGCTGCAGACACCTACTGGTGCTACACCGGCAGATGCCCTTTGGCTGAGGAGGAAGACCCTGCGGAAAGTGGTTGGCTTCATCAGCGGCCACTGGGTATTCCGCGGACATCTTCATAAGATGGGAATTCAAGTTGAAAACCTCTTATGTAGAAAATGCGGTGAGGAGGAGGAGGCAGCCTTTCACGTGATATTCATGTGCTCAGCCCTGCAAGGTCTGCGTGTGAGATCCCTTGGCCTACCGACCGGAGATCAAAGGGAAGAACGGGTAACCATAGTCAAAAAGATCTCATGGTTCATTAAGAACCTGGGATTTGACGTGTATCGATATTGGTGGGTTATATTTTGAACACTAATGAGGTACTTTAGGTCTATATATTTTTTGTCTCTCGTATTACTTTGATTGATTAAAAGCGAACTACATCAAAAAGTGTAAAAATTCTTTAGTTCGGTGTGGTAAATCTAATTGAATATTGGTTTTTTATCATTATAGAATATAAATAAATTTCCAAGTAACAATATCATACAAAACGAATGAAATAATTTTGTGCAATAACTAGCAAACGATTATTGTCCCTGATGAACTGTATTTGGTAGCAGTAACGATTAACACTGCTTTGAAATTCTAGATGATACATCATAATACCTTACATATAAGCAATTAAAGTAACGTTCTTCCAATGCGGACACTTTGTCGGAAGTTTTACGATCATTTCTTAAATGAATACAGTTTTTATTGTTGAAATGAACACCTGTTTTCTTGTTTAATATAACATTTTATTATAAATATCTTTAGCTTCTTGTTAAACTTAGATAAAGTATTTAACTAGTACTAGGTCAAACCATATATAGATAAACTAATGAGAAAATAACTTTGATTTCAATTATAACTATATAATTTATTTAAAAAATAAATTTATTCAAGGTAAAAATAAGGAATTATCACACTACCTATCAATTCATTACGAATATTTAAAATTATAAACTCATCTATATACATACGAGGTCTGTCGCAAAGAAAACAAGATTTTTAAAAAATATCCAAGAAGAGGAACCTGGTTGAATGCGTCATAGCAAGTGGCCACACAAAAGAGAAGAAGAAAAATATCCGATACTAGTAGCGCTATCTATTATTGAGACTAGCGTTTGATAAGTAAATCTTTCATTGATATTCTGTCAAAGTTCTATGACAATCGAACCGAGTGATTCAATTTTATAATGATTTTTTTATAAATTTACAAATTTTTATTAAATTTGATTAAAGAAATATATCGAAAATTTACGGGAGAGACTGGCTATGTTTTTTTATTAATATACGATTTTATTCAATTTTCTAGTTTAACCTGGTATATATCAAAAACCGTAACAGATATAAAAAAAGTAAGGACATTTATGGGAAAAGTAACGATTTTTTTATAAATTAACAATTTGTTATTACATTTTATTAAAGAAATATATCGAAAATTTACGGGAGAGACTGGCCATGTTTTTTTATTAGTTACGATTTTATTCAATTTTCTAGTTTAACCTCGTATATATCAAAAACTGTAACAGATATAAAAAAAGTAAGAACATTTATGGGAAAAGTAATGATTTTTCTATAAATTAGCAAATTTTTATTAAATTTGATTAAAGAAATATATCGAAAATTTACGGGAGAGACTCGCTATGTTTTTTTTATTGAAATGCGATTTTATTTAATTTTCCAGTTTAACCTCGTATATATTAAAAACCGTAACAGATATGAAAAATGTAAGGAAATTTATGAAAAAAGTAATGATCTTTTTATAAATTAGCAAATTTTTATTAAATTTGATTAAAGAAATATATCGAAAATTAATAATTACGATTTTATTCAATTTTCTAGTTTAACCTGGTATATATCAAAAACCGTAACAGATATACAAAAAATAAGAACATTTATGGGAAAAGTAATGATCTTTCTATAAATTTGCAATTTTTTATTAAATTTGATTAAAAAAATATATCGAAAATTTACGGGAGAGACTGGCTATGTTTTTTTACTCATATAAAAAAAATAAGAACATTAATGGGAAAAGAAATGATTTTTCTATAAATTAGCAATTGTTTATTAAATTTGATTAAAAAAATATATCGAAAATTTACGGGAGAGACTGGCTATGTATTTTTATTAATTACGATTTTATTCAATTTTCTAGTTTAACCCCGTATATATCGAAAATAATACAGATATAAAAAAAGTAAGAACATTTATGGAAAAAGTAATAATTTTTTTATAAATTAGCAAATTTTTATTAAATTTGATTAAAGAAATATATCGAAAATTTACGGGAGAGACTGGCTATGTTTTTTTAATAATTACGATTTTATTCAATTTTCTAGTTTAACCTGGTATATATCAAAAACCGTAACAGATATACAAAAAATAAGAACATTTATGGGAAAAGTAATGATTTTTCTATAAATTTGCAATTTTTTATTAAATTTGATTAAAAAAATATATCGAAAATTTACGGGAGAGACTGGCTATGTTTATTTAATCATTACGATTTTATTCAATGTTCTAGTTTAACCTGGTATATATCAAAAACCGTAACAGATATACAAAAAATAAGAACATTTATGGGAAAAGAAATGATTTTTCTATAAATTAGCAATTTTTTATTAAATTTGATTAAAAAAATATATCGAAAATTTACGGGAGAGACTGGCTATGTATTTTTATTAATTACGATTTTATTCAATTTTCTAGTTTAACCTCGTATATATCGAAAATAGTAACAGATATAAAAAAAGTAAGAACATTTATGAAAAAAGTAATGATTTTTTTATAAATTAGCAAATTTTTATTAAATTTGATTAAAGAAATATATCGAAAATTTACGGGAGAGACTGGCTATGTTTTTTTAATAATTACGATTCTATTCAATTTTCTAGTTTAACCTGGTATATATCAAAAACCGTAACAGATATACAAAAAATAGGAACATTTATGGGAAAAGTAATGATTTTTCTATAAATTTGCAATTTTTTATTAAATTTGATTAAAAAAATATATCGAAAATTTACGGGAGAGACTGGCTATGTTTATTTAATCATTACGATTTTATTCAATGTTCTAGTTTAACCTGGTATATATCAAAAACCGTAACAGATATACAAAAAATAAGAACATTTATGGGAAAAGAAATGATTTTTCTATAAATTAGCAATTTTTTATTAAATTTGATTAAAAAAATATATCGAAAATTTACGGAAGAGACTGGCTATGTATTTTTATTAATTACGATTTTATTCAATTTTCTAGTTTAACCTCGTATATATCGAAAATAGTAACAAATATAAAAAAAGTAAGAACATTTGTGGAAAAAGTAATGATTTTTCTATAAATTTGCAGTTTTTTTATTAAATTTGATTAAAAAAATATATCGAAAATTTAGGGGAGAGACTGGTATTTTTATTAATTACGATTTTATTCAATTTTCCAGTTTAACCTCGTATATATCGAAAATAGTAACAGATATAAAAAAAAGAACATTTATGGAAAAAGTAATGATTTTTTTATAAATTAGCAAATTTGTATTAAATTTGATTAAAGAAATATATAGAAAATTTACGGGAGAGACTGGCTATGTTTTTTAATAATTACGATTTTATTCAATTTTCTAGTTTAACCTGGTATATATCAAAAACTGTAGCAGATATACAAAAAATAAAAACATTTATGGGAAAAGTAATGATTTTTCTATAAATTTGCAATTTTTTATTAAATTTGATTAAAAAAATATATCGAAAATTTACGGGAGAGACTGGCTATGTATTTTTATTAATTACGATTTTATTCAATTTTCCAGTTTAACCTCGTATATATCGAAAATAGTAACAGATATAAAAAAAGTAAGAACATTTATGGAAAAAGTAATGATCTTTTTATAAATAAGCAAATTTTTATTAAATTTGATTAAAGAAATATATCGAAAATTTACGGGAGAGACTGGCTATGTATTTTTATTAATTACGATTTTTTTCAATTTTCTAGTTTAACCTCGTACATATCAAAAACCGTAACAGATATAAATTAACTAAGGACATTTATGGGAAAAGTAAGGATTTTTTTATAAACTTATAATTTATTATTAAATTTGATTCAAAAAATATATCGAAAATTTACGGGAGAGACTGATGGCTATTTTTTTTTAATAACAAACGATTTTATTCAATTTTTTAGTTTAACCTGGTATATATAAAAAACCCTAACAGTTATAAAAAAAAAAGAAATTTATGGGAAAAGTGATATCTTTTAAATAAATTTACAATTTTTTTTATATAACTTAAGTGATTGTAGGATTAATTCATAATTATAGAATTAACAGCTCAATTAGGATAAATGCAATTTATTATGCTCTAAAAATATTTGCCACCATACTAAAATGTTCGTTTGGTCATGTTATTTAGATGGGGTTAGTCTAATTCCGTCCCTGGATCCTCGTCAACCTAGTAACTTACGCTCATCAAGGATTATAATAAAGGGCACGCTTAGCATATCTCGACTCTCGACAACGATTAAACGGCTACCAGTGGCGGACTTTACAGAAAAATCGATTATTTGATAAAAATTAACAACTGAATAAATTTCATACAACTTAGCTGTGTAGAGCAAGAACTGTTGCGGATACTAGAAGATAGTTTTGAATCACATGACACAAACGTCAAAGAGCATAATTACAAGAAAATTCTTCAAAAGAACTCCTCCACCCACAACCATATAACCAGGGAGCCTGCTAATTGTATAGTGTTAAACTGACAGCATCAATCCTTACTTTTACTAAAGCTACACCCTGGAAATTGATACCAGACCTCCTACAAAGATTTCTGACATTATAAATCGACCATCATTAGAGCTACACTCTGGAAGCTTCTACCAGACCTCCTACGAAGACTTTTTTCATCATCAATCCTGACCATTACAAGAGCTACGTCCTGAAAGCCCATACCAGAGTTACGACGTTGTCAATCCTAACCATCACCAGAGCTACTCCCTAGATGTTCAAACTACACCTCCTACGAAGACTTCTGATATTATCAGTCGACCATCATCAAAGCTAAATCCTGGAAGCTCTTACCAGATCTCCTACGATGATCAATCCTGATTTTACCAGAGCTACATATCGGAGGATCATACCAGACCTCCTTCAAAGACTTCTGACATTGTCAATCCTAACCATCACCAGAGCTACGCCCTGGAAGCTCATACCAGACCATCTAGGACATTATCAATCCTGAGCATCACCAGAGCTACCTCTGGAACCTCACATCAGACCTCCTATGAAGACTTCTTATATTATCATCAGAACAACCTTCTGGAAGCTCATACTAGTAACAGCCAGCGTACCCTACAAAGACGCGATTGGTCCACGATAATCCACGACGTTTCACCGTTCGCCGACAGCATCTCTCTCATCGCGAATCGACGTATTCTTTGGCATTATTGTTCTACATTTTATAATTTGTAAATACTCATTTAATTTTAGTTGAAAAAAACATTTTTTAAATGAAACCATCCAAACTGCATTATTTATTTTAGATTACATTTCCATGTAAATACATAATTTATTTTGATTTTAGTGGTTGGTTACATACGAAGTGTGTGTAATAAATCTGAATAAAAATAAATTTAGCCGATATCGAGAAAGCGCTAGTATAGTATAGTAAAATGTACCAAAAAAAGGATAAAATCCACCAGTAAAGATTATTAATGTCGGACATTCATTACAAACAGTGCTGCGTTTGGTTTCTTAAATGGGAAACTTTCCTTTTGCTACGTATATTTATAAGTCTCCACCCCCATTCGTATAAAACGAAAAGAAAGAAATAGGTGATGTCAAGAGTTATGGGATGTTCGATAAGGTTCATTTTTGGCGAGTTTTACTTCTCTTTTAGCTTTAAATGGTTATAGAGGTGTGTTTTTATAACCGAACCTTTTCTACTTAATTTATAACTTATAGATAGATAGATTTAATCAAAATTATAAACATTAAAGGTTTCTGTTATTTTTTGAAGTTATCTATACTTATAAATTTTTAGCATATGCGTGCACACCGTCACGAAAAACCGACAGTATGAAGATTTTGGTTTTCGAAAATAAAAACAAACACAAGCAAAATCGAGGAGATAGGTAATTCATAAATCTGACAAATTAGACAAAAAATCAATAAATTTCTTTCAAAACTCTCGAATTTGCTTTCTGCATCCGCTTCAAACTGCCTTCTGTAGATGTTCCAGGGGGTTTCACCATTAGTCGTAGGAGGCTTAATTATACCCTGGTGAGATGGAGTCACAATCGTAGATGGAGTCACTATCGTAGATGGAGTCACAATCGTAGATGGAGTCACAATCGTAGATGGAGTTACAATCGTAGATGGAGTTTCTTACATTCTGTCCCTCGAGTCGAAGAAAAGCTTGTTTAGTTTCTTGTATTTGCTGATTAGTTCCTTGGATTTGCTGTAGAAGCCCTTCCTTGGTTTTCTTTACGTGCTCTTGAAGCTCTTCCTTGGTTTCCTTAACGTGCTCTTGAAGCTCTTGTAATTGCTGTTAATTTACTTTATTTTCTTTCAGATCCTTAAATATCTTCATGAACATTTCTCGTTCTCTTTTCTCTCTTCTCGTTCTTTCATTCTGCGTTATTCTTTAGCCCCTGTTTCTTCCTTTCTGCGTTGTTCATCAGCCTCACGTTCTTCCTTACTGCTCGGTTCTAGACGCAGTTCCATAGCTGCCAATAATTTTCCAATTTCTTCCATCTCGTCGTAATTAGTAGTTCTCGTGTTTACCATTAATTTCGACGTCTTTTTTCCCACTTCTTACACCAATTGTTATAATTTTTCCTTCGTGGATTCGGGATAAGTGATAACAGCAGACAAACTTAACAATTTATTGGTAAAGACAACTAAATAAAAAACTAATTTACACAACTTTAATACAGTCACAATTTATAAATACATAACGCCTTTAAAATATCTCTTATAACAATCACACTTTATCGTCAGCTATTACAAATACAATTATTTCCGTCTCCGTCGAGAGCGATGCCTATATACCGATTTAATTCCTTTCTGGAAACATCTACACAGATACCACAAAAATTCTTCTAGAACGTCGCTAACGTTACATTTCTAGAACGTCGAAGATTCAGGCAACCAATCGAACATTCTCGGGTTTCAAGAACTGCCCATCTGTCTCGTTTCGAGTCTTAACAATATTTATTACTAATGTCTAACTTTCCCTTAATTCTTGAAATGTAAATTTGATCTTCACGAGATCTTCAACTGTTGCAATCGCCAGCTTGAATCCTCGATTGATTAAAATCTGTTTAAAATACATTAATAATCTAAAAATACTGTACAGATCCCACAAAAATCCTTCTAGAACGTCGCTAACGTTACGTTTCTAGAACGTCGAAGATTCCGGCAACCAATCGAACATTCTCGGGTTCCAAGAACTGCCCATCTGTCTCGTTTCGAGTCGTAACAAGATTTATTACTAATGTCTAACTTTCCCTTAATTCTGGAAATGTAAATTTGATCTTCACGAGATCTTCAACTGTTGCAATCGCCAGCTTGAATCCCCGATTGATTAAAATCTGTTGAAAATACATTAATAATCGAAAAATACTATACAGATCCCACAAAAATCCCCCTAGAACGTCGCTAACGTTACGTTTCTAGAACTTCGAAGATTCCGGCAACCAATCGAACAATCTCGGGTTCCAAAAACTGCCCATCTGTCTCGTTTCGAGTCGTAATAATATTTATTAATAATGTCTAACTTTCCCTTAATTCTGGAAATGTAAATTTGATCTTCACGAGATCTTCAACTGTTGCAATCGCCAGCTTCAATCCCCGATTAATTAAGATCTGTTTAAAATACATTAATAATCTAAAAATACTATACAGATCCCACAAACATCCTTCTAGAACGTCGCTAACGTTACGTTTCTAGAACGTCGAAGATTCTGGCAACCAATCGAACATTCTCGGGTTCCAAGAACTGCCCATCTGTCTCGTTTCGAGTTGTAACAATATTTATTAATAATGTCTAACTTTCCCTTAATTCTGGACATGTAAATTTGATCTTCACGAGATCTTCAACTGTTGCAATCGCCAGCTTGAATCCCCGATTGATTAAAATCTGTTTAAAATACATTAATAATCTAAAAATACTATACAGATCCCACAAAAATCCTTCTAGAACGTCGCTAACGTTACATTTCTAGAACGTCGAAGATTCCGGCAACCAATCGAACATTCTCGGGTTTCAAGAACTGCCCATCTGTCTCGTTTCGAGTCTTAACAATATTTATTACTAATGTCTAACTTTCCCTTAATTCTGGAAATATCAATTTGATCTTCACGAGATCTTCAACTGTTGCAATCGCCAGCTTGAATCCCCAATTGATTAAAATCTGTTAAAAATACATTAATAATCTAAAAATACTATACAGATCCCACAAAAATCCTTCTAGAACGTCGCTAACGTTACGTTTCTAGAACGTCGAAGATTCCGGCAACCAATCGAACATTCTCGGGTTCTAAGAACTGCCCATCTGTCTCGTTTCGGGTCGTAACAATATTTATTACTAATGTCTAACTTTCCCTTAATTCTGGAAATGTAAATTTGATCTTTACGAGATCTTCAACTGTTGCAATCGCCAGCTTGAATCCTCGATTGATTAAAATCTGTTTAAAATACATTAATAATCTAAAAATACTGTACAGATCCCACAAAAATCCTTCTAGAACGTCGCTAACGTTACGTTTCTAGAACGTCGAAGATTCCGGCAACCAATCGAACATTCTCGGGTTCCAAGAACTGCCCATCTGTCTCGTTTCGAGTCGTAACAAGATTTATTACTAATGTCTAACTTTCCCTTAATTCTGGAAATGTAAATTTGATCTTCACGAGATCTTCAACTGTTGCAATCGCCAGCTTGAATCCCCGATTGATTAAAATCTGTTGAAAATACATTAATAATCGAAAAATACTATACAGATCCCACAAAAATCCCCCTAGAACGTCGCTAACGTTACGTTTCTAGAACTTCGAAGATTCCGGCAACCAATCGAACAATCTCGGGTTCCAAGAACTGTCCATCTGTCTCGTTTCGAGTCGTAACAATATTTATTAATATTGTCTAACTTTCCCTTAATTCTGGAAATGTAAATTTGGTCTTCACGAGATCTTCAACTGTTGCAATCGCCAGCTTGAATCCCCGATTGATTAAAATCTGTTGAAAATACATTAATAATCTAAAAATACTATACAGATCCCACAAAAATCCTTCTAGAACGTCGCTAACGTTACGTTTCTAGAACGTCGAAGCTTCTGCCTAACAATCGAGGATTCTTGGGTTCCAAGAACTGCCCATCTGTCTCGTTTCGAGTCGTAACAATTTTTATTTATAATGTCTAACTTTTCCTTAATTCTTGAAATCTAAATTGGATCTTTATGAGATCTTCAACTGTTGCAATCGCCAGCTTGAATCTCCGATTGATTAAAATCTGTTGAAAATACATTAATAATCTAAAAATACTATACAGATCCCACAAAAATCCTTCTAGAACGTCGCTAACGTTACGTTTCTAGAACGTCGAAGATTCTGGCAACCATTCGAACATTCTCGGGTTTCAAGAACTGCCGATCTGTCTCGTTTCGAGTCGTAACAATATTTATTAATAATGTCTAACTTTCCCTTAATTCTGAAAATGTAAATTTGATCTTCACGAGTTCTTCAACTGTTGCAATCGCCAGCTTGAATCCCCGATTGATTAAAATCTGTTGAAAATACATTAATAATCTAAAAATACTATACAGATCCCACAAAAATCCTTCTAGAACGTCGCTAACGTTACATTTCTAGAACGTCGAAGATTCCGGCAACCAATCTAACATTCTCGGGTTCCAAGAACTGCCCATCTGTCTCGTTTCGAGTCGTTACAGTATATATTAGTAATGTCTAACTTTCGCTTAATTCTTGAAATATAAATTTGATCTTCAACTGTTGCAATTGCCAGCTTAGATCCCCGATTGATTAAAATCTGTTGAAAATACATTAATAATCTGAAAATACTATACAGATCCTACAAAAATCCTGCTAGAACGTCGGTAACGTTACGTTTCTAGAACGTCGAAGATTCCGGCAACCAATCGAACATTCTCGGGTTCCAAGAACTGTCCATTTGTCTCGTTTCGAGTCGTAACAATATTTATTAATAATGTCTAACTTTCCCTTAATTCTGGAAATGTAAATTTGGTCTTCACGAGATCTTCAACTGTTGCAATCGCCAGCTTGAATCCCCAATTGATTAAAATCTGTTGAAAATACATTAATAATCTAAAAATACTATACAGATCCCACAAAAATCCTTCTAGAACGTCGCTAACGTTACGTTTCTAGAACGTCGAAGATTCTGGCTAACAATCGAGCATTCTCGGGTTCCAAGAACTGCCCATCTGTCTCGTTTCGAGTCGTAACAATTTTTATTTATAATGTCTAACTTTTCCTTAATTCTTGAAATCTAAATTGGATCTTCATGAGATCTTCAACTGTTGCAATCGCCAGCTTAGATCGCCGATTGATTAAAATCTGTTGAAAATACATTAATAATCTAAAAATACTATACAGATCCCACAAAAATCCTTTTAGAACGTCGCTAACTTTACGTTTCTAGAAGGTCGAAGATTCCGACAGCCAATCGAACATTCTTGGGTTCCAAGAACTGTCTATCTGTCTCGTTTCCAGTCGTAACAATATTTATTAATAATGTCTAACTTTCCCTTAATTCTGGAAATGTAAATTTGATCTTCACGAGATCTTCAACTGTTGCAATTGCCAGCTTGAATCCCCGATTGAATAAAATCTGTTGAAAATACATTAATAATCTAAAAATACTATACAGATCCCACAAAAATCCTTCTAGAACGTCGGTAACGTTACGTTTCTAGAACGTCGAAGATTCCGGCAACCAATCGAACATTCTCGGGTTCCAAGAACTGCCCATCTGTCTCGTTTCGAGTCGTAACAATATTTATTAGCTAGGTGTACCTGCGACGTCGTTCGCGTGGCGTGTTGATTGTTGTTTAAAAAATTCCCCACTCACCCCGTTAAAATGTTATGTTGAAAGAAGACAAATACATCTGTGAAAACCGCATTCGAATCGGATCAGTAGTTTTCATGTGATACGCGCACAAACATATAGATAGACAGACAGACGTACAAAAAAAATCTAACCACATATTTGGGTTCTAAATTGATGTACCCGTGACGTCGTTCGCGTGATGGATAGATTGTTGTATTAAAATTTCTTCCCCCCACACCGTAAAAGAGTTGGGGAAGAAGTTTTTATACACCAGATGTTAAGTTAAAAGAAGACAGATATATATGAGAAAACCGCATTCAAATCGGATCATTAGTTTTCATGTTATGCACAAACATAAAGATAGACAGACAGACAGACATACAACAACAAATCTAACCACATTTTTGGGTTCTATATCGATGTACCCGCGACGTCTTTCGATTGTTGTATAAAAATTTCTCCCCCACACCGTAAAAGTATTTTTCCCAACATTTCCCATCACTGCTCTGCTCCTATTGATTGTAGCGTGATGTAAAGTATCCTATAACCTGCTCAGGAGTATGAAAAATAATTGTACCAAGTTTCGTTAAAATTCGTCGAGTAGTTTTTGTTTCTATAACGGTTATACAGACAGACAGACAGACAGACAAAAATTTTACTGATTTCATTTTTGGCATCAGTATCGATTCCTAATCACCCCCTAATAGTTATTTTGGAAATATATTTCATGTACAGAATTGACCTCTCTACAGATTTATTATAAGTATAGATAATGTCTAACTTTCCCTTAATTCTGGAAATGTAAATTTGATCTTCACGAGATCTTCAACTGTTGCAATCGCCAGCTTGAATCCCAGATTGATTAAAATCTGTTGAAAATACGTTATTAATCTAAAAATATTGTTATTTTTTTAATATTTATCCACATCAAATTTAAAGAAAAATTAAGTAACAAATCCTTTTTAATAAATCTATTCGAAAACAGAATTTATAAGCGCGTAACATGAGCCACTTTATCTAGTCTACCATTTATTACATAAAGCGACGACTTATATTAAAACGATATTTATTATCATTATCAGGGAGCATATTATGCTTGTCAACATGAGTAATAACAATCATAATTCCCTGCACGCGCCTCGCGACATTGTCGGGATTGTATTTCCGGGCAAAGGGCCCGTCTGATAACACCCGTTTTAGCTTTTATTCACAAGGGATGTGCGCCTTTTAGTACGGGTGCGTGTTATCTTTTAAACGGAATCGGTTTTTTTTGTTACATTAGAATGCCATTCAGAGGGAAAATTTACTATTTTCATATTTTATCCTACCTCTTTAAAATTAAAGATTTCGTAGATAAGTGTTACACAAATAAGTTTAAGAAGTAAGGTTCTGTTTAATATTTCAAATTTTAACTAACTTCCCGATGAACTAGAGATTCATTAGTAAGCAGTTAGAGGACATAATAGAAAAGAGTAAAATGTACGTACGCTTGTTTAATAAACCTGTTAGTATGACGAACAGATAAATTAATCAAATGGGTTAGAAAAAGAGGCAGCATGTTAATTCAATGAATACCTAGAGAATAGCCAAGAAAGTACAAAACAACACACAACACAGAAGAAAACCCATTATGACCTAAACAAGGGCGAGACCTTCGAGCATACACTACCAGAAGCAGTTTTCCGTGCTGTCGATGTTCTGGTGTGGAAGACAAAAAAGAAGAATTATAGGATGTGCTCTGCTATCTGAGTGGCAATTGAAAACTCCCCTGTATATTATGAGATAAGAGAGGTCACATATCCTATTATTCTTTGATCTTGTTTAAACACCAATTTTGCATCGTAGGCTACCTTAAAGTGTATATGTGTAAAGGGTGAGACAGAAGAAACAATTACTTCCTGGACTATGTGCCCCGACGGATATTGAATTACACTTCAAAGTCAAATGGGGTTGGCAAAACTTTTTTTCAAATTCAAATTTAAAAATGTTTTATTGTTTAGCTTACAAATTATTTCTTAGAATTAAATAAGTAATATATTTTATTTCCCTAAACCCTGCTATAGGACTTAGTGTCCTTTTCAGGGTAGTGCTACAGTTTACTGTTTCCTGCTTTTTATTATAGGAGTTGTCCGTGGCAACTTTATCCTGTTTAAGAAAGACCATTTAGCAAGTTCTTCCTGAAACAGCCTATTTCTTCACTGAGACAGGTCGAACTTGGGTCGAGGGAAACCACAGAAAACCTCGGCCTACTTTCTGTACAATTAGTTCCTAATGTATTTATTTTATTATTTATAATATATATTTAGAGTATTTGAATTATCTTAGAGCTAGTGGGGCCTCTTCTAAATGGTCCTGGAGCTCCTCTGGAAGTAGCTGCCCTGCAGCTTGGAGTAGCTTCAGCTGGGGAAGCGGAAGTTTCCTTCGAGGTTTCCTCTGGATGGCTCTGTGACCTCCGTTCCAAGGGGTTCGGAGAGTATCCTGAGCCCGGGTGTTGGGGCCTTGCAGGGTCCTGGTGGCATACCTCCGTTGGAGTTCCTGTAACCGAAGAGAAATTGGTGTAGTATTTTTGTAGTTTGTGTGAATATATGTGAGATGGGAAGGGTGCCAAGGAGGGAGGAATTGGCACTTTCGTAGGATTTTCCGCTCAGTTGCGGCCAGGCGGTTTTTCTGTTGGAAAGAGAGGGTAATAAATGGTACAGCCCTATAATCGACTATAGGTCGAATGTATGCGTTGTAGGTGTGGAGTAAAGTGCTAGGTTGACATCTTCCAAACCGTCCACATAACGCTCCAAGGAGAGAGGCTCGTTTCTTCATTTTATCGAGGGTGCGTTTGACTTCGGATTCCCAGTTGAGGGTGCGCGTAAAGCGCCCTCCCAAGTAGTCAATCTCGTCCATTACTACGAGTCTCTCACCCCAGAGAGTTAGGTTGATATTGTCAAAGGATTGATTTGGTCTACGGCCGTAGGAAGGGTGGCGAAAGATTATGGTTTGGGTTTTTTGTGGATTGATTGATACCCTCCATTTTCTGCACCAGTCTGTATACTTATTCAGTAAACGTTGGGTTTGGGTGTTTAGAGTAGCCGTAGTTTTGGCGGACGTGTATAGAGCTGTGTCGTCAGCATAAAGTTGAATATTTTTGATGTTTGTGACGTCGTGAGTATAGATAAGATAGAGAAGGGGAGAAAGTATGGAGCCTTGGGGAACTCCTGCTTGTGGCGAAAAAGGGTTGGAGAGAGATTGGCCTACTTTGACGCGAATTGTTCGGTCGGAAAGGAGTTGATAAGTTTTATTATTTGTATTGGAAGTTCGATGTCATGTAACTTTCGAATAAGTCCGGCATGCCAGACTTGATCAAAAGCTTTTTGAACATCTAGGTTTAGGAATTACGATTGTGTTTGCTGTTTTCCATGGGCCGGGAAAATGTGAAGTAAGAAGACATGCATTGAGAAGGTCTCGAATTAATGGGGCTATGGTGTTGGGTAGTTTTTTAGAGTCCTGCGAGAAATCGAGTCAGGGCCAGGAGCTGAGTTTTTTCCTTGAAGAAATCCAGTCAGGATGTCTTCAATGGAAAAAGGGGCAAGAAGTGGGTTGTTGTGGAGTGGAAGATTGGGGCTATCTAAGATTTCTCTTGTGATTGTGATGGTTTCGTGAAGAAAATTGTGATCAAATGTTGGATCAAATGGCTCTTTGCAGATGCAACTTTGCCTTGGTTGAGGGCGGTTGCTGCGAATGTGTGCAGGTCATTTATGGGGTTTTGTGTGGAGTGGAAGGGTCTAAATCCATGTTGAAATGGTGGGATAGTAGAGTTTAGTTCTAGGTAATCCCAGATTCTGTTTTTGAGCAGTAGTTCGAAGAGTTTGCCTAGCACGTTAATGAGTGATATGGGTCTGTAGGATTCTGTGAGAGTCTGGTCTTTTCCTGGTTTAGGAATTACGATTGTGTTTGCTGTTTTCCATGGGCTGGGAAAATGTGAAGTAAGAAGACATGCATTGAGAAGGTCTCGAATTAATGGGGCTATGGTGTTGGGTAGTTGTTTTAGAGTCTTGCGAGAAATCGAGTCAGGGCCAGGAGCTGAGTTTTTTCCTTGAAGAAATCCAGTCAGGATGTCTTCAATGGAAAAAGGGGCAAGAAGTGGGTTGTTGTGGAGTGGAAGATTGGGGCTATCTAAGATTTCTCTTGTGATTGTGATGGTTTCGTGAAGAAAATTGTGATCAAATGTTGGATCAAATGGCTCTTTGAAAACGTTCTGGAGATGAGTACGAAAAGCTTCAGCTTTTTCGTCGGTGGAGTCAAGTATTTGACCAAGTACCTTGATGTGGGAGTGGTTTTGTGTTTTTTGGCCAGTTAGTACATTAAGTTTTTTCCAGAATTTGGTACCGTCTCTGTGATCAAGTTTGGCCGTGGTTTGTTTCCAAAGGTCTTCTTTGTGAGCATTTAATCTAAGCCTTACTAGAGCGTATATATTATATATTATATATATTATATGTTATCCGTCACTACTATCACGGCGTTTACACTTTGGTTACTGAAAGTAATATATCGTTCGCGATTTTAGTCCAATCTTCAGTCAGCGATTATGCCTTAAGCTCGCTGACGGATAACATATACCTTGTACTGACGAGACCCAATAGGTCGAAATCGGTCTACAAGTTATGTTATGGTGTAATTCAATATCCGTCGGGGCATATAGCCCGGGAAGTAGTTGTTTCCACTTATCATTTTAAACCCAAGTTTCTACAATGATTCTTAACCATATTTGTAACAACTTTGCTATATTGATCAAATTCAACACATTAAACTGGTTCTGTTTTTTTAAAATAGCTTTATCCCTGATTTACCATGTGTTACCAGTGTTTTAGTTTTTAATAAAAGCAAAAAAGTTACAATTCAAATGACACGATTACACGCTCGCTGGAATTGTAAAAATTGCTAATCCTCGAAGAATGAGTCAATAATGAAGCCTAATATGTTTCCCTATGGGGTAGCAAAGGATCAAACTATTGGTGTGGAAGAATTTTCTTGCGATTGGATGTTGCCTTATCATAATAATAGTGATTATTTTTATTTAGCGGTTGTGTGTGCTTCTGCCTGGTTATAGGTTAGGTGTGTGTTTGCGGTTGTGAATGTTGCCCCAGAGGTATACCTCACGCTTTAATGATCAATTTCAGAGACAAATGTTGTGTAATCTCTTTGTTACCGGCTTTAAATTGCATTTATACAACTGGTATTAAAAAGAGGAGCTTTTATTGTTAAAGAATAAAATTTATTCAAGTGATAGATCCTTTCAGAATAGCGTATTTTGATGTATTTAAATCTTATTTAGAGTACAATTTTCGATAGGTTTCTGTTACTTTAAAAATATTTTTTCGTTTTGACGTTTCTAATTTGACAGTTTGACGTTTCAAAACGACAGATTTTGACGGTTTTTGTGACTTGTCAAATGTCAGATTAATGTCAGAAAGTCACATGTAAAAAATAACTACTTTTGATACTCTACATTGTCAGAAGTATCTATCAACTGTTAAATGTCTACATGTTATTGTAATAAATGTCAAATCTTAAATGTCAAATGTCAAAAAGATAACCGTAAGTAATATCAACTGTCAACAATTTTAAATTTCAATGTCAAATTTTAGAAATGGTAAATGTTAAATGCCAGAGATGTGACATGTAAGAAATATCAAAAATGTTAAATGTCAAATATTGTAAATTTTAAATGTAAGAACTGTCAAAACTGTCTAATGTAAGAAACGTCAAATTATAAAATGGCCAAAAACCTTAAATCTCAAAAATAACAACTTTTGCAAATATGCAATAGGATCAGAACTATCAACTATCAGAATTGTTAAATGTCTAAAACTATCAAATATCACATGGTAGAAATATAATTGATCACAAATATCCAATGTTAGAAATGTCACCTGTCACTAATGTTAAATATCAAATGTAAGATCTGTCAAATATCAAAACTCTATAAGGTCAGAATTAAGAAATGTCAAATGTTTAAGAGCCAATGTTATGGATGTTAAATGTCAAATATGAGAAATGTCACTTGTTAGTTATTTCAAATGACAAGTCAGAAATGTCAATATCAAATCGACACTACACCAAAAACCACTCTAATAGCTGGTTCTTTGACTCTTAACAGATTTCTCTTCATTTATCATGTTCCTTATTCTATTCTTTTTAATATCTTCCTTACTAGTCTAAGTCTTTATTGATTGCTCATCGATAATGTTTGATCTCTTTATTGCTTCTCTAAGCCTCTGTAAAGATTCGTTATTAAACATCTTAAAACTGGAATTTTCTTCGCTTTTCGTAGACTGCATTGTTTTATTTAAGTCTCTTTATAAATTAACTATCATTTATCACGTTTTTCATTCAGTTTATCTTAAATTAAAGGTTAAGTCTTAATTGCTCTTTATTGCTTGTTAAACTCTTTATTGCTTTTCTAAGTACCTTCAAGGATTTCTTGATAAATTTTGTATTGTTTTTGTCTTGTATTACTTAAAAATACGATCTGAATTGCTTTTTTAGCATTTTCATCAACTTTCTGTGACTTTTAACAAATTTCTTTGCATTTTTCATATTCCTCAATCTATTCATCTTCAAAAAGGAATCTTCCTTTCTAGTCTAAGTCTATATTGATTGCTCATCGGTACTCTTTGATATTTTCATTAATCTTCTAAGTCTCTCTAAAGATTTGTTATTATACATATTATAAATGGAATTTTCTTCGCTTTTCTTAGACTCTGCATTGTTTTATTTAAGTCTCTTTATAAATTACCAATCATTTATCACGTTTTTCATTCAGTTTATCTTGAAGGTTAAGTCTTAATTGCTCTTTATTGCTTGTTAAACTCTTTATTGCTTTTCTAAGTAGGTTCCTTCAAGGATTTCTAGTTAAGTATTGTTTTTTCGTTCTGTATTTCTTAAAAATGAGATCTGTCGTTGCTTTTTTAGCATCTATATCATTTTCCTTTGACTTTTTTTTCATTTATCATATGCTTTAATCTATTTATCTAAAAAGTGAACGTTCCTTACTCGTCTAAATCTTTTAGTTGCTTTTTTAAGTATTTTTATAGATTTCTTATAATTCATGTCATTTTAGATTTCTTTGTTTGTTTTTATACATGTTATATATGTTAAAACATTTCATTAGATTAATTCTGATTATTTGCTTTGTGTCTTAGAGATGGCGTATTGTTGAAAATATCACATATCTTTCATTATTTGATTGCCGCCCCCATTGGAAGGTTCTTTGTTTCAGAGAGAACATTAAGACGATAGAAGGAAGGAATTCTTGCGGATGACCGAGCCAGGTCAGTGGATGACAAACGTTTGGCCGCGGTAGCGGGATCGGGATCGCAGGCGGCGGCGGTGGCCAGTGGCGACGGGGGTAGCGGCGGCACCAACGATGACCAAAGATGGCCGGGGTCGGCTCAGCGGTTATGATAAGGCGATGGTTTAATGACGAGGTGGTCGCCATGGTGACGGTGGGCACTGGGCAGGGCCGGTCAGCAGGTGGCGGCGGTGTGGTGGAGTGCGAGAGGCGGCCATCACGCAATCTCAAGCGCCTGCTGCTGCCTCTGCCGTCGCCGCCACCGTACAAGCAACGGACTCAGAGGCAGCTGTCAATACGATTTTCTTCGACTGATGCTCTGTTCCTCTTCCGATGACCAATACCAGATATACACGGTGATGTTTTCTAAATATTAAATGAATTCAAACATTTTAAAAGAAAATCTTACTTCTTCTTATCCTCTACTTTTAATCATGCTAAATACAGAGTGATACTTTCTAAATGTAAAATTTGTGTAATTTATGTTAATAAAAATTTTAGTCAATTTTATTTGATTTAGGGTTAGATAAATATGGATAACTTATATTAAGGAAATACCAAAGTATATATAAAGAAATATCAATTTTGTCATAAATTTAAGTTCAACCCACTAACTGTCAGTATTGACATAAATTGACAATTTTGTCATATCATAACGTTGATTTGTCACTAATTGCCAGTCTTGTCATAATTTGACGTTTTCTTGTCACTTACTGTAAATTTTGTCATATCACAACGTTGATGTGTCACTAATTGCCAATCTTGTCATAATTTGACGTTGATTTGTTACTAACTATCAATCTTATCATAATTAATTTATTATATCATACGTTAAAGAAATGTCAATCTTGTTAAAAATGTTGGTTTAAACTTTTATATAAAATTTTAATTAGTAAAAAAGATATTGTCGGAGGGTTGTGTCTGTTTTCTAAATGTAAAAAGACACAAGAAATCCAATCTGTCACCGCGATGAGTTCATCGAGCCGCAAAGTACAACCAGATGAAGTAAACAGTAGAGCAGCTGGGGATGATCTCCAAACCAAACGAAACCGAGGATTCGGCGAGTTGATCCAAGCTGCTGCTTGCTTGCTCCTGTTGCCGGCTCGGTTTCACTTACAATTCGATAACCCCAACCGCTTTTCCTTGTTTACACGCACGACATCCGTGCAATTAAAATATCCAGATCTCTCTCACCCCCATCGCTATATCCAAACGTTTCCGCAGTAATGGACTGGCCAGCGTTTCTCAAACTTTTTATGAACAAAAATCACTGTTTGCTAGATTTTTTAATAAATAAATCAGAAATTTCAAATCTCAACTAAAATGTCAGATATCAGAAATATCAACTGTCAAAGATGTCAAATGTCAAAAATATTAAATATCATAAATGTCAAATGTCAGAAAAGTAATATGACAGTCATGTTTAATGTCAAATAACAGAATTTTCATATGTAAGAAATGTTAAATGTAAAAACTGTAAAAAATGTCACATATGATAAATGTCAAATACCGGAATTGTCGAGCGATATAAATATCAACTGTCAGAAATGAAAATGCACTTCCAGCATCACTCGAACCAGTAATCTCTACCTGTAGCCGGTAAATTTTTCTGCAATCGTCGACTTCTTCATTACTCTACAAAATTTTGCACAAAATCAGCGACAAGCAAGGATACAGAAGAAACTGTATTAAACAATAAACCATCTTGAAGTAGATGAAAATTTATATCCTTTTTCTAAGAAACTGTGCTAAATAAATTATTTAATTGCTGTAATTGGCGCAGTAGTAGGATCTAGCAATGTCTTAATTTTTTTTAACTCTTTAAGATATAAATTTTATACCTAAATGTATCCACTAACCGTTAAAGTATCTCTTAGAAGTTGAAATTAACCCAAGATTTGAAATATGGTGAGTTCTTAATACAAGTTTTATTTTGAGTACAGTCTTTTTTTAGTAAAGTTGAACAATCTCCAACCATATCCTGTTTTTAGTAGAAACTGCACTAAATAAATTATTTAATTGCTGTAATTGGCGCGGTAGTAGGATCTAGTAATGTCTCCATCTTTTTTAAATTCTTAAGACATATATTTTATACCTAAACGTATTCACTAACCGTTAAAGTATCTCTTAGAAATTGAAACTAACCTAAGATTTGGAATATGGTTAGTTCTCAATACAAGTTTTATTTTGAGTACAGTCTTTTTTTTTAGTAAAGTTGAACAATCTCCAACCATATCCTTTTTTTAGTAGAAACTGCACTAAATAAATTATTTAATTGCTGTAATTGGCGCAGTAGTAGGATCTAGTAATGTCTCCATCTTTTCTAAATTCTTTAAGATATACATTTTATACCTAAACGTATTCACTAACCGTTAAAGTATCTCTTAGAAATTGAAACTAATCTAAGATTTGGAATATGGTTAGTTCTTAATACAAGTTTTATTTTGAGTACAGTCTTTTTTTGGTAAAGTTGAACAATCTCCAACCATATCCTATTTTTAGTAGAAACTGCACTAAATAAATTATTTAATTGCTGTAATTGGCGCAGTAGTAGGATCTAGCAATGTCTTAATTTTTTTTAACTATTTAAGATATAAATTTTATACTTAAATGTATCCACTAACCGGTAAAGTATCTCTTAGAAGTTGAAATTAACCTAAGATTTGAAATATGGTGAGTTCTTAATACAAGTTTTGCTTTGAGTACAGACTTTTTTTAGTACAAATGAACAATCTCCAACCCACCCATTTTTCTAAGAAACTGTGCTAAATAAATTATTTAATTGCTGTTATTGGCGCAGTAGTAGGATCTAGTAATGTCTCCATCTTTTTTTAAATTCTTCAATTCTTCAAGACATACATTTTATACCTAAACGTATTTACTAACCGTTAAAGTATCTCTTAGAAATTGAAACTAATCTAAGATTTGGAATATGGTTAGTTCTTAATACAAGTTTTATTTTGAGTACAGTCTTTTTTTAGTAAAGTTAAACAATCTCCAACCATATCCTTTTTTTAGTAGAAACTGCCCTAAATAAATTATTTAATTGCTGTAATTGGCGCAGTAGTAGGATTTAGCAATGTCTTTTATTTTGAATGTAGACTTTTATCTATTTTCTCTATTTAAGACAATCCCTGATAATACAAACTATATACACTCTGTATTTAGTAAATCGAAATGATATGCATATGCGATTTAGTAAGGATCTCGAGGGATCTAGTCACCCTCATGTCTAGTCTCATCCAACATTGAGAGATATGTATCTCTGGCAGTTTGACTTCTAATTTTCGTGTGACAGCGGGATTTAACGGTATATATTTGCTATAAAATATATGGGACTATTTTACGAAACATTATATTCGAGATTATTCCGTACCCAATAGAATTTATTACCATGAGGGGGTAAATAATGTCACTACTATTAACATTTAAGAGACTTTATACGAACATTCAATTATAATTTTTTCTAGAATCTTCAGCTCATCATAGAATATCTAAATCAGTGCAGAGTAGGTTTATAAAAGCTATTTTTGAAGATAACTTCCTAACTGAGTTATTCTTAAATTATTTGAAAATGTTACTCAATAATAGAACAACTCTTTCTTCTAGATTCTGTAGTTTCGATTGGTAATTCTCTGTATACTATTTCATCTTATAATAAAATACTAATTTAAATGTTTTCGCCCTGTATTATAAAATGACAGTTTAATAATGTAACACTCACCATGATTCATAGTCAACATGAATCACAAATGGCTCTATTTGTACATTCGATTTGTTTGTTTTAGTACCTATCAGTTTCACTCACTGTTTGTTGGTTATTGGAATTTATATACTTAATTAGTACATCTGCTTATTTTACTAGACTAATTATTTAAATTGTTTAATTATGTTTATTAATTTTATAATTAGAATCTTTAATGTGCTCGCTGGTTTTTGTTGTCTTCTAAAAATTGTATCCTTGAAAGACTTTGTTAGTCTATTGGTTTATTTTAGAACTCCCAGAAGATTCTCTACCACTTTTACTTCTTTCTCCTTTTGTATAAACCTTAAACACTTTTCTGGTACTTCTTAAACACCTGCCTTTGTTTATTGGCTTCTAGAATTTTCAGATGTGTTTCTCTTTTACTTCTACGATTTTCAGTAGAATCTCCAGAAGGTCTTTAAACATCTCTTTTACTTATTCCTCCTCTTGAAGAAACTTCAGATAGTCTTTATTCTTTGTGCTTTTGGTCCAACTCATAAAGGCTCCTTAAACGTTGCTTTCTTTACTTTTTAACCTATGGTAGAATTCCTTGAGGCTCCTTAGAAGCCTTTGTTAGTTTATTGGTTTATTTTAGAACTATTAGAAGTTTCTTCTTTTACTTCTGTAACTTTTTATGGAAACTACAAAGAGTGTTTAATATCACTTTTACTTAATCCTCTTCTTCTAGTAACCTTTTGCCTTTGTTAAAGAAACTCCAGGTAGCCTTTAAACCTTTTTCTTATGGTAGAACACTTAAGAGCTCTTTAAAATTTACTTTTCTTACTATTTAACCAGTTAGAATTTCGTGATGTTCATTAAAAGCCCTAATTGGTTTATTTTAGAAATCCCAGAAGATTCTTTAACAATTCTTCTACTTCTGTAAATTTCCAGAGATTCCTTAAATATCACTTTTATTTCTTCCTCTTCTTGTAGAACCCTTAAAAGCTTCTTGTCCTCCTCCGGTACAGTTTTCTGATACTTCTTTAACTCCTGCGTTAGTTTATTGGCGTCTTCTACGATATTTTGTAGTATCTCAGGCCTTTTAATATCTCTTTTACCAATTCCTCTTCTTGAAGAAACTTTAGATAGTCTTTATTTTCTTTGCTTTTGGTAGAACTCTTAAAGGCTCCTTAAACCTTACCTTCTTTACTTTTTTACCTATGGTAGAATTCCTTGAGGCTTCTTAGAAGCCTTTGTTAGAACTCTTAGAAGATTCTTCTTTTACTTTCATGTTTTTTTGTAGAAACTCCAGAAAGTCTTTAATATCACTTTTACTTCATTCTCTTCTTCTAGAAACCTTGAACGCTTCTTGGACAACCGTGTACTCTTGTTGAACACTAAAATCTCTTTAAACGTTAGTTTTTGTTTTCTAGCTTATAGCAGAAGATTCTGGTACTCCTTAAACTCCTTTTTGCTTCTTTTAGAACTTCCAGATGTGTTTTAAATAGTTTGTGTACTTTTAAGATCTCTTGTAGAATCGACAGAAAGTCTTTAACCATCTCTTTTACTTATTCCTCCTCTTGAAGAAACTTCAGATAGTCTTATTCTTTGTGCTTTTGGTCGAACTCTTAAAGGCTCCTTAAACGTTGCTTTCTTTACTTTTTAACCTATGGTAGAATTCCTTGAGGCTCCTTAGAAGCCTTTGTTAGTTTATTGGTTTATTTTAGAACTATTAGAAGTTTCTTCTTTTACTTCTGTAACTTTTTATGGAAACTACAAAGAGTGTTTAATATCACTTTTACTTAATCCTCTTCTTCTAGTAACCTTTTGCCTTTGTTAAAGAAACTCCAGGTAGCCTTTAAACCTTTTTCTTATGGTAGAACACTTAAGAGCTCTTTAAAATTTACTTTTCTTACTATTTAACCAGTTAGAATTTCGTGATGTTCATTAAAAGCCCTAATTGGTTTATTTTAGAAATCCCAGAAGATTCTTTAACAATTCTTCTACTTCTGTAAATTTCCAGAGATTCCTTAAATATCACTTTTATTTCTTCCTCTTCTTGTAGAACCCTTAAAAGCTTCTTGTCCTCCTCCGGTACAGTTTTCTGATACTTCTTTAACTCCTGCGTTAGTTTATTGGCGTCTTCTACGATATTTTGTAGTATCTCAGGCCTTTTAATATCTCTTTTACCAATTCCTCTTCTTGAAAAAACTTTAGATAGTCTTTATTCTCTTTGCTTTTGGTAGAACTCTTAAAGGCTCCTTAAACCTTACCTTCTTTACTTATGGTAGAATTCCTTGAGGCTTCTTAGAAGCCTTTGTTAGAACTCTTAGAAGATTCTTCTTTTACTTTCATGTTTTTTTTGTAGAAACTCCAGAAAGTCTTTAATATCACTTTTACTTCATTCTCTTCTTCTAGAAACCTTGAACGCTTCTTGGACATCCGTGTACTCTTGTTGAACACTAAGATCTCTTTAAACGTTAGTTTTTGTTTTCTAGCTTATAGCAGAAGATTCTGGTACTCCTTAAACTCCTTTTTGCTTCTTTTAGAACTTCCAGATGTGTTTTAAATAGTTTGTGTACTTTTAAGATCTCTTGTAGAATCGACAGCAAGTCTTTAACCATCTCTTTTACTTATTCCTCCTCTTGAAGAAACTTCAGATAGTCTTATTCTTTGTGCTTTTGGTCGAACTCTTAAAGGCTCCTTAAACGTTGCTTTCTTTACATTTTAACCTATGGTAGAATTCCTTGAGGCTCCTTATAAGCCTTTGTTAGTTTATTGGTTTATTTTAGAACTATTAGAAGTTTCTTCTTTTACTTCTGTAACTTTTTATAGAAACTACAAAGAGTGTTTAATATCACTTTTACTTAATCCTCTTCTTCTAGCAACCTTTTGCTTTTATTAAAGAAACTCCAGGTAGCCTTTAAACCTTTTTCTTATGGTAGAACACTTAAGAGCTCTTTAAAATTTACTTTTCTTACTATTTAACCAGTTAGAATTTCGTGATGTTCATTAAAAGCCCTAATTGGTTTATTTTAGAAATCCCAGAAGATTCTTCAACAATTCTTCTACTTTTGTGAATTTCCAGACATTTCTTAAATATCACTTTTATTTCTTCCTCTTCTTGTAGAACCCTTAAAAGCTTCTTGTCCTCCTCCGGTACAGTTTTCTGATACTTCTTTAACTCCTGCGTTAGTTTATTGGCGTCTTCTACGATATTTTGTAGTATCTCAGGCCTTTTAATATCTCTTTTACCAATTCCTCTTCTTGAAGAAACTTTAGATAGTCTTTATTCTCTTTGCTTTTGGTAGAACTCTTAAAGGCTCCTTAAACCTTACCTTCTTTACTATTTTACCTATGGTAGAATTCCTTGAGGCTCCTCAGAAGCCTTTGTTAGAACTCTTAGAACATTCTTCTTTTACTTTCATGTTTTTTTGTAGAAACTCCAGAGAGTTTTTAATATCACTTTTACTTCATTCTCTTGTTCTAGAAACTTTGAACGCTTCTTAGACATCCGTATACTCTTGTTGAACACTAAAATCTCTTTAAACGTTAGTTTTTTGATTTCTCCCAGAACATTGTTCAAAAATTCTTCTACTTCTGTGAATTTCTAGAGGTTCCTTAAATATTACTTTTACTTCCTCTTCTTGTAGATCCCTTAAAATCTTCTTGTACTGCTTCGGTACACTGCGTTAGTTTATTGGCGTCTTCTACGATCTCAAGAAGGTCTTTAAATATCTCTTTTACCAATTACTTTTCTTGAAGAAACTTTAGATCATTCTTAAGTTCCTCTTTTACTCTCTCTCTACTGCTTTAACCAATTAATTACAAAGCATATTCACCTAAAGCCTATTTATTTATTAAAATTTTAAAAAATATATATTCTTAATCAATGAATATCTTAAAAACAATGTTAGAATTAAATTTATATAGGTTTTTGTGTTTTATTTAATACGTAATAGAAAATTCTCCGCAACTCGTAAGTTATAAGAATAAAAAACAATCCGCAGAAGCGCTACACCGCCAATATAACATTCCTCTCAGTCCGAAAATAAAACCAAATCCAGTCCAATATTGTTTGGCCTCATAAGTTACAATTCGAGAGGGTAGTCACGTATATTCCAGAGCCGGGGCAGGGTTGGACTTAAACGTCTGCAGAACTGCCGAGATATCATCCCCTGCGCCCCGGTTGTCATTGCCGTCACGGTTTCTGCTGATTGCCAGACCACGAATTCATGCTGGACACGTCCTTCCGGAAATGCAGCCTTCCAGCCTTGGCCAGTAATATTCTATACAAGCAGTAACTTTCCAGACTTTTCAGCTCTGAAATATCACTAGTGGACCGAGGATTTGCTATTTTCATCTGTCTTTTTCATCAAGGCGGAACACGGAAACTTTGTTTCTCTTTATGTGTGATCAAATTTACAATTTTACGTTTTTGTAAATCGAATTTATTTTATTTCTAAACTAGCTGTTATTATTTATGAGATCATCAAGCTGGTATATCACGATGAAAGTATTCATTAACTAAAAGAAAATTACCATTTTAAAGAAATATCTTGAAGACGCTCTCATGCTTAAAGAAAAGTACAGCAAAGTCTTAAAAATGTAAACTAGCAGAAAGTTATTAGAACTCTTTATTTTTTGAATTAGTTTACTGTAAGCTATAAAACAAAGTTTATCGGCAAATAATTCTAAAGCCAATAGATGTTTTACTTAGACTTTTAATTAGCTGTTCCCTTGACACGCAGGATTGCTGTATAGCCATTGGTTTAGTCACTAGAAATGATTCATTAATTGACTCTTTGTTTGAAGATGATAACAAATGGTCCCAGAAAATATTTTCTGTATAACAAATATGAATGTAAACGTGTTACTCTAATCCTTATTATTCTCCCCTTCTTACCCACCCCCTCCTCCTTCCTCCTTCTCATACTTCTTCTCCTCTTTCTTCTTCTCCTGATCTTTATCTTCCTTCTCCTCCTCCACTATCACTTCCCCAACACCAACACTACTCCATCATCATCACCACCCCACTAGCTTCTTAAGCGGCTCAGCATCTTCACACCCTGAATGCACTTTATGAAAAAGATACGTTCCTACTCCGATTCTTTCAAGACTGTCTTCTTGTACTATATTCTTGGTGTCTGACTGTTGTTGCCTACGTTTCTCTTTGTGTGTTAATCAGTAGTGTACTCTCGAGGTGTTTTTTGTCACTTTGGCACTATGTTGTTTTCTTGTTACCGCTATTACTAACCAGAAACAACTACTACTCCTCCATTACCACCACCCCACTAACTTCTTAAGGTGCTCAGCATCTTCAGTTCCCAGAATACGCTTTAGAAAGAAGGTATGTTCCTCATCTGCTTCTTCCAAGACAGTGTACTATATTCTTGGTGTCCGGCTTTTCTTGTGTACTTTTCTCTTTGTGCGTTATTCAGTATTGTTCTCTCTAGGGTTTTTTGCCATTTTGGAGCTATGTTGTCTTCTGGTTCTTTACTACTACTAGAAATGTATCTGTGGCTTCTTGTTTCCAAGACTCATCACACATCGTCTTGTTTGTATTTTGTTAATCCCTCACCGTTTAGATAACTGGTGCCTTCTAAGATCTTCAAGGTACTTATCTAGACTCTAGATGACACATTATCAAGAGAAATCTACTAAACATCAGTTAGAATGAACCATCAGCACTACCACCGATTTTCGGATTTAAGGAAAAAAAGCAATCACTAACTGTTTGCTCCTTTTGTTCGAATCGTCAGCATAGTGGCATCTCAGCTTATTCTATGTTGAAGAATTGTTATCCTAGTGGACAATGACCAGGTACAATTCTGAAATTTCTACGAAGATTCTGTATAGTGTTTTATATTTTGTTATCGAGTACAAGATAAAAAAGCAATCTTTATAAATTTCTATACAAGCATAACCTTATTTGAGTCAATATTAATCTATCTTTGAAGTGATTATGTGAAGATGTTCGCATATGGTCGCAAAAAATGCTTTCTCTACACCAACTTTAAATCTGGTACTGGTTGAGGATCTAGAAAGTTAATAAGGATTAGCTGAACTCTTGGCTAACCCATCATTCACCCACCAGATTAGTTGTCTAAATGATATGCTCTCTTCCTCTTCCTCTTCCTCTCCCTCTTCCTACTGCTCCTCTTCCTCTCACTTTCCTTTATATCTTGATTCAAGTCACATTTATCACATATGTCACATATGACACTTAAGTTCTTAATTCCTCCTTTTATACCCATATACATAGAAAGTCTTCGTACCTGAGTTAATGTAGAAATAACGTGTAACCAATTTGTATAGAATTTTGTCTCAGAAAAAATAGCTTTGGAACAAATCAAATCCAACAAAATGTTTACGATGATTTGTTACTGTGGACGAAACCTAAACCTACCAATAGACTCTGAGACCAAACATCAACTAAAACAATGGACAAGTAAGGGAAAACCAGGTAGGATCTACAGGAAAGCTTATGGAAACGATTGTTTATGAATCCTATTGGTTAATTATCCTAAAAGGGATAAATCGAATATAAGTGTAACCTCTTGCATCAATTAAAAAAAAAAAAAAAATAGGAAGAGAGACAAGGATTGGCGAAAAAATGTAACTTTATCAAGACAAAGTCTCAGCCAAAAGGCCATCCGTTTGATAATTATAATTTTTTTTAAATAATACTAAAGATAGATGCCAATTCTAAAAATAAAACTAAAGTCTTATAATTTTCTATACCGAGAAATGAGAACAGAAATAGAATCGTAAACTACCAGACTACTGACCAGTAATACATCAAGTTCTACTGAACTTTGACCGTTATTCCCTAAACGCATCTGGACCTGGCGGAGCACTGAACATCCCTCATGCCTCATAGAAAGGTTTTCCATCATGGAAATGACTATTCCCTAAAGCATCATTTGTGAAGACAATCGTATACGAGAAATAAAATATATTACTGAAAACAGATAATAACTAGATCTATAAGAAAGACACTTACTTACAAATTAGTAAGCGGTTATTTGAACGAAAAGGTATCTCAAATTGGCTGAAAATTCAAAAAATTGTAGATCAATTATTCTGATAAAAAATGGTAAGTTAAAGTTATGAGTTCTGGATGAATGGATCGATAGATGCAGTACGGATAAAACAATTTTACCACAGGTTAAAGCTTTTGTAAAGAAGACTCGGTTCTAAAAGGAAGTCTTGGTTTGTATACTTTTGGCTTCTTCCATTGCTTAAGCATCCATCAAGGTATCATTTGCTATACATTTCTATACAACCACTGGAACTGGTTGAGGACTAGAGTTATACCGCTCATATTCGGTTGTCAGAGCCTCATTTGCGAAAACAGGGTAAACCAACTAGTAGGTGAGGTTGACTGTTGGTTAGAAGAGTCTATGGGTTAGATTACTACCCCATACAACCAGAGTGACAAGAATTTTCTTGGAAGAGCAGAGTATTTCAGTTTTGCTCTGGCCAGCGCAATATCTCGATCTCAATTCCATTGAGCATGCAAGGGATATACTTCAGCGAAGAATTTTTTAAGACCAGAATCAATTTCAAAATTGCAATCAACTTAACTCGATCCATTCAAAAGATGGAATTCAAGAACGCGTGATCAGTGACTGGCCGGCGTAATCGTACGATGTCACGCCTTCTAAACTGAAATAACGAAGCACAGTTTACACTGTACTCATACCAGATATAATATAAACTGTAGGCATCGAGGGTGGTGTAAATCAGACTTGTGACGTTGGTTGGGGAGAATAATATTCAAAGAGTGCGTGCCGTTCACGTGATCATTCCATCTTTTGAACGGCTCGACTATAATTCAAACTCTTTAACAGTGCTCGATGGCGATTCCCCAAGAAGATTTGTATAACTTGATCCTCAGTATGGAAAGACGCTGTAGAGCCACGAGGAGGGCAAATTTCTTATTAAAATATTGTTTCTTTGTTTCATTGTTAAATTAGAAAATATAAATATAACAGTTGCTATATCAACAGCATTATTTAAATTTAATAACATAATCAACATGATATACGATAAACTGACAATAAAATGCATTAATTTTAAACGGTTATCAGCTTCTATTATTTTGTGACACATTTAGTAATCATCGAGACCACCAGGCATGTAGGTAGATTAATTTCAAAAATGCATTCAACATTCACGTATAACTACAACAAAACATTTCCAATATTAATTTTCTTTCTTGAATGGGACACATCTGTTCTCGATGATCGTATCAACATTTTATTTACTTTAATTAACTGTCAGAATATCAACCATGGATCTGAAATTGTAGGTAAAGTATATTCACAAATACAGTGTCTCATTTTGATAACACTTGTTAAACTAAATAATCCCTTTTAAATACTCTGTTGTGGAATTATCACAGTGACAGGTGACTTTGACAGATGATACTGACAGATGATATTGACAAATGATATTGACAGATATTGAGTGATGATGTTAACAGATTACACTATCTTCCATTTAAGCATTAAATGTATTAAGGCTTCCATAATTCTTAGGTTACCAACAACTTTATGAAATATAAAACTAAACCAAAAAATTTATTTTTCGAAATTATTTATAGTTCTAAAACTCTTGTAAAAAATATTATTATTGTAAGAACATTCTAGTTACATTTTCTGTTCACTTTGACAGATGGGATTGACATATGATATTGACAGATGATATTGACAAATTATATTGACAGATGATATTGACAGATGATATTGACAGATTATATTGACAGATGATATTGACAGATGATATTGACAGATGATATTGACAGATGATACTGACAGATGATATTGACAGATGATATTGACAGATGATACTGACAGATATTAAGTGATGATTTTGACAGATGACACTATCTTGCATTCAAGCATTTAGAGATCCATAATTCTGGGTTATCAACATCTTCATTAAATTTCTATACAAAAAAGACTTTTTGCTCGTGATTATTTAAAATTCTAAAAGTCTTGTGAATGAATTATCTGTCAGTAGTTCACCCTATTGAAGTATTATAATCGCAAGAGTAATTTTAATTGCTTAAACGTAGAGTATAGTGTGACAAATCATTTCAACTTGCACACATGATCATAAATAGGGTGAATTTCCCTCATCATCATCCCAGCTCGGTTTCAGTGTAACGTCATTGGACCTTCTGTCACTTTATATGGCCTGTCAGGCGCAAAATTGATGTAATGTCTAATTCATGTCATTTGCTTTATATGCCTATGAAGTCCTGCAGTAAAATAATCAAGCTGGTAAACCTTTTGATATTATTCAGGGATAGAGTGTATCATCTTTTAAGTCAAATTCTATGAATTTATTTTCAACTAGCTGACCCGATGAACTGTTTTTTTTGTTTTCCTTATTTTTCTTTTTTTTATGTCTCAAATGTGTAATCTAGGAATCGAAACACATCGCCATCTACCGAGTGTCTACGTAACATGGATGTTAAACGATGTTAGAGAGTTGTACCGATATTGTTGTGTTTATTTAGAGTCTTTTTTTCAGAAAATTTCCTTCCTGTCGGCAGTCTTTATGACTAACTCTGATTTTTATTTATTTTCTTATACTATAGATTTTACCAAATATCTATATTCCATTTCATCGTTTTTGGCCGATTTGATATTAGAAACCACTGCCGTACATGACGGTTACTAGGAATGTGAATTAAGTCAGGACTTCCGTATTGAATACTTTTTATCTACTGGTGAAACAAGATGCAGTTACGTAAGTGTTGTATTAAAAAACAAACGTCCTCATTTTACTTCGAGTATGATTTCTGTCATCGGCCGAAATCGATGAAGTGGTCTACATCCGATATTTTTTACTGAGGTTTTTGAACCTTTCAACATGAATTTCTAACTTTAATCTTACCAACGAGTTATATATTGTACATAATAAAATTGAAGCAAGCATCTTAGACGTATATATTTTATCACTAAAATGAATATTCCCTGAAGTATAATTTGTGAAGACGATGAGTTCGCCAATGTTAGGAGCAACCGGGCTTGAGATGGTGTATTGCAAAGACGCTTCACTGACTATAATATGCCGCTTAATTTTCTCTCAAAATGAGAAATTCGTCGAGAGAAGTTATAATTGGATGCGCGCCACCCGCTTACCCACAAATTGTCTCGAGGAAGTCTTACATATCTTCACACAATGCAATTTAACTCGTGGAACTTACTTTTTTTTAGAGCTGCAGTTATATGTGCAATTTTCACTTAAGAAGATAAGACGTATATAATCACGATTTAATGATCTTAAAAATTCAAATGCATTTTTGTGTATGGAAACTTTGTTCTGTATTTCTGTTTGCTTTTACGGTTTATTTGTAGATAGTTTTCTTAGTTTGTAATTCTCATCATTACTTTTCTTTATCTGGCAATTGAACGTTACCTCCTACTTAAAAATTTTGGAGATAGGGGAATTCTTTTACGATCTGGTCGTTTGAATTTAATCTGACTTAATCGGAGTCTACCTAAGGAGATTTTTAGATGCAATATCTTTTATTAATCTTAGCCTCATTGGTATAATATTCCTTTGGTAATATTTTTTTTTGGTAGGCCATGAGATTTAACCATTTAATGGGATTTAATTTGGACGTTCACGTAAACAAAATCGATGATATTTTACATGATGACTGGATGTATAGTTCATCCAAAACCACTTGAATAGGCGTGGTCAACGCTCTTTTCGAATTTCCAAGAATTCTCTTTATGGGCGTACAGTTGTGAGTCGGGAAGTTAAAAGCAACATTAAATAGATATTTTACTAGGTTCGTTCATATCATTACGTTCTTTTGAGTTTCCCCTGGTAAAATCGTAAAAATAATTCCTATCCAAGTGGGTCTAGTTATACTATAAAAGAAAGTACGAATTTCTATAGGATGAAAAGTTGGATTTAACATCAGATTGATTATTTTAACCCCCAATCACACTAAGGGGTTTTTGGCTTGGCGCAGTTTTTGGCTTGGCGCAGTTTTTCTGGTTTGGAACAGTATTTTTCTTGGCTTGGTGCAGTTTTTGGTTTGGCGCAGTTCCTTTTGGCTTAAAGGCTTATATTAACCCATTTGAGCCTATAATACCCTTTTGATCAGCCTGTTTTTTTACAGCGGCCTTAGAACAACGTGGCTACCCCAGAGAGCCATTTACTTATTTCTTAATTATGTTAATGTGTTTCAATAAAAGGAATACCTTTCAAAAATCTTTTTTTTGCAATATCTTTCTATGTGTAATAATCTGGTTAATAAAATTAGGTAAAAAATCATTTGTTATATGAATCGAAATTCATTTTCACGTACAACAATGGGTGCAACGAATCAATCGTACAGATTGACCAAAGTAGTTCATTACTCGCATTTATTTTCGGAAAACACTCACACATACTTCCCGAGCTTTAATATTTATAAGCACATTTGAACTCATACATAGAACGCCGCTTTATATGCCAACTAGATGGATAACATACGCCATTTACTCTGCCAAATCAGACCGAAAAATAACCAGCCATTGTTGAGAGCTACAGTTTATTGCGAAGCCACCATATGGAATACTGATTTGCGCATATACACACACACACACACACACACACACATCGAAGAGTCGATTCACTTTTCGTTTTCACAATATTACCAAAACATGTCATCTATTAAGTAGATGATATGCATGTACGGATTAGAAGCATTGCCACCCTTTTTCTTGGGTAAATTTTATTTAAGTATATTCATAAAGTCTAAAAGCATTAAACACCAAAAGGAGTTACTAGGACTAAAACGTAATTAAATTTGATATATTTATTGAATTATAGAGTTTTCCTTTGTCTAAATAATAACGATCTTTAAGTTATTACAATTGGATCCTTCTCAGGTTTTTTAAACTGCTTGTATTGTTTCATAATCCTTCTCTTACAACTTTATTAACCTCCTCGTTGCTTGTATTTCATCAATCTCTGGCACCTAAACTAGTTTGTTCCTTTAGAATTAGAACATCGAGTTTTCTCCGCACTCGTAGACTAATTACTTTCACAAATCCTAACATTGTTTTCTCTTCCTTATTACAAGATTTAGCGCTAGTTTGAACTGTGTTGTTTGTTCCTCAACAAGTTTTATTTTAAGGTCAATTCATTTCTTTTATAAATTTCTCGAACTCGTAACTAAATCAACCATATAAAAGAGTTGGGATTTTCAGTTTTACATATAGATCTAAGGATCTTTTTGACTTCATCTGTGTGAGGATGTTTTCCACAAAACTCACTTAGGTGTTTACTTGACGAAAGAGAAATTGAAAGATTTGATGACAGCATCTGAGTAATCTGTACTCTTAGAAGACCTGTATTGAGTCTCCTCGTTTACATTCCAACCTGGTTTTTGTTCTTCTTACCAATCTATTTGATCATCCTTGGATTGATCTAAAGTCATTCATTTACTCAATTTTTCTTTAAGCACATTTAGATGTGTGATGTTGATGAGTTTTGGGGTGTGGTTCTGTTTAATTCCTGTTGTAGGACTTGGTGTCCTTTTAAGGGATGGATGGAGGAGTTTGGGATGGAGTCAGTATCAGTCGTCGGCGCCATTTGGTGTTCACTTCTTGGTTTTTCTGACTGTTCCAGTGTTTCCTAGTTCCTGAAAGTCTTCTAGGTGTGAGTGTGAGTGAGGCCTCCCATTTGGCAAGGTCGAAGAGAACCACAGAAACCTTTGTCAATGGGTCAGTTTTTTTTTATTGTATACTATCGTTTTTCTATATCTTCTTCCTGGGTTTAGTCAAGAAGGTCGTCAAGTTCTACAGGAAGGTCCCTATCTACGCTTTGGTGAAGTCTTAAGGAGGGAAGGGGATCTTGATCTTCGGAATTCTTGCGGTTTTTTGGAGTCCTTTATTCCAGTGGGTAAGGAGGGTCCTCTGGGCTGTAATGTTGGTTCCCTGTAGAGTCCCAGCGACGTATCGCTGTTGTAGTTTCTTTAAAGTATTAAAGTAAAGGTCCAAATTTAAAGATAAATGAGTTTCAGTTTGACTGGTACATCTTGAGATTATTATAAAGATCTAAGGATCTCCTTTAGCGTTTGTGAGGACTTTGCCCAAAAAAAACTAACTTAGGTGCTTACTTGACGAAAGAAAAATTGATAGATCACGTGTCGAATTCTAAAACGGAAAATCTAACCATGAAGGCAATCTAACAAATTTTCCTCTGTTAATTTATCCTTAAATAATAACGATTTTGAGATGGCGCAGTCGATATATAGATTTAATCAATAAATTAAAGTATACCTAACAAAACAACTACTTAAAACCTTAAAACTAACGAGGAAATATGATAAAAACGACAAAACCATAATAAACATCAAAAACAATAAAACAAAATCATTAATATAAACGAAAAATGAAAAAAGACATCAATGTTTGGCGGTAGGGAGTCCGCTGGTTCTAGCTGCTATTTATTTAACAATTGTGTTAAAACATGCCAATCTTCCGCAGAACACTTAAAAAAGTGTTGAAATAATCAAAGCAACGATACGAGTGCGTTTGGTTTTCCTTCACCCAAAATAAATTTTCAATTAATTCGTCCCTTAAAAGCGAGTGGGTAATGTATAAGCATCAAAAGAAAAAAAATTGGGGTTGATCTACGTGTTTAGGCGCCGTGAATTGAACATGAACACCTGAATGCCACATGAAAGCAAAGCGTTTCAAAGCCAAATTAATTCTGTCAGACACAGAAAATCGGCGTAGAAACAGACAGGCTTGCACATCCTCCGAAATCATGATTTTATTAATAGATGGCGTATCGTTTCAGGTGAGCCCGGTTGATTTCCTATTGGATAAAATCGTTTCTCAGACTGTCACTTCCAGATTTTCAATTTTTAAAACTTATTTCAATTACTTTGTTTTGCCTCATTCACAAAAATACAATCGAATAAAATATGGATGTAAATTAAAAAGGAACACGGTTAAATTTTTTATATACAATTTACTTTTCGCACATATAGAAAAAGTAGCTAAAGAAGAAACTATTATAAAAATAAAGGACGTTTCTAATTTTTGTGACTTATCTAATTTAAATATGTCAAATTGTTACATTAGAAATGTCAAAACAACAAATTTTTTCATGTTTTGACTTTTCTCATTTGACAGTATGACATTTTGAAGTGATAACTGCTTTTGGGAGGGTAAACTGATTTGTAACGTAACGCGTTACAAAGCCACTATATCTAGTAGGCAGCCTACTCCTCTCTCACTTTAACACACAGCGCTAGCCGTATTTCGGACAGACGCGTCCCCCTCTCTTTGAATTTTTCAAAATTTTCCAAATTTACAGGGGTTGGTTTCGACAAAATTTAATTTTGATTTTTGTAATTGATTTTTGATTTTTTTTAAACTTTCTAGTTTAACCCTGTATATCTCGAGAACTATAAAAAAAATATATATTGAAATATATATTGAAAAAGTGAAAAGTGTTATGGAAAATATAAAGATTGTTCTATAAATTTTCAAATTTTTATTAAAATTGATTAAAGAGAAATATTGATAATTTAAGGGAGAGACCGACTATGTTCTTTTTTTTTGTTGTTGATTTTTGATTTTCTTTAAACTTTTTAGTTTAACCCTGTATATCTCGAGAACCATAAAAGGTATTGAAAAAGTGAAAAGTGTTATAGAAAATATAAAAAATTTTCTATAAATTTGTAAATTTTTATTAAAATTAATCTTAGAGAAGTATTGAAAATTTAAGGGAGAGACTAACTATGTTCTTTTTTTTGTTGTTGATTTTTGATTTTCTTTAAGTTTTTTAGTTTGAGACTGTATATCTCGAGAACCATAAAAGATATTGAAAAAGTGATAAGTGTTATGAAAAATATAAAGATTTTTCTATAAATTTGCAAATTTTTATTAAAATTGATCAAAGAAAAATATTGAAAATTTAAGGGAGAGACTGACTATGTTCTTTTTTTTGTTGTTGATTTTTGATTTTCTTTAAACTTTTTAGTTTAACCCTGTATATCTCGAGAACCATAAAAGGTATTGAAAAAGTGATAAGTGTTATGAAAAATATAAAGATTTTTCTATAAATTTGCAAATTTTTATTAAAATTGATCAAAGAAAAATATTGAAAATTTAAGGGAGAGACTGACTATGTTCTTTTTTTTGTTGTTGATTTTTGATTTTATTTAAACTTTTTAGTTTAACCCTGTATATCTCGAGAACCATAAAAGGTATTGAAAAAGTGAAAAGTGTTATGGAAAATATAAAGATTTTTCTATAAATTTGTAAATTTTTATTAAAATTAATCCTTGAGAAGTATTGAAAATTCAAGGGAGAGACTGACTATGTTCTTTTTTTTTGTTGTTGATTTTTGATTTTCTTTAAACTTTCTAGTTTAACCATGTATATTTGGAGAACTATAAAAGGTATTAAAAAAAAATAAAAAGATTTTTCTATCAATTTGCAAATTTTTATTAAAATTAATTACAGACAAATATTGAAAATTTAAGGGAGAGACTGACTATGTTCTTTTTTTTGTTGTTGATTTTTGATTTTCTTTAAACTATCTAGTTTAACCCTGTATATCTCGAGAACCGTAAAAGGTATTGAAAAAGTGAAAAGTGTTATGGAAAATATAAAGATTTTTCTATAAATTTGCGAATTTTTATTAAAATTAATCACAGAGAAATATTGAAAATTTAAGGGAAGACCGACTATGTTCTTTTTTTTGTTGTTGATTTTTGATTTTCTTTAAATTTTTTAGTTTGACACTGTATATCTCGAGAACCATAAAAGATATTGAAAAAGTGAAAAGTGTTATGAAAAATATAAAGATTTTTCTACAAATTTGCAAATTTTTACTAAAATTGATCAAAGAAAAATATTGAAAATTTTCTTTAAATTTTTTAGTTTGAGTTTGTATATCTCGAGAACCATAAAAGATATTGAAAAAGTGATAAGTGTTATGAAAAATATAAAGATTTTTCTATAAATTTGCAAATTTTTATTAAAATTTATTAAAGAAAAATATTGAAAATTTAAGGGAGAGTCTGACTATGTTCTTTTTTTTGTTGTTGATTTTTGATTTTCTTTAAACTTTTTAGTTTAACCCTGTATATCTCGAGAACCATAAAAGGTATTGAAAAAGTGAAAAGTGTTGTGGAAAATATAAAGATTTTTCTATAAATTTGTAAATTTTTATTAAAATTTATCCTTGAAAATTTAAGGGAGAGACTGACTATGTTCTTTTTTTTTGTTGTTGATTTTTGATTTTTTTTAAACTTTCTAGTTTAACCATGTATATTTGGAGAACTATAAAAGGTATTAAAAAAAATAAAAGTGTTATGAAAAATAAAAAGATTTTTCTATCAATTTGCAAATTTTTATTAAAATTAATTACAGACAAATATTGAAAATTTAAGGGAGAGACTGACTATGTTCTTTTTTTTGTTGTTGATTTTTGATTTTTTTTAAACTTTCTAGTTTAACCATGTATATTTGGAGAACTATAAAAGGTATTAAAAAAAATAAAAGTGTTATGAAAAATAAAAAGATTTTTCTATCAATTTGCAAATTTTTATTAAAATTAATTACAGACAAATATTGAAAATTTAAGGGAGAGACTGACTATGTTCTTTTTTTTGTTGTTGATTTTTGATTTTCTTTAAACTTTCTAGTTTAACCCTGTATATCTCGAGAACCGTAAAAGGTATTGAAAAAGTGAAAAGTGTTATGGAAAATATAAAGATTTTTCTATAAATTTGCGAATTTTTATTAAAATTAATCACAGAGAAATATTGAAAATTTAAGGGAGAGACCGACAATGTTCTTTTTTTTGTTGTTGATTTTTGATTTTCTTTAAACTTTTTAGTTTAACCCTGTATATCTCGAGAACCATAAAAGGTATTGAAAAGGTGAAAAGTGTTATAGAATATATAAAAATTTTTCTATAAATTTGTAAATTTTTATTAAAATTAATCCTAGAGAAGTATTGAAAATTTAAGGGAGAGACTAACTATGTTCTTTTTTTTGTTGTTGATTTTTGATTTTCTTTAAATTTTTTAGTTTGAGACTGTATATCTCGAGAACCATAAAAGATATTGAAAAAGTGATAAGTGTTATGAAAAATATAAAGATTTTTCTATAAATTTGCAAATTTTTATTAAAATTGATCAAAGAAAAATATTGAAAATTTAAGGGAGAGACTGACTATGTCCTTTTTTTTGTTGTTGATTTTTGATTTTCTTTAAACTTTTTAGTTTAACCCTGTATATCTCGAGAACCATAAAAGGTATGGAAAAAGTGAAAAGTGTTATGGAAAATACAAAGATTTTTCCATAAACTTGTAAATTTTTATTAAAATTAATCACAGAGAAATATTGAAAATTTAAGGGAGAGACTGACTATGTTCTTTTTTTTGTTGTTGTTTTTTGATTTTCTTTAAACTTTCTAGTTTAACCCTGTATATCTCGAGAACCATGAAAGGTATTGAAAAAGTGAAAAGTGTTATTGAAAATATAAAGATTTTTCTATAAATTTGCAAATTTATATTAAAATTGATCAAAGACAAATATTGCTTGGATTAGTTGAAGTTATCACTTCTGTCGTCGTTTTTTTAATTTAAAACCGACAAATTGACCAATTAAAAATGTCAAAACTGCAGATTATGACTTTTTTATAGTTGTAACAATTTAAACATTAGGTAAGATTTTTTTTACGATATACCTATATATTATAACATATAAACTTGCTATGAATATTTATTATAAGTTAATATGCTATAAATAAACTTTGCCTTTAAATTTATAATTCCAGAAAATAAAATTTGATTTAAAATTTTTATAAAGGCAAATTGGTTTTTTTAGAATTTTAAATATTATAAATTTATTTTATATTTCCCGACAATGACTCTTTTCTCATGGGCAGAATTCAATGTTTAAATTAGATTAATTATATACTTTTGTATGTACAATATAAAATTTTTATGCTAATGAACCAAATGGTATTATACTGTTGAGATTTAGGAAAAGAAGAATTTTGTTAACCTAACTTTACTTTGAACGGATGAATGATTAACTGATATTTCAAAGCTATACTTATTAAATCAAATGAAAATGAAAAATTTTGTAACTATTACCACTTGAAACAATGGAAATTATCTTATAAACTAAGGAAATAGTGTACAGTGAAACAGTGAGAAATGTTCATCAAATATAAAAAGTAAAACACAGAACATTCTTTATTCTTAAATGAAAATTGGATACCGTTACTATTGAAGTGCTTCTCCACACCTAGGCTGTCTCCACTCCAGGACCAAATATAACTATCTCCAAAAACCATAAAACTCGTTTAAACCTCTGGATAATCTGCTAATTATGGGAACTGCTATACAGGTACGTAAATTCTGGTACTTTTAATCTATTATCAGCTATTATACGCTTCTAAATTCAATCAAAATTCGTCTCATGCAATCTGCTGCTTTGCTCTTGCCTTTTCTGGACTTTATTTTTAATTATAAATCAAACTCTCTGCTTACCACATTAATTCAATAACTTCTTCTTTGTTTTAGTAATATTTTTATATCAATCAAACTCTTTTATCTCAATATTTTTCAATAAAAACGCAAATTTAACCAGGAACAAAATTTAATACATCTATTTCAACGATCAAAAAACAAGAGAGCGATTACAAAATCAACAAATAGACAATTGAATTCCCATAACAACTAGTTTTATATTCTATTTTGATTTCCCTTTTTAGGAAAGAAGAAAAAAAAACCTTATAAAAACTTATAGTACTGAAGAAAATTGAACAAATTTATACAAAATCTAAGACTTTGTATTCTGCCCAGGATCAAGAATATCCTCGTTTTATTAATTTAATCATAACTTTATTTAATTTATTTTGTTAATTATAGCATATTATCTTATATCATCTCAATATATTTCTTATGGAAAAACCGTTAGCAACTATTGTTTTGATGTTTCGTATTTCACAGTTTGACGTTTTTTATTTGACATTTTGACATTTCTTATTTGACAGTTTGACGTTTCTTATTTGACAGTTTGACGTTTCTTATTTGACAGTTTGACGTGTCTCGGTTTAAAAACATCAAACTGTCAAATTAGAAATATCAAAGCAAGAGATTTTTAGATTTCTTGACGTTTTAACGATTTAAGCATTAGATAAGAAATTTTTTACGTCAAAACCTGTCGTTTCGACGTTTTTAATTTGACAGTTTTGACGTTTTTAAACACAGAAATTATTAAATTAGAAATTTTTGTAGTTTCAATGACAGACTTTAGGTCAATTTATTCGTACAATAAGGTGTTTTTTTTTCATAGAACAGACAGTTTTTCCATAGAAAATGCGTTTTTTAATAAAAAAAAAGATTTTTCCAAATTAATAAAAATTATCACAATCACTGGTTTTGACGTTTCAAATATGACAGTTTGACATTTCTTAAATTAAACGTGTCAGATTTTCAAATTAGAAACATCAAATCGACAGATTTTGACGATTTTTATCGTTCCAACGTTTTAAACATTAGGTAATAAAAATTTTACGATTTATTTCTTATTTCTTACAAAAGAGCGATATTTGAAAATGAGAAAAATCGCCAAAAGCTGTTATTTTGACGTTTCTTATTTGACAGTTTGACGTTTGTCGAAATATTTTTGACGTTTTATACATTGAGGAAGATTTTTTTGTTTAACATGTATTTTATATAAAAAAACATATTTGTGTATTTAAAAAAACATATCTCAAGTAATCAAAACCTTAAAATTTGACAGTTTGACATTAAAAATGTCAAGTTGTCAAATCGAAAATGTCAAAACGACAGATTTTGACGTTTTTTGTGGTTTAAACATTTTAAATATTTGGTGTAAATTTTTTTAACGAAATACATCTATGGCTTTTAAAAAACCATTTTTTAAAGTGACATCAATGTGGTTTTGATATTTCTAATTTGACGTTTTTAAAACGTCAAACTGTCATATTACAAATGTCAAAATAAGAGATTTTTACTATCTTGTAGTTTGACGTTTTTAAATTAAAAAACGTCAAAGTAGAAACGTCAAAACGAAAAAAAAAGGTGTTGCAGTCAGTGGGACTGCCGGCAGAAGTTATACTTCTATGCACTTGCCCGGATTCATAAATGTTTATGCGAATGATTTAGCAAAATCATTATATGATATTCGTCTTCAGCGACCTCAAAAACCTCCTAGTATCGAGTACACACTCATTTTGTATTAAATTTGCATAACATTTCCTGGAGACGAGGTTCGTCTTAAATACCGTCCTTCAACTGATAAGTTTTCGATCATTTTTAAAGGATTTACCTCCATACCATGTTTTGCCAAAATCATAGCTCCACCACGTTTATTCTGTACACGACAAAAATAAGAGCTCGGGTCATAACCAAAGACACTTAGATGCTGAACCTCTTCTGTTAAAAGAAAGTGCTCGACCAGACAAATAACACTGTATTTTATATTATGATCATGGAGAAAGGCCTCCAGAACGCCTATCTTGTTTCTAATTGAGCAGATATTGACATAAAATATGCTAAATATGTTCGTATTATGACTAATAATTTCAGGTTGGCTATTATCAACAAGTAATAAATAAGGTATGTAGCCTTTTATTAAAAACTAGCTGACCCCGCGGACTCCGTACCGCATATAACGGATGTATTTTTTGGTTTTTTCAAATTTTTACGATTTTATTTTGGGTTCAATTTTTTTTTTTTGATTTTATCGTTTTTATCATATTTTCTCGTAAATTTTCAACTGTGTACTATTTTTTGATTATATTTTGTAATTAAATATATTAGGTAGCAACTGCGGCACCTTACGTCATATTATTTAATTTAGCAAGAATTTGTTGAAATATATGAGATATTATGCAAAATAAACCTTAAGTAAGAATTGCTCGTTTAAATATATGTGATATTAACTGCGCCACCTTACGGTGGCGCCATAGTACTTTATTAAGTCGTAATTGCTACTTTAAATATATAAGATATTAACTGCGCCACCTCACGGTGGCATACTCAGGCTTTGAACTTCATTACTGAACCGCTAGATGGCGTTGAAGAAGCTAGTTTTTGTGATTTTTTTAATAAAAAGTATCCCACGTTAATTCTAATACCTCCAAGAATATGTATACAAATTTTCATGATGATCGGTTAAGTAGTTTTCGCGTGAAAGCGTAACAAACAAACTTACATTCACATTTATAATATATAGGGAAGGGATAGGGATAGGGAAGGGAAGGGATGCGTCATATTATTAATTTAGCAAGAATTTGTTGAAATATATGAGATATTATGCGAAATAAAGCTTAAGTAAGAATTGCTAATTTAAATATATGTGATATTAACTGCGCCACCTTACGGTGGCGCCATAGTACTTTATTAAGTCGTAATTGCTAGTTTAAATATATAAGATATTAACTGCGCCACCTCACGGTGGAATACTCAGGCTTGGAACTTCATTACTGAACCGCTAGATGGCGTTGAAGAAGCTAGTTTTTGTGATTTTTTTAATAAAAAGTATCCTATGTTAATTCTAATACCTCCAAGAATATGTGTACAAATTTTCATGATGATCGGTTGAGTAGTTTTCGCGTGAAAGCGTAACAAACAAACTTACATTCACATTTATAATATATAGGGTAGGGAGGATAGGGATTACCGGCAGTTTGCAAAAATTCTCTGCGTGTTTCGTAAAATCAAATCTCTTAATGCCAACCATCCGAGGCCAGAAATCTGGATCGTATAGCTCATCCTTGCGCTTTAACGGTGCTGTTACAACAAAGCATTTGAGTTTGTTTGGATCAGTGGGTATCTCCCTTACGCAAATATTCTCAGTTTAAAAACCCACCTTTTTCTTTATGTAATCTGTTATCATAGCCTCAGTTGCTTGTCTTTTAACACGATTTAAATATATACAAGCTCTTCTTTCTCCACCCGAGAAGCCATTTATTTCATTTTCCTGGGATACTTCCGCATTTCCCAGACGTTTTTTGTATTGTTGGCGTTGTTTTTTTTTGATGAAGTTGAATCTGAAAAATCCCATCTTGGTTATTGGCCAGGTCTTCTTCTTTTCTGTTCGGATTATCAAAATTTTCTGTTTCTGGTTTTGCTACAGGACGACTGGCCACTTGACCATATGTTTTGCGGACACGATCACAACCTGTATCCAACTTCAGCTCGGTTTGGTGTGACGTACCCTCAACCTGCGTAGTCGTAGAGCGCGTCCTACGTGCGCTCGATTTGTTCGTGCGCGCCTCCGATGGCAATGACAAAGCAATGGCGTGAGGAACAGGAGGTAGAGGGGTTGTTATCTTGTTTACCTTTTCGTCGCGTAATGATTTCAATTCTATGGAGAGTTTTTCTACCAGGTCTTCCATATCGTTCAGTCTACCATGTATTAAGTCGTGATTTTCCATCATCTGGATAAGCAATTGGTTCATCAAACTGTTCTCTCTTCTTATAGCATCGACATTGTTCCACGCATGGTCGCCATCATTTTCAGTTTCAGCACATGATGGACAGATGATTAAATTTTGACCAACCACTTTTGCGCCTCTAAGCAAGCAGGATGATACTGTTTTTCACATTTGGTACATTTTAATTCGCCTTTTAGAGATCGTTTACAACTCGCGCATGTAATTTTCACATTTATATCATCATCACTCGGCGCCATCAAATATATATCAATGGCATCACTGTTAACTAATAAAACTTAATAACTACAATCACAGGCAAGTAGAAATATTTTTTTTTTTTAAATTAACTGTATTCAATTATATAAATACTTAGAAAAATAAGACCAGTTGATGTGTGTCCTTACTTCAAACTCGAAAACTAAACAGTAAAACGATCAATGTACAAAAAAAGTGTTTACAAAACCCCATAGTGCAAAATATAATGCCACCATGCGACGGTAGTATGGACTACAAAACAATACTCATTACTGAATATTATGATTAATATTATTAATATAAAATACTAAACTTTATATGTTTACTTACGTGACAGAATTATAAAATAATCTGTCAAACATAATGTAATACGTCACTATGATATTCCAAAACAATAGCTCAGATTGTTTTTGTATATCTATCTCTTTTCAATGTACTGATACCTTATATGTGTTTCTGTCTTTCTCTTACTCACACCATTACATATGTAATGATTTTTGCCATATAACCCCACACAAATCCAGTGCATAAATAGAAGTATAACTCCAAAAGAATTGTTTAACCAATGAAATACAGAAACTGGTACTTTCGAAACAATTCCTGGACTATTTCTTTTACGATCTTACTGCATACTCCCTTTCTTTTTCCATCGTTGCATTTATCATTATTATCCACCGGAAAGTGCGGGAGGGATCTGTTTTATATCCACGTTATCGCATCATATTTTCTGGTTTAGAACGACAAAAGGGCTGTTCTTATACATTATATTGATTGCAAAAAATAATGGGGGGATATTTTTTTCAGGAAGCCATTTTGTAACTGAAGGAAAAATGGCTTTATTTTCATCTATATTTTTACAGACAAGGAAATATCTAAATGCATTTGAAATGTTTGTGAAATTATTATACACAGATTTTATATAGTTTATGTAATTATTTATTAATATAAAGGATAATCAAAGAGTCAACTAACTGTTAGGTACATTTGTAGCCCAATGATATGCACTGCGCCACCTTACGGTAGCGTCATAGTACTTACTTATATTAAGAATTGCTGCTTTAAATATATGACACTATCAAATATGTCAAGTCAACAATGTCAAATGTCAAATGATGATTATATTTTGTTGAACATTTAAAGAAGCCTTGATATCGTTATCTTTGCGTCATAATTATCCTCTACGTGTTTAATAAATAAGTAAATTCAAGTTTACTTTATGGCATTAATTTACACGAAGGAGAGAAAATTATAAAGAGATTAGCGAAAGAGCTTTCAAAACTTTGATGAGAAATTGAATTGAAATTGCTGTACAAATTCGTCGAAATTTAATTATATTTGATTTAATATTTAGCAGAAAATGAACGCTTAACTCAGAAAATAAATGTCGTTTTTTTTTTTCATTAAAAAGACAGTTTTTCTATAGAAAAGTTGGCCACGTACTAATAATAAAAGAATAAAACAAAAAAAATAAATTTTGAAAAATTAATCAAGTACTTCAAATAGAAGTTCAACTCCAGCTGAGATCGGTAAGTGGTTTCTCTACTGGCAAATTAGTGCCCAGCTCAGCCGTGGAGGGTAAGTACAATAAGAGTGAGTCGCGCCACCGATTTGAACGGTTAAAATCGGAAAACCCTGTTGTTCCAGGCACTGACCTATCTCACTGGAGATAATTAAATAAATTAAGAATCTTAATCAAGATTAATTGAATTGCAAGTATAAGAACGTCAAAGTGAGCTATATAAAACAAAATGTCTTCAAAACCAGACCCTCCTTTAATGATCAAAAAAAAATATGGTGGTTAATCTAAATTACAAGTTCAATTAACACGGATAATCTGTAATGTGTGATCACACGCACCAGTACTTGGCTTCAAATGTTCCACACTATAAAACCTGAACCAAAAACTAGGCCCGCACCAGAAATTAGGCCCGTATCAAAAACTTGGGCCCGTTCCAAAAACTTAAGCCCGTACCAAGGACTTGAGCCCTTTCCAAAAACTTAGGCCCGTACCAAGAACTTGAGCCCTTTCCAAAAACTTAGGCCCGTACCAAGAACTTGAGCCCTTTCCAAAAACTTAGGCCCGTACCAAGAACCCTAATGTAGTAGGGTTTTTTCCTCTAAAATCGTGACACTCCAGACTGGTAAAAGAGTGTAATAACGTATTCGTTGCTAACTGTACTGATAGGGGCTTCTGCCACTGCCACACTAGGCTGCGATTCGCCGGTCATAAACGGTAGCAAATTAGCTAAACAACTCGCTGACTGTACTGTGATCTTATCCACAGAAGATCTCATAAAAAATCCCTACACGAGGTTATCCTTCGAATCAGTCCAAAAATATCAACAGAATCTAATTCCAACAACGATTCGAATGGATAATAAGGTTTAGTTTCAAAAATCCAAAATCAATTGATACAGATGCACTGTGATTTAAAACTTAAACCGAAAAATCTTCTGACACACTCAAACAACTGTTCAGTTCGAAAGCAAATAGCAAAATGGCTGAGACAATCGATTCTTCTTCTTCTTTTGTTTGTGAAGGCCTCAGCTGCTAGGGCTATTCGGCCTAGGATATGCGGTCGCATATCATTACTTGGGCAAAGCGCTACTTCTAACTTCTTCTTTTTTCATCTTGACTTTCAAGAACAGACTTCATGTCACTATAACGTAAACAATCGAATTGTGTTATTAAAAAGTACAATTGCTTAAGGAAATGAATCGACGGAATATGACACAACAGAAGAAGGCCTCTACCCATTCAATTCTTAACTCCTAAACTACTGGTCTCGTTCACGTCCGGTCTTTGATAAGTTGGATGCCAATATAATGAATTACCTGACTGCAGACAACAACATACTAAGTTTTACGACCAGAAGAATAAGTGACAGCCAGCGTTTTACAAACGTCAGCGATAATAATATAATAACAACAAATCTGATTACTTGTCATAATAATACAATAATTCTTAATTTGTACCCAATAACAATAAATAGATTATCACTTTTGATAAATGAAGAATCAAATTTGGCTATAACGCTAAATGTCGTTGTCGAGCCCTCAAATCTAGGGAAGTTAGTAAGGTGAGTACTCCATTTATTACCGATTAAAATAATTATTGCTAATGAGAAATTAGCCCGTGACAAGTTTGTTTTTTTTTTGTCATAAAAAAGACAGTTTTGCCATAGAAAAATTTGTTTGTTTTATAAAAAATACAGTTTTCTATTCATGCACTCGATGGAAAAATACCGTCACATGGTTGCAGTATATCCTACACTATGCTTTTGAGGTTGTTGTCTACATAAACAGAGTTTTTACGAATAGTCGAGGAAATAAAGCACCAAAACCTCCGAATTTTGTAACGTAAGATGGATCGGAATGCGTTTTTTGCATTGGATTCGTTAAAGTATTTGGAAATTTGTCGCTAAATTTTATAATGTAAAAATGGAAATTGCATTTCTGCATTCGAAAAGTACATTCCGAACAGACAATAGAGAGAAAACTTACAACTCGGTAAGTATTGCTGAAAATGGGTTCAATTTATATACTCGGGGTTTTTGGAGTCGCTGAACACGAATATCAATATTCCGAAAGTCTCCGCGGCACTTGGTGTCTTGGGTATTTATCTCTTCTCCTTGGGTTTTATGTAAATTCTGTACGAAATCAGTGCACACTTGGTACTCGGTGGTTTTTTGAGTCGCTAAATACGATTATAATAATGGCGATGGTGTTCGAAACACCTGGTGCTTAAGATGGACCTCGTCTCCAGGAATTTTATGCAAATTCGATACAAAAAGAGTGTGCACACGGTACTAGGAGGTTTTCGGGGTCGCTTACCACGAATATCATATAATGAGTTTGCTAAATCATTCGCATACAAATTTATGAATCCATGCGCGTGCATAGAAGTATAACTTCTGCCGGCAGTCCCTCTGACTGCCACACTAGTTTTTTTTTATAAAAAAGACATATAAAATGTTATTTTGAAGTAACTTTACAGAAAAAACACTGATTGCATCCCAATGTTTTAAATTTTATTGGGACAAATAGTTTTTTATGAAATTTGCGGAATATTTTCTTAATCTAAGACTACAAGTAGGTTGTGGGATCTACAAAATCCTATTTTTGTTCAAGCATAAATTTCTTAAATCGGGTTACGCTGATTTTGAGAAACGAATGGAAAAAGTGATGCAATATAAAAAGAATTTAAAAAATTTGTCGAAGAAATGTGGTGTTTGTAATCTTATCGAAATTGAGCATACATTCAACTAAAGCTTAAACATCTCATGACGTTTTTATCTAAAACGAGCGCAACTAAATTAATTAAAGTAAGGTATATATGCGGCAATTCTGAAGATAAATGTTTGAGAATAACTAGAGTAGATTAATCAATGGTCACCTCGGCGTAATTTCTGGTATGGCCGTCCAGTAAACAAGCTTGCAGGGAGGAGAAGACTTATATTACCGGCTATTAATTTGCAGAGCTAGAGCTCTGCTGGCCGGTCAGCTAGCTCCACTCATACCTTATACCCTTAATTGTCAGGGACGACTCGTAAACAAAGACTAATAACCGTAAAAACCCTTTCAGAAAAGGGAATTTTATATTATTCTATTCTAAATCTGTCTAGTTTTGCTGCTAAGTGGTTTATATCTTACTTTGTATAAAATTAATCGGTTTCATAAAAAAAGGAAATTTCTTTCTAATAAAAAATTTATGAAAAGAATATTATGTTTACAGTATTCTCAATGTTTACTAAAATTTAGAAAAAAGAATAAAGATCTAATATTTACATTAAAAACTAACATTTAAAGTCACTTATTTGTGTCTTTCGACGCTAAAGTGACCAATATCACAAATTTTACGTCAACACTGTCAAATATTAAATGTCAAAAATGTTGGATGTCAAAATACCAAATGTCTACAATGTCAATATTTCAGAGTCATATATGTCAAAAATGTTGAATGTCAAAATACGAAATGTCTACAATGTCAATATTTTGTGACGGGCTAAAATCCGTTCTAAGTATATAGTAAATATGATTGATTCTTACCTTATAAATTAGGAACAGGTTGATTTTAGTTCATTTGTAGATAATCACCAACTATTTATTATATCCTGGCCATAAATTGTCACTAATATTGCTACTAGAGTCTGTTTATTAAATTCCGATTCTATTTATTAAATTCAGATCAAATTGTGGGTTAGGACGTTTGAACTACTGTCACTGATCGATGAAATCTTTTCCTTTTGTCGTAAAACTTAGAATGTTGTTGTCTGCAGTTCGTTATTTTAGCATCTAACATATAAAGACTGGATACGAACTAGAAATTGAGTAATAATGAGATTTTTGGTGTTACCTTGTTAAGTAATAAGATCTGTTATTATTAAACGATTATTGTTTGTTTGTAAATTGTTGGCTGTCAACTCTTCGATTATTGTCCTTACAGTAGTAGAGGCCATTTTCGAGTGTGTCAAATCTTATCGAAAGGGAGCGATTTCTCCTCCTTTCTGTTATCTGCTTTTGACCAAAGTGGTTGTTCGAAGACCAGAGAAGATTTTCGGTTTAAGTTTCAATCTCGGTACATCCGGGTCAATTAATTTTGGATTTTGAAATTAAACTTTTACCATCCATCCGAATCGTTAGTAAAATCGTATTTGGTTGTTAGTTGTGGATTTTGGTTCGGAAGGAATCCTCGTGGAGGGATTTTTTTTGTTAGATCTTCTGTTGATAGATCACGGAACAGACAGTGAATTATTGGGTAAATTCAGAACCATGCAATGAATGGTGGTTAGAGTGACAGAATTAATTCCCTAATAGTAGAGTTAGCAGCGTTCACGCCTTTGCACATTCACATCAGTGAGAGTACACGATTTTAGGAAAATTAAACCCTATTACAATAGGGTTTTTGGCACAGGCTTTAATTTTGTAGCAGTCCTAATCCTTGGTATAGGTCCAAGTTATTGGTACGGGCTTAAGTTTTCGTTACGGGCCTATTTTTTTGGAGCAAGCCTATTTGTTTTTGGAGCAGGCTTGATTTTTGGTACAGGCCTAAATATTGGTGAAGCCTTTGAAGCCAAGGACTAGAAGGAATCGTTATCTGGATTATCAGATAAGCCAATAGCACTATAACTTAGATTTAAGTCATGACTATAGATCTTAATTTAAATTTCTTTTTCTTGTATTGCGTGTGATCACACTTTTCAGATAATTTTATTTAGTTTTACTCTTAACTTTCATGTTAATATCGTTGTCAGGCACTAGGTTTGACAGTAGTGTAAACTCTAAACTTTTTTTTATATTAAAGAAGGGTCTAGTTAGATATTTTCGTTTTATTTAGCTCACTTTATCGTTCTTATTGTGCAATCCAAGTAATATTGATTAATATTTTAAATTTATTTAATTATCTCCAGTGGGAAAGGTCAGTGCCTGGAACAACAGGGGTTTCCGATTTTAACCGTTTAAATCAGTGGCGCACTCACTTATATTTTTGTACTTACCCTCTCTCTACGACTGAGCTGGGCACTAATTTGCCAGTAGAGAAACCACTTACCGATCTCATCTGGAGTTGAACTTCTATTGGAAGTATTTGATTAGTTTTTCAAAATTTTTGAAGTAAAACTTCTTTAGCGAGACTAGGAGTAAAAAAATTATTCTAACGGACGTGACGTCATTCTAATAACAGAAACCGGAAACAAAACCTAATACTGACACGATTTTGCATTGGCGCCGGCATCAGGGTGCAAGAGAGTGCGCTTGCACCCCCCTGCTATGAAAGAAAATACCTGAATTTACCAGAAAATTATATATTTTTTTAATTTTTTTATTAAATTATTGTTTGAATAAAAACTAAAGGCGTCGCGGTTGCTGTCCAAATCATTCTACATTATATATATATATATATATTAGATCATAATAGTGTGTAGATGCAGATGCACCCCCTGAAAATAATCCTGGCGGCACTCATGCGATTTTGCCTCCTATATTAAATAAAATTAAATCTGTAATTGTATGAATTGACAGCTGATCATCTTGTCAATCGAATTACATTGCTTTATATAAATAGTTTTTTGTGTATAAAGTGTTTGTATTAAATATGAATAAACAATGTGGATTTATTAATGAAGAAAGTGATGAAAAAATATTGATTGAAAATGAGTGAATAGGTAGGTACTCTATATGCATAAATTTTAATTTTGGTGTGTAATTACACTATTTATACCTAATTATTTATACCTATTATTTATACCTAGCTATTTTTGTTTTATAGACTTAAAGAGCTAAAAAGAAAAAGAAATTGTGAACGTCAAAGGGGATATTATAAGCGCCAGAAAGATTTGAAGAAAAATGACAAAAATGAAAAAATGACGAGACAGCCACATTCATTATGATTTGATTAAGTAAGTTTATATACATACATACATATTATGATAGTAAATAATTGTTTATACGGAATCTTTACGTTGAGTAAAGAAGCATGTTGCACGTTTTTGTTCATAAAATAATAATATTCAAAATATTTTAACACTTTCTTATACTTATTTTAGGTTTGGTTAGGTAGCCATAAAGGCCATAAAACCACTAGTCAAGATGGCTGATCTTTTACCACCAATAACAGATCCTTCGTAGACGTGAAGGAAACAAACTTAACTCAGGATTTTAAATTTTATGGAATATGCTATAAAATGCTACAAAATGAAATGGTTATCTAACTATCGAAGGCTCTTGTGTTGTGATGTATTACAATAAGGTAGATACAGCTACAAAATGACACATTCTAAACGTAATGTGTGTATATTTTTAATATTGTTTACCTATTATTGAAGCAAAACTTCTTTAGGCACGACTAGGGGTAGATTCTAACGGAAGATTCTGATGGAAGTAACTGTATAATTTCAGCTATGGGAGGAGTTTAAATTTCCGAAATTTATTTATGAAATTTTCAAACGGTTTCAAATACATTAATGGTATTTATAGACTAAAATCTATGTTTCACATTTTAGTTATCATAAACCTATTATTTCATATATAAAAAAAATAATGATAACTTTCAAATTCCTATTTCTAATGAATAATATAAATATAACATCTCATTTTTTTTGTAAAGTATATAGGCAATAAATATGATTGAATTGTAATTAAATATTTATTTTCCGATACGTACGTCAACAAGTTTTACTTCAATCGCGCGTAAAGGTTACACGCACACTCTTTTTTTTTTTTTTAATTCATTCATTACACTTAAAGTACGTGGCAATTTAAGAGGTTAAATGTCATATGTCAAAAATGTCAAATGATTTTTGGTGTTTGCTCATGGTTACATTGGAAAACCGCAAGAAACTGCGTTACTTTACCATTCCTGTCTCTACAAAATGTTTTTTTACTTAATTAGTCACTTATTTACGTCTTTCGACGCTAAAGTGACCAATATCAAAAATTTTACGTCAATAATGTCAAATATTAAACGTCAAAAATGTTGTATGTCAAAATACCAAATGTCTACAATGTCAATATTTTAGAGTCATATATGTCAAAAATGTTGAATGTCAAAATACGAAATGTCTACAATGTCAATATTTAAGAGGTCAAATGTTATATGTCAAAAATGTTGGAGGTTAAAATATCAAATGTCTACAATGTCAATATTTAAGAGGTCAAATGTCATATGTCAAAAATGTCAAATGATTATTTTTGTGTTTTGCTCATGGTTACATTGGAAAACCTCAAGAAACTGCGTTACTTTACCATTCCTGTCTCAACAAAATGTTTTTTTTTACATAATTGATCACTTATTTGTGTCTTTTGACGCTAAAGTGAGCAATATCAACAATTTTACGTCAACAATGTCAAATATTAAATGTCAAAAATGTTAGTTGTCAAAATACGAAATGTCTACAATGTCTATATTTAAGAGGTCAAATGTCATATGTCAAAAATGTTGGAGGTTAAAATATCAAATGTCTACAATGTCAATATTAAAGAGGTCAAATTTCATATGTCAAAAATGTCAAATGATTTTTGTGTTTTGCTCATAGTTACATTGAAGAACCTTAAGAAACTGCGGTATCTTTACCATTCCTCTCTTTGTCATTTGACAGAGACAGGAATGGTAAATATACCACATTTTTCCAATGTAACCATGAGCAAAACATAAAAATCTATTCACATTATTAAGATATGACAGTTGACCTTTTAAACATTGGCATTTTAGACATTTGACATTTGGTATTTGTGGCATTTGACACTCTACATTTTTGTTATAGAATATTTGACATTGCTGACTTTTCAGATTTAACATTTGTTAGTTTTGGCATTTTTTATATTTATTGACATTTAAAATTTTAGATATTTCACATTTTTGACCTTAAAATTTTTTAACTATTGACATTTTATTTTTTAATATTTTACATGCCAACTTTGTCAACTATCAATCTTGTCAATCTTCTCAACTGTCAATTTTGTCCATTCAATATTGTCAATTGTCAATCTTGTCAACTGTCAATCTTACCAACTTTCACATGTTTGACATAAGATATTTTAGACTTTTAATATTTTTACCATTTGACATTAAAAAAATTGAGATTAGATATTTGACATTTTAGATAATTAATATTTTTGACAATTAATATATTTGAGATTGATCATTTTTGACATTTGACTGAGACAAAAATGGTAAAGATCCCGCAGTGTCTTAAGTAACCATTCTCAAAACACAAAAATCATTTGACATTTGACATTAAAAACATTGACATTTTAGACATTTGGTATTTATAACATTTAATTTTGACATTCAACATTTTTTATTTGACATTTTTGACTTGAAATTTTAAACATTTGATCTTATTGACATTTGACATTTAGGATATTTATATAATTCTTGTATTTCTCGTACTTCTTATTTAAAGTTTCTGAACTATTCGAAAGTAGTCAGTTTCGTATCCAACCTGATTCAATTGAAATATACATGTAGTTTGAAATTCGATAAATTCTGGACAGCACATTGGAAAATCCATACTTTACCAAAAAATAAAAAAATAAAAATACGTTTAGTCACGTACCTTTTGCAATTTTATGTATTTCCTTCAATATTCTAAAACTTTTCCACTAAAATATGTAAGTTTCAATCCCCGTATTTCCAGTAACATTCAACTGAAATTGAAATCGAACCAAAAATCCTCATATATATTTCAGAGAGGAGTTAGTTTGCAATTCAGAACAATCTGAATACAATAATAATAAAATAAGTCATGAGTCGCAAAAGCAGCACAAGGTATCAACGATGACTCGAATGTGCTTTATTGATATTGCCAAGGCTGCATGGATAGCAGGAAAAGCAGCACAGTGGAGCGCCAATTAAATTTTTACACCAACAAAATTTCAAGCAGAGGAATAAAACCGAAAAATATAAGTCCCTAAACTTGCCTAAATGATACAAACTATTGTTTTTTTGATGAAAAAAATGCTTCTGATAAGTTGTTAGCAAGTAATCATAAGCATTTTATAGTTGTTAACAAAATTTAAGAACCCATTTGTAAATCTTTAACTCGAACATTTAATAACCAAAAGTTCCTTCCTTCTTTCTGTGCCTACTATCCTCTGTCTTCACCTCAACTGTGGTTCTTTTTCTGTGCCTTAATTATCATTCCCTCTTCCCCTTAACTGTGGATCTATCTTCGCCTCAACTTTCTTTATTTCTTTGCTTCAATTGTCTACGTCTCAATTACCACCCTCTATTTACTTTTTTATGTACCTTAATTATCAGTCTCTCTTCACCACAACTGTCGTTCTTTTTCGCTACAACTATTGTCTATTCTGTTGCTCAATTGTAGTTCCCTCTTCTTCCTAACATCATCCCATCTTCGTAACAAATTTTGACCTCCAGGATCTTTAACTATCACTGTTAATTTGCACTAACTGTGTTTTTCTATGCGTCGTAACTATCTTAAATGTCGTTCTTTGTTCATTTTAACTGTTGTTCTTTCTGTGCCTAAATTGTTATTTTATCTTCATTTTAACCTTTGTTCCCTTTTCGCCTCAACTATTCTTCTTTCTGTGCCTTAATATTCATTTTCTTTTCTCCCTTACTGTAGTTTTTTGCCTCAACTGTTGTTCTTTCTACAACTGTCTTCACCTTAACTTGTTCTCTCTGGGAATCAAATGTTCTTCAAGAGCTTCAACAGCCTCTTTCACTCTTTTTTTGCCTCAATTGTGATTTTGTTTCAACTGTCGTTACTCTTTGCTGCTACTGTCGTTCTTTCAGTGCTCTACCTATTATTCTCTCTTCGCTTTAACTGTCGTTCTTTCTTTGCCTCAACAGTTATTTTCTCTTGGAGCTAAATGTCTTCATGGAGCTTTAAGTATCACTCTTACTGTTCGTGAATAGTGTGTCACTTCGCTTTTCTATACTTTTTTTGTTTCAATTCAAACTCATTCTATGTTCGTCTATACTGTCATCTCTTTTTGCTTTAACAGTTGTTCTCTTTGGAAGTCAAATGTTTTTGGAAGCTTTAACTAGCATTCTCGCTGTGCTTCAATTTTTTGTCTCTATGCCTTTCTATGCTTTTTATGCTTCAATTGTCATTCTCTTTTTGCCTTAACTGTCGTCTCTCTTTGCTTCAATTGTTGTTCTCTGTCGGAGATAAATGTCTTTTTGGAGCTTCAACTGTCACTCTCAATGTGCGACAATTGTTTGTCTCTATGCCTTTCTATGTTTTTTATTCCTCAATTGTTATTCGTTCTTTGTGTTAACTGTTGTATCTTTTTGCTTCAACTGTTGTTCTCTCTTGAAGTCAAATGTCTTCCCGGATTTTCAACTGCCACTGTACGTCAATTTTCTGTCACCCTTCACTCTTCTATTTTATATTCTATGCTTTTTTGTTTTCTCTTTGTCTTATCTGTCATCTCTTTTTACTTCAACTGTTGTTCTCTCTGTTCAAATGTTTTTCCAGAGCTTTAACTGTGATTCTCACTGTGTGTCAATTATCTTTCACTCTTTCTTATACATTTTTTGCATCAATGGTCATTCATTCTCTCTTTGTCTTAAATGTCGTCTCTTTTTGCTTCAACTGTTGTTCTTTCTTGTAGACAAATGTTATTCCGGAGCGTCAAATGTCACTTTTTTTGTACGTCAGTTTCTGCCACTCTCCCTTTTTATGCATTTTTGTTTCAATATTCATTCTCTTTTCGTCTTAACTGTCGTCTCTCTCTGCTTGAACTGTGTTTCGTCTTAACTGTAGTCTTTCTTTGCTTCAATTTTTAGTCTATCTGGGAGTCAAATGTTTTTTCAAACTTAACTGTCACTCTTACTGTGCGTCAATGATAGGTTTGTTCCAACAGACCAAAGAACCAATCTAGAACTGTCGGGGAACTGCGCAGTAGACGAATTCTCGATATCTTTGAAGTACTGAGTTGTTTAGTAACGGTTCTAGAACGATTTTTTGGTCTGTTGGAACAGATCTTATTATGTCTTTTTTTTGTCTTTCTATGCCTCAATTGTTGATTGCCCTTTATTCAAGAAAACTTTTTTTGTTTGCATTTTTTTGTAGCAAATGTTTGAAATTACACAAATCTACTATTAGACGTATAAATCTAACATGAAAACAAATTTTATTTATTTTGATATATTTCCTTTTTAAGATACGTTACTGATAGAGTTTTAACCCCGCCTTTACTGATATCCAATCATCTCCCATCTTGTCATGCCACTGGAATAGCAGCATTACATTTTCTGACAAATTGATCTGCATTTGAGTTTCCCTAAGAAGAAGATGGATGAGGTTAGTTATAAATGTGAAGCTTTTGGAAAGATTCCTCTTCAGCTCGTTTCTTTTATACATAAAGTATCTCGAGACATCCACTAAGAGTTTTTGCTGTACTCTTATCAGAAATGTTGTAAGAGTTTCAGTTCCATCATCGCACAGAATAGAAAGGAGCACAACCCACTTGATGGATGTTCACTCATCTTGAGTCGGCATCTTTTCCGCACCCCTCAACTATCCGAAATGCGAAAAATATGATTCGTCTAGTCTTAAAGCTGACAAATCGCATCTTGAGCCGGAGAATAAAAAGTTGAACGTTTATTTAATGAGATCATATATTTTCCTACCGGATAAATCATGATTTTCTGAAAAGTTTTTACGAGATATATGGGAATGGAAATTGCCGTATAACGGCGCGGATTTCTAACTTGCACAAAAGATATTTAAATATTCTCTTGGAAATGTTTAGTTGGGTTCAACTTTTATAGATATAAAACAAACTTTTTAAATGTTGTTTTGTAGATATCGCGACATTTATAAGATACATTATGTTGAATGGTTTTAGTTATATTATCAATTAAAACACAAACTTAATTACTATCTTACTTACTGGGTAAACTGGCTACTGTTTTCCAGGCTGAAGTTGTTGCCCTATCCGAGTGTGCAGTGGAGCAGCGCTAATGGCACTTGACAGTTTTGACTTTACCTCTAAGGCAGTATGGAACTGTCATCAGGCCATGAAAAGCCTGGGAGAGAACAACAAGGTTATCCTTAGTTGGGTTCCGGGGCACAAAGGTATTGCTGGCAATGAGGGAGCTGACAAGTGGGCAAACAAAGGAGCTGAAAGCCCGCTCATTGGTCCAGAGCCGACTTGTGGTATTGCTTACAACACAGCACGAAGAGCTGTTCACCAGTGGATGGGCATAGAACATCGAAAGAGCTGGGAAAGAACAGAAGGCAAAATACAGTCAAAGAGAATGCTGTAGACACCTACTGGTGCTATAGCGGCAGATGCCCTTGGGCTGAGGAGAAAGACCCTGCCGAAAGTGGTTGGCTTCATCAGCGGCCATTGGGTATTCCGCGGACATCTTCATAAAATGGGAATTCAAGTTGAAAACCTCTTATGTAGAAAATGCGGTGAGGAGGAGGGAACAGCCTTCCACGTGATATTCATGTGCCCAGCCCTGCAACGTCTGCGTGTGAGATCCCTTGGCCTACCGACCGGAGATCAAAGGGAAGAACGGGTAACCATAGTCAAAAGGATCTCATAGTTCATTAAGAACCTGGGATTTGACGGAGAATGAGGACCTGTGAATGAGGGTGCACAATAAGCTGTACTAGCTGCGATGCAATCCCATGGTCGACCCCTAAGCCTGGCCCTCTGTTAAAAAAAACTATCTTACTTTAGATATTAACGATTGTATAATCCTACTTACACTATATTGTTTTTTTGTATAATCAATAAATAAAAAAACAGATTGTTGGTCTATCGAACATGGGTAGGTCTCCTAAAAATGCTGCTCGTATCCGAAGAAGTATGTAAAAGAATCTATATAATCATGAGGAAAAAAGGTTGGAAGCAAATATGAGACCAACTTTGAGATACTTATACAATATCCAATAAAAAAATTATACCTAGTCATACAATTAGTAAATAAAAATCAATTATCCCATGTAAACCTACCTTTAGAATATCCACTTTATAGTATACCCTATCAACTAAAAAAAAACGAATGTGGCAGTCAGTGGTAGGTACTGCCGGCAGAAGTTATACCTCTATGCACGCATCCGGATTCATAAATTTGTATGCGAATGATCTGGCAAAATCATTATATGATATTCGTGTTCAATGACCTCAAAAACCTCCTAGTACCGAGTGCATACTCATTTTGTATCGAATTTGCATAAAATTCCTGGAGTCGAGGTCCTTCTTAAGTACCAGGTGTTTCCGAACTCCATTGCCATTATCATATTGGTATTCAGCGACCCAAAAAACTGCCGAGTTCCAAGTGAGCACTGATTTTGTACTGAATTTCCATAAAAGAGGTAAATACCCTAGGCACCAAGTGCCGCGAAGGCTTTCGACATCATGATATTCGTGTTTAGCGACTCCAAAAACCCCAAGTACATAAATTGAACCTATTTAGAATACTTACCGAGTTGTAATTTTTCTATCTATTGTCTGTTCGGAATGCACTTTTCGACTATTCTAAAAAAACTCTGTTTATGTAGCCAACAACCCAAAAGCATAGTGCAGGCTATAATACAACCATGTGACGGTACTATAGACTACAATACAATACTCATTACTGAATATTATTATTAATATTATTAATATAAAATACTAAACTTTATATGTTTACTTACGTGACAGAACTATAAAATAATCTGTCAATCTGTCTGTGATACGTCACTATGATATTCAGACTGTTTTTTGTATATCTATCTCTTTTCAATGTAATGAATGTTTAAACGGTATTCATAGGACTTATAGTAATGACCAAACATGTGGTAAATATTTCATCTTTGTTTTTACCGACCAAAATACCTTATTTGTGTTTCTGTCTCTCTCTTACTCCATTACATATGTAATTTTTTTTCCCATTTAACCCCACACAAATCTTTTCCACCGAGTGCACGAATAGAAGTATAACTTTAATAATTATAAAAAATCGCACAACTCTGTAAAAAGTTATGCCTAGGCAAAGATCACAATCAGTGAATAAACAATAAATCAACCCCTATTTACTCAACCCTATGTCACAAGTCCAATAAGCCACATGCTACATCGGCCACATGCCACATACTCCATAAGCAACATGCCACACTGCCGATTATGCTATATAAGCCACATGCCCCATATGTCATATGTCACCTGTCACATATGTCCCATGTCACTTGTCACATATATCACATGCGCCACCTGACGGTGGCGTCATAGTATTTAATTTAGTTAGAATTTCTCGTTTAAATACCTAAATGAAAATAACAAAAACAAGTACAACTTAAGAACAAATCATGGTGGTTTCTCTATGGATTTGGGAACGATAGATATTAGTTTTCGTACAAAAAAATCAGAAGGCCTAAAATACATAATTTTACTATAATAATATTAAAGACTAGCAGCCCGCTCCGGCTTTGCACGGGGATTAAAGAAAAATAACAAAAGCCATTAAATTTTTTGGGTCAACGCTTCCCTGTAAACAATATTACATGTTGTTTTATTTTCTGGCAGCAAAATAAATTGATTTTCAGGTGCTTCGACCCGCCTTAGGCGGTTGGCCATGAGGAAAACCGTTCCCTACTATTTGGAAGGTTTGACCTTGAACTTATTATTAGTAAAAGCTAAAGATGTTTTGATAGGAAATTGAAGCGGTTTAAATGGATTTGGTAGATCAGTTGGGATCATCGGTATCATCAGTGTATGAGCTAGGTGACCAGCTAGTGGTTCAGTTATATTGGTTGCTACAACTTAATTGTCCTTTAATTCCTTTATAAGTAGCCTCGTCCCATTGCACATGCTAAATTTGTGATATCTGTCGTGATTATGAAATAAGTTATTTTGATAATGATTAATACCAAGATAAAAACTTTTAAAAAATGAAAAATTAGTTATTGTGACGTAACTCTAACAGTTAGACATATGCTGTCGCGGCATTTTTTGTAGATATTTATATATTCTTAAAAATCGTAGTACATTATTTTATTCTATAATCAATAGTATTCTCAGCGCACGCAATGTAAGGATTTTAAGGTCATTTTTGGTTACATTAATGGCATTTTAGTAAGGATCCCTATTTTTTTTTAAATGAAACATAGCCTATGTCACTCGGGAATAGTGTAGCTTGCCAACAGTAAGAGAATTTTTGAAATCGGTCCAGTAGTTTCGGAGCCTATTCATTTCAAACAAAAAAACAAACAAACAAAAAATCAAACCTTTCCTCTTTATAATATTAGTAGGTATAGATGAATAAAAATCTATTTCTTACACTTAAAAGAATAACTTTCTGAACAATTCTTTTATGTGTAAGTTGCAATAAATAAAAGTCTCCCCATACAAGTAACTTTTATACTAAAATCCCCCATATATATCGCTATCAACAAAGGGTCCGAAACAAGTTATGTATTTCCATGACGTTTTATCGTTTGGTGTGGTTTCTTTTAGAATTTTAGTTTGCTAGAATGCGGGGTGGCGTTATTGGATACCGCCGACGACCAATACTGGCCGCCACTTGAACATCATATAAATTCCTGAATGAAGGGTCAATATCGATATATACTTACAATTTTGCTTTAGAAAACGAAAAGGTTTTTTATTCTTGATTAAAAAATCTGTATTGATAAGTTCAATCAATCAAAAATATAAGATACAAGCTTTGTATGATGTTAATTACTAACTCATCTGTGGCTTAGTGGTTAGAGCTTTACCGCGTAAAGGTAAAGGTTGCAGAAACCATAAAATACTTAACCGATTTTAATTAAACTGGTAAACGGCGTTCTATTTCGATTTTTAACTAAATAGATAAACAGGAAAATGGATAATAGTCGAAATTAAATTCGAAACATACGAAAACTAAAATCATACTTACCAAATGAAGTACTATGACGCCACCGTAAGGTGACACAGTTAATATCTCAAATATTTAAACAAGCAATCTACAGTAAGTACTATGACGCCACCGTAAGGTGGCGCAGTTTATACTTCTTATACTTAGACGAGCAATTCTTATTGAGTTTGATTAAATATCTTTTGAAGTTGAAGCAAGGTTTGCCTGGACACAAAATGCAGAGAGAATAGCATTTTAGCCCAGTTCTCTCGCAAAAAAATTGCCACTACCACAACTTCTCTTGAAGCCGTAGGACATTAGTTTTAGCAAAGTCTGTGGTGGTTGGGATTGGTACTCCTGGTGACTGTTTTTCCACCCTCATTCGGTGGTCTCTGTGTCCACCATCCATCACTTTAACATCTTGTGGTAGGTTCGATAAGAGGATTGAGTAGCAGCGTGTTGGGTTAGGGGCAGCGCTAGGTGTACCATGACACTGGTAGCAGACCTTATGAAGGTTGGGCGCAGAGTCCTCTTCACCACCCATATATACTGCTATAGGTAATACATTTGATCCCAACAGAGGCTACTTCTTCTTTAGTGGCATCACTTCAGAGGAATACAGCTGCTATAAATCAGGTAGGAATTCACCTTGAGATAATCCTAAGACGGATTCAACATACATCTGATATTTCTTCAAAAAAACATATGTTTAAAAACCTTTTGAAGACTCTATAATAAGTCAAAAAAGTAATAGCATGGTTTAAAAAACCTATGAATTCAATAAACTAACGCAGGACTTTAAGAAGCATCGGGAATTTTACCAGAAGCTAAAAAATTAAAAAGTAGATGTTCAACAAGAAGATTAGGAAGTACAAGAGCCTTTAAACGATTCTACAAGAAGAGAAACAAGTTAAAGAATCCTCTGGAAATTATATAAACAGTCAAAGAATTAAAAGAATTGTTGTAGAAATCTCCAAAGTCAATAAACTAACGAAAACTTCTAAGAAACCCTAAAGGAGTTTTACTTTAAGTTAAAAATCAAAAAATAACGTTTAAGAATTCTTTAATGTTCAACTAAAAGTGTAAAGGCTTAAGAATCATCTAAAGTTTTCTACAAAAAGAACAAGAATAAGTGATGTTTAAGGATCCTCTTTCGTGAATCTACAAAAAGCCAAAGAAGTACAAGAATTGTTGCAGATATCACCAAAAGTTCTAAAATCAGCCAATAAACTAACCAGTCTTCTAAAGAGCCTCAAGGAATTCTACTTGAGGATACAACATTAACAAAGTAACGTTTAAGAAGCCTTTAAGTGTTCATACATAAGCGAAGAGGTTTAAGTACCATCTGAAGTTTCTGCAAAAAGAGGAAGGATCGTCTGGTGAATCTATAAAAGCCAACGAAGTAAAAGAATTGTTGCAGAAACCTCCAAAAGTTCTAAAATAAGCCAATAAACTAACGAAGGTTTTAAAGAAACCTCAAGGAATTCTAACAAAGGCTAAAAATAAAAAATAAAAAATGTTTAAGGAGCCTTTAGCTGTTCAATCAAAAGCGAAGGGGTTTAAAGATTATCTACAGGAAGTGCAAGTGATGTGTGATCCACTGCAAATCTACAAAATGCCCAAGAAGTTAAATAATTGCTGTAGAAACATTCAAAAGTTTTAAAACAAGCCAATAAACTTAGCAGACTTCTAGGGAGCCTTAAGGAATTTGACCTAAGGCTAACAACTTAAAAATATTAAAGTTTAAGGAGCCTTTAAGTGTTCAACAAAAAGGGAAGAAGTTTAAGGACTATCTAAAGTTACTGTAAGAATTAAAAGTGATGTTTAAGGATCCTCTGGTAAATATACAAAAGGCCAAAGAACTAAAAGAATTGTAGCAGACACCTGAGACTACAAAATTAAAAATGTAACATTTTCTATCAAAAGCATAGGGATTTAAGGACTATCTAAAGATTCTACAAGAAGTGAAAGTAATGTTTAAGGAGCCTCTGGGCAATATAAAAAAACCTAATAAGTAAAATCCCAATTTGAAGGTCTTCTAATGGATAAAACCGACAACAAAAAGCGTTATATACTATTTATGGTAATACCTATTAATGGAATAGCAATTGTTGAGATTACATGTAAAAACACAAAACTTACGATCCAATTAAAGTTATCAAAAAAAAGAGGATAAAATGTGAAAGTTGATTTTAGAAAATTGTGAATGTTGGAAAAAAATGTATTTTTAAAAATTGCGATTTTCTCTCATTTTGACAAGAGAGATTTCCTGCAGAAAATGAAGTGAAATATGCATGACGTTACGTTGTCGGTAGAGGAATGAGATTTTCCCCTGAAACTCGAGTCACTCGTTAAATGTTAATGTCGATTGTAAAACTCGCCAGTTATAAATCTTCCGACCTAAATTATATTTGTCCGGAACTTGTTTTATGCTTTCCCCATTTCCACTAAAATGGATCGATCCATATTTTATGAAGAAGTTGACGAGCAAAATTTATCCAACGATAAAATTGTATTAACCCCAGTTTATCACCATGCCAAAATTAGTACATTAAACATTAAACTGTTTTTCGATTTTCGATATTTGATACATTGTAGCTACGTGTAGAAATTTCAAATAAAATACAATTTATAAGAAAATCTTTTACAGACCAGCAGCCTAAGACAAAATTCTTTGACGATTTGTAGAATCTCCAGAAAATCTTTAAAGTGTTTTTTACCTATTCGTCCTTTAAAGAAACTTTAGATAGTCCTTGAATACTTTACTTTTGATAGAACACTTAAAGCCTCCTAAAAAATTACATTTTTTACTGTTTAACCTGTGGTAGAATTTCCTGAGGCTCCTTAGAAGCCTTCATCAGTTTATTGGTTTACTTTAGAACTCCCAGAAGATTCTTTAATAACTCTTTAACTTCTATGACTTTTTGTAGAATTTCCAGAGGATCCATAAATATTACTTGTACTTCTTCCTCTTCTTGTACAAACTTTAAACGTTTCTCGTACTTCCTTGTCTTGTTGCTGATCATTTAAAGGTCCCTAAAGTTGACTTTTTGGTTATTTTAACCCTCTGGTAAAATTTCCGCTATTCCTTAGTTTATTGAGTTTATTGAGAGTCGATACCAAGTCCGACTGAGAGACAGAGCCGAGTGGACTGGGGACGGCTCTCAAAAAATTTTCGAAGATGCAGGGATCAAGTACTTTACTGATGGATCTCGCACTTCAGAAGGAACCGGTGCAGGGATCTGTGGTCCACGCAACCTTAGGCAGCACTTTAGCTTGGGAACGGAGTCAACCGTGTACCAGGCCGAGGTATACGCCTTACTAAAGGCTGCCGACCACGCCCGAGGCCGTGGCTGGAGAGGGGAGAGGATAACTTTCTTCTCAGACAGCCAGGCTGCACTGCTGGCCTTAAAACAATTCCGGGTTAGTTCCAAGCTGATCTGGGAGTGCATACAAAACCTCAATAAACTGCCTAGACAAAACAGTGTTTTCTTGGAGTGGATACCAGGGCATAAAGGTTTTGAAGGTAATGAAACCGCGGACCTTCTGGCCAAGAAGGGAGCGGAAACACGATTCACTGGTCCAGAACCGGTATTGGGACTGCCTAGAGCCTGGGTAAGGACCAAAGTCAGGGACTGGGTCTGGGAAGAGTCAACCAAGCACTGGAGTAACACTGCAGGGCTGAGGCACTCGAAGCTGATGCTCAAAGGCTACTCCAAAAAACTGACGTTTGACATACTGAATCTTGGCAGGAGTCAGATAAGAGTACTAGTGGACCTGCTCACTGGGCATGGACTATTCAGACTACACCTTCGGAGGATGGGAATTCTGACACAGGAACCCACCTCGTGCCGACTGTGCTCCATGGACGATGAGACGGCAACTCACATTCTATTCGAGTGTGAGGCCTTGGACTATAAACGGTTCCTCATCTTCGGTGACACGAATCCTGAATCCTATCACCACCTTGAGGAGCTAGTCACAGGACTCAAGTCTCTTATCAAGGGAACTGCTCTGTGGCAACAGTAACTCAAGGAATTTCGGGTACCTGGATTCTAGCCTACCTGAAGATCAGCGTGACGTTGATTTTCAGCTGAACAAACTAGAGTCCTGCACGCATCGGGTGCATGTAAGGACTCTTGGTGCCGAACCTGGTCACAATATTCCCATAGGAAGCAGTGCTCAAACGTGGGGCTCCACAGGAGAGACCATGCCAGGTTGTTTAGATTAGATTAGTTTATTGGATTCTGGATCTCTGGATCTGGAAATTTGGGAAGGGGCGAGCAAGTGCTTAGTCAGCACTGAGGCCACATTGTGCATCCTCCCGTATGTAGGGATATCCTCACCTCAGGCTGTCACCAGGCCTATTGATTTAAAATAGGTGTTGAGGCTTCCCGAGGGGGATCTCCCTGACGCGGCTGGTATAAGCCAATACTCGCCCAACACGGATCTTCTGATTTCAGAAAAAGCAGAGCAGTCATACATAATGTGTTCTACTGTTTCCTGTTCTTGTTCGCAGCCTCTGCATAGCGGCGATTCTGTTAATTTCATCCTAAAGAGATGTTGTCGCAATTGGCAGTGACCTGTTTATTGGATTAATAGATTTTTAAAAACAATTCTTTTACTTCTTTGACTCTTGTTTAATCTCTAGAAGTGCTTTTACCTATTCCTCTTCTTAAAGAAACTTCAGTCTAAGATCCTTTTCTCTTGATAGAATAGGAAAAGAAAGAAAAAGGAAGCATTAAAATCTGTTTTGCCATTTAAATTTCGGAGGTTCAGTGCTTCATCGAGATTTCATTTTAGCAGGAAAGATCCTGGACACTGTATAGAACTTTATTGAAATAAAAAAAAATTTGAGTTTTCCCAGTTGATTACCTGAACTAAATATTATAAAATATAATAATTTCTTCAAAAAAAAACAATCTGATCAACTAACGCAGTAGTTAATATGTAATTTAAGAGAAACGAAATTAATCGGAGTGGTCAGTTGGGAAACTAGTTATTTCCATCACAGAGAACTAGGCGAGTGTCCGAAATGATTCGATTATTGTACATTTTCCAGGCGAAAAACTTCACCTGATCAGGGAGATTGAGCCCATACGGTCATTTCACACCCCAATGCCATTTGTGAGGTTGATAACATCATCTCTCTATAGCCCAATTCTCTAATGCCTGCAGTAATCTAATGTGACCAGTATACGCCGATTATGCCATTATCCACCACTTCCTTTTATATCAGTTTTCATCTATATAGAAACTCTATAACTCGAATTTCTTACTTTAATGTAATTTAATTAAACTGCTCAATATTAAAAAGGAAACACTACTTTAAATAATAATCTTATTATCGCAAGAAATATTTCACAGTAGAAACTTTTGGTGAGTAGGGAGAGTTGAACCGATTTTTGTTTCAAGTGTCGTATTTTCTTATAAATGAGGCTAAGTGATTTAATTATAATAATAAACAATAGCTTATTTATTTATGTTATACATATTTAAGTAAAAAATGGAATATAAGTCAACTCACCCCACCCTTAGAGACACTTGAATCGGGGACTGGGGAGATTTGAACATTACTTATTAAAGTCGGAAAATAAAAACAGTTTACAGCTTAAATCACTTTTGGACATGTTTGGATAGTCTTTCATCCAGTTCCTTCACAATTATACATATTTTAAAATTTTAAGCCAATGTCAAAAAGTGACATATAAGTATTTCAAATGTTAAAATTATCATATTTGTAGCGTCAAATGTTAAACTTGTAATGTCAAATGTCAAAAATTGATATATACGTACGTGAAAACGTCAAAATGATCATATTTACAGTGTCTAATGTCAAAAAATGGTATATTTGAAAGTACGTCAAATGTCAAAAATTTAGAAATAAGTAATCCAACTGGTTTTAAAAACAAGTTGAACGGTTTTTTAAAAAGCTTTTAAACAGCTTTTCAACAGTTATTAAACGGCTTAAACAAGCTTTACACAGATCTTAAATAGCTTCAAACCGCTTTTAAACAGCATTTAAATAGCTTTACATAGCTTTTAAACAGCATTTAAATAGCTTTACATAGCTTTTAAACAGCTTAAAACAGGTTTTAAACATTTTTAAACAGCTCTTAAATAGCTTCAAACAGCTCTTAAACAGATTTTACATTGATTTACATAGCTTAACAACAGCTTTTTAAAAGCTTTTAAACAGACTTTATACAGTTTTAAACACCTTTTAAATAGCTTCAGAAAGCTCTTAAACAGCTTTTAAATAGCTTTACATAGCTTTTCAACAGCTTTTAAACAGCTTAAAAACAGGCTTTAAACAGCTCTTAAACAGCTTTAAATAGCTTTACATAGCTTTTAAACAGCTTAAAATAGCTTTTCAACACCTTTTAAACAGCTTAAAACAGGCTTTAAACATTTTTATACAGCTCTTAAGTAGCTTTTAACAACTCTTAAACAGCTTTTAAATAGCTTTACATAGCTTTTATACAGCTTTAAACAGCTTTTTAAAAGCTTAAAACTGGTTTTACGCAGTTTTAAACAGCTCTTAAATATCTTCAAAAGGCTCTTAAACAGCTTTTAGTAGTAGCTTTCATAGTTTTTAAACAAATTTAAACAGCTTTTCAACAGATTTTAAACAGCTTAAAAGCAGGCTTTAAACTGTTTTAAACAGCTACTAAATAGGTTCAAACAGCTTTTAAATAGGTTCAAACAGCTCTTAAACAGCTTTTAAATAGCTTTACATAGCTTTTAAACAGCTTAAACAGGCTTTAAACAGTTTTAAACAGCTCTTAAATAGCTTCAAACAGCTCTTAAACAGATTTTACATCGCTTTACATAGCTTTACATAGCTTAACAACAGCTTTTCAAAAGCTTTTAAACAGATTAAAAACAGACTTTATACAGTTTTAAACACCTTTTAAATAGCTTCAGAAAGCTCTTAAACAGCTTTTAAATAGCTTTACATAGCTTTTCAACAGCTTTTAAACAGCTTAAAAACAGGCTTTAAACAGCTCTTAAATAGGTTCAAACAGCTCTTAAACAGCTTTTAAATAGCTTTACATAGCTTTTAAACAGCTTAAAATAGCCTTTCAACACCTTTTAAACAGCTTAAAACAGACTTTAAATATTTTTATACAGCTCTTAAGTAGCTTTTAACAGCTCTTAAACAGCTTTTAAATAGCTTTTAGAGAGCTTTAAACAGCTTTTCAAAAGCTTAAAACTGGCTTTGCTGTTTTAAACAGCTCTTAAATATCTTCAAAAGGCTCTTAAACAGCTTTTAAGTAGCTTTCATAGCTTTTAAACAAATTTAAACAGCTTTTCAACAGATTTTAAACAGCTTAAAAACAGGCTTTAAAATGTTTTAAACAGCTACTAAATAGGTTCAAACAGCTCTTAAACAGCTTTTAAATAGCTTTACATAGCTTTTAAACAGCTTAAACAGGCTTTAAACAGTTTTAAACAGCTCTTAAATAGCTTCAAATAGCTCTTAAACAGATTTTACACTGCTTTACATAGCTTTATATAGCTTAACAACAGCTTTTAAACAGCTTAAAAACAGACTTTATACAGTTTTAAACACCTTTTAAATAGCTTCAGAAAGCTCTTAAACAGCTTTTAAATAGCTTTACATAGCTTTTCAACAGCTTTTAAACAGCTTAAAAACAGGCTTTAAACAGCTCTTAAATAGGTTCAAACAGCTCTTAAACAGCTTTTAAATAGCTTTACATAGCTTTTAAACAGCTTTAAATAGCTTTTTAACACCTTTTAAACAGTTTAAAACAGGCTTTAAACATTTTTATACAGCTCTTAAGTAGCTTTTAACAGCTCTTAAACAGTTTTAAACAGCTCTTAAATAGCTTCAAACAGCTCTTAAAAAGATTTTACATTGCTTTACATAGCTTAACAACAGCGTTTCAAAAGCTTTTAAACAGCTTAAAAACAGACTTTATACAGTTTTAAACACCTTTTAAATAGCTTCAGAAAGATCTTAAACAGCTTTTAAATAGCTTTACATAGCTTTTCAACAGCTTTTAAACAGCTTAAAAACAGGCTTTAAACAGCTCTTAAATAGGTTTAAACAGCTCTTAAACAGCTTTTATATAGCTTTACATAGCTTTTAAACAGCTTTAAATAGCTTTTCAACACCTTAAAAACAGCTTAAAACTGGCTTTAAACATTTTTATACAGCTCTTAAGTCGCTTTTAACAGCTCTTAAACAGCATTTAAATAGCTTTACATAGCTTTTAGACAGCTTTAAACAGCTTTTCAAAAGCTTAAAACTGGCTTTACGCAGTTTTAAACAGCTCTTAAATATCTTCAAAAAGCTCTTAAACAGCTTTTAAGTAGCTTTCATAGCTTTTAAACAAATTTAAACAGCTTTTCAACAGATTTTAAACAGCTTAAAAACAGGCTTTAAACTATTTTAAACAGCTACTAAATAGGTTCAAACAGCTCTTAAACAGCTTTTAAATAGCTTTACATAGCTTTTAAACAGCTTTAAATAGCTTTTCAACACCTTAAAAACAGCTTAAAACTGGCTTTAAACATTTTTATACAGCTCTTAAGTAGCTTTTAACAGCTCTTAAACAGCTTTTAAAAGTCTTTACATAGCTTTTAGACAGCTTTAAACAGCTTTTCAAAAGCTTAAAACTGGCTTTACGCAGTTTTAAACAGCTCTTAAAAATCTTCAAAAAGCTCTTAAACAGCTTTTAAGTAGCTTTCATAGCTTTTAAACGAATTTAAGCAGCTTAAAAACAGGCTTTAAACTGTTTTAAACAGCTACTAAATAGGTTCAAACAGCTCTTAAACAGCTTTTAAATAGCTTTACATAGCTTTTAAACAGCTTAAACAGGCTTTAAACAGTTTTAAACAGCTCTTAAATAGCTTCAAACAGCTCTTAAACAGATTTTACACTGCTTTACATAGCTTTATATAGCTTAACAACAACTTTTCAAAAGCTTTTAAACAGCTTAAAAACAGACTTTATACAGTTTTAAACACCTTTTAAATAGCTTCAGAAAGCTCTTAAACAGCTTTTAAATAGCTTTACATAGCTTTTCAACAGCTTTTAAACAGCTTAAAAACAGGCTTTAAACAGCTCTTAAATAGGTTTAAACAGCTCTTAAACAGCTTTTATATAGCTTTACATAGCTTTTAAACAGCTTTAAATAGCTTTTCAACACCTTAAAAACTTAAAAGCTTAAAACTGGCTTTACGCAGTTTTAAACAGCTCTTAAATATCTTCAAAAAGCTCTTAAACAGCTTTTAAGTAGCTTTCATAGCTTTTAAACAAATTTAAACAGCTTTTCAACAGATTTTAAACAGCTTAAAAACAGGCTTTAAACTATTTTAAACAGCTACTAAATAGGTTCAAACAGCTCTTAAACAGCTTTTAAATAGCTTTACATAGCTTTTAAACAGCTTAAACAGGCTTTAAACAGTTTTAAACAGCTCTTAAATAGCTTCAAGCATCTCTTAAACAGATTTTACATTGCTTTACATAGCTTTACATAGCTTTACATAGCTTAACAACAGCTTTTCAAAAGCAGGCTCAAAAACAGGCTTTAAACAACTCTTAAATAGGTTTAAACAGCTCTTAAACAGCTTTTATATAGCTTTACATAGCTTTTAAACAGCTTTAAATAGCTTTTCAACACCTTATAAACAGCTTAAAAGGGGCTTTGAACATTTTTATACAGCTCTTAAGTAGCTTTTAACAGCTCTTAAACAGCTTTTAAATAGCTTTACATAGCTTTTAGACAGCTTTAAACAGCTTTTCAAAAGCTTAAAACTGGCTTTACGCAGTTTTAAACAGCTCTTAAATATCTTCAAAAAGCTCTTAAACAGCTTTTAAGTAGCTTTCAAAGCTTTTAAACAAATTTAAACAGCTTAAAAACAGGCTTTAAACTGTTTTAAACAGCTACTAAATAGGTTCAAACAGCTCTTAAACAGCTTTTACATAGCTTTACATAGCTTTTAAACAGCTTTTCAAAAGCTTTTAAAAGTTATTTTATTTTAAAAATATAATTTTTTGACAAAATTATACATATTTTCTTACTTACTGCATGTTAAAGATATGTATCTATATTTATTTCGAGTAGTTTATTGTCTTAATAAAATAATTACCAGTTGAAAATAATAGAAACAATAGGAACATTTTCATGGATTTTCTTAATATCAAGCATATGTAAGCAGCTGGAGATAAAAGTATAATTTTACGAGCAAGATTCGCATTAAATCTCGTCATTAATATTTCTATTCAAACTTTACGACTTTTCTTTATGGTTCCATTTTAAATTTTATAGTAAACCATCATAAAATAATGTTTAATTGTTTTAGGGATAAGCGTATTTTTAGATTTCTATCATAAATACAATAAAAAAATATTATCAAATATATGATCTATTAGAAATCACAAAAACAAGAAAGGTAACGCCACTAATCACTTCAGTCACAGATGCATCAGTAGTTAGTCGGCTTAATTTATAAACAAACGAATAGAGCGTTAGTAAAGGACCTACAAGAGAACGAGCCCAAAATCCCATGCTTTTTCTTATGAAGGTCCGAAAAGCGAATTTTGTTACCGTTCAAGGTCGTCTGACGTCATAGCCCCACCCGGCCCCACCCACTTTCACTTTTAACCTGATTGCTTGGTTCTGATTGGCTGACAGACTCCGCCCTTTAATTGCTTATTAATGACTTGTTAATTACTAGTGCCCCATTGCTTCGTTCTGATTGGCTGCCTGACTCCGCCTCTTAATTGTTATTAATGACTTGTTAATTACTAGTGCCCCATTGCTTGGTTCTGATTGGTTGACAATCTCCGACCCTTAATTACTTAATAATTAGAAATGCCCCATTGCTTGGTTCTGATTGGTTGACAATCTCCGACCCTTAATTACTTAATAATTAGAAATGCCCCATTGCTTCGTTCTGATTGGTTGACAATCTCCAATCCTTAATTACTTAATAATTAGAAATCCCCCATTGCTTGGTTCTGATTGGTTGACTGCTAGCAGACAACTGTCAATTTTCGAGTGGCCTTTGACGTTTGGCGCAAGCAGCCAACCCTCTTTTCTTCTTTTTGTATATTTTCGAATTTTTTCGCGCTTTACTGACATCCTACCAACTTTACATGCTACCAACTTTACAGTGCTACCAACTTTTGACCTTTTACATTCGACGCAAGCAGCCAATTCTTCTTTTTGTATATTTTTGAATTTTTTTTCGCACTTCGCTGTCATCGTACCAACTTTACATGCTACCAACTTTACAGTGCTACCAACTTTTGTCACAAATGCCCCATTGCTTGATTCTGATTGGTTGACAATCTCCGACCCTTAATTACTTAATTACAAGTGCCCCATTATCCGCTTCCGATTGTTTATTATTTAATAAACCCCACCCATAATTTGATATCGAGTAGCCATTGTTTTAAATAATTAATATTAAGAGTAATATATTGATAAGCATTATAACACTATTAAAAATCATTAGGGTGATTATAGGATTAAATAATAAAAAAATATAATAATAAGAAGTTTGTTTTATTAAAAAATATATACATATATTCAAAATGGTAATACAACAGTTTTAAACTAATTATTTATTTCTACTTAATAATTAAATGTGTTTATAGACATATTATACATAATCTAAGTCGTTTAATACTTTTGCTTTATAGAAAAACATGTATTCTCTTAAAGCTGTAACTAATAAACAATCAGTACACATTTCACAAAATTTTTTTAGAACTTCAAATAAAGTGAAATTATTATTATTAATATTATTATGAAAAAGAGTCTTAATTATATCTAACACATGATAATAATAACTACAAAAGTTTATACTGTCCAATAGTGAGACGTGATATGATAATAAATTTTGATCAGCTTCCAAAATTTGTTTTATATCTTCCTCATTTAAATGAAATTCAACATCATGCTTTCTAACACTTAGCAGTTTTATACCATCATATACAACTTGAGTAATAATGCAGTAATCACCACATTGAAATGTTATAGGAATGTGCTGATCCAATGTATCACTTATAAAGAAATCATTCACGTTATTATTCAATAATTCTATTAGAATGCTCCATTCAATAATACTAAACGATATTTTAGATGTGTGATAATATTGCGATAAAGTTATAGCTGAACTGAATGATCTGGCTGGTGATATTCCAACTTTTATCACATAACTTCCAATAGGAAATGATGTTTGTAATAAATTATAATGCTCCAGTTTAGCTGCAGTTTCATATCTTTCTAAAATTTCATCGATTTGATCATTATACTCTTGACCTACTGATGAGGATGTTGATGCACTAAAATAACCTTCACTACTCATATTTAAACAAAATATTGATCACAACTATGATTTATTATATTTTAATCATACTATTTATAATACCAACCCCACTACAATTACTTTTTATAGAACAGCATCATTATAATGTCATTACAAAATAAATCATTAAAAATATTTTTATAAGATTATTAAAAAACATCATTATAAGACTATTAACAAGTTATAACAGGTCAACATGTTCAATCCAAGAATTATGTTTATTATCAAAACCAAGCCACTTAACAAATATTTTGTTTCCCTTTCTTTTTAATATTTTTTCTACTAGATAGATGTCTGCATTATTTGTTTTCTGTAATTCCTGTTCATAGAAAGCCCCTTTAATCGGATTTCCCTGTATATCCTCCAACAAATAAGTTGTAGGATTAGTAATATTAACTTTTATGATTTTAAAAACTTCTGTGGTCCAATTAGGAGTATAACCTTTTTCAAAAATATGTTTAGCCTTCGATATTCGCACCAGATCACCTATTTTATATTTTCTTGGTCCTGATGTTTTTATATAATTAAAACGATCATGTAAAATCGTTTTTTCATTTAGCTTATTTATTTCAGATGGTCTAAATTTAATTGTAGAATGTATCGTATTGTTGTATTCTTTAGTAATTTGAGGTAATACATTAATCCATTTATAATTACCATGTAAACTAAAATATTTGTATAATTTTGATTTCAAAGTTCTTATAACTCTTTCAGCTATCGCAGCTTTCTTGACAGTATATGTACTATAATGGTTGATATTATACTTTCTCATTAAATCTTGAAATTTAACGTTATAAAATTCAGTTCCCTGATCAGTTTGCAGATTTTTAGGATAACGTTTTGAATGTTTCAATATACTTGCAAAAGCCTTTGTAATTTCTTCTCCAGTTTTAGTTTTTAAAGCTACTGTCCAAAGATATTTAGACAAGCAATCAATGACTATCATTATCATTTTATAACCCTTATTACTATTAGCATAAGGTCTCATTTCCGCAAGATCCATTTGCCATAAGTCATCTAATCCTTTGAGAATTATTTTTCGACGAGGATAATTTTTACGAGCAGGTTTGTGAAGCTCGTTAACTAATTGAAGCTTCTCTTTCGTCGTCATGATAATGACTAATACGATAGATGAATATATTATTTAGTGTTTAATTTTAGATTTAATATCATAAATTTCCTTAAATACATCATTAATTTTCATATCATGTAATTGTAAAAGATCAGAGGTTTCTCTAAATTTTTGTAGCCATATTTCTATTTGATTATTAATTTTACTTATCTCATATTCAACTTTATGTCTGCTAGTATTCTGTTCATCCTTATATTTGTTTAGCTCCCGTATTAATTCACCATGTAGTTTTGCTAAATCAATATTGTAAAGTGTATTTGCATCATCTACGTATTTCTTTGTTGCCATATGTTTTTCAGAAGTAGGAGGATGTCTTGAAATAAAGTTTTCAATTGAATCTATTTTGTTTTTTATAGATAAAATTTTAATTGATATTTGATCTTGTAGTTTTGGTAAATCTTCATTATACAGCTGATTTTTTAGAGATAATAAACCAAGCCTAAATTCTCCTTTTAATTGTTTTAATCCAATTATTTGACTTTGATGACTACGTCCAAACTTATCAAGACTCATTATGAAAATGATCACACTACAACGTTACATTAGTATATAATATCTGCTTCTCGTAATTCATTAATGATGGAAACAATTTCATTAGAATGAGATGTATTACCAGCTTCTTTCGAAGCATAGAGTAATTGCAATCTTTCACATAATTCATTTGGATCATCCCAATACACATATTCTACAGGATCATCATTATATGTTAAATACATTCCATTACCTAAAGTCTTAGATGTATACATAGGTTTTATAATATACTTATACTTAAATGTCGAACTATTTTTTAAATATCCTCGCTTATTTCTATGTACATTTGTTGCTTCTAATAAGAGTTTGTAATTTTCTAAATCTTTAGAAGTGTAGTCTTGAGGTGCATCATAGAAAAGTAATTCATATAGTTCAGGTGATCCTGAAACATATCCTTCTTTTGTGAAAACTGCTCCCGTTTTAGTATCAAAGTTGATATTTTCTGCTCCAAGAAACCATTTAGATGTCGATATATCATATGTTGGACCATATACTTTATCTATTTTATCATCATTTTGCCAAAATTCTTTTAAATATTTTAGAACTCCTTGTGGATATTGCTCGAGGTACTCATTTAAAACAGTTTCTGGAATATCTTTATCATCTAATTCTTCCGATACTTCCGCGTTATCCTCAACCTCATTCTCAACATCACTATTATCACCTGCTACATGTTTAAGTTCTAGAAATGATATGTTTTTATTCTCATGTTTTTCTTTTTTAATATTAGGTTTTTTTTCATGTTTACAATAACTTAGATTAGCTGTCGATTGATTTAAAAATTTTGATGATTTAGCAATATCCTCCAACGGTTTTGATATAGGTTGAAAAAGCTTATTTAACGTTTCATCTTCTTCTGTTCTATTAAGTTTTAATGCAAGATATTTTTTTCTAATATCTTTGGTTAGTTGAGCTATTTTTCTTTTTCGGGCAGCTTCCAAACTATTCAACATTTTGTTGTAGACTGATTAATATTATTCAAAGCTTAAATTTTAATATATTTATCAAAACCCTTACGATAGCGACCGTTATTTAGAGGGAACTCCTTAACAATAACCATCATACCATGTTTTTCATTCCAACACTGTGAACATATGTTTTTAAATTGATCAAAATTCATATCTGGTGATACATGTCCATCGAATATATGTTTAAGATTTAATTCATCTTGTTTGAATATTACAATCATGTTACAATTATCTCTTATTAGCACTTTCGGTATTTTAGAAAAGGTCTGACAAAGATATGCAACATCAATATTTTTATGTCGACACATAGAAAAATATTCACGAATTTTTTGTTGTTTGTCACATGCAACGTCATCAAAGATGAAAACTGAATTAGATTTCGCATCACTAACATTTATGATTTCATCATTATCTCTAAACGGAAAATATTCAACACCTTTCACATTATTTAATACTTCTGCTAATAACTGATATTTAGGTTGATAGAGCGATTTAGAATATACATAAACGTTTTGAAACTTTATCCCATTTGGATTAAAGAGTAATGACATCATTGCGTTTGTTTTACCACATCCTGATGGACCGCATATGATAATACGAAGAGTATTTGGTAGCAATTTGCTATGTTTACTTTCTTCACATTTTATATTAAAATCTAAGTTATCCACAGGTAGCGACTGTACTTGTCGAATGATTTTCATTTTGTGTTAAAATATATAGCACGTTTTTTAATAAATATATGTTTATTGAAAACAAAACAGTTAGTTCTCATGCTACTGTTTAAAGGTGAGGGTCTAGTAAATAACTTAATAAACAAACTTCCCTTCGAAGCACATTTATTGGGTGGTTATCAGTATTGTGGACGTAAGTATTATAAAAAAAATGTTTAATTTTTATTAACATTTTTTTGTTTTTTTTAGCTGGAACAAAACTACAAAAACGTCTATTACGTGGAGATCCTGGTATTAATCCATTAGATGTTGCTTGTAAAGAGCATGATATTGCATATTCAGGCGATAATACAATAGCGGAGAGGCATAAGGCTGATCAAATTCTAGAAAATAAAGCTTGGGAACGTGTCAAAAATAAGAACGCGAGTTTAGGTGAACGAGCAAACGCATTATTAGTTACAGGTGTAATGAAAGCTAAGCGAAAACTAGGTATGGGTATTAAACGAAAAATTTCTTTTAAACGTGGAATTATAGATAAAATTAAAAAATCCTTAATACCTAACCTAACATTAAAAAAGACTATTCAAAATGCATTAAAATTTGCTAAAAAGACTGTTTCAAAAGCTGGAAAAAAGAATATTCGAGTACCTAGAATTATACCGTTTGAGAGCAAGATGGGAGGTTTTTTGCCGTTGATTCCTATATTAACAGCTTTAAGTGCGATAGGGACAATAGCAGGAGGAAGTTCAGCTATAGCAAAAACTATAATTGATGCTAAAAACGCTCAAAAGAAACTTGATGAAGATCATCGTCACAACAAAGCTATGGAGTCTATAGGAAAGGGATTGTATTTAAAGAAAAATATCAAAGGAGGCTACGGCTTGTATCTGAAGAAAGAAAAAAAAAACTTCCAATAAAGCTACCCAATAGACCACTAACTAACATCGATTTAATTAATTATGCAAAGAAATTAAAAATACCATATTTTCGTGGTGTTTTTATGCGAGATAGTCTTCCAATTAACGGATCTAGAAGATGTGAGTGTTCAATTGTTAATTTAGATATATCGCAAAATGCTGGAACACATTGGGTAGCTTATAAAAAGATAAATAACAACGTAGAGTATTTTGATTCATTTGGTAATTTGAAGCCGATGAAAGAGCTTGTTAAATATTTTGGTTCAGGTGTTAGAATTTTCTACAACAATAATCAATATCAAACATATAATCAAATTAATTGTGGACATCTGTGTTTGGAATTTTTATATAATGGCAGCTTACTTATCCAAAGAGGCACTTAATATCATTGAAATACTTATGGAAAATATTTCACCTTCAGTTTGGTATAAACTGCCATGTGAAATACGTGAGGATTTAAAAGAATATTTACCATGCAGTATAGATCCGGATTGTCATGAATGGTCAGATGTTTGTGGAAATATGACGTCAAAATGTCTATTTTGTTTTATATGTTATAAATAAATTTAATGATTAGCATATTAGTCTATTATTTAAATCATAACATTTTCTGATAATGGTTAGTCATGTCGCAACTTTTAACCTTAACGAGTACCAATAACGAGTTCTCTTTTACACCGTCAACACCTCTTGTACTTAATCCATATAAAAGTTACTATTTAGCAGTGCTAGGGTTTCATTCCTACAATTCAATACCTAATATTGATGGTGAAAAATTTTACTACTTCGAGTACGACAATTTAGAACAACTTAGAGAAAGAGAAATACTTCTACCTGTAGGTTGTTACGAGATTAGTGATATAGCTGCTTATATAAAAAAACAATTGATGTTAAAAAAAAACATTGCTGAAGAAGATTTTTTCTTAGAACCAAATAATAATACCCTTCAGTGCGAAATTTATAGTAAACTATATGAAATCTCTTTTGAAAAGACTGATAGTCTTGCTAATCTCCTAGGATTTTCTAATAAAATATTAGAACCTGGAATAGTTCATTCTTCAGATCTACCTGTGAATATTAATAAAGTGACAAGTCTACTTTTTGACTGCAACATTACTGAAGGAGCTTTCTATGGAAATACACCAGCTCATATAATTTTAGATATTCCTATAACAGTAGATCCTGGTTTTGCTATCAACGAGAGACCTATCAATCCAATATATTTGCCTATAAAGAATTTGAAAGAAATTAATCACATCATTGTAAGGGTGTCTGATCAAGATTTAAGACCTGTTAACTTTCGCGGAGAAAGAAGCACCCTTCATCTAGTTTTACAAGAACGATAAATGGGTCTCATTATAGAACATAAAAGGACGGTTCCAACTAAAAAATCATCAGTTTTATCTAGATCTTGCAAGCATCGTAAACTAACTAGAGTAAACAGAGATTTTTTACAATCGATTGGACTTAAAGTTAAATATGGTAAACCGTAAATATATACGATCTGAAGTTGAATCTAAGCGACTTAAAGTTGACCCCATTTTTGATCTACATCGTGAACCAAAGTATGATGATTCGATTAGAAAAGAAGAATTTAGATCGTACACTCCATATGTGAAATCATTTAATAACAATGATGTCGTAGAGTTTGTAATAAATCAAGCTGATTCGTTTTTTGCTCTACATGAATCTTTATTAGAAATTAAAGGTAGATTAGATATAGTTGGAGGTGGAAACGTACATCTAGCTCCCAATTTTGGGGTATTTCTATTCGATTCCTGTTCATATAGTGAAAGTTCAAAAGAAATTGAAACAGTGAGAGATCCCGGAATTGTTAGCGCCGTACGTAGTATGCTATGCTATCGCAGTGATTATGCAAGATTTATGAGTATTGCTGGATGGAATTTTCCTAACCATCCGTTCTTAAATGAAGATGATAAATCTTTTAGTTTGTTGATTCCTCTTAAACATATTTTCAACATTTTTAATGATTATACAACAATAGCTTATGGGAGACAAACATTTCGTCTCGTACGAGCTAGTTACGATAATGATAGTATTATTGTAAATGAGGTAGGTGCTGGTAGTACCGCAACTACAACAACTGTTAAGATTATTATAAATAGTATGGAACTGAAAGTGAAACATGTGTTTCCCAATGATGAAATTAAAATTAAATTGATGGAACCTATTAAAAATAATATACCAATATATATTCCATTCAGAAAGTGGGATCTTAATGAACTACCCTCAATTAAAGACGGTGCAAGAAGAGAAATCTGGAATGTTAAAACAAGCTCATCAATTGAAAAACCGCGTTATGTTATAGTAACATTTCAAACTGAGAGGCGCAATAGAAAAGAAAAGGATTCAACAATTTTTGATAATGTTAATATATCAAGTGTTCGAGTATCTCTTAATGGTGAATATTGGCCTAATGAAAGAATGCAACTGGACTTTGAGAAAAATGATTATGCTGCAGCTCATTATAACTACACTGAATTTTATCCTAGTTATTCATATTCGACTGAGAGACGATCACTTTTAGATTATCAAGCATTTAAAGATCATGCCTTATTTGTAATAGATTGTTCAAAACAAGAAGATGGAATGAAATCTTCAACTGTCGATATAAAATTAGAAATTGAAGCTAACAATGGTTTTCCAAAAGATACAAAAGTATATTGCATCATTATTCATGACTGTTTAATGGAATATTACCCTCTTACGGAGGTAATCAAGAGTATAATATAAATACCTAATTTAAATGTGTTATATTACCTATGTAAATATTATACTTTTTTATAATAAAAAAATAATAAAAAAAATGTGGTTATTAATAATAAAACAATTTTACAATTATTAAAAAATATATTTAATATTTTATACTTCTATAACTTCAAATGAAGCCGCAGGCTTCGGTTTTCCGGTGTCCACTAACCCGTGGAACACCAAGCCATATTTTTGGCTTTTAAATTCTTCCATGAATGGTGTATAATCTTCAACCACACGTTCTGGTAGAAAAACAACCATATCCAACATTTCTAAAAGTACAGTTTTCCCATAGTTTGATTTCACAATTTTTGCATCTAATATTTGATATGATGTGCCCACCTCCAAGGAGGATAACTTCACCACAGGTTTCTTTTGCGATAAAACAGACGATTTGTTTATTTTAGAAAAATCCATCTATAAGAAATAAATAAAATTGTAAGTATATAAATATCGTAAAGCTCATTATATATAAAAAACAGATAAAATGTATAATAAATAAATAAGTCAATAAATTAATAAAAAATCATGTATACCTAAAGGATATAGAATAGTAGACGCATATATATAACTGATAAAATGTATAATAAATAAATAAATAAATAAATAAATAAATAAATAAGTGAATAAATTAATAAAAAATCATGTATAAAGAGTATAGAATAGTAGACTTACTGTAATAATTATAGGTAATAGCACTTCAAGAAACAACTGGAACTAACTTAATAAAATTGAATATTTCGCTTATATTTATACCCACTCTTTATATTAAAATCTAATTTACAAGAAAAAAATAAATATAAAGTAAATAATTTTAGGGAAATTTTAGTATAGGGCAAATTATATATAAAGTACTTTGTAGGAATTTTTACTAATTAATTTTTAATGGGAAAGTTAGAATATAAAGTATATGACAAATTATATATAAAGTACTCGAGGAAATTTTTACTATTTAATTTTGGTAATGTGAAATTTAGTATATTAAGTATCGATTTAGAGTCGAATATGACAAATTATATATAAAGTATTTGGAGAAATTTTTACTATTTAATTTTGGTAATGGGAAATTTAGAATATTAAGTATCGATTAAGAGTCGATTATATTTTTTTTATCTGTAACACTTTAAAAATTAATAAATTTCCGTTAATATATTTATTGTTAAATACTTAAACGTAAATTAATGACTTTATATTTCATATTTTCTAATTATGATTGAAAAAACTATTTAAAATATGGTGTTAACAGTATGAGAGTCTTTATTGTCAAAGATTTCATAGAAGTTGGTTGATTTTAATAGTCTGCGAAAAGTGATAATTGAAGTGTGTGTATAAAATTTTTTGGTAAGTTTTTTTATTAAATAATTTTAAATAGCTATAACTGTTTATATGGATTATTTTGTATCATATTGAATTTCAAATTAATGTTTTTTTTTTTTTTACTAATATATTTTTTTTTTTAAATTTCATTATAATATTTTACCATTATTATTTTTAAAAATTAATTATTTAATATTTCTCTTGCAGTGTAGTTACCTACTTTATATCAGACACATAATTAAATTTCTTTTTTTTCTATCTAACTATTTAAAATTTAGCATTATGTCAATAATTACTGATCTTATTCAACATATAACAGCTATTTTAGGATTTATAAGTATTACCTATGATGGTAAAACAGTGGAGGAGGGGTTGCTGGAATGTACAAAGGCTGTCAGAAAGATAAATAAAGATATTAAAAATGCTACTTCCATGGGCGAAAGACAACACCTAGAGGCTTGTTTAAGAAATGTTAAATCGTTAAGATCTCAGATTAAATTAACAAAAAAGAGAGGATCTGGAATTATGACTAGGGCAAAAGAGTCTGGAATTAAAAAAGTAGAATGGGATGATTTGACTTCAGCTTTTAAGTCTAGAATTCGAACTGGAGTCATTTCAAACCTTAAACATAAAGATCCTATAGCATTTCTTGTCGATTGTAAGACACTCTTCAAACGTAGAATTGGTAACGCACTCAAGAAAGATGAGTCTGTTAAAGTGAACACAGTTTTTTGTGGTGAATTTGAGATATATAGAGGCCTACAGATCATAACTGAATATAAATATTTCACCACAGCTAACTGCCCCATCTATAGAGATACAAATTTAAATAACTGGTTTGATGATAATGTGACAAAACTTATTCTAAAAGACCTGGAAGAATTCCAGGAACGTGATAGCGGGTGGTCGTTAAAAAGAGTAGTAAACTTGGGCGTAAATATTAATAAATTTGTTCCACAACTTGGATCATCATATATTGAACTACCACCTCAAATTAAAAGAAAAGAAGCATGCATTAATGTTAAAAATGATGATCAAGCCTGCTTTGCATGGGCAATTACATCAGCTTTGTATCCTGTTAATAATAATCCGCAAAGAACAAATAAATACCCACATTATTCTGAGGTATTAAAACTTAAAGGTATTCAGTTTCCTATAACTATCAAGCAGATTCCAAATTTTGAAAAAATGAATAACATTTCTATCAATGTTTATATCCTAAAAAAGTATAATAAACAATTTTCGACCCTCCCTACATATTTAACAGCGGAAAAGAAAGATAAGCATGTAAATCTGCTTCTAATACAAGATCAGTATGACAAAGAGTCTACTAAATATCATTACGTTTGGATAAAGAATCTTTCACGACTTTTGTCTAAACAACTCAGTAATGAAAATGGTCAAAAGTACTTTTGTGATAGATGTTTACACTACTTCCGTTCGGAAGATAAGCTAAGTAAACACATAGTAGACTGCATTAAAAGAAATGATACCGCCACCAAAATGCCTACAGATAGCAAAAAGATGCTTAAATTTAAGGATTTTAAAAACAAAATAAAAGCCCCCTTTGCTGTATATGCAGATTTAGAGAGTATTTTAAAGCCTTGTGCAGAAAAGACTGCTTATCAAAAACATATTCCAGCAGCAGTAGGATATTATTTTAAATCTTCTTATGATAACAATCTATCATTCTACCGTTCATATCGAGGATCCGATTGTATGCAGTGGTTTGCTGATGAAATGAATCAACTTGCTGAGGATGTCTCTACTATATATCTATGTCCGTATAATATACACATGACTCCTCAACAAGAGAGTGATTTTCAAGCATCCACCCGCTGTCATATTTGTGAACAACCCTTTAAAGTTGGCGAGAAAAAAGTGAGAGATTATAATTACTTAATTTCTGAAAATAATTACCGTGGAGCTTCACATAATGAGTGTAATGTTAATTATCAAGACACGCACACAATCCCGGTAATCTTTCACAATTTGAGTGGTTATGACGCACATTTCGTGATAAAAGATATTGCAACCCGAATGAAAGGATCTATAGACTTACTGCCTCTCACTAAAGAAAAATATATTTCGTTTACGAAGCATATTGATGAAGCTCGAATTCACTTTAGATTCATTGATAGTTTTAGATTTATGGCATCATCCTTAGATAAATTATCATCTTCTTTAACAAAATTTACAAATCTGAGGTCTCAGTTTAATAACATACCTGAAGATAAGTTTAATTTGTTAACAAAGAAAGGTGTGATGCCATATGATTACATCAATAGTTTTGATCGTTTTAGTGAATCCTGTTTACCTCATCAAGATGCTTTTTATAACAAATTAGATAATAAAGCTTGCCCCCGCCGTATGTATAAAAGAGCACAACAAGTATGGTCTTCGTTTAACTGTAAAACTCTAGGTGATTATGTAGACTTATATATGAAAACAGACATTCTACTCCTAGCAGATGTCTTTGAACAGTTTAGATCGAGCTGTCTTAAGACGTATGATCTAGATCCAGCCCACTATTTTACGCTACCCGGATTTACTTGGGATGCTATGTTAAAGTTTACGAAACAGGAGTTAGAACTTCTTACTGATATGGATATGTTTTTGTTTGTAGAGCGAGGCATTCGAGGTGGTCTCAGTCAAGTCTGCTCTAAAAGAAGGGTTCATGCAAACAATAAATATATGTTGAATTATAATCCTGCAAAACCGGAAAACTATTTAATGTATTTTGATGTCAACAATCAGTATGGTTGGGCTATGAGTCAAGCTCTTCCATATGGAGAATTTGAGTGGGTGGATTCAAATATTGATGTCACTACAATTGCTGATGATAATAATGTAGGTTACATGCTTGAAGTTGATTTAGAGTATCCACATGATTTACATGATAAGCATAAAGATATACCTTTCTGTCCAGAACATATCAACCCTAAGACTATGAAGCCTCCTGCAAAGTTAAAAGAGAGTACTAAACTTATGGCTACACTTTATAATAAAGAGAAATATATCATACACTATCGATCACTAAAACAAGCTTTAGAACATGGCTTGAAATTAACGAAAATACACAGAGTATTAAAATTTAAACAGTCTCCTTGGTTGAAACCGTATATTGATTTAAATACGGAGCTTAGAAAAAAAGCTAAAAACGAATTTGAGAAGAATTTATTCAAATTAATGAACAATGCTGTTTTCGGTAAAACTATGGAGAATGTAAGAAAAAGGGTTGATGTAAAACTTCTTACCGAATGGGAGGGTCGTTATGGAGCTCAATCATATATATCTAAGCCTGAATTTAAGAATTGTATAATATTTGACGAAAATTTGGTGGCGATAGAGATGAAAAAAATTGAGGTTTATCTAAATAAACCTATATATGTAGGGCAAACAATTTTGGATCTTGCAAAGACTACAATATATAGCTTTCAATATGATTATTTACAAACACGATTTGGAGAAAACTGCTCTACTTGCTACAGTGATACAGATTCCGTTTTATTAGAGATACGAGGAAAAGATCCTTATCAAATTATAAAGAATGATTGTGAGAAATACTTTGATACTTCAGACTATCCTACAAATAATGTGTATGGAATACCGCAACTAAATAAGAAAGTTTTAGGTATGATGAAAGATGAAAATAATGGATGCATTATGACTGATTATGTAGGACTGAGATCAAAATTATATACTATGAAAGTGGCCATCTCAGAAGATGAGGTGCAAAAACTGAGGGCAAAATTAAAAGACGAAGAATATGATGATGATGAGATTGAAAAAAATGTTATGAATTATGGTGTAACCAAAAAAGCAAAGGGGGTTAAAATGTCGATAGTAAAAAATAGTATAACTTTTAATGACTATATTGAATGTTTAGAAACATCTAGAAGTAAGACCACTTCACAGAATCTCATACAATCGAAACATCATAAAGTCTTTTCAATAGAACAAAAGAAAATTGCTCTCAGCTCTGATGATGATAAAAGATATCTGATACCAGGGAAAGATGAGACATTACCATGGGGGCATTACTCTATTAACCCTAAAATAAATGTTTATGATGATGATCAAGTAATGGATTGTTTATAGAGTTCAAAATTATTATTTTAAATTTAAATTATTTACATAAAATTGTTTTCTTTTTTTTTTATCATAATTTAGTATAATTGTAATATAATAAAACTACTTGTTTTATATAAATTAGTATGTATAAGCGTGTCTGATATTATGAAGTTTGATCAAATTGGATAGAAATTTACGTACGACTATGGATTAAAAATGAAGATGGAATATATAAAATGCAGTCTGATAATAGATGAGAGATATATGGATAAAATAATTCTACAAACTGTTTTGAAAATATTTTTAAGACCAAATTGGATAGAAATTTACGTTCGACTATGTATTAAAAGATGAAGATGTAATATATAAAATGCATTCTGATAATGGATGAGAGATATATGGATGAAATAATTCTACAAACTGTTTTGACAATAATATAAATTTTTTGAGTTGGATATTATATAGGTGAGTCTAAAAGTTACTTTAATAATTTTTTATTATAATAATGTTTTTTCTTATATATGATTTTAGATCGATTTCAAACAGATGGGAATAATATTTAATCAATCCGGAATCAATCAAAATTTTTATATAAACCTATCATATAGATAAGAAGATTAAAAGTGATTGTTTAAAAGGAGAAATATTAGATTGAAACCCCACTTATCCAGCCTTAAAGCTTAATATAAAACGAAACTTTTATACAAATTTTCAGTTTCATAGAAGGCATCATGAGAATAGCACTTGTAGATATTCAAGGAATTATCTTTGAGGATATATTTTATCCGAAAGAATTGTCTATACTGATTGGAAAACATATTACTAGTTTTCTGTTTAAACCACCAGTACCCTTCCACACATTGAGTTCTAAGGATAAGAGAACTAATAATTATGTTGAAAAATATGTTCATGGAATAAAATACGACTCTGGTGATATTGAATATAATGAAATTAATAACATACTGGAAAAATATTTATTAAATTCAGCAGACTGCATATACGTCAGAGGTAGTCAAAAACTAAATTTTTTAGAAACCAAATGTCGAGAACTTGGAATTTCGACAAATATTTACGATGTTACAAAATATGATGGAACCCCCTGTTGTACTGACGTCTTTCAACCTGTATTCACTCAATGTTTCAACCACGCTTATGGAAAATATATGTGTACTCAACATAATGTAAATTGTTTAAATAATTGGTTAAAAAATGTTGTCTTACCATTTTAAATATATATTTTTTAATAAAACAAACTTCTTATTATTATATTTTTTTATTCTTTAATCCTATAATCACCCTAATGATTTTTAATAGTGGTATAATGCTTATCAATATATTACTCTTAATATTAATTATTTCAAACATGGCTACTCAATATCAAATTATGGGTGGGGTTTATTAAATATTTATCAATTATATATTTTTATTATAATGTAATTATTTCATAATAATAGTTGTGGGGCTAATTAAATAATCATCAATCAGAACGAAGCAATGGGGGTAGTAAACATCAAAAAATAATTAAATAAATACAAAATGGGTGGGGTTTATTAAATAATAAACAATCGGAAGCGGATAATGGGGCACTTGTAATTAAGTAATTAAGGGTCGGAGATTGTCAACCAATCAGAATCAAGCAATGGGGCATTTGTGACAAAAGTTGGTAGCACTGTAAAGTTGGTAGCATGTAAAGTTGGTACGATGACAGCGAAGTGCGAAAAAAAATTCAAAAATATACAAAAAGAAGAATTGGCTGCTTGCGTCGAATGTAAAAGGTCAAAAGTTGGTAGCACTGTAAAGTTGGTAGCATGTAAAGTTGGTAGGATGTCAGTAAAGCGCGAAAAAATTCGAAAATATACAAAAAGAAGAAAAGAGGGTTGGCTGCTTGCGCCAAACGTCAAAGGCCACTCGAAAATTGACAGTTGTCTGCTAGCAGTCAACCAATCAGAACCAAGCAATGGGGGATTTCTAATTATTAAGTAATTAAGGATTGGAGATTGTCAACCAATCAGAACGAAGCAATGGGGCATTTCTAATTATTAAGTAATTAAGGGTCGGAGATTGTCAACCAATCAGAACCAAGCAATGGGGCATTTCTAATTATTAAGTAATTAAGGGTCGGAGATTGTCAACCAATCAGAACCAAGCAATGGGGCACTAGTAATTAACAAGTCATTAATAATAATTAAGAGGCGGAGTCAGGCAGCCAATCAGAACGAAGCAATGGGGCACTAGTAATTAACAAGTCATTAATAAGCAATTAAAGGGCGGAGTCTGTCAGCCAATCAGAACCAAGCAATCAGGTTAAAAGTGAAAGTGGGTGGGGCCGGGTGGGGCTATGACGTCAGACGACCTTGAACGGTAACAAAATTCGCTTTTCGGACCTTCATAAGAAAAAGCATGGGATTTTGGGCTCGTTCTCTTGTAGGTCCTTTACTAGCGTTTTTTTGACAGTCTTATAACTAAAGTAATTAAAAATGATTTGGTCCCATGCTGTTAATATGATCCAAATATAAAACCTGGATTTGTGCGTGGGTTAGAATTCCTAATCCTAAGCACAGAATGCTGCGACATGATATAAGTATAAATCAGCCCATAGAAGGGTAAAAACAAACTACAGACGCAGTGTTTTGCTCTATTAGAGCTCATCAGTCAGTCAGAAATTCAAATGATCAACAAATCGTTAACAGTCCATCATTTTTGATGATCATTTCCTTAACTGGGCAATAATGAGTTATATCTCCAAATTTAACTTTGTTAGAAACTTTTTAGTAGACGAAAATTATATTTTTTTCTAATACAAGCATAAAGTGTTTTACTAAAAATTTTCCCAACTGACTTATTGACCACATTTATATTGTTTTTGTTGAATAAGAAGTTTGGATGGGTTAAAAGAGGGACATTTCCAATATTCGACAGTATGTCCGAGATATTGGCTGTTTATATTTGTTGACGAAACGTGTTTCAACTCTCAAGCAGTTGCCAAAGTATGGTTAAATAACAGAAATTGAATTTTGGTTGATAGAGAAGAGGTTTCAAGTCTCTCCAACCGGATATTGACAAGGATAGCGGCAGATCTTCGACATAAATAAGATAAAGAAAATGAATATCGGAAATGGGAGATACAGAAAGATCTATTGATGAGAGGAAGGGTCATTGGGGAGAAAGAAAAAATAAAGGAATGCTCTATTTACTTTTCTTTGGATCTCGACTATCGCAGCGTATTCTAACACATGTGCGTACACATATTTTTTTACTTTAAATCCAATTTATTTAAAAATCTGAAATTTAGACAATATACAAACAAGAAAATGGCATTAAACAGAAATAAAAAATGTGACATGCAACAAGAATCGAACCAGCAAACTTTACCTATAGCTGGTAACGCCAATTATTTGTACTTCTGGTGGTCGTTTAACAAATCTAAAAACGATCATTAAAAATTATGACTTCTGCAACAATTCCTATACTTTATTGGCTTTCTGTAGCATCTGCAAAAAGTCCTTAATTCTTCTATCTACTTTTTACCTTCTTGTAGAAATTTAAGGAGGTCTTTAAACACATATCTTTCTTCTTTGTTTGTTAAAAGTTACTTTTTTAGCCTCTGGTAGAACTTCCTAAGGCTCCTTAAAAGTCGGCGTTAGTTTATTGGCTTCTTTTAGAAACTCTATCCGTTTCTTCAACAATTCTTTGAATCCTTAAACATTCCTTTTACTATTTTATCTCCTAGTAAAAACTTACTTCCTTTTACTCATTGCCTACTTTTAGAATAGTTAACGGCTCTTTAAACATTATTTTTTTATTTTTAGCCTTAGGTGGAATTTATGAGGGTCCTTAAAAACAAACATTAGTTTATTGGATTATTTTAAAACCATCAGAGGATCCTTCAACATTTTTTCCATTTTAGATTTTTTGTAGAACTTCCTTAAACAATGTTTTCCCTTTTTCCTCTTCTTGTAGAAACTTTAGAAGCTCTTTTATCACTATTCTTACTCTCCTACCTTCTTACCGAACACTTATAGATCCTATAAATTTCACTTTCAAGTGTCTTCTGGATCTGGAAATTTGGGGAGAGACGAGCTAGTGCTTAGCCAGCACTGAGGCCACATATGACCCATTGTGCATCCTCCCGTATTGTAGGGATATCCTCACCTCAGGCTGTCACCAGGCCTAGTGATTTAAAATAGGTGATGAGGCTCCCGAGGGGGATCTCCCTGACATCGGCTGGTGTAAGCCAATACTCGCCCAACACGGATCTTCTGATTTCAGAAAAAGCAGAGCAGGCATACATAATGTGTTCTACTGTTTCCTCTTCTTGTTCGCAGCCTCTGCATAGCGGCGATTCTGTTAATTTCATCCTAAAGAGATGTTGTCGCAATTGGCTGTGACCTGTCAAGATTTCCACAGCTGTTCGGAGATTTTATCTGGTCAATGCCTTAATTTTTTTTGCTGTTTCCTCGCCAGAATGAGGTAATAACTCTTTGGCCAGTCTACAGTTCGTAGTTTCATCCCAGCACTGTATAAATTTTTGGTGAGAGTGCTGTTTGATAAGGTCCACGACTGCGGACAATGTTAGCTTGGTAGATGGGCGAGGGCTAACATATTTGTAGCCCTCAGCCCTCCTTGCTAAATTGTTCGCAATGCGGTTGCCGTTAGAGTTCCCATGTCCATTGATCCAGCTGAGAGTGACCACGTTATTCTGGCTGGCCTCAGTTAGAGATTGGTGACATTCTAGTACTAAACTTGAAGTGAAACGTGGTCTATTCAAGGTCAGTAGTGCTTGTCGGCAGTCTGTGTATATATTTATATTCCTGCCTGTGATGTCCCTATTGATTAATTCCTGAGGTTTCTTTAACAAGTCTTGTAGTTTGTTGACTTTTTTAGAATCTCCAAAAGATCTTTAAACATTCCTTTTTACCTTTTCCTTTTGTTGTAGAAACTTTGGAAGCACTATGAAAGCCATTCTTACTCTCTAACTTTCTTAAAGGTCCTAAACACTTCACTTTTTGATTTTTTTATCTTTAGGTAGATTTTCCTGAGGCTATTCAAACATCTGCGTTAATTTTTTGGTTTATTTTAGAAACTGCAGAGGTTTTTTAACAACTCTATTACTTTGTTGACTTTTCAGAATCTCCAAGAGATCTTTAAACATTCCTTTCACTTTTTCTTTTTCTCGTAGAAACTTTAAAAGCATTTTGAACGCCATTTTTACTTCCTTACGTTCTTATCAAACACTTAGAGGCCTTATAAAGTTAATTTTTTGGTTTTTAGCCTTAAATAGAGTTTCCTAAGGTTCTTTAACAACCTGCGGCATTTTTTGGCTTATTTTAGTAACTGCAAAGGTTTTTTAACAACTCTATTACTTTTTTAACGTTTTCAGAATCATCAAAAGGTCGTTAAACATTTCTTTTACCTTTTCCTCTTCTTGTAGAAACTTTAGAAGCTGTTCTTGCTCCCTTACCTTTTTATAGAACACTTAGAGGCTCTATAATTTTCAATTTTTGGTTTTTTAGCCTTACATAGAGTTTGCTGAGGCTCTTTAATAACTTCCGTTAGTTTTTGGCTCGTTTTAGAAACTCCATAGGTTTCTTCAACAATTCTTTTACTTTGTTGACTTTTTCAGAATCTCCAAAAGATCTTTAAACATTCCCTTTATATTTTCCTCTTCTTATGGAAATTGTATAAGCTCTTCGAACGCCATTCTTACTTCCTTACCTTCTTATATAAATTTTTAGCCTAAGATAGAGTTTCCTGGGGCTATTTAAAAACCTTAGTTAGCTTTTGGTTTGTTTTAGAAACAGCAGAGGTTTTTTAACAATTCTTTTAGATTGTGGACTTTTTAGAATCCCCAATGACGTGAACAGATGACATTGACTGATTATTTTGACAGATGACATGAACAGATTACTTCAATAGATGACATGGACATGGACAGATGACATCGAAAGATGATATTGAAAGATGACATCGAAAGATGACATCCACAGATGACAGGAACACACACACACACAATGCCAAACAAAAACCAAATTTAAGAAACAAACAATGCGAGTAGTACGCTTCGAACAACAGATGAGTACAAAAGATGATGTTGATAGAAAACGTTGCCAAACGACATTATCATTGACATTGATATTCCTTTTTTTCCTCTTCTTGTAAAAACTTTAAAAGCTCTTTTAACGTCATTCTTACTTCCTTATCTTCTTATCGAATTCTTAGAAGCCTTATAAACTTCATTTTTTTGGTTTTATAGCCTTAGGTAAAGTTTCCTGAAGCTATTTAAAAACCTGTCTTAGTTTTTGGCATGTTTTAGAATCTGCAGAGCTTCTTTAACACTGTGTTAACTTTTTCAGAACCTCTGAAAGATTTTTAAACATCTTTTTTACGTTCTTCTCTTCTTGAAGGTTTTTAAAGCGTAACATTTTTTTAGCTTCTTAAAGAATTTAAGGCTTCTTAGCTTATTAGCCTATTTTCGAAATTCTAGAGATATTTTTAATAATTCTTTGTTCTTTTATCAATGACAAGAGTGATGTTGAGGAAATTTCTAGTATTCAAGAAACAATGAAAAAGATATAAGACAAAACTGTACCAATATCTTCTGTTAGTAAATAGTAGTTTTCCGGATGGTTAAATTTAAAATTAATTTCGTCAAGTTACTTTTTGTAATTAAATCTTTGAGGTAAATTTCTAAAACGGAGCCAATATAAAGCAGTAGATGTTCTTTTGACATGGTAATGATGTTGTCCGCAATAGAACCGGGTCAATGGGGGTAAAGCGGGTGGTCTTATATAACTAATCAAGATCCAACTAGAGTCTGCCCATGAATATTTACCAGCTAATTCGGTATTGCCGAGATAATGACTGTGTCTGATCAGTTTCTAGGGATCGGCCGTCGTTGGCAATGCAGGGCTGATTATGCCGCCCCCAGTTGTGTCGACCACCTCGCCGTAGCCTTCAGATGTCAATTCGTTATTGCGTTGATCGTCTTATCGCGCTTAGGGAATTGCTCGTGTTTGCTAGTTTTTTCTACCTACTGTTGTCTTAAATTTAATTTTAATCATCTCCGATAGGGTAATTTATATTAAAAAAAAAAGAGTGTGCGTGTAACCTTTACGCGCGATTAAAGTAAAACTTGTTGACGTACGTATCGGAAAATAAATATTTAATTACAATTCAATTATATTTATTGTCTATATACTTTACAAAAAATGAGATGTTATATTTATATTATTCATTAGAAATAGGAATTTGAAAGTTATCATTATTTTTTATATATGAAATAATAGGTTTATGATAACTAAAATGTGAAACATATATTTTACTCTCTAAATACCAATAATGTATTTGAAACCGTTTGAAAATTTTGAAAATTTCATAAATAAATTTTGAAAATTTAAGCTCCTCCCATAGCTGAAATCACACCGTTACTTCCATCAGAATCTTCCGTTAGAATCTAACGTTAGAGTTACCCCTAGTCGCGCCTAAAGAATTTTGCTTCAATTAATAGGTAAACAATATTAAAAATATACACAATTACGTTTAGAATGTGTGATTTTGTAGCTGTATCTACCTTATTGTAATACAACACAACACAAGAGCCTTCGATAGTTAGATAACCATTTCATTTTGTAGCATTTTATAGCATATTCCATAAAATTTAAAACCCTGAGTTGAGTTTGTTTTCTTCAGTTCTACGAAGGATCTGTTATTGCTGGTAAAAGATCAGCCATCTTGACTAGTGGTTTTATGGCCTTTATGGCTACCTAACCAATCTAAAATAAGTATAAGCAAGTGTTAAACATTTCGAATATTATTATTTTATGAACAAAAATGTGCAACATGCTTCTTTACTTAACGTAAAGCTTCCTTATAAACAATTATTTACTATCATAATATGTATGTATGTATGTATATAATCTTACTTAATCAAATCATAATGAATGTCGCTGTCTCGTCTTTTTTCATTTTCATTTTTCTTTAAATCTTTCTGGCGCTTATAATATGCACTTTGACGTTCACAATTTCTTTTTCTTTTTAGCTCTTTAAGTCTATAAAACGAAAATAGCTAGGTATAAATAATAGGTATAAATAATTAGGTATAAATAGTGTAATTACACACCAAAAATAAAATTTATGCATATAGAGTACCTACTCACTCATTTTCATTCAATTTTTTTTATCACTTTCTTCATTAATAAATCCACTTTGTTTATTCATATTTAAAACAAACACTTTATACACAAATTTAAACTATTTACCACCAATGTATTTTGGTTGTCAAGCTGTCAATTCATACAATTACAGATTTAATTTTATTTAATATAGTAGGCGGAATCGTGTTAGGTATTTTGTATCAGGTTTTGTTTCCGGTACGCGGTACATTAGAATGACGTCACGTCCGTTAGAATTACTGAGTTACCCCTAGTCGCGGCTAAAGAAGTTTTACTTTAAAGATCCAGTTTATATGATTTTTTTCTTGTTCTAGCGATTGTTTTCCATGTTTTTTGTTCTGTTTTTGTTGATTTTATCATACCTATTTTTCGTCTGTTAATAAGAAAGTTTTTATATTTATATAAGTTGATGGTAGCTGAATTGGATAAGCGTCTAATTGTGACAGTTCTGTTGGGTTATCGTAATGGGATCGATTACGCTAGAGACAAGTTTGTTTTATGTTTTTTTTTATATTATATATTATATATTATATATTTATATATTATAACATATTATATAACTTGCTCAGTATTTAATTTATAAGTATATATGCTATAATTCAAAATTTTTCTTTTTTTATTAAATTTAAACTTTTTTATAAGAAATTTTAATTAAGGTTAATGACTTTTATATAAGATTCTAAATATGGATTTTATATTGCCCGTACTACTCTTTCCTCAGAGCAGAGTTCAAAATTTAGGCAAATTAATTATTGAATTTTTACTCTTAATTTTATTATAAATGTACTTTTAATTTTAATTTAATTTTAATACCTTATTTGGAACGCCAATGGTAAGTAAAGACGAGTGGATTATTGATTTTTAACTGAATACTTAACCTTAAAAATTCTAATTTAATATTTAGAGACTGTGAAAGGGGAAAAGTAATTGTTTCAATGAAATTCTTAAGTGAAAATAAGAAATTCTAAATGTTCTTAAGTCTAGTGATGTGCAAAGTTAATTTTTAAATGAAAGTGAAAATGAATATAGTTTATACCACACAAGAAATTAAAACACACAATTATTTATTTTTATACTAAAATACCGTATAACTGCTGCTAATTCAATTTTCCACGTCTCCTACCATATAAGAACTGCTCTAACCATATAAATGAAGAATTTTCTTCAATTCTTGAGAAAAACTGCTATATTCAAAACTAGTAGGTATTTATTTCAATATTTCTCTTCTTAACCTGATAATTTAATTTTCTTAGCAATGACAAATATTCTTTCTAGTACAATATCTGTTCTCTTCGACCTTTTCAATCTTTTAAAATAACTTTAAATAATCTTTCTTTTTACCAAACTCGTACAAATCCTTCTATTCAACTTTAGTACCAATATTCTATTATTCAAATCTCTTTTAACTTATTATTTTATCAAAAAACTCAATTTTAATACTACAAAACATTTATTACAACCATTCTCTTCAAAAGATCAAGGGAAAGAGCAAACAATCTCCAAAATCAACAAACTAACAAAAGTATCACGGGTTAAAATTCGCTCTAGTTATAACTAATTTCTTACCTTATAAATTCTTCATTACTAAGGGTTAAATCGTGTCAGGTACAAGTTGATTTAAGTTCGATTATAGTTAATCGCCAACTATTGTTTATTATTCTGGCCATAATTGTTACTAATATAGTTTTGAAAGTTTATTTATTAAATTCAGACATTAATGTTTTGTTTACTATGAGCACAGGTGGTAGGAACTTCTTTTTCTGATGGCATAACTCGACATATTGTGGTCTACAGCCAGGTGTTCTGTTATATTGTCATCTAGCATATTAAGATTGAATATGAACGAGAAATTGAGTAATACTGAGATTTTTGGTGTTATCTTGATAAGTAAAAAAAAGATTAGTTGTATCGAACGACCACTGTTTGTTTGTAATCTGTTAGCTGTCGACTGTTCGGTTTTTGTCCTTACAGTGGTAGAGTCCATTTTTCCGAGTCTGTCAAATTTTATCAGGAATAAGTCATCCCTCGCTCTTTTCGTTTTCTGCTTTTAACTAAGAAGGTTGTTGTGTACAAGCCAGAAGATTTTTGGGTTTAAGTTTTAATCTCGGTACATCCGGGTCAATTAATTTTGGATTTATGAAACTAAACCTCATTTTTCCATTTTGAATCGTAGTGGAGTGATCCCTGTTGTTGTTTTTGGGACAGATTCTTTGGAAAACCGCGTGGTCGGATTTTTGTTAAATCTTCGGTTATAGTTCACGGAACAGACAGGGAATTATTGGTTAATTCAATACCGTTCAGGCAGCGAATTGTGGTTAGAATCCCCTATTGGTGCAGTTAGCAACGAGTATATTGTTTCACCCGTTTACCAGCCAGGTGTGTCACGATTTTAAAGGAAAAAACCCTATTACAATAGGGTCCTAGATACAGGCTAAAATCCTAGTTACAGGCTTAAGTCCTAGACATAGGCTGAAGTCCTAGATACAGGCTCTAATTTTGGTGCAGTCCTGATTCTTGGTACGAGCTTAAGTTATTTGTGGTTGGTGCAAGCCTATTTGTTTCTGGGAACAGGCTTGATTTTTGGTATCGGCCTAAGTATTGGTGAAGCCAAGGACTGCAAGAAATCGTATCTGGATTAACAGATAAGCCATTATTAGATTAAGTCGTGACTATAGTTTTTAGTTAAAATTTATTTTTCTTCTTGTATTGCGTGTGATCACACATATTAGTTAATTTTATTTCGATTAGGTACTCTTAAATATTTTTTTTTGATAACATTGTCAAGCGCGAGTTTGATAGTAGTGTAAATTCTTTACTTTTTTTTTATTAAAGAAGGGTCTAGTTGACATTTTGTTTTATTTAGCTCACTTTATCGTTATTTTTTTTTCATTTCAATTAACACTGATTAATATTCTAAATTTATTTAATTATCTCCAGTGGGAAAGGTCAGTGCCTGGAACAACAGGGGTTTCCGATTTTAACCGTTTAAATCGGTGGCGCACTCACTTTTATTTTGGTACTTACCCTCTACGGCTGAGCTGGGCACTAATTTGCCAGTAGAGAAACCACTTACCGATCTCAGCTGGAGTTGAACTTCAATTGGAAGTATTTGATTAATTTTTCAAAATTTATTTTTCTTATTTCTATTATTTTCAATTCATTTCACTAAAAGTAAGTGGCAAAAGCCTATCACTAACAATCTAAATCCTACATAAATTTTTCCAAAACAAACTTGATTTACTACAAATAAAACAAATCAGCACTCCTAGATTGCTTATCTTAATTTTTTAACAATTTCTACAATCATACCTACTAGATTTATAACAAAAATTATAAATTTTATTTTCTATTATGTTTTAATATAAATTTGATTTTTTAGAATTTCTCAATTTCTTATTAATTTTATAAATGACACATATGAATATTATGAAAATAATATATATGGAAATTATGGAAGTAAAAATTTGTACACAATCTATTAAAAGTAAGTATTCAATTATTTAAATTATTTTAAACCAACGAATGTATTTTAATATTTAAGTTTTAATTAATCTTTCTTATTTTATTTTTCCTTTTTTTCAGGAATGAAGAGAATAATTTTTAATATACTGAAAAACGAAACTAAATTATACAAATTCCAAAGCTTTGCACTCTACCCTGGGATCAAGAATATTCTTTTTAATGATTTTATATTTAATTTTACAAATTATATATTGAGATGATATGAGGTAGTATGCTATAATTAATAAAATAAATTAAATAAAGTTATGATGAAGTAATTAAACGAGGACATTTTTTGATCTCAGGGTAGAATACAAAGCCATACATTCAGTATAAGTTTGTTCAATTTCTGTTAATATTTAAGTTTTTGTTTTCTTTCTTCTTTCCTGAAAAAGGAAATAAATATAAGTAGATAGAATATCAAATGTGATTTTTAAAACATCTATTTGTAAAAAAAAATAGCATATAGTTGTTTGTTATAGTTTAAATTTAAATGATTTTTCTTTGAAATAAAATAAGAAAATTAAATATTTAAAAATAAAAAAAAAATGATTTTATATAAATTTATAATTATACATATTGTTGTTTTATAATAATTTAAATTAAGGAATCATATTGAAATAGAATAAGAAAGTTGTGTGTGAAAATATCAATGCTAAAGACATATATTTTTTAAATAAGGAATAATTTTAATCATGTAGTAAATTAGAACTTACTTACGTTTACAATAATCTATATTGGAATTTCAAAGCATCATATTTGTTTTTATAGAATTGATTTTAATGAAAATGAAAAATCTTAAAATAGAAAAGTATTTTAGATTATAGTTTAATAAATATGTGATTTTAAGTTCATTTCAAAAGTAACAGGATTTTAAATATAAATAATTGTTTAAATCTGTATTAGAAATTAAGTATTCTGATTTGTAATTTATGTAAAAAATTATCAAGTAGGTAAAAGATACTAGATAGATAGGTAGTCGAAGTTTGTTGGATTTTTCAATTGTCAGTTGTTGATTTTGTAATCGCTCTCTTGTTTTTTGGTTGTTGAAGAGGAAAGACGTATTAAATTTTGTTCTGTTTTAAAAATTGAGTTTTTATTAAAAAAGATAGAAATAATAAAGTATAATTGATATAAAAGAATAGCGAATATAAAGAAGAAGTAATTGAGTACATATGGTAAGCAGAAAATTAGATTTATATAAAAATAAAGTCCAGAAATATTCTGCAGATTGTACGAGACACTTTATAAGTAAATTTAGAAGAGAATTGTAGCAGATAATAAGTTAAAGTACTTGAATTTACTTACCATTAGAGCAGTAGATAGAGTTAGCTGATTATCCAGAGATTTTTGTTGAAATTTTTAATGGTTATGGAGATAATCATATTTAAATCCAGGCTTGGAGTCATCTAAATGTTAAAGAAGTTCTACGAGAAACTGGTATAAGTTCTTTCTTTATTAACAATAAAAAACTTTTTGTGTTTTATTCTTAATATTGTATGAACATTTTCACTATTTCACTAATCACTATTTCCTTAGTATATAAGTTTATTTCTGTTGTTTCAAATTGTAATAATTATCAGATTTTTTCATTTTCATTTTGTTTAATAAGTCAAGTTTTTAAACAGTCGTTTAATTTTCAATTGCTTGTAAAAAAAGTTAGGTTATAGGTTTCTTCTCTTTCTAAATTCGCAACGAACTCATATCATTTGGTACATAAGAGTAGTAAATTTTTATGTTTATACAATAGTATATAATTAATTCAAACTAGCATTGAATTCTGCCTATGAGAAAAGAGTCAGTGTCGGGTAAATAAATAAATAAATAAATTAATATAATATAAATTCATAAAATTGAAATCATAAAAACTAATTTGCCTACATAAAAATTTTAAATAAAATTTAACGTTTAAAATTTATAAACTACAAGGCAAATTTTATTTATAGCATAATAACTTATATATTATAATTCCTAGCAAGTTATATATGTTATAATATATATCATAGAATCATATTTCATCTTAATGTATTAGTAATATGACCTATAAATCAGTAAAAAAAACTTTCAACGATAAAAAGTTCTTTTTATAAATTGTGTCTATTTTTTTTAACAATGAGTAAACGTAAAATCTCCCTAATTCTGTTTATATGTAAAATCCGCATATTTTTTTTTCTATCCAAAATCAAATCATCGAATTTTCTTTCCTGTTAATCCTTCGACCGCGCATCAATTGTGTTTATGTGGCAACAAAGTTTTCCTTAACGGAATAAGGGCAAAAAGGGCTCTGAACACCTGCAAATAATATCCTTCCAACCTTCGTCTAGCCATTCCCTACAATATCTTCAAACTTCCATTAAAGAAATCCAGTTAAGGTTTATATAAGTTTTTCTGTTTTTCGCTTTATAGTCCAGTGCGTTACGATAATTTTTATTTTTTATAATTTTTTTTTTATAACTAATTATCTATTTAATCATTTTTTTCTTTCCTATTCACAAATTTTTTATGTCCACTTTTACAATTTCTTTCTTAATCTAATGTGTCAGAAACGTTGTAAGATAATCGATATAACTCTCTATCAACCTTTGACGTCTGGGTTGGATACATATTCGGTAGATGGCGATGTGTTTTGATTTCTAGATTATTTATCGCTAAAACTCGAGAATGGCTGGACCGATTTCGCTAATTTTGATCTTTAAATATTGTTAAGTAAGGTTTAAACGGTGAGAAACATAAATAGTAGGTACGGATAATAAAAATACGACAATTAAATATTCCAATACAAAATATGTATTTATTATATAGTTCTGTGAATTTGTAATGGATGGCGTTGTTTGATATCAGATACTCGGTAGATAGCGTTGTATTTTCGTTTTTTAATAAATAGAAAAAAGAGGAACTAAATTAAAATGAAAATAAGTTGGAAAAGAAAAATTTGTTGATATTATGACGACAAAGATCCTCAAGGTCTCTAGTGCGCAGTGTGGACCTCTTCTACTAGAGGTTTATGTTAATTCCATTCAAAAGTCATTGCATGGAGGTTCTCGGGTTCGTTGAAAACCAATATCATAAAAGGGGTGGTCCTCGAGTCCTTTGGTGCTCAGGATGGACATCGTGTCCTTGAGTTTTATATCAATTTCATTCAAAATCAGTCGAAAGTCATTACTTGGTGATTTTTGAGATCATTTAATACGTATGTGATGACGGCAAAGATCCTTGAGGTCCCTGGTGCCTAGGGTAAACCCCGAATTCTAGAGTTGTTTGGTACTTCCATTCGGAACTCATTACATGGGGTTTACCGGTTTTTTGAACACAAATATGACTACGGCGATGATCCTCCAGCTCCCTGGTGTTCAGGATGGACCGCGTATCCTTAAGTTTTATGTTAATTCCATTCGAAAGTCATTACATGAAAGTTTTCGGGTTCGCTGAAAACCAATATCATAACAGCGATGGTTTTCGAGCCCTTTGGTGCTCAGGATAGACATCGTGTCCTTTAGTTTTATGTTAATTTCATTCAAAATCAGTCGAAAGTCATTACTCTGCGATTTTTAAGGTCATTTAATAGGTATATGATGACGGCAAAGATCCTCGAAGTCTCTGGTGCCTAGGGTGAACCCCACCTTCTAGAGTTTTATATTACTTCCATTTGAAAGTCATTACATGGGTATTTTCAGGTTTGTTGAACACCAATATGACAACGGCAATGGTCCTCGAGTCCCCTGGCGTTCAGGATGGACATCGTGTCCTTGAGTTTTATGTGAATTTTATTCGAATTGAGTTAAAAGTTCGAAATCATTTAACAAGGATATGATGACGCAAAGGTCCTAGAGGTCCATGATGCTCAGTGTGAAACTCGTCTTCTAGTTTTATATTAATTTTATTTGAAATCAGTCGAAAGTCATTACTGGGGGTGGTTTCGAGATCATTAAACACAGATATGATGATGGTGATGGTTCTCGAGCTGATTTGTGTTTAGGATTGACCTAATCTTCTAGAGCTTAATCTAAATTCCATTCTTAAGTCATTACGTAGAGTTTTCGAAGTCGTTGAACACGAATATAATAACAGCGATGGTGCTCAAACAACCTGGTGCTCAGAGTGTACCCCGTCTACTAGAATTTTATGTGAATTCCATTCGAATAAGACAACGGCGATGGTCCTCTAGCCTTCAGGTGCTCAGCAAAGTTAAGTATGATCTTGCGTAAGCATAAAATTTTGACCGAGATAACATGTTCTTTAAAGATGTCTTTTATATAGAGTTCAACATTGACATTTCCATCAAAATCGAGCCTCTTCCAATGATCCATGGTCAATGTGACAACGGTGATGGTCCTCTAGCCTTCAGATGCTCAGGGACAAAAATATGATAACGGAGATGACCTTTGAGTGACCTGGTTCTTCGAGTGAACCTCGTCTCTTGGAGTTTTATGTTAGTTTCATTTGAAATCAGTCAAAAGTTTTCGGGGGTTTTTAAGTTTATTTACCATAGATATGAAATTAACATAAAATTTAGGGAGACTAGGTTCATCCTTAGCACCAGGAAGCTCAAGAACCATAGCCTTGATCATATACGTGATGGAGGACCATCGCCGTTATCATATACGTGTTCAACGACTTTAATGACTTTTAAATAGAATTAACATAAAACTCTAGGAGACGATGTTCGCCCTGAGCACCAGGAAGGTCGAGAACCCTCGCCGTCATCATATTCCTAATGAATGAGCTCAAAAACATTGCTAAGTAATAACATAAGACTCCAGTAGACGATGTTTACCTTGAGCACCAGGTATCTCGGTTTACTAGCTTAGGAGGAGTTCAGTGAGAAAGACATACACAGAAGAATTATATATCTATACGTCAATATATGTCAAGATGTTGTTTATGGAACCTATAGCATCTCCTATGTTTACTGTTAACTCATTTACTCTATACTTGTAATTAAAAATGCATTGACATATGAAATTTTATAGAAAATTTCCATCACGAAAGCAATAAAGGCATTTGCATGAAGAAAGGGCGATAGAAATTTATCTGAGCATTGGACCGATAAATCCGTGCGACTTTATTAGATATCTTCTAATTTATGGGGCTTGTCTCGAACCGCTACTACAAATAGCAGCGGCTGAACATCGCTTATAAAATATATCGTTGCAATGTGAAAGACTCCGATCCCAATATAACTTGTCACAAGGGGGTAATGGGGGGTTTCGAGCGGGGGGTGGTTGTTTCCGGAACGGTGCGAAACTTTGTTTTCATTAAGTTTACAATCGAAATTGCTTTACATAAATTAATGAAAGTGCTAATAAAAAAACTTCGCTGTATTGGCGACATCAAACAAGGACATGGAAAAGAACAGAGTTTGTTTAATATCCTGTGTTTGCGACAGTTTAAAACAGAGAAAGGTGATTAATTATATAACAAAAAATTAATGATTTTATTTTTATTTTACTATCTTTTAAATCATACAATGTAAACTGACGGCCCACAATAAGATAATTCAGTAGATGAGAAGATTTAACTAAAGGTATCGAGTGAAAGAAATCTTATGGAAAAAACTCTGATACACCAAATCGGTCGATTTAAATGAAATTACCATCAAGCTCATAAGAAGGAGGTTTACCCAGAGTACCAGGTAGCTCGACGATCATCGTCGTCATAATATTCGTGATAAAAGACCTTAAACACCCCCAAGTGACCTAACTAAAGATATTAAGTGAAAGAAGAAACTCTAATACACCAAAACGCTCGATTTAAATGAAATTACCATCAAACTCATGGAGAGGAGGTTCACTCTGAGTACCAGGTAGCTCAACGATCATCGTCGTCATAATATTCGTGATAAATGACCTTAAACACCCCCAAGTGACCTAACTAAAGGTATTAAGTGAAAGAAAAAACTCTAATACACCAAATCGGTCGATTTAAATGAAATTATCATCAAACTCATGGAGACGACGTTCACCGAGAGTACCAGGTAGCTCGACGATCATCGTCGTCATAATATTCGTGATAAATGACCTTAAACACCCCCCAAGTGACCTAACTAAAGATATTAAGTGAAAGAAGAACTTTGATACACCAAATCATACGATTTAAATGAAATTACCATCAAACTCATGGAGAGGGGGTTCACCCAGAGTACCAGGTAGCTCGACGATCATCGTCGTCATAATAATCGTGATAACTGACCTTAAACACCCCCAAGTGACCTAACTAAAGGTATTAAGTGAAAGAAGATACTCTGATACACCAAATCGGTCGATTTAAATGAAATTACCATCAAACTCATGGAGAGGAGGTTCACCCAGAGTACCAGGTAGCTCGACGATCATCGTCGTCATAATATTCGTGATAAATGACCTTAAACACCCCCAAGTGACCTAACTAAAGATATTAAGTGAAAGAAGAAACTCTGATACACCGAATCGGTCGATTTAAATGAAATTACCATTAAACTCATGGAGAGGAGGTTCACCCAGAGTACCAGGTAGATCGACGATCATCGTCGTCATAATATTCGTGATAAATGACCTTAAACACCCCCAAGTGACCTAACTAAAGATATTAAGTGAAAGAAGAAACTCTGATACACCGAATCGGTCGATTTAAATGAAATTACCATTAAACTCATGGAGAGGAGGTTCACCCAGAGTACCAGGTAGATCGACGATCATCGTCGGCATAATATTCGTGATAAATGACCTTCAAGTGACATAACTAAAGGTATTAAGTGAAAGAAGAAACTCTGATACACCAAATCGGTCGATTTAAATGAAATTACCATCAAACTCATGGAGAGGAGGTTCACCCAGAGTACCAGGTAGCTCGACGATCATCGTCGTCATAATATTCGTGATAAATGACCTTAAACAGCCCCAAGTGACCTAACTAAAGATATTAAGTGAAAGAAGAAACTCTGATACACCAAATCGGTCAATTTAAATGAAATTACCATCAAACTCATGGAGAGGAGGTTCACCCAGAGTACCAGGTAGCTCGACGATCATCGTCGTCATAATATTCGTGATAAATGACCTTAAACACCCCCACGTGACCTAACTAAAGATATTAAGTGAAAGAAGAAACTCTAATACACCAAATCGGTCGATTTAAATGAAATTACCATCAAACTCATGGAGAGGAGGTTCACCCAGAGTACCAGGTAGCTCGACGATCATCGTCGTCATAATATTCGTGATAAATGACCTTAAACACCCCCAAGTGACCTAACTAAAGATATTAAGTGAAAGAAGAAACTCTGGTACACCAAATCGGTCGATTTAAATGAAATTACCATCAAACTCATGGAGAGGAGGATCACCAAGAGTACCAGGTAGCTCGACGATCATCGTCCTTATAATATTCGTGATAAATGACCTTAAACACCCCCAAGTGACCTAACTAAAGATATTAAGTGAAAGAAGAAACTCTGATACACCAAATCGGTTGATTGGATGAGTGACAGAAAGATACTGAAATGTTAAAATAGCAAATGTATATAGGCATTGAAAACGACTTTGGAGACTTGCTGGTAAAGAAGTTAAGAATACGTTTGAAGACACTGAAAGTCATGAAACTTAAAAATGTCCTCAGTAACACTAACCTAAAAACCAGGGTTTTTAATTCTTGCATCCTCTCAGTGATGACTTTGGTATGGAGACAACTACGATGACTATAAAAGCCGCCAACAACCTTGGAATCACCGCTCACCGAAATGGAACTGGATAGGACATTCTGCCAGACCAGAGGATGCAAGATGGACCAAACACATTTTGAAGTGGAGACATAGATAGCATGAAAGAAGTGTAGATTGACCTCCCAAGAGATGGTTAGATAATATTAAGGAATTGCTATCAAATAGCAAAAGACGCGATAGAATGGAAATATCAAGGAGATGCTTACCTAAAGGAATGGACAGTCAAGGGCTGCTGAAAGAAAGAAGAAGAATAATTTTGATAAATTACCTATTTTCTCCTTCCCTAATGCTGGCTCCTCCATAACCATAATTTCTAGTTTTCTCCATAGTTTCCATTCGCGTACACTTCCCAAAGTTTCCCGGCTTACGTTCATTCCCGTTTCGTACGAATTTTCTTCTAGAATAATTTCCCAAATTTCCCTTACGCAAAGTTATACGATTAAAAAAAAATCATATAACAGCGTATCCAACAGCCTTGTCCAGATATACCCAAAAAATCTATAAATCTAAATATCAAATTGGGTTCATATAAATATCGACTAAACCTACCTCTCTTTATTGTATTCTGAGGAAATTGGTATAATTACCCCCCGATTTTCCGAATTCAAAAAATTACAAGTTTATAAGAAAAATTTCCCGAATTTTCCCGGTTTACGTTTCCTCTCGTTTGGTACAAATTTTCTTTCTTTTATCATTATCATAATTTTAATTATCGCGCGATTTACTTCTTTTTTTTACTGACTTATAGGTCAAAAAAGTTATAAAAATTTGTAATCAAGACTGAACAATGGAAACTAGATATTGGTTTTTCGTTCGTTGGTAAAAGTTTTTATTCGTTTTCTTTTTCAGTTTAATGAATATTGTAGAGTAAATATTGGATTTCGATTGAAAGTTTTTTTTTTTAACGCGAACCGAATAGAGACCAGAAAAGAGAAAAGGAAAACATCCGACAACTGCGTAGATTAGAAAACGAAAAGAAAAATGACCAGCGTCCAGAACGTGTAGCGCTTCATTCCGTAACGGAGAAACTTATCAAAGTTTGATGGCCGTGCTCGGGGCACTTCTAACTCAACTTTCTTGATAAAAGCACAAATAACTAAAACAAAACTTCGCCTCCATTCTTTTCCTTCCACTTTTCCTCGCTTCCGGCCACTGTCTGCAAACACCTGGATATATAAAACTTTCGTATTTTTAAGACATTTGCAGGCTCCTTTTATTTTATATACCTACACTGCTCCAAGAAATTAACGCACAACTTAATCTAGTTGAGAAAGTTTAGCTATTTTAAAACACTAAAAAAATATTTCATTATATTTTTAATATTTTAAAAGAACCCATGCTGTTAATGGTAAAAAAGTTATTGTCATGATTTTTGCAAGTGTTTCCATATTTGTCGCACAAATTCTGGGTGTGTCAATAAATAAACTTTTTTGTACCACGTTGTAACGATTGTATCGTTAGTTTTCGAACAATCCTTCCGGACTATAAATATTTTTAAATAATTTATTGTTACCGCGTTGATACGAGTGGGGACTGCTAGTTGGAAGGAGAGAATTGGTTTCGTAGTGAGTTTTTGATTTTATTTCGTCCATTTTATCGTTGAATTTTAAGTAATTCAGAGTTTCCGACTATCTTTGCCCTTCTGTTTCTGGTGAGTTCCATTTTGCCTTGGTTTTAAGTTTAATAGTTAAATTAATCCAAAATGCGGTGAATATAATATTTTATCTGTTTTACTAACATTTTAAATTTTCGAATACAATTGCTAATTCAATTCAAGGTCAGTTTTTGTGGTATTTTATTATTTATACATGAAAGGTAATTAATTTTTTCTCGAGATTTGGAGAGACTTAAGCGATTGTGTTCGAAAAATAGTATTTGAAAATTCGGAGTTTTGATTCCAATTTTATTGATAGGGTTATTGCCAACTAGAAGAAGGGCAACAAATTGCTATATAAAAACTACACGTTTTGACATCTTCCTGTGAGGCCGACGCAATTTTGCTGTACCTTTCCTGTTCGTTAGAAGATTTCGACAAGAGGTTCCTACTGGGATATTTCATTCCGTTGCAGTTCCGATCCCACTTCGTTAGAATATTTCGACAAGAGGTTCCTACAGGGATATTCCATTCCGTTGCCGTTCCGATCCCTCGTTGTTAGAAAAGCCGAAAAGAAATCCCTACAGGGGAATTCCATTTCCTTGCTGTTCCGAGTCCACTGCGTAGAAGCGTGGAAAATTCAGTCAAGAAGTCCCTCGAAAGGAACCATCCTTCTTACAGCACGCTCTTCAGGATCAAACTCCGTCAAAAGCCGCAGATCCAAACCAAGTTAAGAGATTTCATTAATTTTCATTACATTACTAACCAATTAGTAATAAACCATTTTAAACTGATCTATAGAATTTTATTTGTGTGTCTGTACTTCGCGCCCTTTAATACTTGTTTGGGGGGGGGGGGAATTAAGCAAAAACACAGAAGGAAAGCCATGACCCTCAGGAGCTAGCCTGGTGTACTTTTATGGTTACAACGTGTCTATGTAAATATTATGGTAATTTTATCACGTAGACCATTCTAACTGGTTTTACGGACTATTGGAAAGTTTTAAACGACAGGGTCGACTTATATATTAAAAGAAAACATTTAAAGATAAAGAATGTTGCAATTTTAGCTTCACAACGCACGTGGACATCAAATTAGCTTAGAAGATACTTTGAAGACTTGGAAATATTAATGTTGAAATCAACATGTTAAGCCCGATCAACATTTTTTGCTGATGTAAATAATGATCAACTAATATTAGTTAAACAACCTGCTTTCTAGTTCACTAGTCCCAAATTTCGTCTCTAGATGTCACAACAGGTACCACTGTTACTGAAATCTGTATTAAATGGTTCGAAACTTAGCTAAAGTGCGCCAAATTCGAAATTATCGCTGGCTTGAAGACTTGGCTGTATTTAGTGATGGAAATATTAATGTTGAAATCAACATGTTAAGCCCGATCATAATTGTTTGCTGATGTAAATAATGATCAACTAATATTAGTTAACCTGCTTTCTGGTTCACTATTCCCAAATTTTGCCACTAGATGTCACAACAGGTAACACTGTTATTTAAATCTGTGTTAAATGGTTCGAAACCTAGCTAAAGTGCGCCAAATTTGAATTTGAAGACTTGGCTGTATTAAATTATGGAAATATTAATTTTCAAATCAACATGTTATGCCCAGTCACAATTTTTTGCTGATGCAAATAATGCTAAACTAATAGTAGATAAACAACCTGCTTTCTGGTTCACTATTCCTAAATTTTGCCCTAGATGTCACAACAGGTACCACCGTTATTTAAATCTGACGAAACCTGGCTAAAGTGCACCAAATTCGAATTTACCGCTGGCTTGAAGACTTGGCTGTATTAAATGATGGAAATATTTATGTTGAAATCAACATGTTAAGCCCGATCAAATTTTTTTGCTGATGTAAATAATGATCAACTAATAGTAGTTAAATAACCTGCTTTCTAGTTCACTAGTCCCAAATTTCGCCTCTAGATGTCACAACAGGTACCACTGTTATTGAAATCTGTGTTAAATGGTTCGAAACTTAGCTAAAGTGCGCCAAATTTGAATTTGAAGACTTGGCTGTATTAAATTATGGAAATATTAATTTTGAAATCAACATGTTATGCTCGGTCAAAATTTTTTGTTGACGCAAATAATGCTCAACTAATAGTAGTTAAACAACCTGCTTTCTAGTTCACTTGTTCCAAATTTCGTCTCTAGATGTCACAACAGGTAGCACCGTTATTGAAATCTGTGTTAAATGGTTCGAAACTTTGCTAAAATGCGCCAAATTCCAATTTACAGCTTGTTAGGGGGCGCTAGCAGTCAACTGAAAACTCAAGTTTTGCAAATGGACAGAACACCTATCATTAGAACAGAATACCTGTTCTTCTGACACCCCTATTTACAAAATCTTTTTTTGAATTTGTAATTCCCTCGTATATCGAAAACTACAAAGGCTATGAAAAAATTAGTTTCATTTTGAAATTTATGAGAAAAAGATGAAAAACTAGCAAAATTTATTATATAAACAGTTTGTTTGTTTGTGTATTAATAATGAATTGAGAATTAAAACATTTCCAACTCATCTCCCTTGATTACATTTCCGATTCAGAAATTAATGTCCTTCGAGTGAAATGCAAAATCAGAAGCAATCTCAAGTTCTAAAAACGAAATTATTTCTCCCCATTCACTTTGTCCGCCGTAGTCGAAGAATCCAAATACTCAATCATTTGTGGAAATGATGTATTTTAATGTTACAAAGTTTTAATTCTCTGCAAGAGGGTGGATGTCATTGGAAATATCTTCAAATTTCCATTTAAATGTATTCGAGGTCCTTCGCTTTGGTCTTACAGACTCGAATTGCGACCGTTTTTATATCCCCGTCGAGAACAGTATCAAAAGTTAATTTGTGGTAAAATCTGAGAGGAACTGCCTGCCTGTTCGCCCTCTAATGATAATGATGGAAATGTGTTTTTTTCTAATTTTGCTCGCTGACATTGTATTTTTTCTTGTGTAACAAGACAAGGCCGAGTTATTGTCCTCTCTGGACCGAAAATTGCTCGTCCAAATTTAAATAAAATACCCTAATGCTACGAATAATTTAAATTTTAATTAAAACTGTATAATACACTCAAGTTTTATACCACAAACATTGGATTTATTCATATTGTAACATTTTTAAAGAAATTTTTTTTCTGGAGCGCTTGATGACTACAATATAGACATACAAACATAGGTTTTGTTCGGAGCAAATACGTCGTTTAAAAGAAGAAGTGAGAAATAATTTTAAGATATTTCAAACCATGTTTAAGCTAGTTACCTCTGAAAATGGTTAAAATTTAGACCTAATTTTTTATGTCACATAATGTCTTTAAAAACTGTGTAGAGGGAGGTCTCGATCAACTCACACAAAGCTTCACATTGGAAGCAGGTCACAGCTTCGCTAGACTATCAAGAGTGATCCAAATTTTGAAACAAATTTTAACTCCTAACAGGTCAAACATCGAAGACCCAGTCCCATCTAGAGCGAAATAGCCAAATCATTGAAACCCCTGAAGATAAATCCTCAATCTTCAAAAACCATTTTCAACAAGTCTACTTCCCTCCCCAAAACCTAAATTTCGATCATTAATTCAATCTGGAAACAGAACACACCTTTTACACCAACACAATACGCCCCTCCCCGATAAAGATCTTATTTCTAATTTTAGAATCCTTTACCCCCTTTCAAGAGTTCCACAAGAATTATTATTAGAATATTTACCCTATCTTTGCAAGAGATATTTGTCATCTACAAAATATCCAACTATACGGTGCAAGTGGTGCAACCCAATCAAAACCCAAACTATTATCATCGACATCCAAACCTCAGCCGACGAGAAAATCTCACCTTCGACCATATCAGCCTCTCACTATAGGAGGAACACCTCGTTCCTCAAGACCAGTTGACCTACTTGGGCATGCGATTCATTCGAACACTCAGGTGGGACACCTATGTCGAACTAACCATAAAATGAGAAGGTTCTCTGGGTGATAGACTCTCATTTTGGGGGAACAGCTCGTTTCTTAACACCAGGGGACCCACTTGTACTTACGATTTACAAGAACACTTAAGTGTGGCACTATCAATAAAATGAGAGGGCGCGCGTCCCTGCCAGGTGTTCTGGGTTGTAGACTCCAAAAACCTACTTCATACTTAACAAACTTTTATTCGACTTCTTCTTCGTGCCTTCGTGCTATGCTCTGGTCTTCCTTAGAGACTCCTCCATTCGCTTCTTGCTACAGAGAGAGTCATTCTCCGCTAAGCTAAAAACTCACACCACCTTTACCCAAGCCGCCTTGTCTACCCAAAATACAAAAATACTTCCTCTTACTTCTCGATTTCAGAAGCTATAGCAAAAATACGTCGCTCGGACCCTACAGGGAATCAACATCACCCCTCAGAGGACACTCCAAACCTACTGGAATGGAGGACTGTAAAGAACCTAAAGAATTCTGAAAATCAAAATCTCTTTTCCTGCTTAAGACTTCTCCAAACCGTATAAAGGGACCTTCATCGACAACCTTCTTGACGAAATTCCCCTTTCTTACAGGTAGAAACAGGACGATGACAGGAATACACAAAGAAATGAGCCCTTCACGAAGTTTTCTGTGGTTCCCTTTGTCATTGCCAAATATGAGGCCTCATGTCGGAGGAGACACGCCACAGCGTCAATCTTTCAAACCCACATTACACCACGTGGGATTACACAGATTCATACCAAAAAGATTATTTTTTACTTTTGACAGTTAAGGCACGTTCTAGGAACCGGGAAATACCGAAACAATCAGATAAACCACGAAACGATTACCGAATGACGCCGACGACTAATAGGGTCCTTAAACCTAGCATCCAATACCTACCAACCTCACACTCCTGTAAAACGATTATTCCTTGGTGTCTAATTAGAAATATTCTACTGATTCAGAAATCTCAAAAACACGTTTTTTGAATTTATATTTATATTCGAAAATCGTAGATAGGTATTAAATACAGTAAAAGTATCTAAATAGTATTAACGTTCGTATGTGATCGAAATTTCAGATATCTAGTAATCCCACATCCTTGTTTTAACTGGTGGTAAAGGTATATTGGTATTTTCAGAAAGTTGCGAGAAAGCCGAGCTTCAGGTTCAGAATTACGTTGGCGGGCAGGTGCGGGGTCGCCGCTTTTGTATATATTCCTCACCGCCCTTCTCCCTCTTACCTCCGCGATCCGACAAACACTCTTGGAAGAAAAGCACTTTCATAAATCTGGCGCGAGATATATGTGCTCACAATTTCCGGGATCCGGCCATTAAGCTACGCTGGAGCGAGAGCAGAGCGGTGTTAGATCCACCATTTCCCGTCTACTTTATTTGCTGTTTGATTTTCTCTTTATAATATTTAAAGTCATACCGGAACTTGAATCGGACACTTTCCACACCGAACTTAACATAATATTCCAAAAAAAAAACAACACCAAGAAACTGGTTTACTTATAGGTATTTATATCCAAGAATTTATTATAAATCAAGATTTACATATTGAACAACAATTACCTATAAAAAAGTAAGTATCTTGTCACGGGCTAAATTCTCGTTAGCGATAGATATTTTAATTTGTAAACATAATTGTTTTCTTACCTTATAATTTTCCATTATTAAAGGTTTACTCGAGTCAGGAACCGGTTGATTTAGTTCGATTATAGATAATCGCCAACTCTTGTTTATTATTCTAGCTATAATTGTTGCTAATAATGTTTTGAAAGTATATTAAATATACTCGGTCAGGTGAAAACGAAAGTGACAGTAATTTCAAAAAATAACATAACCACAGGAATTCATGATCTAAATTTAATAAATTTTATTAAATTTAGATCATGAATTCCTGTGGTTATGTTATTTTTTGAAATTACTGTCACTTTCGTTTTCACCTGACCGAGGTTCTTTCTTTTGTCGAAAACTCGACGTATTGTGGTCTACAGCCAGTGTTTCGTTATATTTCTATCTTGTATAGTAAAATTGAAAATGAATGAGGAATTAAGTAATGTTGTGATTTTCGTTGTTATCTTGATAAGATTAGTTGTATCAAACGACCACTGTTTGTTCGTAAATTGGTAGCTGAAGATCCTACGGTTATTGTCCCTATAGTAGTAGAGGCCATGTATTTTGAAGTATGTCAATCTCATGAATTGTAAAGCGTAGAGAGTAGAGAGTTCCTTCCTTTTGACTGTCAGCCATCGACTCGAATAGTTGGATTTACGAAACTAAACCTCAGTTTTTCCTATTGAATTGTGTTGGAGTTGGTTTACCTGTTATTTTGGTACAAATTCGTTGGAAAAAATCCTCGTGGAGGGATATTTAGTAAAATCTTCATCGGTAGGCCTCAGAACAGACAGTGGAATTTTTGTTAAATTCAAAACCGTTCAGGCAGCGAATTGTGGTAGAATTCTCGATTGGTGCAATTAGCAACGAGAATATTGTTCCTCCCGTTTACCAGCCAGGGGTGTCACGAGTTTAAAGAAACAAAACAACCCTATATAAATAGGGTCCTAGATACAGGTGTAAATCCTAGTTACGGGCTTAAGTCCTAGATATAGGCAGAATTTTGATTGCTGACCTGATACTTAGTACGAGCTTAAGTTATTGTGATTGGTGCAAGCCTATTGGTAATAGGACAGGCTTGATTTTTGGTACCGGCCTAAGTATTGGAGAAGCCAAGGACTGCGGAATCGTATTTAGATTAACAGATAAGCTATATTAGACTTAAGTCGTGACTTTAGTTTTTAGTTAAAAATCTATTTTTCTTGTTTTTTTTGTATTGCGTGTGATCACACATACTAGATAATATTCTTTTTAATATTACTCACATATTCTTTTTTTATAAATATCGATAGCGTTGTCAAGCACGAGGCTTGACAGTTGTGTAAATTCTTAATTTTTATGAAAGAAGGGTCTAGTTGATATTTTGTTTCATTTAGCTCACTTTATCGTTATTTTTTTTATTGTGCAATTCGATTAGTACTGTTTAATATTCAAAATTTATTTAATTATCTCTAGTGGGTAAGGTAGTGCCTGGAACAACAGGGCTTTCCGATTTTAGCCGTTTAAATAGAATAGAATAGAATAGAATAGAATAAATTTTTATTTATCACCAAAATAGAACTGTACAATGTACATACATGATACTACTAAAATTACAATCATATTACAAATAAATGGTAACAAATAAAGGACTACTCCACGATTATAGAAAAACCGATTCACAAGCATTCACTAAAAGTGCATGCTTGTGCGTAGCAGCCCAAGTAAACTAAAAACTATATTACTTTATACATATATATATATATTTTTTTAAATCAAACTTTGAAATGTTTTTTTTTTTTTTAAAGTGATTTAAATAGATAGTGTTGGTGTGTGGTGTGCGGCCGAGCACAAGAACCCCCCCTGCAAGTCCCAGAGCAAAACATTAAATTTAAACTAAATAGAATTGGTGTATTGCACAGACATCTAGTCATTTAAAACAAAAAAAAAAAAAAAAAAAAAAAAATTATTATTGCCCAATATTTTGCTGTTCTTGCAAGAGCATATTTTTAATATATTTTGAAAATCTAGGCAATGACAGAGATTTTGTTTCGTTTGGAATATCATTCCACATTTGAATTGCCAAAAAACTAAAAGATTTTTGAAAATTTGATGTTCGGTGTTGAGGAACTAAGTATGCATCTATAAACCGGGTGTGATGAGGATGGTCTCTGGAAATAAAAAGTTGATAGAGGTTTGGTGGTTGTTTGGTTTTTAGAATTCTATAAATAAAGGTGTACATATGTAATTTCCGTCGGTTAGACATAGATATAATAGAGTGACTATTTAAATTAGGGGTTATATGCTGTCGATAAGGAATGTTGTATGAAAAACGCACTCACTTACTTTTGGTACTTACCCTCTACGGCTGAGCTGGGCACTAATTTGCCAGTAGAGAAACCACTACCGAACTCAGCTGGAGTTGAATTTCAATTGGGAAGATTTGATTAACCTTTTGATTAGTTTTTCAAAATTTGATTTTATTTACACTAAAAATACTTGGCAATCTCTCTCACAACCAAGGTGGTAAGTAATGGTTTACTAGTATCCAATAGGATGTTGATCCATTCTTCTTGAGCCACAAGTGTAAGTTCCTGAAGGGTGCTAGGAGGATTGAGATTGCTTGTCTAATGGAATTCATGTCTGGTGAGTTTGCTGGCCACGGTCATCTATCTTCTCGTGCTATGAGGCCTAATATTATTATGGGAGATGGGGGCAGATTTCAACAGTTCTTAAACTTTGTGTTATATCTTAAAATTCTCTAGTTCTTAATCCTTTTACTGTTTCACAATGCTTAGTAAGACCACTAAGGTATAAAATCGCAGCATCATAATTATGAAGAAGAATATATAAGTTGTAGCCGCAACATCAATTTTAGTAGCAGTAGTCAAATGTTCAAAGATATCCGTCCAGAAGCTCTAAGAGCATCTATACTGGAGATATGTCTGAAATCACACAAATACATTATCTTCATTGTACTGATGAGGCGCAATACGCCGAAACCGGTCTACAAGTGATATCCTTACGAATTGCAAACTAAAATGGTTAGTTCTATCTTGCAGATATACTAACCCCGTTTAACTGTGAACTGTAATTCAATGTCCGTCGTGGCATATAGCCAGGGAAGTAGTTGTTGGTTCTTAGTAAACGGTCTATATGTTCTTTGATTTTCAAAGATTCTGTAAAACGTTATAATAGTATTACCTTTGACATCTATTTGATAAACGTTTTACTGAAATGACAATTGATTAGCAGGAAACTGTAAATCAAGTAGTTAATGAAATATTTTTTTTTGTGCAATTCAAGACCAACTAGTTGCGTATCACTATCCCATGAGACACTATATTTGTGAACATACTATATTTCTAAATCAATTTGATATAAAAAATCAAACTTTCTTTGGTAAATAAGTAATTTATTTCTTTTTATATAATTACATTGAAAATTCTAAATATCTATATCCGCTAAGTAAAAAATGCACCCATTTTTTATTTAGATATTGTGGGTACCTATCCAGTGAATTAAAACTCATGGAATTTTCAATTTATACCCGAAAGTAGTAGAAATAGGATAAATTTAATTGGAAAGTAGACTTAGAAGTTCAGAAGAATAAATAATATTTGGCAATGTTTTTGGTGTGTGTTCAGTTACGGTTTGATGTTCAAAATTTGGTACGACGTATGTTTTTTTGTCCATTTCTCTCATTTTATCTAATACTTCACTTTGTGTAGCTTCTGTCAAAAGTTTTGGAAATTCATGTACAGCTCCTTTAGATGATACTGTTGGAAGCTAAAAAAATAACAACAAGAGTTGTGGTTTGTTTCAAATCATGCATAATCTTAGCCAGATCGCAAATCCATTAAAATTTTGAAAATATCTAAATAAACAACTGAGATACTGTAATTTTTCTAAAAAACAAAACACGATCAACTTTTGTAAAAATTAAGTTATTGAGTTGCGGTTTGTTTTAAATGATAGATAATCTTATTTAGATCACAAACCTGTTAAAATTTTACTAAAATCTTAATAAACAATTAAGATACAGCAATTTTTCTAAAAAACAAAACACGATCAACTCTTTTTTAAACATTAAAATAGCAAGTTGCGGTTTGGTTTAAATGATAGATTATCTTATCCAGTACACAAATCTGTTAAAATTTTGCAAATATTTTAAAAAACAACCGAGATACAGGGATTTATCTTAAAAAACAAAACACAATCGATTTTTTAAAAATTGAGATAGCGGGTTGCGGTTTGTTAACTAACTAATTTCATGGTGTCGGTTTTTCGTAACGTTGTGCGCGCGCATCCTTAAAATTAAGGCTCAACATTGTTTCCTAAGGGGCCAAAAGAAGTATAATTTCCGTTTAAGTTTGATGAAATTTAGGTTAGATTGGAGTTAATAGTGGCTGGAGACGGGAGAGGATAACTTTCTTCTCAAACAGCCAGGCTACACTGCTGGCCTTAAAACAGTTTCGGGTTAGTTCCAAGCTGATCTGAGAGTGCATACAAAACCTCAATGAACTGGATAGACACAACAAGGTCTTCTTGGAGTAAATGCCAGGGCATAAGGGTTTTGAGGGCAATGAAATTGCGGCCAAGAAGGGAGTGGAGACACGATTCATTGGTCCAGAACCTGTACTGGGACTGCCTAGAGCCTGGGTAAGGACCAAAGTCAGGAACTAGAACTGGGAAGAGTCGACCAAACACTGAAGTAATACTGAAGGGCTGAGGCATTCAAAGCTGACGCTCAAAGGCTACTCCAAAAAACTGACGTCTGACATACTGAATCTTGGCAGGAGTGAGATAAGAGTACTGATGGGCCTGCTCACTGGGCATGGACCAGTCAGACTACACCTTCAAAGGATGGGGATTCTGAGACAGAAACCCACCTCGTGCCCACTGTGTGCCATGGAAGATGCGACGGCAACTCACATTCTATTTGAGTGTGAGGCTTTGGACCATAAACGGTTCCTCATCTTCGGTGACACGAACCCTGTAACCTATCACCACTTTGAGTGGACACAGGACTCAGATCTCTTATAACGGGTCATCCAAATCCTCAAGAACTTGGGACACCTGGATTTATGCCTACCTGAAGATCAGCGGTGATGGTGATCTTCAGCTGAACAAACTAGAGTCCTGCATGCATGGGGTGCATGCAAGGACTCTTGGTGCCGAACCTGGTCACAATATTCCCATAGGAAGCAGTGTTTAAAACATGGAGCTCTACAGAAGAGACCATGCCAGGTTTATTTAGATTAGATTAGAGTTAATAGTGATGATGAGGTATGTATGTGGTTTTAGGGGTAACAGATACACCTGCGACCTATAAGATCTATTGTGTCCCCCTTTTCTTGCTATAATTCTGATGATTCCTCAGACTTATAGCAGCTCTTCTAGTCCTATCTTCCTTAGAAAGTTTATGATATCATTGGGTTTTAAATTAGGTAGTTCTTCTCTTTCTATTTCGTATGACCCTAGGTATTTGACCCTAGAAGTACTTAATGCCATGCATTCTGAAAGTATGTGTATTGAGGTTTCATCCTCTACCTCACAGAATCTGCAGTTTGCTTCATCTACTAATCCTAGTTTCTTCATGTGTCCTCTTAATCGACAATGACCGGTTAGTATTCCTGTTATAATTCGGAGGTTTTTCTTACTCAGGTTAAGACAGCTGTGAGATCTCTTCTGGTTATAGTTTCCCAGGAGCGTCTTCGATTGTCTTAGTCCTTCTAGCTAGATCATTCCAGTACTTGGATTTTTCGCTATCCATTTTTTTCCTTAGTTTTTCTAAGATTGTACTACTGCTGATTCCACAGGATGGTTCTGGTCCCAGGTAAGGGGTTTCAGCTCCTTTTTTTGCCAGTTTGTCTGCTGTTTCATTTCCTTCTATTCCTACGTGTCCTGGAACCCATAGGAGGGTAACAGTGTTATTCTGTCCTAGTTCATTTAATTTGCCTAGGCATTCCCAGACCATCTTCGAACTGATTGTATCTGAGTTCAGAGCTTTGATGGCTGCTTGACTATCTGACATTATTACAATCTTCTGTCTACGATAGTTCGTTTCAATGTTAAATTCTATGGATCTTTCGATGGCACGAATTTCCGCTTGAAAGATGCTTGGGTACGTACCCAAGCTTTCTGAGTATTTGGTTCTAGGTCCAAACACCCCTACTCCTGTTCCTTTATCTGTCTTGGAGCCGTTTTGGCTTAGCCCCAATATGGTGTTTTCGTCCCATTCAGATTTGCTTCCCAATTTAGTGGTAAATTTTCTTACAAAGTTAAATTTCTTTGGCATATCATCTTGGGGCATTTCCCAAGTTTGATGATGAGGTTAAGCCTGCTTTCTTTTACATCTCCTTAAAAATGCAACTACTGAAATAGAGCCATGTTATGCTCTGGAGAGTTAACATTTTTTTAAAATTAAAAAAAATCGAATTTGGGGTTCATTAACTTAAATTTAGGTTGAGCTGGGGTTGATTAGGTTTAAGTTTGGGACCATAAATAGATATTTGTTGGGTTAAATGTAAACCTATGACACTAATTGCGACACCTTACGGAGGCGTCATAGTACTTAATTAAGTCAGAATTGCTCGTGTTAATATATAAGGTATTAATTGTGCCATCTAACGGTGGCAACCTAGTACTTAATTAAATAAGAATTACATTTATTTATTAAAATACCTCAACTGAAGATTCTGATGACTCTTCATCTTCTTTGAATAGTACATTATAAATGTTGTCGTAGTTTTTTTCAAAAAAATCTGCTAAAAATTCATGAATATATTTTTCTGGTCTATTTTTTAATATGACATCATACATAAGTCGCATTAAAACTTTAATTTCAGGATGTTCTTTTAAATATCTACAAATTATAATAATATATTATTTTCGTATGTATGTATGTATGTATGTATGTATGTATGTATGTATGTATCCGATATAACGAAATCTGTGGACACGATACCGGTCGCATTTCTTAACGGATCGAAATGAAATTTGGTACAAAAATCAATCGTCCAAAAATCTCGGTCGAGTTCGTGAATGGGCCAAATCGGTACGGCCGTTTGGGCGTGACATCAAATCAAAATGGAAAAAAATTCGTAACTTTTTTACTTCACCCTGTAAAAAAAATGTTAGAAGACTTTTTTGTTTGTCTTAAAGAGACCTACAACTTTTATCTAAAACATTTTTTTCTGAAACGTATACTTTTAATATATTCAATTAATATAAATCTACTGATGCGCCTGGCTTACCAAGGGTCATTTTTTTTTTATAGTAAAAAATAACATTTACATACTTATGGTTTTCTCTTAGGATTTGTATTTTAAAATTAAAAAGTTCCTCTTGTTGAACATCAGTCAAATACTGCAAATTATAAGTATTCATTCCTACCGGATCATGACAAGGATGGAATTGATAAATTTCGTCGGGTCTTTCTATAAAATCTTGAGCCATTCTTCCAAATACTAATAAACAAATAAATATATATTTCTGATGTGTTTTTCCGTTCGTACAAAAACGCAAAAAATATTTTCTTCACAAAAAGTGACAGAATATTGACATTTTAGTTTCTTTTCGTTTGTTCCAATCAAATATTCATTATTTTTATTATGCATTTTCTTTCATTCCTTTCTCTTCGGATTGCTTTAATAAGAACATGACTGAGTTTTCTTCCTCTATACTTCTGGATCTGGATCTGGAAATTTAGGGAGGGGCGAGCTAGTGCTTAGCCAGCCCTGAGGCCACATATGACCCATTGTGCATCCTCCCGTATTGCAGGGATATCCTCACCTCAGGCTGTCACCAGGCCTAGTGATTTAAAATAGGTAATGAGGCTCCCGAGGGGGATCTCCCTAACATCGGCTGGTGTAAGCCAATACTCGCCCAACACGGATCTTCTGATTTCAGAAAAAGCAGAGCAGTCATACATAATGTGTTCTACTGTTTCCTCTTCTTGTTCGCAGCCTCTGCATAGCAGCGATTCTGTTAATTCCATCCTAAAGAGATGTTGTCGCAATTGGCAGTGACCTGTCAAGATTCCCACAGCTGTTCGGAGATTTTGTCTGGTCAATGCCTTAAATTTTTTTGCTGTTTCCTCGCCAGGATGAGGTAATAACTCTCTGGCCAGTCTACAGTTCGTAGTTTCATCCCAGCACTGTATGAATTTTTTGTGAGAGTGCTGTTTGATAAGGTCCACGACTGCGGACAATGTTAGCTTGGTAGATGGGCGGGGGCTAACATATTTGTAGCCCGCAGCCCTCCTTGCTAAATTGTTCGCAATGCGGTTGCCTTTAGAGTTCCCATGTCCTTTGATCCAGCTAAGAGTGACCACGTTATTCTGGCTGGCCTCAGTTAGAGATTGGTGACATTCTAGTACTAAACTTAAAGTGAAACGTGGTCTATTCAAGGTCAGTAGTGCTTGTTGGCAGTCTGTGTGTATATTTATATTCCTGCCTGTGATGTTCCTATTGATTAATTCTTTTGCAGCTATGGTTATGCCTGTGAGTTCTGACTGAACCACACTTGACAAGCCATCCATAGCCCATTTTATTTTTAGGTTTAAGGATCTAGAGTAAATTCCACATCTTACACCTTGCTTTGTTTTTGATCCATCCGTATATACGCTCAGAGCGTTCACTACGTTGGGGTCTGCTGTCTTGTTTATTAATATTTTGTAGGGTTTGTCGTCGTTTGAATAGTATGTGAAAAACTTCTTTATTGTTTGGAGTCAAACTTTTTTATTTTTCAATATAGGCTTCTTTAAAATTTGAGAGGGGCGAGCAAAAGTCTTCGTAGGAGGTCTGGTATTAGAAGCAAGCTTCCTAGGTGTCCGTGAAAGCGGTGTCACGGGTTTCGGTGGAGAAATTCTTGTGAAGAATATTCTTTGACATCCGTGTCCTGGAAGAATATATAATTGGAGAGGGGCAAGCAGAAGTCTTCGTAGGAGGTCTGGTATAAGCTTCTAGGGAGTAGCTCCGGTGATAATCAGCATTGATGTTGTCAGAAGTCTTCGTAGGAGATTTGGTATGCGCTTCCAGGGCGCAGCTCTGGTGATGATCAGGTTTGATCAAGCCAGAAGTCTTCGTATGAGGTCTGGTGTTAGTTTAACAAATACTATACACTTAGCAAGCTTCCTAGGTGTCCGTGGAAGTGGTGTCACGTATTTCGTTGGAGGAGTTCTTGTGAAGAATTGGCTGAGGATTATATTCTCTGACATCCGTGTCCTGGAAGATTTTATAATTGGAGAGGGGCAAGCAGAAGTCTTCGTAGGAGGTCTGGTATAAGCTTCCAGGGAGTAGCTCCGGTGATAATCAGGATTGAAGTTGTCAGAAGTCTTCGTAGAAGGTTTGATATGCGCTACCAGGGCGCAGCTCTGGTGATGATCAGGATTAATGAAGCCAGAAGTCTTCGTAGGAGGTCTGGTGTTAGTTTAACAAACACTATACACTTAACAAGCTTCCTAGGTGTCCGTGGAAGTGGTGTCACGTGTTTCGTTGCAGGAGTTCTTGTGAAGAATTGGCTGAGGATTATATTCTCTGCCATCCGTGTCCTGGAAGCTTATATAATTGGAGAGGGGCAAGCAGAAGTCTTCGTAGGAGATCTGGTATAAGCTTCCAGGGAGTAGCTCCGGTGATAATCAGCATTGATGTTGTCAGAAGTCTTCATAGGAGATTTGGTATGCGCTTCCAGGGCGCAGCTCTGGTGATGATCAGGTTTGATCAAGCCAGAAGTCTTCGTATGAGGTCTGGTGTTAGTTTAACAAATACTATACACTTAGCAAGCTTCCTAGGTGTCCGTGGAAGTGGTGTCACGTATTTCGTTGGAGCAGTTCTTGTGAAGAATTGGCTGAGGATTATATTCTCTGACATCCGTGTCCTGGAAGATTTTATAATTGGAGAGGGGCAAGCAGAAGTCTTCGTAGGAGGTCTGGTATAAGCTTCCAGGGAGTAGCTCCGGTGATAATCAGGATTGAAGTTGTCAGAAGTCTTCGTAGAAGGTTTGATATGCGCTACCAGGGCGCAGCTCTGGTGATGATCAGGATTAATGAAGCCAGAAGTCTTCGTAGGAGGTCTGGTGTTAGTTTAACAAACACTATACACTTAACAAGCTTCCTAGGTGTCCGTGGAAGTGGTGTCACGTGTTTCGTTGCAGGAGTTCTTGTGAAGAATTGGCTGAGGATTATATTCTCTGCCATCCGTGTCCTGGAAGCTTATATAATTGGAGAGGGGCAAGCAGAAGTCTTCGTAGGAGATCTGGTATAAGCTTCCAGGGAGTAGTTTCGGTGATAATCAGGATTGATGTTGTCAGAAGTCTTCGTTGGAGATTTAGTATTAGAAGCAAGCTTCCTAGGTGTCCGTGAAAGTGGTGTCACGTGTTTCGTTGGAGGAGTTCTTGTGAAAAGTTGGCTGAGGATTATATTCTCTGACATCCGTGTCCTGGAAGCTTATATAATTGGAGAGGGGCAAGCAGAAGTCTTCGTAGGAGGTCTGGTATAAGCTTCCAGGGAATAGCTCCGGTGATAATTAGGATTGATGTTGTCAGAAGTCTTCGTAGGAGATTTGGTATGCGCTTCCTGGGCGCAGCTCTGGTGATGATCAGGTTTGATGAAGCCAGAAGTCTTTGTAAAAGGTCTGGTGTTGGTTTAACAAACACTATACACTTACTTCCTAGGTGTCCGTGGAAGTGGTGTAATGTGTTTCGTTGGAGGAGTTCTTGTGAAGAATTGGCTGAGGATTATATTCTTTGACATCCGTGTCCTGGAAGCTTATATAATTGGAGAGGGGCAAGCAGAAGTCTTCGTAGGAGGTCTGGTATAAGCTTCCAGGGAGTAGCTCCGGTGATTATCAGGATTGATGTTGTCAGAAGTCTTCGTAGGAGATTTGGTATGCGCTTCCAGGGCGCAGCTCTTTTGATGATCAGGTTTGATGAAGCCAGAAGTCTTCGTAGGAGGTCTGGTGTTAGTTTAACAAATACTATACACTTAGCAAGCTTCCTAGGTGTCCGTGGAAGTGGTGTCACGTGTTTCGTTGGAGGAGTTCTTGTGAAGAATTGGCTTAGGATTATATTCTTTGACATCCGTGTCCTGGAAACTTATGACTCGAGACCATCTTATAATAATCTGACCGCATAGAGACTCTTGAGAATAAGAAGTCTCGTAAGGTACGCGGTGGATCAAGGCGTGTAAGAG